>JAWNMY010000023.1:0-1200000 GCA_035043505.1 Drosophila setosimentum | reverse complement strand
TTGCCACAGAGCGTTGTCGCCACAGAGACACATACAATGGGCGTGAAATCTCACTGGGACTGTAATATTACACTTCAATCAATAACTTTAAACACAAATCATACTTACATACTATTAATTTAGTCTTGCCATGTTCAAGGTGCGTTGAATTGTGTATTGTGTTCAGCAGATTTGAACATGTAACTATTAGTTTGTATTCAATGAAATTTGCATTCATTTATGAGTAGGATTTAATAATGTTCTTATATTTACTAACATTGTCTACACTTTTTTTTTTAATATATGAGCAGTTCACATGCTTAGTTATTTAGACAATTTTGTTGGTAAAATTAATTGATTAATTAATAACTATTTTTAAATTACCTCCGAAGATAATTATATATGCAATAAGTGTCAAATTGTACAAACTTCTGCGCTTTGCTTAGTTAAGAGCGATTCAAATATTAACCTAAATTATGATGATTTATTTTAGCTACAACACTCTTAAAATATATTACCTCATATGTATCAAAATCGAATTTAAAAAAAGTGAACAAGCATGTTATTAAAAGGAAAAAGAGTTTATGTGAGCTTAACTTAGCTCAACTTTATTCAACTTAAGATACAATTTAAATTAAACTACAAATTCTTTTGCCAAGTCACATTAAATCTCAGCTAGCAGCTGATGGCCAACAAAAAAAGGATTCGATTTTGGCGCTACACATGACCAAGGCATTTTTTATTGCAAAAAAAAAAAAAAATAAAATAAAATAGAAAAGGGAATCATTAAAAATGCAAACGGAAGCATTCGTTGGACTCATAAACATCAAATTCGTACGGTCGTAACATCTGTTAAACTTTTATTAGGTCTTGCTCTCGTTGCCTACGTAACTTTATCCTTATGAAACGTCGTATGTAGAGTTGTGTAAAGTTTCCCGCAACCCCTCCAAATATGATGCCGATGATACAAATGTGCTCTCGGACCATAATGCAAGTTTAATTTCCACCTCGACACGCAAAAAAGGGCTCAATAAATTACGAAACAATATTTTTATTTTTAATATATAAGTAAATATGTATATATGTATGTACATATATATATATATATATATATATATATATATAACAAAATATGTATATAGTGTTTGGCTGGAAAATGTGAAATGCTTGGCTTGGTGATTTGAGGCAGCGAGCGGCGAGCAGCTGCTGACTGATGCCCTAACTGGGCGGCTGTACCGGAAAGATAAAGTACACTTCTGTGATAAATATAACAACAAGTACCCAAGGCACGCACAAGCCGTTGCTCGTCGGTCCCGCCCAGAACCAAGCCAAACCTAACCAAACCATACCCAAACCATACCCGTAACAGAGCAGCCAAAACGCATCTAAATTCATTTGGGCAACTACTGGCAACCAGGAGCAGTTGGGGGCCCTGGGGTTAGACTGGGGACTGACTGTTAGGATCCGGAACGGCAGCTGTTATAATGATGCAAACGATACATCATCGCAAAAATGCTAAAATTTTCGGCAGCGCTGAGTGCCGGGAGTGCCAAGAGTGCCAAGAGTGAGCCGTCAACAGCTGTTACCGCTGATGAATCCTTTGGGTCCGGTTCGCTTCCTCGTCGCACTCCATTTCCCTCACCGCCTGACTGCCTAATATTTCAATATTTCGCACATAAAAGGCGTAAGTTATTTTTCATATTTTCATTCCCCCCTTTTCCCAGCAGGGCCACTTTCAATGCAATTCGGCCTCTCTCTCTGCCTACAAGCAAACCCCGCAATGCGCTTTCGGCTAATTTCCCGGTATAAATCTAAAAATTGTGAAACACAATGCCCATAGATGCTGCTACATAATTAACTATCAAAGAATATGCAAGGCACGTGTTTCAGATTACATGTTAGCCCACATTGCTCATTTCGGTCCGGGTTGCCTGGCTGAGTCAGTGTTCAAAAGTATTGCTTTTTGTTTGCCGCTCCCAAAGTTGCTTCAGAATTATACTTTTTTCTCGTTTTGCCATTCGCATTTATGAATCTTTTTTGTTTGTTGGTATACCCTATAGTCGTAAAAAGTTCGATATAAGGTATGTTATAGTTATAAAGTTATATGTTGTAGTCGTTCTAAATATAGGCGCCGAGTTTGGGCGTTCCCAACTTGACTTTAGACTTTGTTTTTGATGATGCCATAGCTAATTATTTATCAATTTAAATTGCGCTGTAGCTAATAATGACTTGACACAGAGTATCTATGGGTTAAGCACTATGTTTTTAGCCCTTCAACTTGTTTTAATTTTCTGTGCGTGCTCTGTGTATTTGAAATCTGCATTTGCGTAGTTTATTCCTATGTCAATTCCCCTCGCTCTTGGGCAAACCTACAATGCGTCGAGGCTGTTAGACGGAACAACTGATATCGCAACATCGGGTGGTGCAACATGCTACAAACAAGAATTCTGAAAGCCGCTTACCACGAACTGCATGTGTGGCATAAACTGACAAGCGTGCAGAAAATGGTTTCCACTTTGCGAAGAATATACAAGAAAAGCAATGGGAATTCCTTTGGAATTACCAAGGATTACCATAGGCATTAAGGAGGAGTAGCGCAGATGTGCTTTCTATGGCTACTTGGCACATCTACAAGGAACAAACTAGTGTATGCCTGTAAAACTCAATCCTTATGGATTCATTTGCAAATTTTGAATCGACTGCCTAATAAAATCTTAGAACCAATTATCAGAAAAATGTGTTTTAATAAATTCTCAAAACTGTTTTTAATTATTCTTCTAAATGCCATATGATGGTTGAATATAAAACTTAAATGAAATAAAGTCGAATCCACACGCAATTATATAATTAATAGTATAAATTATATTCAAAGCTAACCGCAAATTAAATTCAATAAGTAATAATTTACAATAAATAATTTGTTAGGTTTGATTCATATTCATATATATTATTTGCTTTGTTTTTGTTAAATTTCAATCTGGTTCAATAAACCAAAAAACGAAATAAATTAAGCAACTGATATTAACATTTTATTAAAATGCTTACACATTATAACCCGTTTATTGGCAAATAAATCGAAGTAAAATTTGAATTGAAAGTGGTTTTGGTTATCACATTAATTAATCAAAATATTTAAGATCATTGAATTATCCCACAGCTGCTGCGTTTAATGGAGAGAAACTGGATTTTTTCACTTTTAACATTATCTGTAAACTCGCAATTGTCATAACTAAGATTCCCACTGTCGCTTTGAACAAATTGTGTGAGCATCTCTATCAATTTCTTTGAGATAACCATTTCATCAGAGCGCCATGGTTGATTAATTGCATTTTCAAAGATTAGATAATAATCATCGCCATGTCCAGTGCCTGTAAATGAAAATTATTGTAAGTTGTATTAGAACTTTAGTTAGTACTGAATTTTATATTTCAAAGTCACCTACCAAGATAAATATCGTTCCGCTTTGCTAACAGGACCCCACTTCCCCGATCTGATGGATTGTCGTACACGAAACCATATACTGGACTCTTTCCAATTCTGCGATGTAGATCTATTGATCGTTTGGTGTCATTTATGAACAAAATATCCGTAAATATGCGCTGCACATCGAAATAGTTATCCACAGTAAAATTCTGATTGCCCAAATACTCTTGTCGAAGATCTCGAGATCTCTCATCCATTTCCTCAATTGTCTTCATCGAGTCCCGATAGAAGAACAAATAGGGTGCCAACTCAAACCAACGGCTGTTTAGCTCTTCGATCATCTCCTTACCATTTGGCTGCCTTTCAAGCAGAGCAGCTGCGTTGTACGCTCCATCTTCCTGTGTGTTGGAGACCAACCAGGGCACTTGTGCAAACTTTCCACTTTTGATTATATCAATGGGATGTTGGGTAATGAAAGGATTAGTGGCATCTTCAGGCTCAATCACTGGCCCAAATGGAGTAAATGGAACATATCCAAAGACCAAAAATTGACGCACAGCTCGGACTATTTGTACAGCATCTTTTGATTTGAGGCAATTTTTCAGATCCAAGGAATTGCTTAATAAACCGCAGCCTACAATGCGACCCAATTCAAATGCACGTCGACGTCCACCTTTTTGAACAGTCCATGGATTCAATGCATTTCCGCTCATAGAGACTGCCACCTTGGCCAAGTGCTTAAAGTCTTCGTGCATCATTTGAAAGTGGACGGAGGCAGCTCCTGCGGAGAAACCAAGAACCATTATATTTTCAGGCTCCCCACCGAAGTAGGCAATGTTTTCCTTGATCCACTGCAAAGCCAGTCGCTGATCTTTTAATCCAAAGTTGCCCGAAACAGTGGAGTCTCCAGTGCTTAGGAAACCCAATGGGCCTAAGCGATAGCTGATCTTCACTACAATTAAATTTCCACTTGTCATGATTGGCTCATGTCCGTTTCCAACTGCACCACCAAACATGAAGCAACCACCGTGTAAATGGGCCAATACAGGAAATGTGGTGCGACTCGAGTTCTTCGGCTTATAGATACTGACTGTCAGACAATCCTCACTGCCTATTAACTTATCTTCCTGGTCGATAAACTGACTCCACTGCATGCAATTCACAGGTGGCATAGTGGCATCAAAGATTTCATTCCATTGGCGACCATATTTCTGTGGTGCCTCAAAGCGTAGATCTCCCAAAGGTGGCTCGGCGTAGGGTATCGATTCGTAGCTGTAATATCCTCCATCTTCTCGACCACGTAATTTTCCATGTGGCAGTTCCACTAACAGCGGGTCTGTGAAGGCAGATGCTGTGCTGAGGCAGAGCAGAGTGATCCAAATAATGTTATCATTCATGACTTGCCCTGCGCCGAGTCTCAGAATGAACTGTTTTAAGCGGAGACAATCAGGTTTCTTTTCACTTCTACTCTCGACTCAGTCTTTTATGCTAATCGTATTATTTTCATTAGCTGCTCTCTCAAATCGCTCAGCCACTGATAATATATATAAAAATAAACCAATTTGAGAGTAAATGAAAAGATTGTAAGTAACAAGGTCACTCTTTAAATTGATAGCATTATTGATTAGTTTGGATTTGGTAATCTGGGTGACTTGAATTCAATAATATTTACATTTCCAGAAATGTTTGGAAACATCTTTCAATTAAAGTCAAAGTAGAAATGTTAAAGACCTCATAGTAAAACGATATATTATCAAGATGAACATTGATCGGAATTTTAGACCCCATTTAATTTTCGAGAAAAATATTAATTATCCTAAAATCATATTTCTATAGCCTATAAATTGTCATTTTTATTTCTGACAGCAGTAATAACCCTCTCCCTGATCATACGAACTCAATATAACAATGTTTCTCATTAAATAAAGAATAGTGTCTTACTTCACTTGGTTTACAGACAAATACATTCGAAAAGTGGTGAATATTGTACGTTTAGTAGCACCATCTATAAATTCTGACTTAATTAAAGTGGATTAGATTGTATTTGCTAAACTGAGTTATTTTCATTTTATAATGTAAAGTTAAGTAACAAAATAAAACGCAAATTTAAAGTTTGTGATTGCTAGTTTTATGTCTCTTTCGTTTTTTTTTTTAACCATTTACATTGCCCTTCACAAGTTGCTAAGGGCTACAATTTGTTAAATGTCTCAAAGTACTACATACTTGAAGAGAAAAAGTTGTTGGACTTTGGCTTGTGTTGTTCTGTTTTGTTAAACTGATTTAAGCTATAAAAATCCATTCGCTATATTTTGTTGAAGTTAGCTGGCTTCATTAATTCAGTAGCCCAACTATTAACAGCAACTGGGGAGCAGTCAATTCCAACTCCCAGACAAATAAGCGGTGCTATTATCAGCATTCAAATCAACGATGATGAAGATTATGATGATGATGATAATGATGATGATGATCATGGGGATAAGCATGAATAAGAGAGTTGGTGTCAGTCGAAGAGCAAATGCTGTGTTAAGGACTGTCCCGTGTGTGTGTGTATGTGTGTGAGTGAGTGAGTGTGTATATAAATGAATTAGTTCGCATTAAGTATACGCATCAGTGTACGCAAAAGCCAAGCAACCATGATTCACAAAATATGCTGAAGACTTGTGACTGCTGCTCATTTGCCCAGTGGGTCAGTGGATGTATATACTTATTTATTTATTTATATATATGTATATGTATATATATACGTATCTATGTGCAGCCTTGGGATATTAAGTTCTGCTGCTCACTGTGTGAAGCATGGAATATTAATTCCTTAAGTAATTCACAACATTTGTAACTAATGTTTGTTAATGAGCTATGCTCCTACCAACGACCCCACCACTTCACCACTATCTTGCACGAACTGTGCACTGCGTGTAAGAGGGCACCTCAAGTTGAATTACTACTGCGTTTGGGTCGCTAAATGTTAGAATTACCAAGTGCAAAAGTGAGAAAACCAAACTGAAGTCACCTTCTACCCTCCAACTGGGATGTGGAATAGAGTGGGACATCTACGTGTTGGACCGTTGAGCAGACACTTAATGAAATAATTATGTAAAAGCCAACAGCCTGTTTATGTAGCACCTTTTTGGCCAATACACGTACGTGTGGTTTTTACATTCATTAATTTGCCGACCTTCCATTTGGATGCCACATTTGAATTATTTATTATGCTACAGATTGCTGGCAATATCATTTAGTGTTTACACACATAATAGCCCTTGGGTTACCCTTTTGGTTATTTGTATTTATATATCATTGATCGGTGTGTCAAGAATAAGTAAAGAAATAATGTACCTTTTGCTAATGGCAACTGCTATAAGAGATTTTTATTTGATATTTATTTTAACGGCTTCAAGCTCAATTCAAAAGTTTCAGGTGCTAAATTATGTAACATGTTCACGATAATTTTTCATCGGAAAATGAGTTAATTAGTATAGTTTGCATAGTTCGCTGGGTGATTGCACCAGACAAAAGCCAATCAAACTCATCAGCTTTGGACAAAACACTGTAGACTTAGACACCTACACTAACACTAAAACTTGGTAAAATAAGTAACGAATTCAGGCGATCTTTTGACAATGATATGATAACATCAAATTACAGATTTTGTCTCATTTGCCAGAAGAAGATGATGCAATATCATAGGGAAACATATCTTAAGCTCCGTAGACATAGAAAATCTCAACCATTTCAGGAATGAATTAAAAATCAGAAGTTTGCATATCTAACTACGACAAAGTGCGTGAATCTCCTTCGATAAAACAAACTTAGATTATCAAGGCACAACTTTCTTTAAGTAATGAAACTTTTAATACGAATATATGAATGCTACATGTCTGAATTTTTCATTCATTCCTTTTTTTAATTGCTGACTATAGGCAATTTTATAGACTAACAACGCATACGCTTAGATTCATTAGATTCCATAGATGTGGTAAATACGCTTAAAATACTGTTTACTTTGGGCATACGTTATATATATTTTTCTGTATATATCATATATGATTAAACGACCCGAATTTGCAGTGACTCGTTTAATCAGTTGACACAAAACTGTCACAGCGACTATTTCGAACATGCGAAACGAACTTGTGCAGCACTGAGGAGGGCTTATAAATTGCAACTACGACACAAATGTGGCGCTAATCAGCAGCAGCCACCCCCATCCCGTATTGCAGACACCCAAGTTGCACACTAAGCCGCCAACGTAGAGATTTTGTCATCGGGCCATAAAGTATGCAACAACAAAAAAAAGTGCGACTAACAAGTAACGAAGGGGGCTGAGGCGCGTGTATAGTGGGAGGTATGGCAGAAAGTGGGATGTGGGATGGGCATGTGCATGTAAAATAATTTGAAAACACGGCATTTGCGTAATGAAGCATGTGGAAAGCGCGACGCGAATCTGCTGAGACCAACTGAAAAGCGCTCATAAATGCCAGAAGTTGCGCAAGTCCTTAACTTTTATGAGCAATGCAAGAAGGGGAGTGAGGCCGGATGGGGTGTATGTGGGGGGACTGAATATGTGTTGCAAATAGACTCCAGGTGCAAGTGGCGTATCACACATGTTTGTCATGCGAGTGAAGTACAGAGCGTGTCTCAGAGTGTCTCAGTGGATGCGGTTGAGCTGACACAAATGTGCGAATTCTCTCACCAACTTTTCGCAACATACACACACTCACACACACACACATAAGCCACTTCACTCGTCTGGCGGCAGGATGAAAGGGTGGTAAGTGGCAAGTGTTTGGGCTGGCACTCGCATTTAGTGCGTAATCTTCACCTTTTCCACAGTTTTGCCATGCACTTTTATTGCATGCTTACAGACGCTTTGCAGCTCCCCAACACTTGACGATTGTATCGACAAAAGTTGCGCCTTGAATTTGCAACTTGTGCCACGAAGCATTCACCAAAATCCTAAAACCAGCCAATTCACTTGCCAGTTACGACACCGTGGGCGAAGAAGACCTATTTTCATATATTGAATTGCATTCAATTTGCATTTATACGATATCAATTATTATTCCCATATATCAACATTTTAATTATTCAATTAGGCACGTAAACAAAACATTAAAAAAATCCTTAAGTCAACCCAATAACTTAATAATGCAGATTAAATAATTTCTTGTTTGCAAAAAAAAAAGATATTTAAGTTATTTTTAGTAATTTAAGTTTCATTTTACTACCAAAAACACTTAATTTGGATACATTTTCTCAGGTGCCAGATTGAAGTTAATATTCGTGCAGATTGAGTCCATGGTAGCTTGCAGCTGCAGTTCGCTAAGTAGTTGTAAGCTGCATAATGTATTTACGCAAGCACCGGAAATTGGGTGCCACGAGCTGGTGCAAGTTGTCTGCTGTTGAGAGGTAGCTCGTCAGCTTTCAGCCGCTGTGCTAAACGCGAATAGACAAGTGTGATCCCTGGCGGATGTGGATGTGGATGTGGATGTGGATGCGGGTTTGAGTTTGGTGTGAGGGTTGCTGGTTGCTGGTTCCTGGCTGCTGGTTGCGGATTGCTGCTTGGTTTATGCGCTCATATTTGATTGCATTGTGAATTTTTGTGTGGAATTACAGCCCTTAGCCATACAGCTTGCCCCCTCTCCCTGCTCAGCTCTACTTGAGCTCTTATTAATATGTGATGCTTACGTTAGTTGTAGTGGCTGCGAAGGGCTGTGAACTGGCTTAAATGCATCGTAAGAGGGGTCAACAACAAGAACCGATTAAAATGCAATCCATTCGAACATGTTTTGAGAGATGCTTAAACTAGATTTTCCAATTAGCATTTGGCTCATTAGGACATTAAGACGATAATTAAAGCCGGGCTAGCTAACAAACATATGATATGATGAATTGTAAATGACTTCAAGGTGTGCAATTCTAGAGTGTTTCTTAGATGTCGACTTATAGCCAGCAACAGATATTTACAAATATTATAGAAATATTAATTAATAAGTTACTTTCTTATTTTGAGATAGATTCAGAAATATTCTAAAATTAAACTGTTTGTTTTTGAGTATATGCAAATCGTTTGGAAATTTTTCTTTTTTAAATTTTGATAAAATTTCAATAATTAAATATACATCAATTCCAGAAGAAAAAAAAGCTCAGGCATTCTTGGTTTGGGAGCAGTTGACGATAGCAAACAGTTTTATTCTTGATTCAAAGTACCTGAAACCTTTCAATTATCCAAACTTTGAACTTACAATTTTGATGCGTAGTGAATATTTGTGTAAAACTTGAACGAATTTTTCAAGATCTGCAAAGAAGCCAGAATAAACAAAATAATGAACTTTTGGGAAATTTTCGAAATTAGTTGACACAAAAAAACAACAAAAAATCAGCAGAAAAAATGTAACTAACTGCGAGACACAACTGGCCCACAACTGGCACAGAAGGCTGGACACTTTTAGGTAAATTTTAAATTGCAAAAATGAATTTGATTTCATATATACTATAGTCAAGTATGTGTTTACATATATATCCATGTACTATTTATTGCATCTGTTGGCATATACATATTTACATCGAGGTAAATATTCTATACGCTCGTCCGTGTGATAATTTTTTGTAATTGTAGACCATTTAGTTTTGAATGCCAGCAGCAGAGGTTAGCAAAACTCTCACACCACATATATTCTCAACACATAACCCTCGCCGCACACACCTCATACACTCTGTAAATTTTGATGTTATATGCAAATTAACTTAAATTTCAACACTGGATGTTTTTTTTTTTTATTGTGTCGACAGACGCAGAATTCAGACCTAACAAAATGTCAAAAAGGGGAATTCAAAACCAACAACAAAATGGCTTAAAAATTGTGCAGTAAAATGAAGCAAGCGATGAATGTAAGCAGGTTAAAGTGAATAGATGGTAAAAGTCGAGAGAGAGGGAGGGAGAGACAGTTAGAGAGAAAGTCCAAAAAAGAGGCAAACTGCAAACGTCAACCAAATTCAACATCTCTTTTTTTTTTTTTTTTTTTTTGCTTCACATTGAGTGAAACTCGGTGACAATGATGTTAACTAGAGTGTGAAAACTATGATTGGCTGTCGAGAGATACAAGCAGAAGGGTTGCCGAGAGTTGAAGGTGGAATGGAGTGGGTGTGTGAAAAACGAGCCAGAAGCTGCGAAGAGTGATGCGAGGCAGTCCTTGTCGCTGTCGCCAGGATGAGAGGAGGAGCGGATGCCAACGCCAGCAAAGTGCTCTATGATTTATACCGTATTTGCAGGCAGTTGTTAACTGTGATGACATCCTCTTTACTTTATGTATGTACATATGTGCACACACATACACACACACAATCACACACACACACACATGCATACGCACACAAGTACACACAAATCTGTTGTTGCAACATATGCTTTTAATTTGCTCTGGCCTGAGTGTGATACACACTGTTAACCCGCTGTGAACTGCTACGAAATGAAAGCCAATATTTTCAACTGTTGATTTATTTATTTATTTATTCAGGGGTTTTCAATCAGAAACCGTTCGGTTTTTTATTGTTAATTTTTTTTTTTGTTGTTTTTTAATTAACAATAAACTGTAGTCTTCAAAAATGTTCTTCAACAATTATTATTATTATATCGAAGCCTTATATTTTAGGATCAGAAGCTTAAAGTTTTCAATGGGAAAAGTTTTCATTATGATTAAATAAGATAACTGAAATCAACCTATATGTTTTTGTAAATGCTGCTTTATTACATTTGATTGCTGGTTAAGATTGATTATCTAATAGTCGTTAGAAAGTGGCGTATATAGTGTAAAGAGGAAAATTGTCGGTAAGTCGTATCGGATTAATCCATGTGGAGTCACAGGTTCGTCTCTAAGTATTCGAATCAATCTCGCTCAGTTGCGGTTGGCCTGGCAGTTGCTAACCTCACGGCGGTTGCGGCACATCTTCAGTTCGTGATCGAACCATTCGCCGCCGGGGCATAACTGGTGCCTGGCACGGTTGTTGCGGCACACATAGAAGCGGCGGCAATGTCTGCTGTCTGTGAAAAGAACGCCATCCTCGAGACCCTGGCAGTCGCGTACGGAGACCAGAGCATTAATTAATGCAGGAGGTTCAACTGTTGTCGTTGAGCTTGTGGCGGTTGTTGTTGTGCATGTGGTTGTTGTCTTTGAGCATGTGGCGGTTGTTGTTGTGCATGGGGTTGTTGTCTTTGAGCATGTGGCGGCTGTTGTTGTGCATGGGGTTGTTGTCTTTGAGCATGGGGTTGGAGTCGTTGTGGTTGTTGTCGTTGTGGTGGTTGTCGTTGTAGTGGTTGTTGTCGTTGTGGTGGTTGTCGTTGTTGTGGTTTTTGTCGTTGTAGTTGTTGTCGTTGTGGTTGTTGTTGTTGTTGTCGGTGTTGTGCATGGGGTAGTAGTTGTTGTCGTTGTGGTGGTTGTCGTTGTCGTTGTAGTTGTTGTTGTTGTCGTTGTTGTTGTTGTCGTTTTAGGTGTTGTGGTTGTAGTTGTTGTTGTTGTTGTCGTTTTAGGTGTAGTGGTTGTTGTTGTTGTTGTCGTTTTAGGTGTAGTGGTTGTTGTTGTTGTTGTTGTTGTCGGTGTTGTGCATGTGGTAGTAGTTGTTGTGGTTGTTGTCGTTGTGGTTTTTGTCGTTGTAGTTGTTGTCGTTGTAGTTGTTGTCGTTGTAGTTGTTGTCGTTGTAGTTGTTGTCGTTGTGGTCGTTGTTGTTGTCGTTGTTGTCGTTTTAGGTGTAGTGGTTGTTGTTGTTGTCGTTTTAGGTGTAGTGGTTGTTGTTGTTGTCGTTTTAGGTGTAGTGGTTGTGGTTGTAGTTGTTGTTGTCGGTGTTGTGCATGTGGTAGTAGTTGTTGTGGTTGTTGTCGTTGTGGTTTTTGTCGTTGTAGTTGTTGTCGTTGTAGTTGTTGTCGTTGTAGTTGTTGTCGTTGTAGTTGTTGTCGTTGTGGTCGTTGTTGTCGTTTTAGGTGTAGTGGTTGTTGTTGTTGTCGTTTTAGGTGTAGTGGTTGTTGTTGTTGTCGTTTTAGGTGTAGTGGTTGTGGTTGTAGTTGTTGTTGTCGGTGTTGTGCATGGGGTAGTAGTTGTTGTGGTTGTTGTCGTTGTGGTTTTTGTCGTTGTAGTTGTTGTGGTTGTAGTTGTTGTGGTTGGTGTCGTTGTGGTTTTTGTCGTTGTAGTTCTTGTGGTTGTTGTCGTTGTGGTGGTTGTCGTTGTAGTTGTTGTGGTTGTAGTTGTTGTCGTTGTCGTTTTAGGTGTTGTGGTTGTTGTTGTAGTTGTTGTTGTCGTTTTAGGTGTTGTGGTTGTTGTCGTTTTAGGTGTTGTGGTTGTAGTTGTTGTTGTCGGTGTTGTGCATGGGGTAGTAGTTGTTGTGGTTGTGGTGGTTGTCGTTGTAGTTGTTGTGGTTTTTGTCGTTGTAGTTGTTGTGGTTGTAGTTGTTGTGGTTGGTGTCGTTGTGGTTTTTGTCGTTGTAGTTCTTGTGGTTGTTGTCGTTGTGGTGGTTGTCGTTGTAGTTGTTGTGGTTGTAGTTGTTGTCGTTGTCGTTTTAGGTGTTGTGGTTGTTGTTGTAGTTGTTGTTGTCGTTTTAGGTGTTGTGGTTGTTGTCGTTTTAGGTGTTGTGGTTGTAGTTGTTGTTGTCGGTGTTGTGCATGGGGTAGTAGTTGTTGTGGTTGTTGTCGTTGTGGTTTTTGTCGTTGTGGTTTTTGTCGTTGTAGTTGTTGTCGTTGTAGTTGTTGTGGTTGTAGTTGTTGTGGTTGTAGTTGTTGTCGTTGTCGTTGTCGTTTTAGGTGTTGTGGTTGTTGTCGTTGTGGTTTTTGTCGTTGTGGTTTTTGTCGTTGTAGTTGTTGTCGTTGTAGTTGTTGTGGTTGTAGTTGTTGTGGGTGTAGTTTTTGTGGTTGGTGTCGTTGTGGATGTTGTAGATGTTGTGGTTGTTGTGCTTGGGGTAGTAGTTGTTGTGGTTGTAGTCAATGTTGGTGTGGATGGCGTCTGTACATCGCATGGGGTTGTTGTTGGCACTGGAGTTGGTTTATTGCACGGTGGCTTCACAGTGGTTACGCATGGAGCTTTACCACTTAACGCGGAATGATGTGCTTCGTGATCACCGCCAGACACGATGGCACCACTGCGGTCGCCCATGTGGCAGTTAACCAGGCTGGGCAGGTTGCAGATTTGTGTCTTGGGATCGAAGAATAGGCCATGCCCGCACTCTTTTCGTAACGCACTTCCGCGCAGGCAAACATAGAAGCTGGAACAGCTAATGGGATCCGCGAAAGAAAGTCCATTTATGTGCTCTGTACAGTCTGGACTATTTGCCTCACTGGTTGCAGCCAGGGACGATAGGGCAATCACAAGTGTGAGCACTAGCACGTTATCTGCAAGACAGGGTAACACGTGCCACTTTAGAATAGGGGGAGGCCAGCCGAGAGGGTCCAGGCCATAACTTACACACTCTCATTTTGTAAATACTCCGTCGCTTTGCTTTAACCGTTGAGAGAAAAACTTCTGTACTGTACCGCAAACTGCAGCATTCGCATCGCTTATATAGCTCCCAGTTCTACTCTTATCACCATCAACAATTACACTAATAAGTGCTCAGCCACTTGACTTCGACACGACTCTGAGACATGTGTATAGGAAGAAGATGTCGGAATCTAGAAAACCATTAGCAAAATTGAGCATTAAACGTAATATGAAAATTTCGACCATAATACTGATTGTTTTGTTTTTAGCTCCGATTATCCTGCACCGATTACAAATTGTTCTGAATATTTCTATATACATTATATACATTCTATATACAGATTACTTAGCCCCAAAGAGCTCATTGAATAAAATATGTAAAAAGAAATGTAAATACTCCGACTTCAAATCGACAAAAACATATTTGACATGCCACACATGTGTGTGTTGTACAAGGAAGATATTTCAAAAACTTACGTTTTGCATCTGTCAGCCTCCAACACTTGTGGACTGACAAATGAATGAATATTTAACAAACTTGTGCACAATTTATGAGCACTGTTTGAATATTTAAGTTGATACGTTGGATTCCCTCTCACACACAAACACTGACAAGCAGACCAAATCATTGATGCTGTCCCAACAATTGTGGTTGTATTCGAGGCAAGTGCTTGTGTCAACTAGTATATGTGTATGTATGTGTGTAAATAGAGGAATTGGATTGGCGAAAGCTTTAGTTAGCTTGAAATGTAGGAAGATAGAGCCCAAAGGAAAGCAAATTATATTCATTAATGTGTCCATGTTATGAATCTTATAATGCTCTTAAATATTTGAGTTACGTCATGTATACAACAAATAAACTGCAATCTTAATAAAATTTTCTATATGTGAAAGAAATATGTTAAATAAAAAATAAAGGAGGATATGATTGAATCAGCAATATTAAGGTACTTTTATGGTGGGACAATTATATTAAAAAATGGTAGTCAATTTTGTTTCATTTAAGGAAAATTGTTTTATTTACTTTTTATCACTTATGATAATCGCTTAACACATATTGCAAATATTAAATTTGCTTTTAATTTAATTTTTTATTTGTAGAACACAAGAGTACTTAAATTTTCGTTAAGCTTGCTAATTCGGGGCATAAGCTGCGCCTAAAATTGTTGCAAGTTTTTAATACTAACTAATATTTATTTTTTGTATTGTATTGTGTAATTTTTTAAATATTTTTGTTTTTTTTTTTGGCTTTTTGGAGTATTTATTGTAAAGGAACGTCAAAGCTTACATATCCGATACACACACATACATATTTACACAGTTCCTCTAAAGTTTTAATTACGAGTAATTGTTTTTAAATATTTAATTTTATTTAATTTATTGTTTACACATATGCAGAATTCTACAGTATTGTTATTATTTTCCAACTGAAACAATAAGACGCACAAGTTCCGAAATATTTACAATTTAAATTAGTAGAATATCTAATGCTGAGTTACACAGAACTTTATTTTCTTTTTTACTTGTAGTAGTAGAAACAATTCCAAGAATTGGTTTTCTAATGCTTTGAGATATGGAACAATTAGTTGTTCTTCATTTCGACCTAATTTTTTTTTTTAGCTATTAATATATGTTCAAAAGATGTTAATGCTTATTTGGCGCTGCACTGTACAGCTTTTATTATTATTTACTTTAGTTTTATTAATAGCGTAAGTAAGTTTCACTTCCATCATTTCAAATTCTCTTGGTAACGTTTGCTTATTTTTGTAATAGAATAATGGCTGGGTTTTAAAAGTAGCTTAAGTTCTGCTCTTTAAAGATATTATTTATACTCAGTGTTGTCTTATAACATTAATTTATTGATACAACCATAACTCAAGTGCTTAAGTAACTGCATTTCAAATGACACCGCATCTCAAAGGTTTCGAAATTAAAGTACACTGCAATAAATATTTTTGATTTATTTTTATTTATTTACACAACTCTTTAGAGGTTGGAGACCTTTATTTGAATTCCAAAATAGGTAATAACTTGTGAATGTATAAAAAGCAAACTTAATTTAAAGTACGGAATTCTTTTCTGTATTTATCAATATTGAATATACACTTACATATTTATTAGCTACAAGCAAGTACAATAAATCTTTCTGCAAGCATCTACACTTAAAAGTTATTGTAGACACGTCTCTCATTGTTTGTTTGGACTTAATGTTCTAAGAAAAGTCTAAACTGAATCGTTCAGATTGCAATTGTGCCGTGAGCTGGCTGTTTGTTGCCAGTGCCACGGCTACTGCGGTTGCTGGTCGGCTACTCAAGTTTTGTCCTCGGCCACTTTGGTGCCACTAATTGAGCTGCTGACGTTGCCACAGTCGAATCCGAAACGCTGTTGCCGGCGGGTTGCCGTTTGCCTCTGTGTACAGAGCCTGCGGCTGACACTTTTGCCTACTGATGATGTCCTTGCTGGCTCCTGCAGTGCTGCTGGTGGATTGTGGGTTTTGTTTCGGTCATGATTGCAGCAGATTGCCACATTTCTGGCGAGTACAAATTTAATAATCCACAAAAGTGTCAAAATCGTTGAAATATTTCGCCAGCGTAAACAGCCAGGACAACCAATTAGCGTATTCCAGCTGACACTGGCGGATTTAATGGCAGATGCTGAATATTCACCTGGGATTAAAAGGAAACAGTTGCGTGTGTGGCTTGTGGTTATCATCAAATGTTTATTGTAATTGTTACAATTGCAATTGGCAATCGCATTCACACTACTACAGAAATTATTACTCAAACTGAAAACTCACATTAAATTGAAACTCAAATTCTGTTGAAATCAATTTGTGCAATTTACAAACTTGTAACTGTGTCTAGATGTGTGTGTGTGTGTGTCGATTGAATAAACCTAGACCCATATTGTAATTAAATATTTCTGTGGCAAAATTGAACAGCAAACACTGCAACCGAAAAACACAAATAAAAGTACGCATAAATTATCAGATATTTGAGTATGGGTCTATATACATTAATGCCGACAACAGTATGGCTTATTTTGGAACTATTCTATATGGTAGAGGCGTGAAATGTGCACAAAATAAATATTTGAGTTTATATCAACAATGCCAAAGTGAACTGACTACGTAATTCAAGTAAAGTGCACTATGAGGAATTATTTAAAATAAGGCCTATATGTCGAGTATATATTTAAACAATAATGATGATAAAAAAAAACAAAAATTAATTTAGGAATTTTCTTTTTTTCAGAATGCAACCTTCCAATACATTTTTTTTTTAAATTTGATAGATGTATATTAAAATAAATAGTTGAATATATATGTACATTTAGTCATTTAATTAGCTGATTCAATTCCTAGGAATCTTTATTGTTTAAAACTTAAGTTTTGAAGGGATATTAGAATAGCTTAGATAAATATTTTACTGAAGCTAATTCAATATATTGAATTACGGGAAAACTGTATCATTACACATTCAGCATTTGTGCTTTTAATACATAAAATAAAAGGTGGCCTACTAAAATATTTACATAGCAGCAAATTATGCAATGCATTGCATTTTAGATTTCTTCCACTTACTCAACCTATTGCTAAAACAGACCAAATCTAATTTAACCATATTAATGAAATATAGCTAAATGTTTTGGTGCTAAAATTGCGTTTGCTTTATAGGTTAAATAAACTTAATTGTATATACATAAATAGCAGCGCTTGGTAGAAATAAAACAAAGTGATTAAATCAAAATAACGATTGAGTTTCAGCATACATATGTATTTACATATGTACGATATGTATGTATTTGTATGTGTGTACATATGTATGGTTAGTATATGTATATAAGAATATTAATTATGCCATAAAGCGGCGGCAGCAGGCTTTTCTCATGTCTGTGCATAATGACTGAGGAAATGCATTCAAATAAATAATTGATAATATCATTAAGTTATTAATAATTATTTGTCATGATTGTTGTTGTTGCATTTGTTATTCTGTTTTCTGCGTGCTGTTTCCAGTGCAGGCATTGTGCTTCCGCCATGTCCAGTTCGCCAGCAACAAATGAGAGGCATTGCAACAGCAATAACAAAGACTAACAACAATAATAACAATGACATTGTAATATTGGAAATGGAAAAATGCAAAACAGAAAACGTCATTTAAGTTTATTAACCCTTTGGCACTTATGTAAAATAAATTCATGAAAAAATATGAAATTTCAAACAAAAGTCGACAACGTGTACAGTTTTTGTTTTTTTTTTTTTTTTGTAAAGCACTCGTTGCACTTCCCCCTGAAAAATGCTATTGAAATGCATAATAAAACTCTCACGCACACTGCCACGCAGCATAATTCTGTGATTTTCATTATCCGGCTTTAAAATGTTTTACACGTTTTTTAGGCTTAAAAGTGATGTGAGCCGCATTTAGTCAGCACCAATTAGTCGAATATTAAAAATACATAAATTTTATGCCATATTTGTCTGGGCTTATTAATATATTTTTATATTTCTTTACGTATGCACTTCTCTAAAAACCAAATCAATTTAATGAAAAACATGATTTCAGTGTTCGTAATATTTGAATTGAGTTATTAGAGTTTTATTTAAATATGTTAGACATAGTTGTCTCATTGAAAATTTCAATATTCTCGTTTGAGAATCGATTAAAATATTGTGAATTCCATTAAAAATGATGTATTCCCAAGTAGGGGAAATATATAATAAGTTGAATTTATTAAAATTAAAAAGGGTAGCATATATTTTATTAAGTAAATCTTTATGTCATCAGTTCATTGGAAATTTGGGAATTGTGAAAAACTCAGAAAGTCTACAGAAAATCTTGTTGATCATCATTTAATTTGATAGTTGTGTTGAAACCATATTGTCATCTGAGATTGCATATTTTTGAAAGATTACTGATAGATTCGCTAGTATTCTTGAATTTTATTCTGTACTATATATCTGTATGTTTATATGGGCAAATCTTTAAAGTGAAAGATGCTGTAAATTTATGTTTCGCCATTCCATTGCTGTTTGAGTCACGAGCCATTGAATATTTTCACAATTTATGCATTGTTTGATTGCAAGTTACATATAGCATATAACATATAACCGTAGCTAAGGAGAGTCCATGCTGACGAGGGGCGGCAGAACTGACAGACATGCCCTTAAATCATTACTTTGCCCCATCTGATTTTCTGACACATACATACATATATATTTGAATATATATAAATAAATAAAAAAAAAAAAACATGTGCATCACTTGACATTCCCATAGAACGTGTTCATACCTTAACTCGAACACGAAAACATTTGCCGCAATTGCCAATACCATTTTTATGGCCATTATTTTAAAACCAGTGGCCCGAATAAACGTGACAGTTGTTTGCGACAAACAGACAGACAGTTACTCAACGTGTAAACGACAAACCCAAAGCGCGCACCTGTCTCTCAAGCGTCCTGTGTTTGGACCAGCCTGTCAGGTGTCATCATCACTTAGCATCTGAGTAGCAACGCCTCACACACACACACACTCCACTTCCCCATTCACAGTTGTTGGACGCATACATATATGTACATAAGTAGCATGCTTCAAACTGCCAGCTACACAGCAGAACACATGTCAAAGTTGACAAACACGCTCTCTTCAAACATCAGCAAAGTAAGCAAGAACAACAGCACAGAATTTAAATACAAATACAAATTGCGTATTGATTTACAAATATTTCGCACACACATTGCTATAGATACAATTGTATCTTTGCTTGACAAGCAGACAGCCAGATTGTTGCCAATATGTGTGCGAATACGTTTATTGTAGGTCATCATATTTACTATCATCATTCCCACTGTTGCCCACGTTGTGCACATTGAACAAATCACGTAATTATCGATATTTCCAGATAACGTTGCTTCTGCTGATACTGTTAATGTATGTAACTGTTTTTGCCTGAGTGGCCATAACCATCGAAGAATATTGTGTAAAGGAAATAAAAACAAAATTTCGAGCAAAATGGTCATCAAATTAGAGAGTCGAAATTTAGACTTGGCTAAAATATATTGCAAAATATTTCAAGTACTCGATTAGAAGGAAAGGTTTGACAAACTGAATAAACTTTAATATAAAGTAGCATTTAGTTAAGACACTGTTAAATTTATTACCATCTATGTGCGTTTTATGAATCGCAAATACAATTGTTTGCTGTTGCAGAAATATAAATAAAATTTAATTGAAATAAAAATATAAAAAAAAATAAAACCATAGCAAGAAGACATAAGAAATAACTTGTACCGGCTGAGATTAAAAGATTACGAGGTATTTGCATTTTGAATAGTTTGGCCAAATCAACATTCGACTACTATAGCTATCATGGAAACGTTTTATAATTTTGTCGTGTTTATAAAGCCTTGACAAAAAAACAACTCCGACTCTAATTAGTATATTTATTTCTGATCATCATTGCTACCCGCATCGATGTCCGTTTGTCTGTTTGTCTGTCTTGATGCCATCTAGCCTCTTAGTTCTAAGGCTAAATAGTTGAAGCTAAGCATATATCGGAAATTGCTGGATCAGATTACTATATCATAAACTGCTATAGGACAGATCCTGTACGATAAACTTTTTGCTTAACAAGGAATGCAAATTATACTTACTCAGTATGCGTTTTATACTACTCATATTTTGATAAAAAACTATCGAGATTTAAGATTGAAATAATGAGTTTTTATATTGAATGTTTTTTTTTTTGGTTAGCAAAAATACGTTTGTTCTTTCGTGACAGAGTGAAAGTAAGAAATTTTACATTAACACACACAATACGTTTATATACAATATTTATAATATGAAATCAACCGTACATTAAATTAATAGTCACATTAATAATCTAATAGTATTTTTGACGCATTCAAATTAGAAGCAGTGAGCAAGCATTTTGTACCACTGTGCATGCGGTGGTGAATCGAAAGTAAGAAGCACCGAATGCAAGCGAAATAAAATTCAATTAGCTTAAATTAAAAGTTAATTCAATTGGCATGCAATACAAAAACATTTGGCACCAACTGAAACGTGGCTTGGCCAGCTCCCAATTCCTCCCTCCCCTCACCACCTGCCCCATCATTCCCCGAGACTTACCGTTTAGCACGTGCAGCACAATGGTGCGTGGTGCGCTGTTTGACGGGCTGCACGTATAGTTGCCGGAATCCAACTTCACCACGGCGGGAATGATGAGAGATGCCCTCTGCAATTAGACAATAAAAACAAAAATAAAATATGTACGTATACGTAATATTT
Source organism: Drosophila setosimentum (assembly GCA_035043505.1). Lineage (NCBI taxonomy): Eukaryota > Metazoa > Arthropoda > Insecta > Diptera > Drosophilidae > Drosophila > Drosophila setosimentum. The sequence goes on along the minus strand of JAWNMY010000023.1, from coordinate 1,178,846 downwards.
ATATTGAAATGCGATGCTTGAGTTGGCGAGACCATTGTCCCGATAAACGGGGCATATGCGCCACAGGATGCCACATTGGGTAGCGGAAACTGTGAAAATGCCACTGTCTGTCGCTTGAGTGGCAGAAAAATTAAAATACAAAATATGCACACACTCAAATTGTACATATATTAAAATATAATATGACGGCGTTGACAATTTTCGACAGTGTTGCGAAAAATTGAATAAAAATGCCATAGCAACCACTCCACATCCCCTCCTCCGACCCCCTGGCTCACTCATCCTTTCTTTTGCATTCGTGAGGCAATTTGCGTAATGAATACTCGTTTAATGAAAATGCGGAGTGTGGCATATAGGGAGATAGTGAAGAGGGGGGTAGAGGGGTGGGAGGTGGGAGGTGGTGGCATTAAAGACTTGGGGGAGTTGAATGATTATGATAATGATAATGATGAGAGACACGCCCACACGTGCGGTAAGCCACTTACCGTTATCTGTTTAATGAAACTGCTGCTTGGCAGCATTGTTGTTGTTGTTGTTGCCGTCGTGCTTGGCTCTGTTGTTGTCGTAGTTGTCACTGTCGTTGTTCTTGCTGCCGCTGATTTTGTTGTTGTTGTTGTTGCTGTGGCATCCCCTGCTATTGCTGTCGTCATAGTTGCATCAGCAGTAGCAGTAGCAGCAGCAGCAGCAGCAGCAGCTGCTGATGCTATTGTTGTCATTAATGTTGCCGGCATGTCAACTGCCTTTCCACTATCAATTATGCCACCTTCACCTGCAACGACGGCAACTGCAGCTGCTGTCGTTGACATTGTGGCTGTTGTGGGCGCTGCTGTTGTTGCTGGCATTGCATATCCATTTCCGGAGATGGCTGGCACATCACTTACAGTTATCGCATCTAGAATATATGAACGTGTTATGGCCGCTATATCATTTAGCTTCTCTGCTCCCATTGAAGGCGATGTCGACGTTGCCGCTGGCGTCGTTGGCGTTTCCGTTGGCAGATCGATGCGCTCAATTTCCGTTCGCCAGCCGCGACGATTATGCAAATAGATTTGCTTCTGATTGTAAAACCAATTAATGAAAAGCGGCGGTTCCAGTGCCTGGCTAATTATGCAGCGCAGTTTCACTTGACTTCCGGCCTTCACGTGGCGCGTCGACTCCCCAATTAATTCGGTTTTAGGTTCTGCAAAAGAGCCATAAAGCACACACACACACACACACACACACACAGTTAAGTGAGTCGCTTACAATCTGTGCAAAATCTGTGCAGCAGCCACTGATTTATTGGCCTGAGTGGTGATTTATGTTAGGTTTGGGTGTGGCATGCTCTGCAAGTTGAGCTGCATTTGGGAATCTGGTTTTCATTGATTGTGTCTATAACACGACTACTCGCTCAATGAAGCAACTGCAACGAGTACTCTTGCATAGCTGTGATGATAAATCTATTCTAAATCTATTGTATCTGACGCAAATGCATGAAATGAACGTGTAGCAATTTTGTGGAATTCTTAATATTGTCATCTTATTTTAAAAAAATGAAACTACAAAATATACAGCTAATTTAGAGAGTAATTAAGTAAGTACTACTTTAGTACTACCAAATGCTGTTTTAAGAATTATTTTTTATTTATTATATATATATTATTAATTGTTTTGCATATGAAATTATTTTTTGCAAAACTGCTGAAATGATTAACCATTAATCGAATATTTTGCAATAAGAAAGCTATTTCTTAAATTACAAATTTTTTCGCTTTAAAATAAATTAATGTTTCGCAAAGGAAATTTTAATATATCATAGTGGCTTTCACATTTTCGTCATAAGCTTGCATTAATATTAAATTAAAGTGTGAGTACTACTTTTAATTAAATATTCATTTGAAGCAGCGTTAAGAAGCTTCTGTTTTTCTCTTTGTATTTTCTTAACATTTATGCTTACTCACCCACTATACGCAAGTGCACAATAGCGCTGGCTTTGGGTTCCGTGGAGACCTGACACTCGTAGGTGCCCTCATCCTTGAGCTGAACATATTTAATCTGGAGGGACCAGCGTTCGGGGTTGGGGGAGAAGACCGACTGGAAACGCTGATCCGCTATGAAGGTGGTCTGATCAACGGTGAGAATGTGACCATCCCGCATCCGCAGCCATGAGATGGGCTTCTTTACCAATTGCTTGACCTGCGAAGAAAAATGGCAGACAAATGACAATCAGAAAGTAAATTAATATCGAATTAGTCAATAATTGAAGGCAATCTGAAAGCAATATTGGGTTCATATTTTAAACACAATGCAATTATGTATGTCTTGAGCACTGATAGCTTACAGTTGGTAGAGCTGGAAGTCAACAACAAGAGCAAATCCCAGCTGACTGACTGAATGATGTCAGCGAAACTTTTCTTGTTCGTGCCCTCCACAAAACAAAAATGAAAAAAAAAAAAGGAAAAACTTTGGCGCCCACAACAACGGAAGAAAGGTATTGGGCAACAGTATAACGGTAAACAACAACGGCTACAAAATAACGATTCATTCCTGTCAATAACGACAATAATAATTTAGAAGCAATTTTACAAGTCTGCCTCCCGCCTCCGACATTCCTCCACCTCCATCGATGACGACTCACGTAAAGAAAATAATATACATTCAATTCGCAAAGGAAGCCGAGCACACGTACGTGTGTGTGTTTGCGAGTGTGCTTGTACATGTGTGTGCGTGAGCATACATACATAAATATCTGTTGTTGGGCAGACTCCTCTCAGAATTGTATCATATGAAAGGGCTCATTGTAATTACACTTGACACAATTCGCAAGTTACTTTTGTAGGCTAAGTTCGCAAATTATCTTTATTTTGACAGTTTGGCAACTTGATTGAATTGTACTTTGTAAGCGATTGATTTTGTAATATTACATCATATTACTATTTAGATAATTGTATTAAGTGGACATCCGTATAAAAGCTATGCAGATAACTAAATGTTGTAGTAAGCTCGAGTTAAGCGATACGTTGAACACAACTAGTAAATTCAAAGTAGGATTGCTGATAGTAGTTTCTTCAAAATGAATATATTCTTTGATTATTAAAATCAATGTCTCTTTTCCGATCTTAATATAATATCTATAGTTTATCAACAACATGACGGGATATCAAGTGGTTGTCGGAAATCATTGTATTTCGGGAGCAGTTGTCAATCAAATGAGATAGACTTGATCTACGCAGGGTGAACGAAAACTTATATTTTTAAGTTGTTTCTGAGATCGCAGACGGAAAGTAGAACTTCGCTAAATATACTCGACTCTTATTGCTGATCAATATATATATACTTTTTTTATTTCATTTGCCTGTAACATACTTTTGAACAACATCATTATATCTTTATCCCAGTGTAATGCACTCACGGTAAATATAATTAGACTTAATGATTTCATAATATTTTTATGCTTTTAATAAGAAATTCTTATTTTTCATTAAAGGGAAATAATACCTATATAAATAATATAATTATAAGTTTGCTAGTTGTAAATAAGTAAATAACTTCAATATTAATTTCAAAGCAGTTCACATTGTATCAATTTATGCCTTATGAATCTTAAATTCCATGGGCAAAATTCGAAGGAGAAATAAATTATTCACCTGATTCATCGCCATTTTCGTAATAAATATATATATAATCTGTAATATAATACGGGTATTTCTAAATGATCATCTAATCCACTCAAAACTCAGATTCACTTAAAATTCCACGCACACATTGCGCACAGTGTGGGTCTACTCACATACCCCATTGCAAAAGATGTATGCGGGGTGTGTGTGTGTGTGTGTGTGGAATGGAGGGGGTGGGGAAGGTCATAGGGGCAAGGCAGCTGACTAAAATGGCGATTGCGAACCGTGGCTGTGACTCTGGCAGTGGCAGTGGCAGTGGCAGTGGCAAATGACAGTCTTTGAACTGCTGTCATCAACTACATTGTCCGTGTTAGCTACGGCAATGGCGGCAGCGATGGCGACGAGATTCATGGTTTGGGTGAAGGGGGGGGGGGGGGATGGGGGATTGGGCAGGTTTTGGGGGGGACATTGAACGACGTCATGATTAGATACTATAATCATTTGTGTTTTATGTGCTTGTTGTTTTTCATTGTGGTTACTGCCCAGGCCATGGAACTAAAAGTGTCTGAGGCACGCACACAAAAGGCAACCCCAAGCAACGACAGGCGAACCCCACAGATATTTTGTTCTCCCAACTCCAATGCTGGCCCCGCCTGTCTGTCTGTCTGTCTGCCTTGGTCGTAATTGCTGCCAGTTCCTTTGGCCCTCTTTGCTTGTCATCCTCGATGTTGTTGCTGCAGTTGTTGTTGTTGTTGCTGTTGCTGTACGTGCTGTCAAAACTATATGAATTTGCCGGGCCAGAAATGAGTACACAGAACACAAACGCGTATAATAAAACCGTACCTATTATGGCAATGTAAACGCCATGAGGTTTGTTTCGTACACATCAGTGATAAATTTGCACAAGCGTAAATTTCTAATTCACCCCTGCGAATTGCTACACATAATGTACGCTGATGGTTTTAAAAGTATTTTCCGATTGCTTTTGCTTTATATATTTAATATGGTGTTGACAATTTAATAACCAAAATGTCAAAGCGATTGACACTGCGTGAGCCACATTATTTTAATACTGTTATTTTATGGTCAAGATATAAGAGCATTTGACAAATGCTGTTTGTCAAAACTTTTAATGAAGTGTTAGTAAAATCTGTATTTTTACTAGAACAAGTTTTTAGCTGGACTTACAAAAAGGTTTACTTGATGTTTGCACAATATTTTTACAGTAATTCCATTTGTTTATTTTTTATTCAAAACACTTTTTTCAAAATGTTAATCACTGAGTGATTTCTACACAGCAGATAGACAAGTCTGGTTACTAATAATAGTGCAAGCTCCGAACTATGTAACTATAAATAAAGCACTATGCTGTGGATAGATTGACAATATTAAATTTTGCGGAAGGCATTGAAATCGTGAGTATCGCACAAAGACATTATTATCAGGCTGAGCATCGACATTGTACTCAGAGAGTATTAAGTGAAGATGCTTATCCAGTTGCTCGAACCGACAGACAGTTGGGCAGCAAGCCAACCAGCTTCTAGGCACGCACAAGAACAGAGCCAAGGGATGGAGATTGAGGTTGGTGGTTGGGTGCGGATTGCGGGTGGATGACTTGTAACGGGAGCTGTGGGGAACTTATTCAGCGGCATCTTGGAGTACGTGGCAAGTAAAAGTACATAAGTTATTGCTGGAGGCTCCTTGCGGCTGCTGGTGGGTCTTTCTGGCTGACAAATATGCATGTGGTTTGGGTCTCAGGTTGTGCCCGATCTGGAAGTGGGGGCGGTTTGGCATTAGCTAATTTAAATTCCTCGCTTATGGATGGCGCATTATGCGGCTGGGTTCGTGTAGATTGCGCTTAATTTACCAAAAAATTAATGACCGTATTTTGCTATCGAATTTATCAAGATGCCTCTTGTCGGCTGTCTCTTCATATCTCTCTCTCTCCCTCACTGTTCCGTCGGTTTTGCAATTTAAATATTGTTAATTAGTTGCTGCTGTCGCTGCTGCATTCTCTTTTGGTGTCTGTGTGTTACGTGACTTTAGCAGAGCAAATGTTATCATTGCATTAAAGTCAAACGTCTGGAAATGGGCAATAAACCCAGCGAGTGCCACTCAAAGTAGTTCTTGGCAACTAGTCATCCCCTCGCCGTCTGGCTGGTATCCGTATCACGTCTTTTATGTGCGTTTTCCTTTTCAGTATGCTATCGTCAGCAAATGATTTTGGAAACCTTAGGCTCGCAGACAACAAAGTTTGCCCATAACATTTGCGAATTCTGTCTAAACTTGTTTGTAAATAAATTCTTTTATTTTACCAATTTTTTTACACAACAATACACCTCAAACGGCCATCTATTCCACTCCGACAGTCTATGGGTAATATTTTTTGCCCTTTTCGTTTCATATCTGCAAAAATAAAAATAAACTTTTTGCAGACTTCGCAAAATAACACAAAATACGGAAAGGGAATGCTGGGGGAGCAAAAAAGCATCATCGCCTTTGAGAAAATAGAAAAGTTTCAAGTGCTCGCAGGCAAAACATATTTTTTTTCGTCGTGGATTCTTTTCTTTTATGTCGATATACATAGATTCTTTGTAACGCTTGCAGTCTAAAATTTATTATTAATTGATTAGGTTTAAGCAGATTTTCAGATTGCGCAAAGTTATGCCAACCAATAGCTGCGAGCTCAGCTTTGGTTACAAGCATATTCAGATATTTATATATTCAATCTTTTTTTTTCTCTTTTTTTGCTTTCAGGTTATCGGATAATCAGTCTTTAGGGAAGTGTTTGCTTATGGGATTATTATCCAGTTGGAAATCTAGATATATGGCGTGCGGCTTTAAATATAAATGCCTCTTGTGACAGGCGTAAGTAAATATTTTAGTATATTTATTGAATGGGCGCCCTATGTGAATAAAGTGTGACTAAAGCTTGTGCATATATTCTTATGATTATTTTGTTCTGGAGTATGGTTTACCTCTTATACTGTATTATAACTGAATCATTCAAGGGTTTACGATTATGCTTGGTATTAATTGAATTTTCTTATCCAGACGGACCTATAACTAGTTGACTTCAAAAAATTTAATTAAACGTCATTTCAATCATTTCAGTTATCAATAACACAAATTCTTTTAACAAAAGAGAAACTAAAAACAAATCTAAATGCAAATTTACAGACTAAAACAATTCCTCTGAGCTATTCGTATTAACATATATCAAATTAATGCAAATAAAACTTGAAAGGTAAACTAATCTTTTGCATAGCTATCAGCTTTTAATTAACGAATATCTATGTTTTTACTTGTTTATTATTTTTTTTTGCCAAACTGAAACTGCTAGCAAAAGTTTTGTTTTGTTGTTGTTGCAGGCAAGTTCATTTGTATCAACACAGAAAGGAGAAACAGCAACAGAAAAGTATTTGTTTCCCTAGGCAGGAGCTCCTCTTACAGTGAAGAATACTTTTGTATATTTTAGTGTTTTAGCAAGTTGTAATTTGCTGTCTAAACAGAACATCGACTGCGCCAATTATAATGACTATAATGATTATGATTATGCTTATGATTATAATTATTCACAATGATCATTATCACTTCGTTGCAGGCACTGCGCCAAGGCAGCGAAGCAGCAGTAACTAAGTTATTAGCGGATGGACTTCGGATGCCACACAGACACATCAACACACACACACACAGCATGGGATGGTGCTGCCACACCCAAAAGCGTGCGTGTGTGTGTGTGTGAGGAACGTAGTTCGCCAGGCTTGGAATATTTGGGTCAGATTTGAAAATGGCGTTGCCTTTAGCTGTAAACTGGGCGTTTGGGGCAAGATGAAGGGCTTTAAGTGGGGTGTGTGTTTGGGGAAGGCATCCGTGGCTTGGCAGTGGCAATTTCCGGTTTGTTTTCTTTTAGTTCCGGCAGCGCCAAGCGTAAATTAGTTCAAAGCGCTGCAAATTTGAACTTCGCCCACCACTTTCCCATTCCCATCAGCCCACCCCATCACAGCCAGCGAAGTGAGGTCTGCATAATCAAATGCTTATTATAAATTATCAATGATTATTAAAAAAGGAAAATGCTTTGTCAATATTTTTGGTCTTCTTATGCAAAGCAAAAAAAAAAAAATAGAATACCTCGCATTTTTCGTTAAAAGTAAACAAGCTGCGGCACGAGGGGAAGAGGCGGTTGATTGGATTCAAGCGAAAATCAATCAACTTTTTATTTTGCCCTCTTCAGTTTTTCAGTTTGGCCAACAACTTAAGACTGCAGGAACACTCAGACTTTTTAGGCATAGGAAACCGCCTTATGCAAGTCATTGATAATAGCAAAAGAAGAAATAAATTATGGATCAAATAAAAGTATACTTTGTATAACCTGTCAGCTTTCTGGTGGAGGTTCCTTTCATTTTTGAGCTTTTAAGACTGCTGACGAGGTGTCTGATTGTATAAAAGGAACTCAAATTTGTTTTTTTTCGCATTATCCATTACACTTGAAATATGATTGCCATAATTCATATACGGAGTGTTCCGGTTAATTTTTGTATTTTGTATTTAAATTTTTTTTAAAAATTTAAAGGCAAATTATTCAAAATACCAAACTAACAAAAATAGTTTTCATAAAATAAAAATTCTTGTAATCTTAATTATAATTTTCGAACTATTTATCAGAATTTTGATTATTGATAAGAAATACTAGAAATTGACTCTATAATAAAATAAAAAAAATTGTAATTTTTATCGTCGGCGCCACAAAAGGATACAAGGTTCATTCATAATAAATTTCGGCTAAAAATATACATGTGCCAATAAATTGTATATCTCGATAATTCGATATTTCTGAGCCACACATAATTCATTGGATTTACACAACGTGAGTTCAATTAAGACATTAGTGGAGTGTGTGCTAAGTAACAAGAGTACTCGTGGCATTTAACGACTTCTTTTGGATATCACACACACACACACATACACACCGACACACACACACACACACACAGACATGTGCCACTTGTGCTTGTGCGGTTTGTAATAGTAATTTCAAACACAAAGAGCGACCACCCATGCCGAAAACAGCGCAACTGTGAGTCTCATTTGGCACACATTTGGACTGCTAATTAAAGGGAATTTTGGGGCATTGAATTGGGCTCTTGTTCAGTTGAGTTTGGAGCTCAGCGTCACTTACATTGCACGGCAAATAGGCGTGGGTTCCCGCTTGGCTAATTATTGTCTGGTAATCATCTATTGTTGGCGGCGGTCGTAGCGTTGTTCTCGGTGCTGGTCGACGTGTCGATCTGGTCGTTGTTGCTGCCACTGTTGTTGTAGTAGTTGTTGACTCTTCAGTTGTTACTGTTGTTGTTGTTGGTGTTGCCGCAGTCATTGTGGTTGTCTCGCTTGTAAGGTTGTCGCTGTAGCTGTTGCTGTTGCTGTTACTGTGTGGGAACAATACGTTGTACTGCGTAATTTTGTACTTGTGTTCATCCAGTTCCTGTTCATCCACGTTTCTGTTGCTCATAATAAGATTTGCTTGCAGCACAGCCGTCACACCCGGAACGGATGTTGCCATTGTGAATGGGCTTCCGACTCGCTGCTGCTGCTGCCGCTGATCGCCATTGTTGCTAATGTTATTAATGTTGCTGTGGCTGTGAATAGTTATGGGTATGGTCAATGCTGCTGTTGTTGTTGTTGTTGCTGCTGCTGCTGCTGTTGATGCAACGAACAAGCTCGCATTTGTATGCATTGCATTTGCCATTGTTAGTTGACTCGCTATTCTTGTTATTGATGTGGTTTTTGCTATTTGCTCATTATTTGCTTTTGCAATGTGCGTTGTCGCCGAAATTAATGGCAACGGTTGTGCCAATGTCGCCGTTCTCTTTGATTGACTTCTATGAAATGGCCCATCATTTATACTGTCGCTCTTTAATATTGACGATTTGGCTAACAGAGAAGACGCCGCCGCCTCATCCATTGGCGCCTCCAGTCCAGCCGTCTTTGCCGTAGTTAGCTGGCCACCTAACAAAGGACAATGGAAAAGAAAAGAAATTAATGACTTTGTGTTTTGTTTTCAGCTTGCCGGCTTAAGCCGATTACATATTTCAAACGCTCTGATCCCATTTATCGAATATGCCAGCAACAATTAAAACGATTTACGGGACCTCCTCTATTTAGGGAGCCATTCGCATTGTATTCAGCGAATACAGTTCAATAAATTATTCGACATTTGTCTTTGATGAGCCTACAAGCACACACACACACACAAGTTGCGACACCTCCAAATGCCACCCCGATTTGTCCCCACTCCTGCAGTCAAGCATTATCGAGTGGCGTTCATCTACCGTTCTCTGTTTGTAGTATTTCGAAATTAATTAGCTAATTACCTTCAAGGACGACCAGTAAGTGGAAATTTAATTGATTTGAATAATTTAGGAAGGTATAGAAAACACGAAAGGTCCTTACAAGTGCCCAATAAAATGTCAATTTAAACCGTAAACTAATTCAATAGATTATTGTGCCAAGATCGCATGGCACCTTAAAATGGGCAGCGGTTTGCCTGGTAACTGAAATATAATGATAGAAATGAAAAGCACCACTTGACTGAGTTTTGCTAGTTAATTTCCGGTTGCCGCGATAGCATACATTCAAAATTCAGTTGCTTTTTGTATTAGACCTAATTAAATCTACTTACTTAAGCAATTAACTAATTAACAGCCTATAGAACAATTTCAAAGGAATACGATGGGCCAAACAAAAGATGCTGATTCTAGGAAATTATGTTTAATAAAATTGATATGCCTCTACTGAAGTCTGTGAAATTGTAAATCAACGTATTAAAATTATTTGTTTCATCTTTTATTTTTTTGCTCATTGATTTCGATTTAAACAAATATAAATCTTTAAGATTGCTTTTATGCTGGACAAGCTTAAACTTTATGTAAATTACTTTTTACCCATTCAACAAATTATAAAATACAAAACGAAAAAAATGTCTCAGGCAGTGATTCTGCACACACACACATACAATCACACACACACACACTTACACATTTTTAAGGAAAAAGAATTGCAGTATTATATGAGAAATTGGCAATAATTTATGCACCTATGACATTGGTTAGTTGCCTCCATATCGACGGGTGTGGCTGCTGCTGCAGCTGCGCTTAAATTTGCCAAACTGATGCCATAAATTTTGTACTGAAACTTTTGCCCAGAACAGCACGACGAAGGAGTAAGAACAAGAAAGTATTGCAAAAAGAGTGAGATAAAGTGAAAAAACTATGCCATGCCACACATATACACACAAAAAGACGAGTTCCACACATGCCACATGCCGAATGTATGTCCTACTATTTCTGGTTTTTACGATTTCTTCAGTTTAATTAATATTGACTGACATTTTTAATACTCTGGCAAGTTTGTAGCATATATATTAAAAAATTCTCAACTCGTAAGCAACTTGAATAACTTTTCCAAGTTCTCAGCAATGCTTCTTATGAGCAATATTTCATTGGGCCTCGTGGCAGGCTCAAGTTATTTCTGTTAATTAAGTAATGTGCCGCGTAAAGAGCAGCACCCAACTTAGTAATTGAGTCCGTGGAACACAGACTCCTAACCGAACTATAATCAACGCTACGCTTCACAGCCAATTGAGCGGGAGGACGAAGAATTATGCTTTGGGCAAGTGCATGGCTAGAGTCGCAATTCAAGTGTGTCTGAGAGTGTTTAAGTATTTATGTGTGTGTGTGTATATGTAAATGTTTATGTATGTGTGTGTGTTTGTGAGTGTGATGTGCGTGGCATGTTATCATGTTTTATGTTTATGCGGCATGTACGTGCAATAAAGATAAAGCGATTCCATATAAAAACTTTTTAATTGCCTGCACTAATGATGCACTGCAACAACTTGATCATAATTATAATAATGTAATAAGTAAGTTGCCCCACTGCCCGACCACAACACAATTGTATAATTTGCCAAAATATTGCCGAAAATAATCGAACATTTATACAGAAAATGATGTTAGCAAAGCATCCAGAAACACATATAATAAAATAATTTTAATTAAATAGTTAATTTAACCAAAAGCAATATATAAATATAATTATATACAAATATACAATTATATATAATAAATATAATCATAAGCCACATATGTTATATACACAAACATATTTTATTTTCCACCTGTCATCACAAAGCCAGTCTGATTTTAATTATTGCAAAATAATATTAAGTGATTTTTTAATGCTTTCCAATCGCACAAATGATAACAAAATAAAAATTCTTAATAGAATTCTAGGAATTCGTTCCATGGTGCGTTCACTGTCTCAACTCATTAACCGCAAACAAGTTAAGGACCAAACAGCTGTCGGGCTGTGAGTTCAAGGCATATAAAAGCGAAACATGAATATGCTATAGATGGATGGGTGTGGACGGTGGGAGGGGAGCGCAGCAGCGGCGGACGCAACAAACGAGGCAAAAACAAATCAAAAGAGCGTTAAAAAAAAAAACAGGATGAGAAAAGGAACTGCAATAAAACAAGTGAATTACGCGAAAGAGACGCGCAAGACGCAAAAAGAAAAACAGAATAATAAAGCTGGCATATTAAGAAAAATATCACTTTAGACGGCGACAACAGCAGCAGCAGCACCAGCAGCAGTAGCCTTAAAGTATGCTACGAAAATTTGCTTAATCTCTGCGCCCAGGCAAGCAACAAACTAAAAAGTTGTAAAAAAAAGTCCCACTCAGAAACACACACAACCAACGTAAGCAAATTGTTCACAAAGTAAAATATAAAAAGATAAAACGACGGCCACAGTTGCCGCACCAGGCAACTGCCCTCCGCCCCTAAGCATGTCTCATTGGTGGCACAAACTGGTGTAATGAGGCACGACCAAGCGGCAAAGGCGACTCGATGACTCGCTGCCAGTCTGAGGCTAAGTCTGAAGCAATGGCTGAGATTGAGTTGGGGTCTTGAGAGCAAACTCGAGACAGAGTCTGAGATTGGGGCATAAAATGAGTTCCATCGACTTTACTACTGAAAGCATTTTATAAGCGTTACACACACACACAACTATACAGTATCTCTCTTTCTCGTAGCTAAGCACACAAGTACCTAGTAAAATTAACCAGCTAAGCCCCGTGGGCCCTCAAGTTAGTACCAAGTCTTAACAATAAAATCATCTAACATAATACGCCACGTGCATATTTCATTTGAATGCACTCGACAAAAAATTATACGAAGAACTTTAGTGATAGGTTCCAATTGTTTTTATATAAAAACAATCTCAACAATTCTTAAAAATCCCACAATAATAATCACTTCCAGACAACCTACTCTTCACACTGTGAAACAATGATATGATGAATAATTATTATTCCGCATATTCCAGGAAAATATTCATAAACATTTCTGAATAATTATTTAAATCATTTATATTTCGATTATCCAGCTTGTAAAGTTAAACTTTATTGTTTTCTTTAAAATGTAGACTGCACTGCTTTGGTAGCTTTGTTTCAGATATTTCAAAAATCAAAAATTAAAGCATTTCAAAAACAAATTATATACCGATAATTAAAAACTGTTCTATAATCAGTTCATAGTCTATTTATGTATCAAAGAAATGATAATAATTATAGCTAAAAGTGCAAATACTTAAATAGAAATCGTAATATATTTTAAATCAATGTTTTCTAAGAAACTGCTTCCCCAGTCACTTCTTGTCCTTTCCAACCCTTCAATTGTGGCTCTTTAGATTATTTTCTTTACATTATTAACTAAATTTCCACTTGACTGCATTGAGGACTCTCTGACTTTGTCTTTAAAAACACGTTTTTTTTTGTTTTTTTGTGTGTAATCCCAAGCATACCCTGTGCACTAGTGTCGGCGCATTATCGTTTGTGTCTGTCATCTCTGTCCATCTGGCTGACAACAATTCGACACTTCTCCTAATTATGATGGGCATGTTGTTGAGTTCAACAGAAATGAGTTGATGATGAAATTTGGGACGCAATCCCCCCAACGACTATGATGGGAACGGAACTGAGGCATGGTTATGGTCATGTAATCTCAACTCAACACCACAGAGCCGGACACTCGCTATATCATCAAATGGCTGTCGAGATGACGCTAATAATGATGAAGGCAGCCAGAGCAAGGGCTCATCCAGCTACTGGCTACGTAATTTGTGTAATAATTGTGCCTAAGCGTTTAAGTCGAGCGTGTCGGTTGGGCCACTAACCAGTCGCATCTCGAGGGAGTCCGAACGAGAAGGCCGGGCAAGGGCGTGGCAAATTGGCCACGAAACGAGCCGGCAACAGCCAAAAAGCCACCAGTAACAAAAACAACAAAACAACAATGAAGAATGGCGACCAACTGCCTGAGGCCGTGGGAAAGCGAATGAGTTAGTTACTGAGAAATGCCGGGGCACTCTTTAGTCCTGGGAGCCACAAATGTATTGGTGTATTGGGGTATGTTAGTTTGGGTTTGGATCAGTCAGTTTGTTTCAAGAATTCAATGGTGCTCGACTTGCTGTAGAATTTCATTAAACAAAAGTAAAAGTTTTCATCTCGAGCGTCGAGCGGCAGCAGCCACTTTATGCCTTTCGGTTTTGTTGTTTTGATTGTTCGGCTTGGTCGCAATTTTCTGTACATTGGTTTTTTTGTTCTCGCTTATATTTTTTTTTTTTTGGCCTCGAGAACATTTGTTGTTATTGCTGGTGTTGTTACTTGGTTGCAAGTCCAATAGTAGTCTGAACTGTGGTTTCACAACGGCCGCATTCACCACTTTCATGGCCAACAATCGCAAAAATCAACATTGACCAACTAGAAACATTTTAAATTCGGTGTATGGACTATTGAGTACTCTTTTAAACATTCAGTGTTCAGAAACGGATTTTTACTATATGTAATTAACCTTATATAGAGAATACTTTCTATAATAAAATTCCGATTTCCTAATCAATGTGCAATTAAGAGAAAGTAAGAACAAGATTTTTAACAAAATGTTTAGCGATGAAGTCAATCCAAATACTATCATAAGAAAGAAAGAAAGAAAATGCAGATCTGAGAGAACTTATATTATCGATTGGAAAGTCTGATATATTATCGACTGGAAAGTGTGATATATATAATATTATTATTGCTTACAGCTTTAAGATGTTAAATATTAGTACAACCTCAACTTAGTACATATAAAAGACAGTCAACTAAAGTTTTGCTTTGTTTGAAGTGAAATTATTCAGCTTTTAACTAACACAATTTGAAAACAACCCTTCCTCATTCCCCGCACACTTTGGCCTTGACTGCCACCCAATTTGGAAACATATTGCTGCAGTTTTTTATGCGCTTAACTTTAGTTATTTTCAATCAATAATAACCGAAACGAAACTTTTGACCGAATTTGCCTCATTAATGAAAGTCTTGAGTGTCTTTTTTGCTGTTACTCATTTGCTGCCTTTTCATATTGCCAATTTGAATTCTGATTACCCTTTGTTTTTATTACTAGCAGAGCATTTGAGAGGGGTCCCTTGTAGTCAACTCTATTTTTTTTTTTGCGGATATCTTTTGATTGGCAGCTGAAAAGAGCTTTCTAAATGTGGAGTAGAGTTTCGTTGTTAATTAACTTGATGTTGAAGGCTGCAGGAAACAAAGCAAAATGTATTTGTGCCTCACAATGAATCTGTTGTACAAATACCATGTGCAAGGTTTGTATGTTTACACTAATTGAAATCTTAGTTGAAGGAGCTATGAGCTGTATATTAATTAACTTTATTGAGCAATGAGAAGTGTCTTAGTTTGAAGTCGGCAGACAAGTAAATTATTTTAATATATATTTTTATTCAATATACAATACAGGAATACTGAATTGATAAAGGTTTAGATGTTGTCCCTGAATTTTAAAAAATAAATATTTTCTATAAATAAATTTATACAAAATAATAAAAACAGTCGTTTTAATTTTAAGAAATTTGTTCGTATATATCGAAAAATAATCTGGAAGCAAAAACATTTTTCTAGTTTTCGGAACGATTTTCTAAAGGAAATTTCTTCTGAGTTTTTGTCAAGGAACGTAATTTTTAAAAATACAACGTTGTTTATATACTGCAGCACAAGGCAGACTTAATTTAATGTGCTGTAAAATTTTGTAATTTCATTTGCTCTTCGTTAGCAAATTAAAAGTCAAGAGTAGAAAAAAATGTTCGCTTGAAGCTAATAACAAACAAAAAATGTCTGTTAAGATATGCGAAAAATGCGCGTCACAGGAAATTACCTAAAACGTTCAAGTATACCACAACATCAAATTATTATTAAAACCATAGATAGCTGAATTTTAGCTGCGAACACAAAAAAATATGAAATCAGATTGGATGTTATGCAAACTTACCCGCTGTGGCACAGTGGAGGACGAGGGCGAGGATGGGGCAGAGGCTGGCGACGATCGGTGCTGGGAGCTGGGACCTCATGTTGCCAGACCTCTATTAAAATGCCAGGCAAATTAATAATCCGCGTCTCTAGTGCACGCCGTCTGCCAGCAAAGCCGCTTAACTGGGTCACATGTGCCGCGGCAGGATGTGCCAAGAGCTGGAATAGAGCAGCTCAGCCGCATGCAGCTGCGGGCAATGCGCAAACCAATCCTTCCTTCGTTTCCCCTTTTGGCTGTTATTGATATGGCTTATTGTTGTTGTTGTTGCTGTTTACTGTTACTGTTGCTGTTGCTGTTACTTATTATGGTTGTTAGTTTGTTTAAAGACACAAGCACTGTCTGTCCAGTGGTTATGCTAATGCGGCGATGCTGTGGTGCTTGCACTTCCCTTCTCTCCAATTGGCGTCTTTAGCCTGTTCTTTCACACACAAATGTGGCTTAGCATATTTTGAAATTGCACACGGCCAATTATACAAGTACAATAATTTCAACAAAAATGCCATCGAATTTGAGACATAAAATCAAGAGCTATGCAACTGGCACATATGAAACACATGACATTTGTTGAATGTTCCCACAGTGCTGCCGTGTTCCTTACTTCTACACTCGTTTTATTTGTTTTTTCTTTATTTTATGGCAACGTTTTGCGCAAAATCCTGTCCTGATATATTTGTGTGAGTTAAATTATGTAGCCAGCGGCATAACTTCCAGCTCAGTTCCAGCAATTCGAATCGTCAAGTTTTAGCTGGCAACTTGCAGCAATTTTAGAACTAACAAAATTTTTAAAAACCCCGAAAAGTTTTCGTCTGGCGGTTGAATTCTCAATTTCAACAGTTCACAGTTTTCATTGAGAATTTATCGGTAAAAAGAATGCTACAAAAATTCGCAAATCTAACGTAATTTGCTGGAAACGAAGTGGCAGTTCAAAGAGCTTTTAAATAGAATTTGGAAATATTAAGATTAGAAATGCTTAAGCCTTTCAAATATTTTACGTTGCTCTGAGTTGCTCTGAAATTGGCAAAAGTTTTGCATAGTCTGTTTCTACTTAGAATGTAAAATTTTATTGTTAAACAAATAAGCAGATTATAACTTTGTAGAGAGTTTTTAAATTATGTTGAATAATAAAACACAAAAATGAATACACAGTTGCCCCTTATATGCTGCTTGTTGTTACTAGCAAAACAATAGTCTTGTTTAGTATATTTTAGCAGCGCTGAAAAGTATGCTACCAAAATCGAAATGGGCGAATGTGCCGAGAAAACGGATTCAGACTCACACGAACCTCTGTGTATAAAAGTATGTGTACGTGTGTGTGTGTGTTTGTTTTTTGTGTATGTTAAAGAATTCCATTTGGCCAGCTGCTGCTGCTGTTACCTCATCTTTCTTTTACGCTCGAGACTATTTGGCATTAGCAAAATTTATTTATGCGGGTGTTTAGTCGGGCGTAAAAGGTGTGCATATGGCCATGCAAACACGCCCGATACACACACCCACACACACGTACACACACGCGCCGGAGAGATACAGACAATAATAAGAAATGCTCGACACGAGTTTATGTATTGAAAGGATTTGGATGCCTGCTCTTTGGTTTAGGAGTCGAAGTACGAGTCTGGGCTTGACTCGAAACTTTGTTCGGCTCGTGTGCTAGGAATAATGATTTAAATGCCTTTGCTTTTGCATTTGCTTTTGCCGCAGCCAACAAATGGAAAACGGGCTCTGACAAATTCCAGCCGTACATAAGTAATGGCAAACGGTTACTAGCTCGGTCAATGAAGCGTTAACGCAAATGTTAAACAAATGTAATGTTCTGGCCGAGTGAATTGCATGCATTAAGGAACGACTGCTCTTCCCTTATGTTATTCTTATTCTTATCCTTATTGTTATTGTTATTGTTGTAAATGATAACGTAAATAATGCCAAATTGATTGCACAAACAATACAGTAAAGCGGAAGTGTGAATGATTTAACACAGTTCCCAGTTGCTTTCTATACGCCTTCAACTTCGAAATCTGTTCTCTGTTTCTTGATTTTCCTCCTGTTGTTTTCTTGCTGCTTTTGTTGTTGTGCTTCTCGTTGCTGTGGCATGGCACACGGCTGAGGACGGAAGATGAAATTTGTTAGCCGCCGAGCCGGAAACAGACATTTTTTGTGACTTGTAATTTAGTTTATTGTTGCGGCCAATAATTGAATGCCGTAGTGCGAGTATATGTGTATAATATTTTGACATTCATTATTATTATAGTTGATATTAAATTGAAGGAAATTGTGTGGGACACTTAGGGACTGTCAACAATAATAAAAGTCAAGACTACATTTTATATGTCTTGCGAGTTTGAAAAAGTTGCGTTATGTTCTTGATTTATTTACCTCTATAAAATATGTTTAATATCCCGCAGTACTTTGGCATTTAAGTAAAAAAAAAAAAAAACAACAGAGGAAAATTTAAAGCAAAATCAACAAATTCTATATGTTCGGGAACTTAAAAATAATAAAATTTTGGAAGCTCAAAAGTTTTTAGCATAATTAATTAAAAAAAAATATTACATTATTTTACATATCCAATCAATTTTATTATGAATTCTTTATAAGATTGTTTATTGTAAATATATATTTATTGTTTTACGACTTTAAAAATGTTTGCCGGATTTCCTTTCGTTTATAATCAGGCTGTTTGTTATTTATTGTTCCTATAATATTTTAAATTAACTGCTTTGCTTTTATATCAACTTGAAACTGGCAATTTATGCACAATATCAACAAAGAAATTTATTGAGTGTTTATGAATAAATTTATTAATTTAAAATCAGTCGTTAGCATTTAGCACAAACCAACACATGCAAGCTGAAGATCAAGCTTCATACTTAGTTTCAGTCCTTTTTGAAAGCACTTGTGTAAATAAAATAATTGTTTATAATGTCACACAATTGAATTACTTAATTTAAAATTTTTTCGTGTGCATTCAATTTATTAGCACTGCATTCACTTGTTTAGTTAACCGAATTTGTCACACGACCTGCTTCTCACCTACGATGCGCAGAACGAAGCGTACGCGCCACCGGCCAAAAGTAGACTAAACGAAGCGCCAATGCTAATGAGCTGTTGTGGATGCTGCTCTGTAAAGCAACACTCAACAGCTGAGAGAGTGAGAGAGAGAGAGAGAGAGAGAGAGAGAGAGAGTCTGCCTACGACTGAGAGCGTTGCCTATGTTATCCTGCTGTATTGTGCTCGTCGGAGATGCTGCGCTGTTAACTAACACTAACAACAGCAGTTGAGTGACATTACAGCTCTTGACAATGTTGGCGAGCTTGTTAATCCGTGTAAACAATTGCAATTATTGTGCTTAAGTGTTTTCGCTGTAAAATAATTATTTATACGAGCGCGTTTGGCATTTAAGCGGAACGGCTCATTTAGATTTAGGGAGAGAAAGCAATGGGTCTGCTGTAAGTAAGCGCATAAGCTCCACAATTCAAATGAACTTATCATAATCATAATGAGAATTAATCCCAGCTGAATGCTTGGCCAATTTACAAATGTAGTGAGTGCAAGAACAGA
The DNA here is from genome assembly GCA_035043505.1 of Drosophila setosimentum. Taxonomy (NCBI): domain Eukaryota; kingdom Metazoa; phylum Arthropoda; class Insecta; order Diptera; family Drosophilidae; genus Drosophila; species Drosophila setosimentum. The sequence goes on along the minus strand of JAWNMY010000023.1, from coordinate 1,159,279 downwards.
GCACACACACAATCACATACACAGGGGCACTTACAGCCGCTTAACAGCGCGATAACATTATTTCCCATTAACGTCAAGCCGGCAAATTGGGCGGCTCACAATGGAGCCATAGAGCCGATAGAGCTGGCCCGTAATGCTGCCGCTACCTCAGCTCCCTAAAAGCGAAAACAAATAATAATAATGAAGAAAGAAAGGACACAACAACAACTAAGCTGCTAAATGCCAGCGCATTGAGTGAAACTAGGACAGGAAAATAAAATAAGAAAAGCACCACTGAAAAAATGCATTGCAAATGTAATGCACAAGGATGAACATAATATGGTAAGCCGTTAACTTCAGCACACACGCATACGCACAGCTACATGCACACACACGCACACACACGCACACGTTTAACAAACACAAAAACAAAAGAGCAAACTATTATGCAGACGGGCCATAGATGTGTCGCCAAGCCAAGAGAGCAACTAACAGAGCGAGAGCATAAAAAAAAGGCAACTTACAGCGAGAGGGAGAGAGTGCTGGTGATTTGAGGAGTGGAATGCGTTAGAAGCAGGGTGGGAGGAGGTGGAAGGCTAAACGAAGCCCTTGCATAAAATTCAATTTGTCGTGTGCAGCAGCCATGAATATGCCGAACTGCCGAGCTTAAGCTGCTGCTGCTGCTGCTTCTTCTTCTTCTGCTGACAGTGAAGCACACATTTCGCTGTCCCTCAATCTGTCCGTTAGTAGTAGTATATAACATTGCATATATACACCCCCCCCTCCGAAGCATTCCTCAATTACTCCCTTGCTTTGCTTTGCCTGCTCTGTACATATTCAATTGATGTTACTGTTGCACATGTTGTTGTTGTTGTTGTTGTTATTGTTGTTGCTGCTGCTCTGACGTAACATATGCGCGAAATTACTTACGAGGCGTCGCTGCTGCTGCAGTCGCTGCTGTCATAGGCAGGCAGCACTGGCGTCGAGTAACTGGTTGTGGTTCGCAGGCCGCTGCCGGGACGATGGCTTGTAAAACAATGGTTGCACACAAGACACTTGCAGTTATTACCAAACACTCAAATACCCACACACACGCACACACACACACACTCAGGTTTTAACAGGTTTTCTTTTTGTAAAGCACTTTCAACAGTTAAAACAATTGCACACAGCACTGCAGGCAAATTAAAAACTTTTTGCCTCTTTTTTGTTTTTCATTTTATGTTTACTTTTGCTGGCTATTTTCAGGGCTCACAGTTGATAATTATCGAGGCCCTAAAACGTTTGCCATAGGCCCAACTGAAGTGGCCCATTATGTGGCATCAAATGAATGATAATCAGTCGGCAGATAGTGCCCAAGGGGATAGGGGCAGCAAGTAACATTTTCCTGTGTCATGTGTTTCGCCACAGAATGTCCAAAGTTTTAAGTGAGTTCACGCTTGAGTGTGCGTGTGTGTGCGCGTGTGTGGTGTAATAAGCATAGTATGTATGCTGTCCTGTTTTAGCCTCTTTATGCGTCACAGAACATTTTAAATTGGCCCTTTGTAGCACATAATTTACGCATACGTCATGTGTGGCATGCAGATTCCAAACTTAAAGTGTTACAAATTATATTAATATATTTCATTAGATTGTGCTTTTAAATAATTATACATTAATTTGAACTGTTTCAGGTATATACTATAAAATATATACATTATTCATACGTAATTTGAGTATGTTTATGTTAATAATATTTTATAAGGCCATGGCATGTTTAAGAAGTTGAATCATATATTTTGCAGCAATACTTTTTTTTACAAGAAATTTATAAGTCCCTTGGGCATTTCTGTTATTTACGCATTTAAATATTTAAGCAAAAAGTGCATTCATTTGCCATTTTTCAATAGCACTCAATTAAGAGGCTCTCAAGTAAGAAAATTTCTGGCCCTTTTCTGCTGCACAGCTTTTGCACACTTTTCACTTTTACAAGTCATTAATCACAGCAACGCAAGAGAGAAAAGTTAAAAACATGAATGAGAACGAGATTGAGAATGAGAATGAGGCGGAAAAAAAATTAATTAAAAATGTTTAAGGATACATTAAAGATAAAATAAAAATGGTGCGCTCAATTGGGTCAAATAACTTAATGCAATTGAATTGGGCAAACGCTGTTGAGACTGCATGGATAATCGTACAAAATTTAGATGGAAAATAAAAATAAAACTGTGTCCGTAATTAAGCTGAAAATGAAGTTGCAATTGGGTTTGACATGTTCGGCGCTTTAATTAAGTTACGGCTTAGCGGACAAAGTCAGCAGTTGCACGCGGATGTTACGTATACGTATGGGACTATGGCCGCTGTGAGGGCTTTGGGCCAAACGCAAACAATTCACGTCAATTAATTGTAGCTGGTTGTGAGCCGGCAAACACAAAGCTTAACCTCAACCGCATCGGCGACATGACGACAACTACATAGATTACCATTACCCCTCCCTCTCAACAAATAAATGGTCAGAGCATGGACAGACGGCAGCTCGCTGAACCTGAAATTGAAATCTGAAAGCTGCACACTGAAAATTGAAAACCGAATCTGCAACAAATTTGTGAAACAACAACATAAGCTAATAACTGTCAAAGGCGGGGCTTATTCAAAGTTTCCTTCCAGCATCGAATGCAGCATATAGATTCTGTATCGCCTCCCACCTCTACCGACTCGCTTTGGGGCCTGGCGACTTTGTCGAAAATGTCAACAAGAGATAAGCGCAATTAATTCCAAATTTATTCGATACCAACGACCAAACGACATGACCCCAAAGAGCTTCAGACAGCGCAAATAGGCATTGTTATTGCAGATGCTGATACTGTAGTTCTTGGTGTTGTTGTTGTTGTCGCAGCTATAGTTTTAGTTGTTGGTCTTGCTGTTGCCGTTGCTGTTGCTGTTGTGCACTAGGCGTCGTCCTGCCGGTTGCTAGAGAGACTGCATTAGCCTCAAGTGCAACGTGACAGCAGCAACGTACCGAGTGACAGCTATACTAACAGGAAGTCATACACTTGTGTGCCACAGTCATGAAACCATATAACCATGAGCTCGGTGATGTGCCTCCCACTCCCTGCCTCGTCTTACACCCAACAGCTCTTCCTTCTCCTTGGCATCATCTGTCGTTTAACATGCAAAAGAGTCTGATTGATCTGGCACTCGAAAACTCGAATGGACCACCTTAACGTTGCATGCATGTTCCAGCAACTGGATAAGCAGATCAAATTCTCATAAATCAGCATTGAGGAAGGACGCAACTGCTGCACTCATTTAAATGCTAATGATTTTAATGGTCAATATGGAGAGGTAATTAGTTTTCAACAGATTTCTTAAACTGTTTATCTCAGTTCAGCAACGAACTTCTGAATAAATTATTTAAGGCCTTAATATATTTATATTATTATTGATTGCTATAGTGACTTTAATCAATTGCATTCGAGAGCCTGTTCTGAGCTCAAAATTGAATATTCTCAATTTAATCTGAATTTATGCTATAGAGCTTATTAGATCGTATCTCATATTTTGGATCATATATAAGCCTAAAATTCGTCTTATTCTTGTTGGATGTGTAAATCTCTTAAATATAACACATCTTTAATGCAAAATACTAAAATGTATTCACAATTATTAAAAAAAAAACTACCATAAATACCAATTTAATTTCGATTCGGGTCAGCCATTTCACTTAGTTTTTAAAAGTTTTAAGCCACATGTAAGTGGCTTAAATACTGTCCACAATTGTATGACAGTGCAAATGTTGTACAAATACTCCAAACACCTAACCCCCCCCCCCCCCCCCATGTTTACACTTTCGGGGCAATTGGATATCATTAATGTGGTTAAATCGTATAACCCTCAACTGTCAGACACTGCTTACTGGACCAAGCTGGAATTTTGGTTTTAGCTATTACCATGCGTTGCCTCATGTGTGCTTATGTGTATGTGTCTGTGTGTGTGTGTGTGTGTGTGTGTGTGTGTGTGCAGAAGGGCGTTCTCTGTCAGGATTTCGGATAACAGACATGTTGCATGTGCCAAAAAAGTCTACAAAACATGTTTGCCATTACTCGGTTTTATTTTTTGGTCTACATATAGCCGCAAGCTCAGACAGCTACGGCAAGAAGAAAATTTACCACAGTACAAAAAATAAAAGCAACAATAACAATTCCAGAAGAAAACAAAAAAAACCTTTACTATGTTTCTCCATTTCCAACATTTATGGTGTGTGTGTGTGTGTGTGTGTGCTGTGCTTTTGGGTGTGTGAAAGGTCATTTTATTGTTTCCAGTCAAAATGGTCAAATGGGAATTTGTTTTCAGCATTCTATTTATTTTTGTTTTGGTTTTTAGTTTCGTTTGAATTTCTAATATTTATTTTTTATTTTTTTTGCCTATAGATTTAGATTAAGCTGTCGTATGTGTTACTGGGCATTGGGAATGGGCCGTAACGAAAACCCAAGCTAGACAGGACCAAAGATTGCTGGCATATCATGTCAGCCAAAGTTGGGAAAGAGTGATCCAAATGATTAGAATAATCGCCGTAGGTGATTCGACTTACTGAGCTTACAACTCCATAACACACATAAGAGCCAAATCGAATGGAATTCCAAATTCAGTGTTGGGTCATAAAATTTACAACCCTTCAATTGTCAGTTTGCCAGTGTTTAAAAATTTTATTACTCTCATATGAGCCGAGGCTGAGGGTTCTATTCCCAGCCAAAGTGAATTTTATGTCTGGTGCCCTTTTGTCCAAAGGGTCGATTTGGGTATTTGGAAGATGAAAAGCGCCTTCCTTAAGCCATAGGAAAGAATACATAGTTGAAATAAATATTTTTCAATGCATATAAAGTCAGCCAGAATCCAATTAATTTTAAATATACTTATTGGCTTCTCAACAGCTTCATAAGGAAATCAAAAGTTTAAAGGGTTTTGTACGCTGACTCAAAATCACTAATTAAATTTAAGTATTGGTAATTAAGAATTACTTTCCAATTCTGCAATTTATCAAAAGTAACTTGAAGTTTTTTCATACGCAGCAAATTTATTCAGGCCGCAGAAACCACTTCTCGTCTTCCCCTTGCGGGCTTTGCAATGTGCTCAGAGGAGTTCTGCAGCAGGACTCAGCATAATAATTAATTTCCAAATTCAACCATGTCCTACGCCAAAAGTTGTCTCCTCCAATGGATGGGGTAGCATGGTAGCATGGGGGAATATTCAAGAGTTTGTTTGTACAGCAAATGCCACCGCATTCGTATAATTTCATTCAGATTTAATTGTCAAGCGCTAGCTGGAAAATTTTGCATAGTTGGCAATACTCTGGTTGTTGGGGGAAGTGAGGGATGTAGAGATATATTATAAATGTGTATGCACTGAAAACGCCTTGCAATTTATTTAACAGTAGCTTAAATTATCCGGCTGTGCTCGAGCCAACTCTATTCACAAAATGCAAACAATCAATTTGATTCTGAAAGTGATTTAAAAGATGCTTTAAGAGCAAAAGGAATAACTTCAAACAAGCAACTGGAATACATTTAGAGATATGTTGCTGACTTGCTTTTAGTAGTTGAACAACATTTATTCATCATATTTCTTTAAGAAGAACAACATAAAAGTATCAGTAAAGTATTATTTTGGAACACCCAAAATTTTCTCTATTTCGCAGAGTCGATCGATAATGTCCTGGTTCCGAGCTCTTTGATCCTTAAGTTTATCTGCGATAGCATCCAAAGTGGCTGCGATGGCCAACAGCGACACATCTGTTGTATGCAGATCTCTACGTGTCGGAAATATCTTTGCCACAGGGACAACAGCAGATTGATCCAAATCTGGATCTGATGAGCCTAAAAAAGAGTCGCATAATAAAATAGAAACAGGAGACGATTCTTTTGCACCTGAATCCGCAACAGTTGTTGGTGGCCTTGGCTGTTGTACCGCTACGATGGCTGGGACTGGAGCTATCACCGGATCCGTTACTGGTACTGAAGTCTCCACAACAGTCGCTAGAGTTGCCAATGGCTCAGCTATTGGTACTGAAGTCTTCACACCTGCCCCTGGTGCCAAAGTCTCCTCAACAGCTATTAGTATTGACTCCACAAGAGCGACTGGAGTTGTACCAGTGAGCACGGAAGTCTCTACAACAGCCACTGGAGTTGCCACTGGCTCCGCGACGGACACTGAAATCTCCACGACAGCCACTGGAGCTAGCACTGGCTCTGCTTCTGGTGCTAGAGTCTCCACAATAGCGACTACAGTTGTCACTGACTCTCCTGATGGCACTGGAATCTCCACGACAGCCACCGGAGCTGCCACTGGCTCTGCTGCTGGTGCTACAGTCTCCACAATAGCGACTACAGTTGCCACTGGCTCTTCTTCTGGTGCTACAGTCTCCACAACAGCGACTGGCGTTGGCTCTGGATCTGCCGCTGCTACTGGAGTCTCCACAACAGCCTTTGAAGTTTCCACTGGTACTAGCACGGAAGTCTCTACAACAGCCACTGGAGTTGCCACTGGCTCTGCTGCTGGAACTGGAGTTGGCACAAAATTCACTGGAATTGGGATTGGCTCTACTCCTGGTGCTGGAGTCTCCACAACGGTGACTGGAGTTACCAATGGTACTGGTATTGGAGTCTGTACAACAGCTGCTGGTTTTCCCACTGTATCTGATGCTGGTACGGGAGTCTCCCCATCAGCGATTAGCGTTGCTACTGGCTTTGCTGCTGGTACTGGAGTCGACTCAACATCGACTGGAGCTGCCACTGGCTCTGCTTCTGGTACTGGAGTCTCCAAAACAGCCACTGGAGTTGCCACTGGCTCTGGTACTGGTACTGGAATCTCCACAACTGCGACTGGAGTTGGAACTTGATCTGATCCTGGTACTGGAGTTTCCACAACAGCGACTACCGTTGCTACTGGCTCTGCGACTGGCACTGGAGTCTCCACAACTGTCAGTGGAGTTGCTATTGGCTTTGTTGCTAGTACTGGAGTTGTCACAACATCCACTAGAGTTGGCACTGGCTCCGCTACTGGCACTGGAGTCGCCACAACACCTACTAGAGTTGGTACTGGACTTGCTACTGTGACTGGAGTCTCTAGAACAGCGACTACCGTTGCTACTGGTTTTGCTGCTGGTACTGGGGTCGACTCAACATCGACAGGGGACGGCACTGGTTCTGATACTGGCACAGGAGTCTCCACAACAGCCACTGGAGTTGCCACTGGCTCTGGTACTGGTACTGGAATCTCCACAACTGCGACTGGAGTTGGAACTTGATCTGATCCTGGTCCTGGAGTTTCCACAACAGTCACTGGAGTTGCCACTGGTTCTGCGACTGGCACTGGAGTCTCCACAACTGCCACTGGAGTTGGCATTGGCTCTGCTCCTGGTACTGGCGCCTCCAAAACAGCCACTGAAGTTGCCACTGGCTCTGCTACCGGCACAGGAGTCTCCACAACAGTCAGTGGAGTTGCTATTGGCTCTGTTGCTAGTACTGGAGTTGCCACAACATCCACTAGAGTTGGCACTGGCTCCGCTACTGGCACTGGAGTTGCCACAACACCTACTGGAGTTGGTACTGGACTTGCTACTGTTACTGGAGTCTCTAGAACAGCGACTACCGTTGCTACTGGTTCTTCTGCTGGTACAGGAGTCTCCACAACTGGAGTAGCTGCTGGCACTGCGACTGACACTGGAGTCGCCTCAACAACCACTGGAGTTGACATTGGCTCTACTGCTGGTACTGGAGTTTCCACAACAGCCACTGGAATTGACACTGGCTCTGCGACTGGCTCTGGAGTCTCCACAACTGCCACTGGAGTTGGCACTGGACCTGATACTGGAGTCTCTACAACAGCGACTACCATTGCTACTGGCAGTGCTACTGGCCGTGGAGTCGCCTGAACGTCCACTGGTGCAGCGACTTGCTCTGCTACTGGCGGTGGGATCACCACAACAGCCTCTGTAGCTGCCGTTGGGACTGGCACTGCTACGTGTTCTGAAGTCTCCACAACAGCCACTGGAATTGGCACTGACTCTGCTACTGGTACTGGAGTCTTTACAATAGGCACTGGAGCTGCCACTGGATTCGCTACTGGTACTGAAGTTGCCACTAGATCTGGCGCTGGAGTCGCCCCAGCAGCCACTGAAGTTGCCACTGGCTCCGCGACAGGCACTGGAGTTACCTCGACAGCCAGTGAAATTGCCACTGGCTCTGCTACTGGCGCTGGAGTCGCCTCAACGGCCACTGGAGTTGCCACTGGCTGTGCTGCTGGTACTGGAGTTGCCACAACATCTACTCGAGTCGGCACTGGAGCTGCTACTGGCACTGGAGTCTCCCCAACAGCCACTGGAGTTATTATTGACTCTGCTACTGGTGTCTCCACATCTACAACTGGAGTTGCTACTGGCTGTGCTACGTTTTCTGAATTCTCCACAACAGGCACAGGAGTTTCCACTGGCTCTGCTGCTGGTACTGTAATTGCCACAACATCGACGAGAGTTGGCACTGGACCTGCTACTGATACTGGAGTCGCCACAGCAGCCACTGGTGTAGCGACTTTCTCTACCACTGGCGCTGGGATCGCCACAACAGCCACTGGAGTTGCCACCGACTCTGCTACTGGTACTGGAGTCGCTACAACTGCCACTGGAGTTGCCACTGGAGTTGCCACTGGCTCTGCTGCTGGTACTGAAGTTGCCACAACATCCCCTCGAGTTGGCACTGGCTCTGCTGCTGGTACTGGAGTCTCCACAATAGCCACTGAAATTGCCACTGGCTTTGCTGCTGATACTGGAGTCGTCACAACAGCCACTGGAGTTGCCACTGGCTCTGCTGCTGGTAATGGAGTCGCCACAACTGCCACTGGAGTTGCCACTGGAGTTGCCACTGGCTCTGCTGCTGGTACTGAAGTTGCCACAACATCCCCTCGAGTTGGCACTGGCTCTGCTGCTGGTACTGGAGTCTCCACAATAGCCACTGAAATTGCCACTGGCTTTGCTGCTGATACTGGAGTCGTCACAACAGCCACTGGAGTTGCCACTGGCTCTGCTGCTGGTACTGGAGTCGCCACAACTGCCACTGGAGTTGCCACTGGAGTTGCCACTGGCTCTGCTGCTGGTACTGAAGTTGCCACAACATCCCTTCGAGTTGGCACTGGCTCTGCTGCTGGTACTGGAGTCGCCACAACAGCCACTGGAGTTGCCACTGGCTCTACTTCTGGTGCTGGAGTCTCCACAACAGCTACTGGAGTTTCCACTGGCTCTGCTGCTGGTACTGGAGTCGTTACAACAGGCACTGGAGTTGCCACTGTCTCTACTCCTAGTGCTGGAGTCTCCAGAACAGCCACTGGAGTTGCTATCGACTCCGCTACTGGTACTGGAGTCGCCACAACTGCCACTGGAGTTGCCAATGGCTTTGCTGCTGGTACTGTAGTCGCCACAACAGCCACTGGAGTTGCCACTGGCTCTGCTGCTGGTACTGGAGTCGCCACAACTGCCACTGGAGTTGCCACTGGCTCTGCTGCTGGTACTGGAGTTGCCACAACATCTACTCGAGTTGGCACTGGCTCTGCTGCTGGTACTGGAGTCGCCACAACAGCCACTGGAGTTGCCACTGGCTCTACTTCTGGTGCTGGAGTCTCCACAACAGCTACTGGAGTTGCCATCGACTCCTCTACTGGTACTGGAGTCGCCACAACTGCCACTGGAGTTGCCACTGGCTTTGCTGCTGATACTGGAGTTGCCACAACATCCACTAGAGTTGGCACTGGCTCTGCTACTGTTACCGGAGTTCCCACAGCAGCCACTGGAGTTGCCACTGGCTCTGCTGCTGGTACTGGAGTCGCCACAACTGCCACTGGAGTTGCTACTGGCTCTGCTGCTGGTACTGGAGTTGCCACAACATCCACTCGAGTTGGCACTGGCTCTGCTGCTGGTACTGGAGTCGCCACAACATCCACTCGAGTTGCCACTGGCTCTACTTCTGGTGCTGGAGTCTCCACAACAGCTACTGGAGTTGCCATCGACTCCGCTACTGGTACTGGAGTTGCCACAACTGCCACTAGAGTTGCCACTGGCTTTGCTGCTGATACTGGAGTTGCCACAACATCCACTAGAGTTGGCACTGGCTCTGCTACTGTTACCGGAGTTCCCACAACAGCCACTGGAGTCGCCACTGGCGCTGGAGTCCCCACAACGGCAGCTGGTGCTGCCACTGGAACTGGAGTTGCAGCAGCTGTGGATTCCACGACGACGACTCCTGCTGACACTGCTGGAATTATGGGAACTGTGGTTGCGCCTGGTATTGAAGATGAGGGAGTGATTGCAGTCGCAGTAGGTGGAGAAGAGTCAACTGCTGTAGTTGGATTTTCCATTGTCTAATGTAATTTATCGTTTTTCGTAATGCAGTGCCTATAATATTAAATATTGTTGTTTTCATTTACACATAAAAGACTATTCAAAAGCATTTAATAAAAGATAAAAACACCATTGTGAGAGACAGATTTTTGCTGTAGCTTTTCACCACATTTGGTTTTAGCACAGGGTGTTATATATAGACACTCTTGGACGTTAGAATTTCACTTTCACTCTTAACCAGCAACTGAAGGCAAATCAACTACTGTGCGAGACATGATAAGGCGCTTAGCCTTGGCCTTCGTAAAGGTCGTTGGTCTAAAGAATAGGTTTCTTCAGAAGTGAGGTAAGCCCGAAAGGGTAAAATTGCAAAGCGCACATCGTCATTATCGGCATTCTTTCTTTTTCAATCGATATATTGAAATGGATTTATTTTTGCTTGGGCGCCACATTGGCGATTGTCGCGAAAAAACGCTTGAGTGACCACATTAAATGTTTATATAATGCAAATATTTTCTCGATATCATAAAACAGTTAACCAAAGCTAATTTTATGCAAAGAAAGTCTCAAAATACTTTTTCTTTAATTGTTTTTTAATTTATTTTAATTAGTGCTTTGTTATGCTCTTATATTGTGTATATAGGAAAATATTTTGTTGTTTTTGGGATTTCAGTTTTTGTATTATATTTATATATTTAATACATTATGGATGTATTGGAAATATGTTATGCATATATTTATTTACTATTATTACTATTACAGGAACTTTTCAAAATCTTTTTTCACCGTCGAACCTCACGATTTGAAAACATACGTTTAACTGGCCAAGGTATACAAATATTCAATTTTTCAACAGCTCTTATCGATAGTTTTCTTTCGTTAAGAAGCCTGTCAAATGCCCATTGAGAACAAAAACTAAACGAATGATTTTAAGTGCCAGAAAAAGCCGCATAGCATTTGTTTATTGTGAATTGCTTAAGTGGCTTAGCCTTGCTGTCCACAAGAACTTCAATGTCAGCTAAATCAACAAGTGTTTTGGGGAGGGATCATTTGACGACAGAAGTTAGTTACTTGTGTGAAATCGATTCACATTAAATTTAATAAATATGCATTTTATTGAAATCGATAGAATTATCAAATAATGGTTTATTTCGTTCTTTATTCCTTAATCTATATGCACAATTATGGTTATTTATATTATGCAAGATTACTTGGCAAACTTGCCAACAAACTCATTCCCCGCGACCCTCTGACGGCATTCAATGTTGACACTTTGACAAACTGTCGGGATGGAGTCGCTCAATCGAAACACATTAGCTGCAAAAAATGTAATCGCAGAGAACTAAGAAATAAATCTTTCAATTTTTCGAATGAATAAAGGAAATAAATGCAGCGAAATGTGAAGCAATTCTCGATTGCAAGACGTACGCCCCGCCCACTTCCCCAGTGAATACACCAAGAAGTTTCAATGGAGTTGCATATGTGTCGGGGATGGTGATGGTGGAGACGTAATCGGGGGGTTAGAAAGGAGATGGCGTAATGTGATCTGCGTACAATTTGCAGCCGTCGTTTAAATCCCAGCTCACTTGAGACTTGAGACTCCAGCAAATAGTTTTTCAATATGGAAGCGAAATGGAATCGCGATAAAGCGCACAAAATAAAATAACGTATAAATAAAGCAGGAATAAAGAATTTATCCTCACAAATAGTAGATGCTTATATGGAAATCATTCGCCAGACTGCCCACCCAAGGCGAAAGGAATTCGGAGTACGGAACAGTTGCTAGAGATTGAGTTGGCAGTTCAATTTCACGTATTATTGACATTTAAAAGCAAGAAACGGATATGAACAGAAACCAGCTGCCAGGCAGCAAAGGTATTGCCTGCCTATTATTTCAAACTATAAATCAATCGAGTGATGTGCAATCGAGAAACGCATCCAAGATAATACAAAAAAGGAAGCAGGAAAACACAATTTTATTGTAATATTGTGGTATTATAGTAGCCAGAAAGATGCATTTAACTTACAACAAATTTAAGAGCGCCTTCACACATTACCTATTTGTATTTGCGTATACAGTGTAATAGGTGATAAAAAAAAAAAAATACAATTGCCATGCACATATATACATACATATTTAATAAAACTTGTATAAAAAATAGCACACTCTTAATTGGTATCATTTAGCACGCACCGCCAGTGCTGAATACAAATATAAATACAAATCAGAATCCGAATCTGAATCTGAAACTGAGTGATTCGAATCAGTTCAGCTATAGTACAGCGATCGGAGAGCTGGCGTTGAATGCTTCCGGGCGTATTTTGCTAAATTGCAAATATTTTCCAATTCGCATGCATCAGCATCACAATATGCAAACAATTTTGCCCAGCAGCCACTACAGACAAAAAAAAAATAACAAAAGTCAAAAATGTACCACTCAACAGTGCACAACATTTAAATACACTATTGTTGACTTTTATATTTTAAAATACGCCGAACAAATAGTTTTGGGATATATTAATATATAAAAAACAAACATATTTAATTTAATTTAGTTTGAATGAAACTGTCAACAAAGCCAATTAAAAAGGCAGCCGGATAAGCTCTTAACTATTTTAATGACTACAGGGCATCGAAAGCGGAACCCATTGCAATGTATACAAATAAAAATGGACAAGCCCACCGATTTTTGCCTCTGCTGTTGCAGCAATTTGTGCCACGTATGGCAACTCAACACAGTTGCAGTGGCAACTACAACTGTTAGCAATTTATTTTCGGTTTGATTGGTTTTTTTTTTTCTCTGATGCTTAATTGCACTTGGCATGAAAGCTTTTGACCAAATGATGAAGAGGGACGTTTTGGTGGCATCTCGGTTGAAAGGTCGCGCTCATCACAGGGCTTTAATAAATTATTCAAATAAACACGCATCAGTCTGACTGTCTGACTGTCTGGCTGCCTATCTATCCGTTTTGCCTGTCAGCCTTATGGGACATTGGGTGGGGGTGGATCTCTGCGTGTTAATGGACGCTGCATGCCAACAGTTTGCGGTCAGCAAAAACCAGCAAAAAAAAAAACCAAAAAAAACCAAAAGCAAAAACAACTCTGCATGCTGCTAAAAAAAAAAAGTAACACAGTTCGGCAAATATACATACACCAACAAGCACCCAATCACCCAGAGGCAGGCAAACACACACTTACACATACCTTCCGGCCAGCCACCTTGCCACATTTTGTAGAAATGAAAAAGGTAAATTTACTGCATATTTCACGCATTTTTATTTGCATTCGCATTCCAACTGGCCAAGGGCAGGCGGTTGCCAAGCATTCACAGTTTTTGACACTTGACAACATGATTGTTTTTAAGGCCAGTGATAAATTATGCATCACAGAAAAATACACTCAACAACCACACACAGCCGTAGTATTTGCTCTACAACAGTCATGAACAAAAGAACACCGGCAACAAAAACATGAATGTCAACAAAGACCCATAGCAGCAATTCAAAACAATGAAGAGAATTTCAAATAATTAAATGATTTTTAATTTCATAAATGAATGACAACTTGATTTCAAATCAAGATAAAAATGAATCTAAATAAACCAACCCCAATGGTAGTTATTATATATTCAATATTTGTGGAATAAAAAATCCGCTTTGAACAATGGCCTTCGTAATTTGAAAAGTTGTTGAGTTTAAAAATTATAAGTGCTTGTATAAGATTACTTATAATGTAATTGCAACGAATGGAGCTAGTTAAACGTTCATAAAGTAATTAAAATCTCATTCAAGTTAAACAACAGCATTTCTTTTTTTATTGTCTTTTGCATTCTTTTTTTTTACTCATTGCATCTGCTTGTGGCAAATTAACTTGAATGCCGCAACGTAAAAGAAAAGGAGCACAAAAGGATGGCAAAAGGGTTAAAAGATGGGAAACAAATCTTCTAGAAAACTGTTTTGGCTTAGAAAAGAGAATGCCTCATGGAACTGGCAGCTCGGCAATTCGCGTAACTTTTATCATTAGTCCGTTGGGAAATTTAACGGGCACTTAAGTTCTTCACTCGTTTTCAACTTATTTTTGCAGCCACTATTGTCTCGCCATTTTTGCGCAATCTTGCTGTAGTTTTTCGCATGAATTTTTTTTTTATTCAAGCCAATGGGTGGCGGGGGGGTCTGCTGCGGCTGTCACCTTTAACATTCTGTGCTTGGCGTCAAGTGCACCTAGCCACTATGCCGCATCTCGGCTGGCAAGTTTAGCAGCATGCCGAATGAACAGAAAATTTATTTTATGCGCTCTTTTCGGCCAGCGGCAGCGACCAAGTCGACCAAACAATCCAAAAAGGTTGGCTCCATCGTTTATATGAACTTTCTTTTTACTTTTATTTCGTTGAGCTTTTTATTCGTTTGTTTCTTTGTGTACCTGTTGTTAAGTTGCTGGTTCGGAACGTATACTACATATATTTTATTTCGAAAAAATTTGTTGTTGTTGTTGTTGTTAATGTTGTTGTTGCTGGTGCTGCTCCGGAGAGGATATTGTTGCAATTTATTTTATTGCATTTTGTGTAGAGTTTCGGATTTAATTTAGTTTGTGGATCGCTCCTTTTATTTGCTATGCGCTGAAAATTATCCTTCACTCGAAAATTTAACAAGTTGCCAAGTTTTTAATACGGTGCCTCAAACTTTTTCGATTTGTGTTTCTTTTTCTCCATTACTTTTTATGAATTGGTGCAGTAAAATGTGTTTGTATCAAGTGTGAAGCGGAAAAACCTGTCAGCTTGGGGTTGATATGATTGACACGCCCATTTATGCAGTCCAATTTTAATTAAAGGGCAAATAGGAAATAAACAAAAGCTTTAGTTTTGGAATTTACCCAATTCAAAATTACTATATCAATGCACTTTCCAGCTACTCGTTCGTATTTAAATAGATGCTAAGCTCAAATTTATTGAATTTATATAAACATTAAAATTAATTCCGAAAGTTTCACACAATCTGCTTGCTTGGAAGTGAACATTAAGTTTATGCACGCCTTTTCCGCCCCATTTCATGAAATGTTAGCACAAACCCAATATGTGTGTATCGCATGTGTTTACTATACTGAATAGCAACTGTCAATGCTGTTTGCACCATGATACTGGCCATTAAACACCAGCACTTCCTGCACAGACACGTACACTTCCACACACACACACACACACACACACACACACACGTACACACTTACACTTAGAGCCATATCCTAACCAAATACTCACAGCATGTTGTAGATTGCATGAGCTCATGACCACATATCCAAAAGTTGTATCTCTGGATGGGAATGTTTAAAGAAATGCCAATTACATTTGTCGAAGTGGCCTTTATTGTTGCTGAAATTCCAAAATTCAGTCTACGACAACCGCCATCGTCATCGCCCTTTCCCGAGCCAGCCCCTTCAACTACACTCCACGAAAGTTTAGAGCATGTCCACATATCGCTCACTCGGCCCACTTGGATTCCCATTTGTTGAGTGTTGTGTGTTTCATATTTTCCCTCTAGTTTTGCTGGCCTTGGATCAGTTCATTCTTTGCCCAACATTTGAAATAAAACAGCATGCATGTAGTTTATGAACTTTCTCTCGTAATTCAGCAAAATTCTCGACTGTTGTTTTCAAAACCAAGAATATTCCATTGTTGGCTTGCTCTTTTTTAAAAAGATAATAATTAACTATTTCATTTATTTATTAAGTTTCAGTCGAACATTGTTATAAAAATGTGAAAATTATTTTAATAAATAAAAATACAAAATACGCTAAGAATTTCGAAAGATTGCTTTTTAATGACAATTTACCTAGCAGAAATCGAGATATAAGTAACTACTTCCGTGCATTCGAATATTCAGTCACTTATGCCGTGTTTCATCACTTTCGTTTTTGCTACTAACCTTTTCATTTGGGTGTGTCGCACATGCGGCACTGATTTGATTTTGATTTTCTCGGCACATTCTGTCTGGTGCGTTGTAGTTGAATCGTGCAACAAATGTTAACTGTGATTTGTGGCACTTTCCCAAGTGTCAAACTGATTTTGTCCTGAGCAAATTTACACACACACAAAAAAGGTTCCCAGCTGTGTCTGCGAACGCACCAACTGCAAAATGGTGTTGATAAATTCTATATTGACATCCTATTGCGATTAGATCTGTGGGAATTTATAAAAATAACCTCAAGTACCGGTACGCTGTATTTCTAACTCGAACTGGCATTTTGCCTTCCGACTGCTTTATTCAAGCCAGTTGCTTCTATTCCGTTTATAAGTCTCAATTTATTTTATTGAATTCATTGGTGCGTACACAATTTACTTACCATTTCATTCTTTTCTTATTTATTCATTTATTTCCATCTTAACTTTCAGAGTTCTTGCACTGTGCATTGGCTTACATCATACACCCTGCAAAGCCGAGGTCATAGTTTACTATCAAATCAATGGGAAAATATAATAAATAGTTCGCATAAATGTTAAGCAAAATCTCAAATCAAAATCTCAATTGGTCAATCCAAACTAAAACATGCAGATAATCAAAACTCCTTTTGTAATACTAATTTAGCAAAATCTTATAGATTATAGCAGTATTTAATAATATTAATAACAATAATATGTCACACTTTTGAATATTAATACTGAACATTTAAATTTCATTAATATTATTGAATCCATTAAGAATGTAGGTCAACATATAAATAAATTATTATATTTACAAGGTATCTTATAGTTTATTTCGTTGCCTCTATTGAATTGGCTTTTGTTTGGCTGGATGGCAATCGCATTCAAGCATTTTCTGTGACAAGCCTTTCTCCTGCTATTCGATAAATATCAAGCGCTCAACTCAATTATTATGGTTTTTTTTTCCATATACCATAAATATTTTGTGCTCTTCGAAATGCGCTTACCTGAGAGAAAATGTCGTTGCACTAAGTGAACTAAAATTATTTATTGACAGTGAAGTAAAGATAGGAAAGATAGATTGGCTTGGTTTGTGTTTAATGAGTTTAGAGCTAGTTAGAGCATCTAAGATATAAACTAAACCCATTTAACCTATTAATAAGGCACACAACAAACTTTTTACACTAAACTTATCTGCTCGCTTTCAATGCTTGCAGTCAAAAATTGAGAATTTGAAAAGGAAAAACAAATTTTCTATGCCAGCAATTTGCACTTCATCGTATTAAATGGGCCCCTATTAGCTTAACAAGTACCTGACAAATAAGTTAATTCTCATGCGTAAACATGAACGCACATTAACGCAATCTCCGTTCCCACAACCAACAGCCCCGCTCTCACTCTGGTAGTCTCACAACAGCAGGAGTGAAAAAGTCCCGTTGCGCTTAACAACTAAACAACCAACATTTGCGCCCCCTCCATTCTGTGCCCCATGCTCGCAGCATTTCATCAACTTTCACAGGAGCAGAAAAAAAAAAAAAGAAATCTTCACTCTGTTCTTCGGATGGGGCAAAATCGTATTTGACTGTGGCAGCTGCGCCTTTTGCTCATTTCCAAATACGGGCAACCTGAGGTTTGTTTTAATTTGCTGCTGCTGCTACTGCTACTGCTGCTTTTCTATGGAACGACAGACACTGCTGCTGCTGCTGCTGTTGCGGCGGCTGCTTTTCCATTGTCTTTCAGCGTATGCGAAGCAAAACTTTAGCATTTTCTCATTTTCGGAAAATGTGCAAAGGGATTTGCTTTTCATGGTTGTGTTGCGCGTATTTGTATGTTTATGTTTTGTCTGATATGATTTTGGCTTTTGTCCCTCTGTGACCAAGTACGAATATTTCAGTGTTGTCTCCGTATCTGTGTCTGTGAGCTCCTTTGAGATTATGTGAACACAACGAACTAAAGATTTTCTTGTTTTTTTTTTTTTTTGTTTTTTTTTGGAGGATGCGAGGCTGCTAGGCAATGCCATTGCCCCAAAATAAATAGAGCTCAAGTACATCTGTTTTACCATAAATTGCATATATGTGCGAGACTCGTGTGGGCGTATTCCCTAAATTACAGACTACCTAGCAAGCGTACTTTTGTCTATGTGCACATCAATTTAATTTTATATGCCATATAATCGTTTTGCCTTGAATTCTTGAATTGTTATGGTTTCTTGGTCACTGACTGCACTTATCTGACTGCTTTGAGTGCACTTTACTTTCTGTATGTTATCCTGAATGTGGCAATCACAATGTTGCCAATTTTATCTATGCCTTTGCACATTTGTGCAATATTTCATTTCATTAAATTTTAATATATTTGTCGAAATTGTTGTGCTCATCGGAATATATTAAAAAGCCATTTATATAAAGTTAAGCTTACTTATTATGAAATTACTAATTGGTATTCATAATTTTAAATGCTTCAAGTGAATTTAAATAAAATTTACGTGGTATTGAATCTAAAGTTTAATACAGCAGATACTTATAATAATATTAAAACTTACTTTGAATAAAATAATAAATTGACTCTAAACACACATTTTCTGATAAATACATAGTTCAGCTTTAAAAAATGAGGACGAATTATTTTATTCGTTTTCTAATTAAACTTTATACGTTCCATAAGGCGAGAATTTCAAACTTTTCTCATATCTCAAATGAATTATATTCAAATTTCAATGAAAATCGCAATTAAAATGATTAAATTCAAGTTTTATTTAGATAGCTGGCTGCCTAAAGTTTGGAATACAAATATATTTACATACATACACACACAGGCATTGGATATGTTATCAAACATGTTCTGCAAGTGTCCAAGGCATCTCAGAAGACTGTTTTCCAAACAGCAGGCCTCGTGCTGTGGCTGCTCTATTAACACGAATTACATTGTTTTATTTGAATTACGATTCATTCAATATCCTGCCACAAGGCTCCAGGAGCGAGGACCTGCGTGGCAAGATGCCTGGCTGACTGACGGACTGGCCGAAAACATAAAAGCAGCTTTTGTGTAATTTAATTTGTGCCTCTCAGCGGCAAATGCGAGTTTATGTAATTGTCTTAGTGTGTGTGTGTGTAAGCGTGTGTGGAACGGGGAGATGTTGTGCGTAATGTGAGCTGATATATGAATACTTTAATGGGTTGTGTTTGCATTAAAGACGTGCTGAGATCATCGTAATTGAATAAATCAACGCCAAAGAACAAAATGTGAACCAATTCACATTGTCTGGAGGCATTATAGGAATTACGGAATTGTTCACTTTTGGTCCGGTTGAACGTGCTGGGCTTTTAAAACAATTAACTTTCAAACTTCGGCATTCAGCGTGTAATACTCGATAAACAACCCAAGCAACTCTTTTTTTCTTCCGTTTTTTTTTTTCTTTCATTGTGTTACCTGCCTGTCATGCTGTTTATATTGTCTGTGGCGCACGCCGAAAGAATCCGGTAGAAATCTGTGCGCTTCATGTGGCACAACCCGGCGGACCTGAGCTTATTTTCATTCTTTTTTCATTTGATTTCTCTTTCTTTTGACATCGCACGTGCGCATCGCACCAGCAGCACGTGATAAAAAATGTTGCGCTGCGAAAAAAAACGACTGTAAATACAACGATGATGGGTTACTTAGTTGGCAAGGTAATAAATGGCCATAGTCGCCGCTGCCACACTGCCACAAATGATGCTTGAGCTCGTTATCCTTACTACTACCACACATATCCTTTGCCATGAAACTGGTCTTGCTTACTAGCCACAGCAACCTAATGACCCACAACTCTAGAGGCAATTTGATGAAATGCAGTAATAAACTTCACAACTTAACGATTTACTCTATTTTAACTAATTATGCTGCACAGCAATTTATCTGATCTTAAGAAAGTGTGGATTTATATCAATTCAGAAAAAAAGTGTAATTTAATGTTTTATTTATTTCTGTAATATCGACTACAAAAAGTCAAGTTTTTATACATTTTTACCAAAGGACACAAT
The DNA here is from genome assembly GCA_035043505.1 of Drosophila setosimentum. Taxonomy (NCBI): domain Eukaryota; kingdom Metazoa; phylum Arthropoda; class Insecta; order Diptera; family Drosophilidae; genus Drosophila; species Drosophila setosimentum. The sequence continues at coordinate 1,139,006 of JAWNMY010000023.1, read as the reverse complement.
AAATAATTTATAAGTAAATATTAATTTGCTTGTTAGATAAATATAAAAAAAAATCTGAATCTCCTTTTATTATTTTTTCAATAAATTGATGTAAAATTTGTTATTAATGATAACACAGTTTAAGTAAATATATATTTCTCTTTGTTAGACTATACCACAAATGAACCTAACTTTTTAGAGGTCATATGTACCTCATATATCCTCATATATATATCGTCAACTTTTTCAACTGTCGGCCACTATCTGTAGCACATAGAAAATGACAAGAGAGCACAAATCACATTGTGTCCATATTGTTCCATCTGAGGACATTGCTTCAATTTTCGGCCAAAAATAAAATTCCCGAATAAAATGATAAAAGCTGTGAGTGCAGAGCTCCACACATGGGATCCGCCCCTTCGCCGCATTATCTATAGCCTCGGACAGAAGGGAGCTCGCCTACTGCTTCTACCTAAAGTATAGCACAAAACGTTTAGAGCTGGCTTAAAGTGGGGTATGGTGAGGACATCTTGTGTCTACCTAACTGTTTTTTCTTATGTTTTTTTTTTTTTTGGATTGTGGGTGGGGGAGACATATACTTGGCACTTAGGTGCTTAGCCAGCAGCAGTTAGGATTTACCTTCCTTTAGCTAGAGTCGGGCTAGTTTTTCACAGCGGCCGCCAACTCAGCCCCCAGCCTCGGCCCGCAGAACTTCCATTCAGCAAGTTTCCCGGTTCGCTAGTTGGCATTTTCGAGACGCACGTATGTTTGTGGTAAATGTTTTTCAATTTCTTTCGAGGAAATTCACGAAGCGAAACGCGTCTTACAAAATGCACACAAATTCAGCATTTTATTCGCACCTGCGGCTGTCTGCCATTCTCAAGGTGTGTAACTGTGGGCAATTTAGTGTGGGTGTGCGGAAATAGAGCTTATTATAGCTGCTTCCCCCCACCCCCCCACCGACCGTCGACAACACTGCTCTTCAATTCTATTGCCTGTTCAGTTAGCCCTCAACGGGCCATTCGCTCTCTCATTTCACAGTTCGCAGATGGCTTTGAATCGAATTGAATGAAATGGAAAAAGTGCCATAGAATTTCCCTTGAATGAGCCTTCGTTTAGATTTCGCACACAATTCTCAAGAGCCGTCTATCCACTTGGGCCCAAACCATTCCACCAATCCGACATTTTGTATAGCTTTAACATGTTGGCGCTTTTCTGGCTCATATTTATGTATGTGATGCAGCTGGCTCTTTGCCACTTAACCGCTTTGTGTACAGGAGGGGAACGACAACAATAAAGATTAAGATTTTAAACAATAATTAACCTCGATTCGTTGGGGGAGAACTTCTTATGACTTCTACATAGCAATACTCAATAAAATGGAAGCAGTTCTCTTTCAAGCGACTAAATATCTTGCCAGATTATTATTGAATTAAAATGTGCTTAAGTTTGTTGCCTAACACTACTGTTCCTTTACTAAATTTAGAAAATGCTTATATAAGAACCTTCGTATTTATACAATAAAATATAAAACGATTAACTTCTTTTGCTGTCATAGTTTAGTTGGAAATAATTATATGCATAACTTACATATCTGTAAAATATCTGTATGAAATATTTCATTGGATAGTGCACTAATGCTTGTTAAATATTCAAATTTCAGACTGCCATATTGTTGATTAGAGTGATCTTCTAGTGTTGCAAGGCTGTGACCGATTTTATGAGATTTATTTCCAAATTTATCTGTGCAAACTATTTACAAGACAACTTGGTAGAATAGTTTGCAATGCAGCAGATATTAAACATGATGGAATAGCAAAAAGGTACAAGTTGAAGATTTGTGCTTCAATAAAAATGCATAATTATGGGCGTGTCTCTCATTTATTTTAGCGCTGAATTAATTAAAAGTTCACTTATGCACGGAATTTGCATAAAAATTACATTTTAATTGCGCTTCATTTGTGAAGAGAGACTCGGCGCCATTCGCTATCGCTATCGCCATCGCCATCGCCATCGCCATAGCCATCGTCATCGTCCTGGCCAACGTTTTTGCCGAGTAACAAGGTGGTCGGCTGCAGGGATGTGGGTTGGGGATTGGCTTACGGGCGTAGTTGCAGGGCACAGTGGGGCAGAAATGCGCTCGAGACAGACAAGAACACTCGGCAAAACACTTGCGCATCGTAATGAAAATCTTATTTTCTTTGTCGCCCATCTTGGCTGAAATGGAGTGCTGGTAAGGGGGTTGAGCAGACAATCCTTATGGAAATTCCTTGAAAAGTCCTTGGTATTGCACTAGACAAACAAATGAAAATATTTATTTGATTTTAGATATTATTACAGCAACATTTGCACAATTATTTCAAAAGAACCAATAAAAGTTGATTTCAATCGATTTGTGAAGTGCACGATATTAGAATGACCCAATGAACCGTTTCGATTTTCACTCTGGAAAGTTGTGTGTTCCACTTATTTAGGATTCAATATAGGTGCGTCGTTTTGGTGCTCAAATGGCTTGTAAGTAAATAAAACTACTTGCTAAAATTGTGGATAAGCAGCCGACGAACGTGATTATGCTGCCATGGGTATGTTAAATTTAATATATATTGCAGTACGGTTTCTGCTCTTATAATAGTTAAATGTTGGACAGGAAAATTGTATAAAATTTGAGCTATTAGGAAAAAGATTCAGCATATAAAACTCAGAAGTAAGATAAAATTATTTCAACTTGATATTAATTGTGGCTTACTGTTTTAACTGAACTCTTTAGATATGCATGTAGTATTCAAGTGACACATAGTTGAGTACTTCCAATTGATTGTTATTTCATGGTTTATAGTATTATGTTAAGCATGCAATTTGAAAAATTATTTTCAAACTACTTCCTAAGCCACTAACCGCAGCTAATCGCTTCATTTAGGCCCCATTCATTGAATTCTATGACAAAGCTGTGCATTGTTTAAACCGATTGAAATGAAAACAATGTGCAAAACAAAAATGAACAACAAAAGAAAATACAAAAAATGGGATTGTAAAATAAATAAATCCCAAAATAAATAAATATGCAAATGAGCTGTTGCCAGCCTCCGATAAAAATGAATGAATGAATTGTTTGCTTGCGAATTTTTTCGAATATTTAACATACTTCGCATGCACCAGAGACTAATTAAAACACAAAAAAAAAAACAAAACTACAAAAACAAAATATATGAAAAATATAATAGTGACTAATAAAGAGCTGTCCCTTGACCCTTTCGAGCCAAATAGTTGAAAAATGAATTTTCCACTTGCCAATTGACGCTTGCAACCGCGGCACGTTAACATAAAAAAAGTGTTAATTTAAATTTCAATACGTGCTGCGAATACAAAGTGCTACACACTGCCAACATTGGCAGCACTGTCAACATAAGGGACAAGAGTCTCAACGTTTGCCGATTCCCCCACGACACCCACCCTCTCCTAACAATAATTCCCCCCGCTGACTTTTCGGTTTCTCGCCCCCGCCACGTACGCAACGCTGTGTACAATTTTATGCACGTCCAGCCTGTAAAACACCTAAAACGCCATCGTGCCGAATTGCACCGAATAAAACCACTACCCCAAACCCACCCAGCCCCACCACCCGCTCTCAACCCAGGCGTAGCAGCACCTCTTTCGCAACCGGAGCCATCAGTTGCGTTATTTTCACAACGGTTTCCGACCTGTTCCGACCCACAACGCACGTTGCCATCGATTAGTTTTCATTTTGTGAGCAATTTTGCATTGGCTGCGCTGATTATGCCACCCTGCGGCTTTTAGCCTTCCGGCATCTACCCTTACCCGCTCCTCAGGGCTAACTACGGACGTTAGCTGTCAATTGCGAGCCACGCCTTCAGCCCATTGCAGCTCGAGTGGCTTTGCATATTTTGTGCCAACGCTGCCATCAAATGCATTTCCAGCAGACTTTTCAACTTTGCTGCCAATGCACCTTTGCTAACTTTGTATTCGTATTTGTAGCTAATTGGCACCCGTTGGAACTGTTGACAACATTGTGCCTAAAAAAAACTGATTAAAAACAGCAACATATGTTGCATATTTTCCATTTAGAACTTGGAATTTTTTTGGAGACTAATTTTGTATCATTTTGTATCCCAGAACTTACTACAAGTGGGATAAAAGGCTATCAGGCAGAAGAATGCATTTTTTACCCTATATAGTATTTCTAATCAGGTCAACATCCGAGTCGATATTGCCATGTCCGTCTGCCAATGACTTTAAGAATATATTTTCTCGTATATCTCGGGAAGATCAAGTTTATTTAACTAGATCAATAACTGTAGCCGTTTCGCCAATATCGATAAATTTGCGATAGCAATAAATTCTGAAATTGTCAAGGCAGAGACTTCCAGCTAATACATATTATGCATCTGCATATTATTGATGAACTTGTAAATCCACCAATATTTAAATCTTGATACATAATTGTGGTGTTTAAACTCTAATAATATAAATATATTTATAACAGTTTGGTTACGTGTTTTGACATGCAATTTTAGCATAGAATATAACAAGACCTGAGCAAATATTATGAAAAATAGTTTTTAACAAAGTTATAATTAGCAATCGATATCAAAATATTTGAATATTAATTATTTAGCGTGTCTACACAGTAATGATGTTTACAACATCGACTGCCAGTAATTCTTGGCAGCTTGATTTGTCAGTGAAGCGCAAAGGGGAGTTGGGAAATCATAAAAAAGCAAAAGTCTTTAATGTCAAAATATTTGTTATTTATGATTTTTATGGTAAATGCCTAAAATCGCTGCAGTGGCACATATTTCATTTCAAAGTGTTACGTGAAACTTTTGGCCATTTCACCCGTTAGCTCGCCCGCTCTATCTCCCTTTCTCTCTCTCTCTCTCTTCGTCTCTCCCTCACACACGCAAACACACTCTTGGCTCGCTCCTTGCCAATGCCATTGCCTAAAAATATCAAGGAAAATTCGCATAGCTCGTCTGACCGAACACAGCCAAACAAATTGGAAACACGCATGTCTATGGTATGTGTGTGTGCGTGTTGTGTGCACTTTATGCATGGCATGATTTTATGATTTTATCAAGCAAACGCTAAAAAAAAAATATATTGATCTGATTGATTTACGTATTGCAATCGTTTTTCCCATGACATTTTTGAGGATTTGGCCTTTTAGGGTGCAGCTTTTATAAATTATTGCAATGGCTGTACATAAAGCGAATACCTTGATTGTTATGTAGGATATGGTAAATAAAGAGCAACTTGCAACGCAACTACAAGTTGAACTCTTTGATCAAAAATAATACGTATTTCCATAAGCATATTTACAGATGCTTTAACTCAATCAGCTTGCATCAATTTATGTTTATACCCAGTGACGTTGCCCCTTTAAGCTCACATTAACCTTAAACAACCATATATCTTTAAAGACATTGCGTAAATTTAATATGCTTGTCACATATAGACATATCGGTTATGTTTTCCTTTCTCCGCTGACTGCTCGCTGATTTCACCACAATAAAGTCAATAAGGCACGAAAATCGAATGCGCTGTCAAAGCCAATGAAGTGTGCCATTATGGAAAATAGCTGAGTTGCTTCTCCAGCACTCCAACACTTTATATTGCATATTTCGCACTTCCATCTCGTAGTCCAACTCAACTCATCTTAAAGCTGGCATTAAAAATAATGAACGACAAACAGAAAATGCACAACGTTACGTAACACAAGAGAGAAATTTCCAGTCTGGCAAAACCTACTGCGAAATACTCTGATATCATCTGATAAATGATAGCAAAGAGCAGAGTGTATATAAATTGTCTAAAATGTCCCAAAAATTGTAATCGGTTCGTAAACACGGTTCTTAAAGATGTTCAGTAATTTACCTAACAAATTGGTTGTAACTCAAAAATATGCGGAAGATATACATACAGACGGACAGACGGACATTGATGGGCATAGCACCAAACCAATATACTATGATACGTTCGGTATCAGAGTATAGAAAGCTCACTTCCGGTGCATTTCCCTCGCCTGCTCACACACACACACACACACACATATGTATGTATGTGAATGAATCGAAAGTTGATTAAAATAATTTCAGTTTATTCGGATGTGTTTTACGTTTCCGATAGAACGTGAATATTTGCAAATATATTTAAGTCTTAAATTTCGATCCGGAATACAACCTTTTATGTACATAAGTTAAGTTAAGTTAAGTTAAGTTGGGCTTTGATTAATTTGAAATATTTTTTTGTTTGTTTTAAAAATTTCATATGTATTAAAATTGAAAAAGTAAAATTTTTATTTTACCTCAAGTTAGTCAAAGTTGCCTTTATATTTGTATGGTTTTAAAAATAAAACTTTGGAAACGAGGCTTTCTAGAAAATCATTGAATTAAAGAAGGTGCATTGGTCTAAGGCATGTAAAACAAAGTTATTATTATTTAATACTTTAAGATATTTTATTATGGTATATTTTTGAGACGGGTATTTGTCCCCTATTCTCAAGTCTATAATTGCGAATATTTTATTTAGTTTTTAATCAACAAAATAATTAAAATTCCATTTACCAAAATTTAATTAAAAGAATGATAAATATTATTTACACCTATTTATGTTTTTGACTTAGCCTATGCGAAATATTTCTCTTCGCAACACTTGCCATAAGATTTGTGGGTACGTCAAACGTTGAGTATATGCAACAAATTTCAGGGGTTCTGCTGAATGTTTTTCAGACTCGGATTCTGGCTAAATATGCCATATGACGGCACTAAAACTATAAAACGCCAACAATAAAACCAATTTGGAACCAAACACAAAAGCTATAATATGAAAATGGCCAACAATTTGCCGCAAACATTTACCAATTATATTTGGTGTACACCAAGAACAACCAACCTCTCCTGCAACGGCAGCCGCCTTCGGCTGGACAATGGCACTGGTCAAAGCGAATGGGCAAAACACAGAACATTTTATTTGGCTTGGCATTGGCGATTGTGAACTTTGGCTATATTTGCACTTGGCTTAAAGTGCGCTGCTATTAGCCAAGCCTCAACCGAATTGAAGTGCACTTTGGGAGGCTTTGGGTTAGCATCGTCTCTCTTTGAATGCCCTTACAAAATTTTACCATTATGAGAACCGCATAGGCGAAAAGTTTTTTGCAACCGTTAACATATATGACGAAATCAAGCCAATTAAATAAAAAATTAAATACTTAAAATGTTTTGTATTAAATATATTATAAAAACTAAACAAATCATACAAATGCAAATCATATCGGTTTATTTGAGTGATTAATATCAGATTATTTTTCATTTAACAAGTATTGCATTTATTAAATATATTGTGTATAACATTTGTAAGTATATTCAAGTATCGGTATTTCATATTTTGCCTTGCATTCTGGGACATGAAGGTGTGTACATATTTCGAGAAGGGCAATCGGTGACAATGTCAGCAAAAGGATTTCAAATTCATTTACCTGGCAAATTATAAAATATTATAATTAAAATTTTTTATTGCTGTCGCTGTTGTTTCCATTGAAAACTGAAATGACATGCAAACATTAAAATACTCGCCCACATCATTTCCATCGACCCTCCCCCAATCCAACTTTTATTCTTTCAAAAATGCATAATTAAATGTGTTGACTGTCTTTGTAATGAGGGCAAACAATTTGCCATCGAAATTGTAAAAATGGATTTAATTAAAAAAAATATACATTTTCGAAAATAATGTGTCATATTGTTGTCTGAATGAAATTTCTGCAATATTAACTGTATCGCGAACCGGCATGACAATGTCGGATAAAAGTACAATTGAGTGTATTGTACAGAAGAAGAAGAGAACGACTTTTTGGCTGGAGGCGGCATAGGTGAAAGGACAATAATCTACCAACCATAGTAAGTATACAATTTTATATTTGAATTATTAATAATTAATGTCTACTTATTATTTGAAGAATGAAGATTTTCTCTTGCACACCTTCCTTTATGAATCATATTTATTGATTTCTGTTTTTGATTATTTTTATTGATATATGTACCCATGTATATATATAACGATGTGATTAGATATGTCTATCTCACAAAATTCGCTACACTGCGCTAGTTGCGAGTCGTTTTAGTAAGACCGATGCACAAATTACAGCTGCAAGCAATATTGCAATATTCATTTTGCAGTTATAAACTGAACTCATGAAATCCATTTGTAATATCAAATTCCAATGCACCGCATAACAATGTGGCTGCGTCATACATATAAGTATAACTATATGTATATGTATATAGTTTTCAATAGCATCAACCCGCATAATAATATTCAAATATTTGTTGGCGGCAATTGTATCAAATCGATTGAATAATATTCATGCATTTTTCATAATAGATGCCATATTTTGCACATCAATTTTGCTGCATTTTAAGATAACTGAATTAAATGCGCTACGCTGCGTATGAGTTATTCAGTCAACTATGGTTGCACATACATCAACACATACACACACACACACACACACATATAGACAGACCACACTGTACTGACGCTTTTAAGCATCATTAATTTGCTGCGGGCAACCCGCAAATAACCACCACCCTCCAACCCACACATCCACACATCATCACACACACACACATATTGACTAGTCAAGAGTAATTATTTGTGCATAGCCAGAGCCGACACAAGATGGTCTCATGTGCAGCAAACTGCATTCAATATGGGATGCTGTTGCAGGACCATGCATAGCCTATTGTTTAAACAACGCCTCATGTTTGCATGTGTGTGAGTGTGTGGTCAGTGTTGGGGTTTCATTTTTAATTTTATGTGGCCATTTTCGGCCACCCGTCAATTATGATCGCTGCCAACTAAACGAGCTGAGCTCGAACCCAATAACCAAAACCTAAACCCCAGTCGATGTTGTTGCTGTACTTTACAAAAGCTTCACTTTCCGCAATTAATTTGATTTTATTGATGCAGGTGTTCGTTGTTCTTATTTATATACTCTATACAACCAGATATGCAAACGCATTTAGAATTTAGAAAAAAAAGTATCAACTCAATGAGATATATTTAAATATTTGATCAGAATCAGTTGATAAGGAAATTTAGTTATGAGCTGCTGTGTGTAAGATATAGCTTGATAACTTACTTTCTTTAACATGCTCAACTTAATAAAGTGTATCTAAATTGTTTGCCAGAATCAATAGATTTAGTTATGCTCTTTTGTCTCTATGACATGATTAAAATCTTACTTGCTAAATATATAATAATACAGATAATAATACTAAGAGGTAGAAGAAAACATCCTCAGCTCTGTGAAGCTTATTTAAATTCCTGATTAGAACTTAATGGTTAAAAAAAATTATATAAATGAAAGATGTTTTCTGCTTTACGAGTTTTATGACAACTAAATAAAATCTGAAATTTTATAACATATATATATAAATGGATCGCTTATGCTTTTTCGTATGTATGGCTGGGAATCTACAGAACATATTTTAGTCGTTGACTCTCGACTTGCTGTTGCTATCGCTGTTATGTTATTAATCATGGCATAGAACATGCGCAAAATAAGGGGGGAGCGGAGGGAATGCAGTGCTGGAAGAGGATTCTAGTGACGTTAAATGGCCGTCATCATTCATTACTCGCAGCCGCTGGAATGTTGTCTACGCAGCAGTCGGTTTCAAGTTAGTTCGCTTACATATAACTGGCATATATCCAGCACAACTCCAACACAAAGTCACATACACACACACACTCACTTGCCTATTGATGTATGTGTCTAGATGCGTGCTCAGTTGACCTGTTTAAGACATTCTACATTGAAAGCCAAGCCATTCAGTTTATAGATGTGGTGCCAGGCTTCGACAATGTCTCAGCAGCTCTGCCGTGACCCTGAAGCAAATTCATCAAGCACAAGATTTAGCCAACCCCAAACCACTGCCAAGATATATTCTTGATAAGTTGGTATAACTTGTGTGCTTATTGCAATTATTGTAGTCTTAGTATTTTAATTAAAATGTGTTTAGCCAGCTTGGCAAAGGAGAGGGTTCGAGCAATTCAGAGAAGTACTTGAGCAGCTACAAGCAAATGAGGTCTGCTGAGCGCTTTTGGCCACAAGTGTCGACCACACCGATTCAAATTGGAAGATGGTACAAATTGCGGTCACTTTTACATATTTCAATAAACAAACCAGCAATAAACAAACAATTACTCAAACGCAAAGGACATGTCATTTTCATATGGCATTCATATCAATTAAGAATAAATATTTAATTCATTTAAAAAGTGTATATTCAATATTACCAACGCTGCTAAATTTTCTGTAGGCAGCCTGTGGTTGCTTTCAATAAATAACAATTTGATGAAACCATAAAAAATTTAATTAGCCAAATTTATCTTTACTGTAAGTTGAAAGCTTATATGCTTTTTAAATTAAATAAGATCAAATTACTTCAAAAGACTATAAAATCTGTCAGTTACCAGACTTGATTTTAGGGTTAGATTTTATATTTAGAAGTCAGAATATATGTCGAGAGCAGCTTAGCAAAATAAATTCTTTTGTGTCTCTGCTGCATTTAATGCCCAACTTACTCTGTCCTTTTTTAAAGCCCACAGTTACGGAGAATATTTTTAATTTGAATCTTTTGAAATTCAGCACAAATACACAAAGTTAAAGCTCGCTTTGTTTGATATTTGACCAAAGTTACCACAAAATATTTATTCTTACGTTTTTAATCTTATTTATGTGAGTTTTTGTGAGTCATGTCAAATGTCGCATATAAATATATTTATATATATATATATATATTTTATGTATGTATATATATTTATATATTTTATGTCTTTCTCACATTTTCATTGTGCTTTGCACCTTTTCTCAATTCTTGTTAGTAGTTTTTATTTATTTTGTTTTTTGCCTTTTCTGTTTTTGTCTTGTGCTTGCTTTGCATTAACTTTATGGACCTTAACACGCCGCATTATACGCTCTGTTGAGTGTAAGTGTGTATGTTAGTGTGTGTGAATAGATCCTTTTCGGTTGTTTTATGCCCATTTCATGCCGTTACGTTTGCTCTCCGTCTCCATCTTTGTCTTAGTCGTTGCGATTGTCCCACATTTGATCAAATAATCGTAAATATAATGTCATGGTAATAATTTTTTTATGTCTCTCTAATGAGCTTTACGTGAGAACAAAATGAATTGTGATTTAGTGCATGGCAAAAAAAGAATACCACACAGAATGGATGTTTCCAAAAATGTCGGACACCTGCTAAAAGACTTAGCTCAATTTCAATGTTTTCCCTTTGGATATTTATTTTTAAGCAATTTAACGCTTGAAGTATAGTTTAGTATAAAGAATGTATTATATCAATAAATTTGTTTTTTGGGTTATTTTACAATCGGTATATGTCTGTTCTTATCATTAGGCTTATAATGTACACACGTAGACTACCTTTCTCTTAAAATAATGTTAGCCCTTGAACTTATATACTGTGCTGCAGCCCAATGGAAAAGTATTTATTTAATATATATTTTTGGTTGCTGAACTAAAATAAAATAATAGCCATAAATTGATTATCCTTCACTAAAATTATGTTGCTGTCAATTCCGGCTATAAAATATACACATATATTTTAATAAAATTTAGGATATATATAAATGCACAATAGCCGATTATTATTTATTTATTATGCCCTTAATTCAGGTTAACTTTTAATGTATATTTAGTATTTGTAAGAAGAGCATTTGATCCCAATCATTATAAGAACAAGATTAAAATTCAGTTAAGGCCACAGCCTCAGGGGTTAAGACTCATCTAAGTTGTGGTCAGCACTCGACCCGTATGAATTTAATATAATTTGTGCCTTGGCTGCGCGAGAAAGGCCTCCGTTGTATATTTATCTAGTTGCTATGCGGTCGCTTCCAGTGTTTCGACTTGAGTTTCATAAGTTACAAATGACAGTATTGATTATTAAATGAGGTCACACAAAATCCTTAACAAAATAGCCCAAAGACGTCTTTGTTGACGTTGCTGTTGTTGTTGTTGTTGTTCACAAAAATACCTAAGCAGGTTGAGTTGAAATTGCTTCGCATAATGTGAGTGCTTTAGTTGGCTGCTTTAAAGGGTTTTCTGCACCAGCAACAGCAAATTAAATGTCTTCAAAAGTGAATGGATTCAAACTGCACTCACACACACACATACACACACACACACACACGCGCTGATAAGCAGCCGTCAATTGGCCACATTGGGGCATACTGAAAGTCAACTTTTGCTTGGATTTATAATATCAAAGTATATACTTTTATACATGTATGTGTGAATGTATGAATGCGTATATATTAAGTTAAACAAAGAGGGCCCATCAATCAAGTCATGTGGAAATTTATAGCACTTGTGTTTGTTATTATTCGTTTATGCATGAGTTAATTAGAATATTGGCGTAAACCTTTCCATCAGGTTCGTTCCTTTTGTTGTAATGCCTTAAGATTTATGTGAGAAGCTATACCCATCTCTGTCTCTATCTCTCTCCCACTCTCTCCCTCTTTCTCTCTCTCTCTCTGTCTCTGTGTTTGAGTGCATTAGACAGATGCTGGCTACTGTATGTGTGTATTGAATCGTAACTGAAATCATTTTCATTTTTACATATAAAATGTTGCATGTGTTGAATGTGTTTTTGTATGTATGAGTGTGTGTGTGTGTGTGTGTGTGTTTGTTATAGCCCAATAACCATATAACTTGAAGCAAGGCATGCCAATAGTTTTGACTGCTAATTTCCTCATTTCCTGTTAGTTTTGCAGCAATCAAATGATTTCAAATTCAATTAAGCATTTTTGTGGGTTGATGCTAAGACAATAAACCTTTACGCTTGACCTGGCTCAAAGGTTCGCAATTTATGAAATCATTTGGAAACAGAACATTTAAAGTTTTGTAATATTATGAAAGTATTTGAAATGGGAACTAGGGGAACTCTTACATATACATTTGAGCTTGAGAAGAACTAATTTTCTCCTTAAACTTTCAAAAACTTAAAATGATTCCATAAAATATATTGATATAAAAAAATTAAATAGACAATAACGAAACTTTTGAATGTTTCGCAGTGGTATATAAAAGATATATGAAAATCCGTAAAATATTTTTTAATGAATTTTATATTGTATTATTCATGTTACGAAATTTGTTTTTGTTTTTATTGACATCTTTCACATTATTAATATATTCAAAAACATTGTGCATATTCGAATTAACAGGCTATTTATTTTTGTGTGCACTGTAGCGGAAATTCCAATTAGAAAATATGTGTCAATGGGCCAATAACAGTTGCAATTTCTTAAGTACCGTAAGTCAAATTATGAGAGCTGCTCGGCTTCCCTAACAGAGGCATTACAGTGCGGCGAACGCATGCGTAACAGTCGACGCTCTCCCGAGCACTGTTAACGAGCCGACTGTTAACCGCGTCTGTTAGCGTATTTACGAGCTTTCTGGATATTTGAATAATGCAATAAAGAGGTGGCAAATTGTCAAATTGCTTGGCAAATGGCGAATGGCAAAAAAACACGGCTAATTTATCTCAATTAATACATTAAAATTTCATTGTCTTGTACACGAGACCCAACCACCTGCTACACGTTCCACCCTCAGGTTATGACCCAGTCTGTCGGCGAGCTATTTTATTAATTTCTGCCAAAGCGCGGAAATACACAAAAATGTTGTCTATAGAAATTAATAGCAAATATTTGCACAACAATTTGTTTGCTTGGGACTGGTGTCTGCTGGCCAGGCTCAGACTGTGTGGAGAGTGGAACAATGGGGCAATAATAATCAATTTAGATCTTTTTTGTCAAACAGCCTGAAAATCAAGCCCTAGCTACACGAGCCGATAAAAAAATTTAAAACAACGTCCAGCGATGCCAATTTGAAGCCCAGCTGCAGCAAATACAACAACAGCAACAAATTTGCTGCGCTAGCAACGGTTTCCGCTCTGTGTATATGTGTGTGTGTGTGTGTGTGTGTGTGTGTGTGTGTGTGTGTGTGTGTGCCTGTGTGTGTGTGCGGACCAGATGCTATCAAAAATCCCCGCTAATAATTTGTCAATATTACGTGAGCTGAAAATTGAATAAAAACCGTTTTTGCATTGATCGGAAAAAAGGAAAAGAATAAATCGATGAATACGCAGATGCAGAAGAAACAGACAGACGAAGTGAAAAAGGCAGACCCGACCAAGTATTTCCTTCGAAATCAAATAAATTGTTACAAATGAGTGCAACTTTTGACTGTCTCCCCTTACTCCCCCTACTCACCGTACCTCATCCACTCCACCAACCTCTCCATCAGACAGTCAAATTTTATTTATGTGCTCTCTGTCTCTGTCTCTCTCTCTCTCTCTCTCTGCATTTTTCATTTGCTAAGCTGATTTGCAATTTTTTTCTATTTTACATTTATTTTTTGCTAAACTTTGTTGCTGCCCAATGCGAAAAATGTATGAATAATTCAACATACGATGTCGGTTGGTCGGACTTGGTCGCATTCCCCAAAACAACTGTAATGAATGCAAATGAATTGATGAAAAGTCGCGTATTTCGCTCTTTGTTTACATTTGAGCTGATTTGATACGCGCATCAATGTCAAGTCTAAGGGACGCGGATGGGGGCGAGAAAACAAGAGGGATAGAAAGTTGCATATGCGATTTCATATTTTCCATTTTCCAACATCAGACGGTAAACAAATTACATTTCATAAAGGGGCAAATATTCTATTTTTGTTGTGTTTGAATTTTTAATTTGATAACTAAATTTTAGCATAAGCTGCAATAATATGAGAGCTGAACGCAGTTGGATGTGATTCATTTATTAAATTTTCTGACGTTTAGTACGAGGCAAAAAGGTTTTATTTTGAGGTAAATGATTAATCACAAATCATTTAAACATACTTCTAAATAATATTTCAATTTAATACCAATAAAGCGATGGCTTTCATTATTTAAATATATTTGATTATTACTGTATGATTTTATTGTAGTCATGTTAAGCATAATACGACTTTAAAAATATTCATTTAATTTAGATGCGAACAGTTATCACTAACTCTGTTCTCCTACTCTCGCCCTCTCTCTCTCTCTCTCTGTCTGTTTCTCTCTTTTTGTTTGGATTAGAATGGTTTTCAGCAATCATTTTATCCTATAAGCGAACACATTACATGCTGCACTGAGGAAAAGCTAAATGACCGCAAGAAGCACACCTACCAATGCCACAAGCAGTTTCCCAATAACCCAGTTATATAATGCTCCACCAACACCCACCACCCTCCACCCACCACCCACCACCACCCTCCACCCACCACTGTGACATGCATGCCAGGCAACTCTGGCGTGCTCTCGCATGATGGCAGCAAAGCAAAGTTTACTTTCGCTTTAAGTAGTCAGTCATCAGGCGGGGTGGCGGGTGTTCATTGGGGGCGTGGCATTTCAGCAGCAGCTGCATGCTACGGCATCATCTACAAAGGCACACAGACGCACACACACACGTTTGTAAATACATATATGTATAGTTGTACTTGTGAAGGCATCCAAGTGCAAGTGCACACACACACACACCCCCCCCCCCCCTCACCCCTCACCCCACACCACACAGATGACGGAAATAGCTTTCTCTGCACTCGAACTGTTTGCATTATGATGCAATGCCTGCTGCTGCTCGGTTGTGTGTGTGCGTGTTCTTTGGTGGAACATCTACAGCAAGTAGTAGCTCGATCGGTAGCTGCCCATTGGTAAATACTAGCTCCTGGTACCCAACCTCTCCCATTAAGCTCCCGCTGCCAATACCAGTACCTGCACCGCAACTGTCAATAGTTACAATGAGCCAAATGGAATTTGTCTTGCCTGGGACTGACGACGTCGAGTGACATGCTGTAAATTGTTGCACGCAGCCTCAACTCATAGCGAGCACCCTCGGCCTCTGCTGCCTTAACCCGCAAGCTTCAGCCCTTTGATCGGTAATTGCTTTAAATGACTTTCGGATAGCTGCTGTGGCAACACCTACTTAAAGTTGCCTTTACCTTTCAACTTACATTGCTGCCACTCTTTCCTTAGGGTTTTTACTCTGATCCTCTTTTTTTATGGACTTTGTTGCTGTCAACCGCTGCTTTTACTTTCAAGCTGTAATAACTTTGCATAATGATTGTTTAATTTTATAGTTGGCTTTCTCCTTAGCACACACTTGTGGCTAACATATTTGTGGCTTATTTGTGGTTAGTTTTTTTTATTAGTAAATTAGTCAAACCTTTTGAAAAACAATATGCTAATACCAAAATACATATACAACATTAATGTGGTGTGCGTGTGTGTGATTATGTTTGGATTGTGGTTACAACCTCCAATTTGTTAATTAAGTTAATAATGTTTTAAACTATGTGATTTTATTTCATATTTAGTGGAGTATAATCGAAATTAAATTCAAATTTCTAATATATCTTTATTAAATATTTTGTGTAAGATTCCAGTTTGCGAATAATGTAAACTAACTTAGCATTCTCCCTTGAGTATGTTACTTAATGCAACTGTTTGGTTTTCAGCATGAATAAGTTTAACTCTTATAAATACGGCTCTCTAGCAGATAAGAAATAAAAGTAAAATTCAAGCTCTCAATTCGCACAGTTCCATAACATAACAATGACCGCTTTTGGAAACTAATCCCGAATCGTCAAATCCAGTCGCAAAATGGACGAAGTCTACCTGAGGTGCATACGGAGGCAGCACCAAATCGTTTGACTGAGATTATATATCGTGAGTCACATTTGACCGTGCTATTATAGCCATTCATTTGGTTTTGTGTATAGCTTCCTAAATACGAGGGAAGAGCGCGCTAACAAGAGAAATCACACGCCCCGTGTGACTTTCCCATTGTCATTGGCTTATGCTTAACTGTGTGTGTCGCCTGTACACAGTCATTACCTCTTCCCCATTCTTTCTTTTCCTTTTCCTTTTCCTTTCTCTTTCTGTCTTTCTGTTCTTTTACGTTCGAAATTTGCCTTTGGTATTGTTTGTCTGGCAAAAAGTTTTGTATTGCAAAACACAATCAGACGCAGATGCACTTTGGGGGCAGGCCGACACAAATAGAGCACAAACTTTGAGACTCTTTGTGTCACTTTGTCAGCCAGTGTGGCAACAATAATAAAACCTACAACAACAACAATAATATATAACATAAAATAAATATAAGCCAAATAAATAAGCTATCAACAACAAGGACTACAATATACTCCATAGATTATTTCTGTAGGCTACAAAGGTAAGCCACACAAGAGCTCGGGCGACGCAAGCAACGAAAAATATTATTTCAAACATATTTATATAGTTTTGAAATGAATTTCATTAGAGAGCTGGGCTTAGAATAAATTGCTTTCTTTTTTTTAATAAGCTTACCTAAAGAAATTATAAAAGTTTAAGATATAAATTCGACAACATTTAGAATAAGTGAAAAAATAAATTTATATATAACTTCAACAATATTTAAAAATTTAATTAAGTATTATTGTTGAATTTTGTCAATAATTTAAAACAATTTAACTATGTGCAACAAAGCAATGTTTCCAATCTAATGTAAAAGTGATGTTCAAATTAAGAGTTTTGTCCAAATATGGAATGATTCTGTTCAGGAATTAATGCGATTCTATAAGCAGCTTATTAAATGCACATACATAAACAATTCCTCTAATATTTTATAACACATTAAACATTTCTAATAGAACACCTGTATGCTGCCAAAAATTTAAAATGAAAAGCCACATTCAACAGGAGTTAAAAATTTGAGTACATTTTTAAACAGTTTTTAGTAAAGTGCTTTTGCCAAGTACATATTTTTTTAATAGATATTTATTACGCAGCTTATTATATTATTTTTTTGACATTTAAATGGCCATTAAAATTAATTGTGCACAACGTAAAAATACATTTTAAAACTTAATTCGATTAACTAAAGTGTTAAGCCGTGTGTAAAACTGCAGGGTATTAAATGCGCCAGCAGCAAGTGTTTGCAATTCAAGCTAGTTGTCAACCTACCCTTTGTGGTAGGTGAGGGTAATGGGAGTGGGTGCCCGGAAATGCATACGGCGGCAATGGGGCAAATGTCGCCGTTGCAGCATTATAATGTCAGACAGGCGACGTCTTTTTCAAGCTGTAAATTGCAAAAATGCAGCCAGAGGCACAAACACATCCACAGGCACCAATACACGCACGCAAAAGAGCATGTACACATCTGCTGGTTTTTAGCAGGTTTCAAGACCAAGCGGATGCGAGCGCAGTACTGACAAGCGGCATGCCACACACACACACACACACACTAATACACACAACACTAATACACACTCACAGGGAATGGTGTGGCAAATACAAAACATGCTTGAAAAAGCAAAGTTTATGTACATTTAATGCGCGGCAGCAGCTACAAGGAAACAACACAATAAATTTAGGATACATTAAATAACACACAGGCACACACACACACACACACACACACACACACACACAGTTATTCAGTGGGACAAATGGAGGCGGCAAGCGGTCAAATTCCCTTTTCGTGTCTATGCGCTTGTTTTGTCCACGCCAACTTTTTTTTCGTTGCCCGCCTGAGTGTTGGCTTTTCTGTATGTTATAAAAGTTGGCCAACACATGTGGTTATGTATGTGCAGCATTTCCTGTCTGCCTTTGTGTGTGTCTGTGTGTGTGTGTGTGTGTGTGTGTGTGTTTGCGGCAGCGGAACTTCAACATGGCACTGCTGGTGTATGTGGCACATCAACATCGCTCTGCATGTGCTCACAATAATTTCTTATTTAGTGAGCAGCCAGAGTGAGACCAGCTGAGGCATACACATACACACAAGCACACAAGCATACAAGCACACACACACACACACACATATACTAGTTTTCGCTGTGCGTCCAACATGTTTTTCGCGTTATTTTTGCTTGATTTTCCATGCCACATTTTTTCACCTGCACAAACTTCTCTTGACAGTATACTCCTGTCCCCGCTTGCCACACCCGCGCCGCTTACTATTGGTCTCATTTTCGTGTG
The DNA here is from genome assembly GCA_035043505.1 of Drosophila setosimentum. Lineage (NCBI taxonomy): Eukaryota > Metazoa > Arthropoda > Insecta > Diptera > Drosophilidae > Drosophila > Drosophila setosimentum. The sequence continues at coordinate 1,119,945 of JAWNMY010000023.1, read as the reverse complement.
TCAGATTTATCTACTTTGTGCTCTGGTTGTTTTGGTTTTTTCTTTTGCTTTTCTTTTCTTTTGTCGTTGGCATTCCTGTTGTGTGAGAGCAGGTATTTAAATTCAAATTAAGCAAATGTCATGTTAAATTCAGTTGACAGGCGTCACCACCGACACCACGGCGATTCCACCAGTCGCCTCCACCTGTTTTACGACGAGTGGGCGTGTGCTGTGGGTGCAAGTGAAGATGTGATTTGTGCTGATTAGCGTAAATTATTTAATTCCCTTCCGTTTTCGTAGAAACTGCCGCACAATGAGTATGAATATTAAATTAAAATGTATAAAAAAGTCTCTAACAAATTGTTTAAAATGTTTGTTGTGTGGCAAATTAAACACAGTCGTATTAGCATAAAATGTTTATCGCTGATCGAGTAGCATTATTTTTATTGTAATTTGTAGAATCTTAATAAATTAAAAGGGGTCCGTCAATTTGTTCGACATCATTGTTTAATAAATCTTGATCATAAATTGTTAATTTAATAAATATTCATTTAACTTACGTAGATAAGAACAATTTAATCGCATTTATTTTAGCTTCGAGCTTGTTGAAAAAAATGTACTCTGAGTTATTCGACATAATCATCATGATTGTTAAGAATCTCCAATCTTCAAACTGACATTAAGTTTTAGAAACTGCATATATACTTTGCTGAGGAACTTATTTATATATGGGAACCCGTTAAACTAATACCACACATATTCACATATATATTTCTAGTATGCATACATGTGTGGCAGTAGTATGTCAGTCTGGAACTCAGCATGAGTTTGGCTCTTAATGCGATTGTGCACATAAAATTTAATTCAAATCAGCTCATTAAACGCCCGACACTTGACACACTCATTCATGCGTCGAAAGAGACATAAATGAGCGCCAACGGGGTGGATGTGGGAGCGTTGAGGCAGATGAAGAGGCGGATGCTTAAGCAGTCGAATAGAGGGAAAATCGGGACAGCATTTTGTTTTGGCAAGGACCGTAAAGCAGAGTTTATGGTGGACATTAAAGTGCGGAAGTAAGTGGCGCAAAAATAACGAAGCAGCGCGCGCAAAAAAATAAACTAAACTAAAAATACAGGGGGAAAATTTCAAAAAGAAGAAGACGGTAAAGTAGAAGAAGTAGAACAGCAACAAGAAGCAGAATTTCAGACACATTAAATATGATATATTTTGCGAGACGACAGTCACGACACAAGATAAGTTTTATGGTTGGGGTGGCAAAAATATATAGGAACACAGACTTAGGTTCATAGGTTAGTGGTTTTTGTGTTATTCACGTTATTCGTGGTATTCATACCACAGCTACCAACATGCTCAGCATAAAAATGTAAATTTACTGTGTTCCGGAAAAAACTACCTGGTTTAATTACAAATTTGGCCAAATAACAATTGCCGTCAACATCCATAAGTACATCACGATTTTAAAAATATCCGAATCACTCACGATCTAATTTATGTCTGTAATATTTGAGATTTATCTTCATTAGACATAGTTTAGATAACCCTATTACCCAATATAAATCACATACAATCTTCGAAAACAAAATTTAAATATTTTATGAAAGACAAATGGTACGCAAATAGAAATGTCAATGTCATTTAAATTGCATGAATATTAGAAAATCATATGTAATATGTAAGAAAATCGTATTGAATAACTTTACTTGTTGGATTACTCAAGCTGTAAAACAATATTAAATATTCATTTTAAATTCAAATTAAATGTTGATTCTTTTCTATTTCAAAGTTGCAAATATGTTTTTTTCTTAGACTTAAGTGCATCAGCAAAAGTGGCTGCAAATATATGAAAGTAAATATTTAAAATAACTCATAATATATTTTTTGATTGGCTGACTGCAAAATTTGTAAAATAGCAATTCAAACACCTCCAGAAACTCCCATAATAATGGAAAAACGAAATAGAATGTATGACAATGAAGTGATGTGGACTGGAAATCTGTGCAGCTGCCAAGAGCTGTTCACATCGTTCGCGTAACTTTATCAAAATCAACTTGAGATACATTTTTGTGACGCCAACAAGTGTTTCACTTGATCTTTTTCTTGATACTGCCACAGTGGCTGGCGAACGACAATGAGATTGAGTGTGTACAAACACACACCCACACACACAAACACATACACACACACACACACACACACACTGGTGTAGGAGAAACCATACACTTGCCAGCAACTATTTCACCCCTCCCTTGGGTCATTTTGCAATAATGGAAATTTTGCTAGCCAAGAGTATGGCAAGTGCGGCAGATTGCAGTTAGGTAGAGATTGCAGATTGAAGACTGGGTCGAATGGAATTTAATTTTGTGCGAAACTTTGTGCAAATACAACGCAAAGCATACAAGCACTACATGTATCTATATGTTGTGTTGTGTTGTGTTAACATTGTGACCGATACGACGACTTGCCCAAGAACAGCCAACCAATCCAGTCCGGAATTTGTCATTGCATCAGCTGCTCCCCAAGACCAAAAGGGCCAACGGGCAAATGGGAAGTAGGCCGCACTTCTCAGTCCAAGGACTTAGACAGATAAAACCTAATTTGCTGCAAATAAAATAAAAAGCAAGGAAGAGGAACTATTCCTTATTATACTTTGGCGTCCCAAGAAATACCCTAACAGGCAAATATTGATGATATATGTTCTGTGTTAAAATCAAAACAATTTACTTTGATACATTTTTGATTGAAATGATAATAATTCATAATTGATAATAAATAAATGCGAAATCTAAATCTTAATGTGGTAAATATGACAGCTTAACATAAAAAAAAACTTAGCATTGTTATTTCTATTAGGATATCAGAATTTTTTTTGTTAGTTACAAGCATCACGATAATTTTAAGATACTCTTATAGTCTTAGCTTGAGTATAACGGCAGCATAAGTCGATGGGATTGTTGGCAAGACAAAGCCATTCGAACAAAATCATTGCAAATGATGAATAGTTTTCAGGCAGTTGCACTTCGAGCCGAAATCAAAATCAAACGAGTGGCACTTGATAGATTGTTCTCTGGCCATTATTTATTGCATTTGCACCGTATCTGGTAACGAATCGGACAGGCAAATTGGCAGCAAATACGAAATTAAAAGAAATCAAATGGCATTTAAGATGCCTTCACTCGCATTTTCATATGATACAGACACCCTCAGGCCAGAAGCTGTTCAGTAAAATTGCTATATTCGTATATTTGTAATTTAAATGTTCTTTTGTTCAAATGTATTCACATATTCGCTTATGCAAAGTCTTCTTACTTACTGGAAAAACAATCAGATTTCTGCCCCCCATAAGCCAAAACATTTGATGCGCTTCGGTAAGGTTGCGCATCGCCACAAATACGCAAACACACACTCACACACACACACACACACACACACACGCCTACACTCAAGCATACACTCAAACAGGCATCCACACACACTTAAGAATATATGTATGTACATGGGTATTTTCCATTTCGCACAGGTAATCGATTTTCATGCTTTTGGCAAAATGCACAAAAGAACCGAAAGAGAAAAAAGTATACCAAATTTGTTGTTCGTTGGTTTTCTTTTTACTTTTGTGAAATTTCGTTTTGCTTATTTTCTTTTCCATATTCTTATACTTTGTGCATTTTGTTTTATTTGTACGTGTGTGAGTGTCTGTGTGTTTCACTTGCGTATACTTAATATTTATGTTTAAAACTTTAAGCAGTTAAGAGCTCGTCGAGCTTAAAATATTCAGTCGGTGTTCGTTGAAGTTGAGCAACTTGTTGATTTGCTTTTACCTTACTTTGTACACATGCATTACAACTCACCTGCCCCCTCCCACTTGCAACCAGCACACACTGAATATAAAATCTGTTTGGCATAATCACCATATCAGATCACGTGGAATGGAAGCACTGTGTTTGATCTCTCTAAAGGAACAAAAACAAAGAAAAATAAAAACTGTGCTTTCCAATTTGATTTTCTCGGAAATTACTTGAAACAAAGTTATCTTAGATGCGCATATTAAGTTAAATTTTATATGTCTTCATATATATGTAAATGTATAACAAATAAATGGCACATGAAAACTGCATGAAATACTAGCAGCTCTATTGAATTGCCCATTTGAGCATTTCAAATACAGCTGAAACTTTTCCATTAAATGGAAGTTCAATAACGAGTAATACATACATAAATTAGAAATTAGAAAATGTTTTTCATTTACTAAGATGACATTATTATATATTCTTTGGTGTATGGGTGACTTCAACCAAAAACTGACATTTTATGGATGGTTACTGGTTGGTTAGACAGAACTAGTTGCTTTAACGGGAGATTGATTGCTTCATTTTTATATATAGAAGTATATATAGTACATTAATTTTATCGCAATCTCTTAGACTGAGTTTTTAACTGAGATGCTTACTAGATACAATTTACAAAGCTACCTGCCTCACACAATTATATCGTACCAGTGAGAAATAACTTAAATATACAAAAGCCCAGCAAAATACCAATCACAACATTGATAGCCTTAGCCATAATATGGGAGTTTTTCTTTTACAAAACGATTTCATGAAATTTAACACATTTGTCGCAGCTAAGCTCAATTTTCAGCTGAATTGCAATATTGCCACTTGATGACTTAACGGATTTCCAAACGGATAAAAATGGATAGAATGAATCACATGCAGCACCTAGAGCCGCTTGCCAGCGAGAGGGGCACACACAAAAATACCTCGAAATTTCCCTACAAAATTATTCACAAGTGCAAAGTGCACATGTGGCACGAACAAAAATTCAATTACGACCAACGACCAACGAACGACCTGCGAATTGAATATTTTGACAAGTATTCAATGAATTTAATTTGAGATTTGCCAACATTCAGCGCAGCTGACTAACACACTCTGACCCCCCGACTAGGCCCAGTTCCAGCAATCCAGCAGCCCAGTTCAACCCTCCCCAAAACGGAAGGCAGCTCAAACCCAACCATGACTGGACCCCACGGCGCAACGAGCAGCGCCCAGATCAGTGCCAGTCAATGTTCCGATGCAGACAGAGGCAGCCCCGCAACGATGCCAATGGTACTGGCATCGACAACCTGCCAAATGCGCCTGCTGCACTCGGCCTGAATGTGAGCGGGTTGAGAGCTGAGGTTCTGGAAACGAATTAGAAATGTGTTGAGCAGAAGTTACTGAATTGCCAGTTGGAAGTCCCATTCGCACCATTCGCAGCAGCCCAAGCAGCGGCAGCTATGAAAAATGTTTTGTGGCTGTAAGAAGCTGCGAACTGTGTGCTGCCAGCTGTTACACTGAGAAAAACACGTATCTAAGCAATTTTATTATATTTAAAATATGGTTTTCGCTGGCTCCAGGCCGAGCAAATTTTCACTGACTTTTCATTTACATTTAATGTAATCCTAATAACCATTTATTTAACCATTTCACACTTAATTATTCCCAAAGAAGCAATCGTTATCCAATTTTATACTTACATACATATTAAATTAGTTAATTCTTTATTTAGTATTTTATCCATTATGTATTTGCCTAAAGATGAACATTTAGTTGAATTTTAAATTGTGCAACACTCAAAGGAGTTTATATTATTATTCGCTTTTAATTGAGTTTTAATTTTGAAATAATAAGTGATACTCGAATTATCTTCTTAGTGTAGATAGATGTAAAAATCTGTGCGCGACGCAGCCGGAAAGCAGGAATGATTTCCGGCCTGGCTGGCGATAATTCTTAGGACATCATGCAATGGGCGGGTGGGACAGAAAACTTTTTGCAGCCATGGTGCAGGGTGTCAGTGCAATGATTTCGCATACCCAACTCGAGCCGCCGTCCAAGCCACCCAACATTTGGTGTGGCTGAATATGAATGATTTAAACATCTGAGCTAACGTCACATCTTCCACCGCCACCACTCTATCGAGTCTGGTGCTTGCATTATATTCACATTTTTTATAATAATTTCTCAACATTTTTGAAACTTTACGCCACGCATCAGATTTGAACACCCCAAAAACTTTGTAAAAATGTTTGCAAAGTTTTTATTTTATCATTTTAGTTCTGTACAGCGGTTAAGAAATATTATCACTATTGTTACAGATTTCGGCATTGACGGTAACAGTTTGACTGTCACTTCTCGTATCGGTTTGATTTGTTCTAAGCGGCATCTAACGACTAATCTATGTATATATATAATATCCCGTATCGAAATCTGAAATCAAGTGGTAACAGGAAAATGCTTACTTAAATAAGATCAAATTTTGATTAATAACTTGCAACACTTTTTTGATTATTTAAAAGCAATTATAATTTTCAACATTTTCTTAATTGCTACCTTGTTAAAACTGTACAAGCAAGCGATACAGCAAATGCCTTGGAAGCTGTTATCACTGTTATCATATTTTTAACTGTTATCTTAATGGAACGATCGATGAGTTTGGAGCTGCAGATGTGAGCATATGTCTTGGGTAACTTGGCAATTAGCTACAAGAAGCCTCCTTAGCTCAGTGGCAGAGCACTGGTCTTGTAAACCAGGGGTCGTGAGTTCAATTCTCACAGGAGGCATTGCCATCATTTATTTTGATGAAATACTCATATCAAAGTCTACATGAATACATACAGATATTTAATAAAAGAGCATAATTCTAATAGGCTGTCAGTTATTAACTAGTTAAGGTAGCGCTATGAACACTTGGAAAGAAATCAAATACTAAAATGCACATTATTAAACCCGATAGTAAATATAGTATGTACAATATATTTTCTTTCTTTAGAAATGTATTTTATTCAATAATATTTACCATCTTATTTCATGAATAATGCTTATTTCTTTGCTTAAACACAAATCAAAAAAAAAACATAAGGAAACATATATGAGACTAGTCCAAACCACTTGAGTTTTCAATTTTCCTCGAAAATTTTCGGTGGATTACTGTAACTCAACTATAAGTAGCTCTTTACATACTTTTGCTGCTGGCCTGTTGGCAAAAAAAAAAGATTCATGTGACAAATGATATTTAAATGAGTTGCCTTAGAAAAGTTGTAAGCGCTACGGCAAAAAGTCAAACAAATTGACATGGCCAATGTCTTAGTGCCATCCAAAAAAAAAAACAAAAAAAACCAAAAAGAAAAAAAAACAGAAAGTAAAAAAGGAACTGAAAACTGAAAACTGACAGGAGTCGCCAAATTAAATATGCCAAAAGGCAAAGTAAATGCGAGGGATTCAAAAAGTTTTCATCCACCCAATTCTAAACTCTTTTTAAAATTTCGTCGCAGCAACCGCTCGCCAAAGGGGCTTTTGTGCAGTGGGTGGGGAAAGGGTATTTGATTTGTTGCTTAAACGGTTAAATGACCAGCGGGCTGCGCAACGCTTAAATTTCTTAGGCGCAGAGATCTGTTTTGGGGTTTGGGACTATATTCAGAATTTAAATTAAATTCAATTCACAGTTGTGAACAAAAGTTGTTGTGCGCACGCGTGTGTGTGTGTGTGTGTTTGTGTGTGATTGTATAGTATTTTTATTTAAAACTAGTTTCATGTGTGTAAAATGCAAAAGAGTTTAATTTGCAATTTGTCGTCCTCATTCAACGCTTAACTTTTCATTCCTCACTCGGGCGCCGCTTGCGGTTCCCATATGTAAATGCCTTCGGTTGAGTGCCGGCTGCACCCGCACCCGCATGACGCCGCCACCCTTTTGCCCAGCATATGCATTAAAATGCACACAAAGTTTTGCATTGAAGCGCCACTTGAGCCTGGTACGGAGTTGATGCCGCTTCCCGCAGTGCCAAGTGCGCAGTTTGTTAAACGCCTTTCAACGGCGTGGTTAGCCAAGCGCAGACCTTGAAATGCAACATGCCACCAAAACACCCAACTTCTCATCTACCCACGCAGACCAAGCCAAAAACTCCAAGCCATGGCAAAGCAGCCAGAAGCTAAAACTAGCAGCCATAAGCTGAACGGCAACCACTTAGGCAGCTAACCAAGTGAGCAACTTTACTGTGGTTCAACCATCAACAAAAGTCAATTTGTAGCTACTTCGGACATGTTGATTTAGCAAACAAAATATTTTCATTGAACAAAATCTCAGAGTTGGCATTTTTTGTTTTAAATACCTTAATAAAGAATGCCCAAACGTGTACAAATGTGATTATATTAATTATTCAAGCTAAACTGTTCGCATGTTTATATTTTGAAGTTTTTAACAGAAGGTTGAATTTGAATTCGTTTATATTTAACCGCATTTCAGTGGCTAAAACAACATATTACAATTATACATTTATTTTTATTTGTGAATTAATTTTATGGGCTTCTAAACCCACATTCAAAATGTATGAAAAGACTTTATTTAACATATAACTGAGCAATTTAACAATTTGAAGTGAGTCGCAATTTGTAAACATAACAAATTGTTTGTGTTTATGTATTTATTATTAAGAAGAGTTGTGTTAACAGAGTTGCAATTAGTGCAATTGGTGGCAAAAGGAATTGCATTCGAGTGAACACCCAAGGGATGTTTTCCAGATTTCTGCGTACCTCTCGATAAATTATGCTCGTAATTCGATTGCTATTGAATCGTTTGGTAGCTTCAACAATTTAATTAAAAATTTCAACACAAAACAAATTTTTGTTGGCTGTGTTTAATGAAATTGCCTTGAATTTGCATTGATTGATGCCATTTTGTGATTTATTGAACACAAGGCAAGCTTTGACTAAACAACAGGCGAGTGTCCTCCTCCTCCTCCTCCTAAATTACATCTTTCTACACACATATATATACATTTAAATATACATATAAATACATATACATACATATGTGTGACAATGTCAAATGTCATCTAAACACACACTCCAACACAATGACAAAGAACATTTATTTTATTTGGTTTCATTTCGTTTTTCTTTGTATGCAGAACCGCAATGATTGATGCGGACATGATATCATCAAATAACTGTGACTCTTGTCAGATCTGGTGGTAAGCTGGCGGATGGCAGAGGTGCAGGGGAGCAGGAATTGAATAGGCTACATATGTGCATAAGCTGACATACATTACTGTCTATACGAATATGGTGTGTTGTTTACTTGGTCAAAAACTCAATTTAAATTGTATTCATTTCCATTGTATTGCGCAAGTCAAACACAATTGCCATTTGTGTTTAGAGCTTGTCAGCAGCGCATTTATCTGAATTCACAGCTTGAGGGTAACTATTAGTCAAACTACAAGAGCAAGGCATTCAATAGCATCAATACATTGTCTACAAAAATGGACAATATTATGCATGTATATCGATAGATTTTCTATTAATGATTTGTAAGCTTAGTCTGCCAAAAATCTAAAAACCTAGCAGCTTTTTTTCATATTAAAATTTAATCTTTTTTTATTGAAACACACTTCAAAATTAAAAGTGCAATGATATATTTAATGGTAATCATATTATTTTTTATGTGTTTCGCTCAAGGACATCAACTGACCCTTCAACATCTTAGTAGGTAAAGCTAACTGATTGATAATGTATACTAAATTATATGATATTTTACAGATAAGAACGGATCTAAAATAACCAGCAATATATGCCCTGAATGCAGTCAATATCTTGCATTTTGTCGCATATTAAGAGTTGGCTACGTTGTTCAATTACCTGAGGACTTGCATAAAATTCAAATGTCCGATTCACAAGAAAATAACAATAATCATTTATTGGCGAAATGTGTACCAAATACATTTCAAGTTAATGGTAATTCATCTTATTAATTCTTTTAATTGTTTATATATTATATTTTTATATGCAGATCTTTTGGAGGGTTCCGCCTGTTTCTGGTCGCCAGAATTGGGTTGTAATTCACTCATGGGCAGACGCAAGCAGGAAAGTGGCTACACCGACCTGTATTGTCTTGAGTGTTTTTCCCGTTGCCCCTGTGCCAAAGCATCGACACTTCCTACGGAGCATGTGGGTCTTGCAAGTATGTGCTTGGCTTTAATTTTGGTATCCAAGACGATGTCAATGTAAAACATTAAGTGGCTGATATGTTACTATTATCTATATTAGCTCACATAATGGTTTACATTGACATCGTAAAACATCTTTTGATTTGTCCAATAAAAAATTGTTTTAATTTATTTTTAGATTTTTTAGTTATTTAATTACTTTAATGTCTAATTTTAGTTGCTAAAAAAAATAATTACTTGAATAGTAAATATTTAAATTTGAACAAGAATTTAAGCAGCTACTATTTTGTTGGTATGACATCATTTTTTTTTTTAAGCTAACCGATTTTAAATTTTATTATGCTTGGAGTTGAGAAAAGGTCGATCATCGCTGGCCTCCTCGCCATCGTTATTATCAGAGTCGAAGGCACTCTCGGGTATATCATAGAGTCGTATCATCGGCTTGTTGGGATCCTTCATAATCAGATATTTGCCATCGGGCTGCTTTAACACAATATCGACGATGCAGCGCAGAACGCCCCAGGCATTGTCCATATTCAGATTGATTTGTGTGGCAAATTCTTGTGGCTTAAATTGTTGCATGCCGAGAATAACATGATGCAAATGATCCTTCCCTGTAGAAGGGAGATCGTAACTAAGTTTTGTGCAACAATCGATAAGACTAATCTACGATATAAAAAGAAACTCCCGTATAGCTTGATAGTCTCTCACTTACGATTCAATCGCGAGACATAGCCCAGCTTTAGCTGATCGGAGCCGGCGAGCACAGCCTCGATGGTCCACTTGGCCAGCTTGCAGGCATTGTTGCGCAATTCGGAGGCGAGGACTGCACCACGCTGACTGTCCAGCTTTTGGCGCCACTCCACACTATTGGCGGCCTTCGAGTCCCATTCATTAAATGCCCTAATCGAAAGAAATTGCAATTCACCGCCGGGAGATTTAAGGACTCCATTGTGTTTGCAACGTGCAACTAAAACCATATCATCGCCCAGTTGCCATTGCTTGTAGCGATAACCGATGGAGGCGAGCTCCACGCCGGGCTCCTCGAATGGATTCGGTTCCTCAAACTTATGCTTTGGCTCCAGTTCACCAATCTTGAGCACTTGTTGGCCAAAATTATGATTGATTATGGTGGCCTCGAGCGAGAGGCTCTGTGGCGAATTAATTGATCCTTCCTCCTCCAACGGCGGCTCCAAAGCGGTCTCATTGACCGTCAACATATCGAATTGGGCATTATCGCGCTTATCCAGAAACACCTTAGTGCCCACCTTGTCAATAACAATGTCCCAAGAGTAATTGGACCGAGTGCAGCACATCAGCGTAGCAATTATATCATCCGTGGCAAAAACATTACCCATGCTCTTCGACAAACGTCTAATGATCGGATCATCAATAGTACCCGGCATATTGATTATGCGATCGATCTTCTGCAACGGTCGCTCGTTCTTCACATTGATGCGATCGCATTGTTTGTCGTAGAATTCCAGAGTGCCACAGGTGATCACATCGGCGCCCTCCTGTATGTTCGGAAGCGTCAGCTTGAGCAGCCGCGGGAATTCAATCTCCTCGATGGACACCCAATCGGAACGAACCACAACTGAGCTCTGGCGCTGGCGCACCGACGCAGTTCGCATAAAACGTCGTCCAGTTTGACCACGCCGCATATCCCTGCCCTTGCCATACTTATTGCTGGCCGCAGCACCACCCGCTGCGCCGGCACCTCCATGTCCGGTTCCAATGGCGGCATTGAAGCGACCATTGCGGCCATGCAGTCGCAAATTGTTGCGCTGGCTGGGACGATAGCGAATGCGCTGATAGGGCTTGAGGGTGCGCATATTGTTGCCATTGACGAGACGAAAGCTGGCATCGTCGTTCCCATGGAAGTAGGCGTACTGGCTGTTACTACTGCCAAAGGTTGACATGTACTTGTTGTTGTTGTACTTCCTCTCCTGCACGGGCGTCGTCCAGTCGCTGATCTTGCCCAATCGATCGCTCTTGCAGAACGGCTGATAGGGCACCTCCATGTCGGGCAGCTCCGAGGGTCCCCAGCCAAACTCATTGTATTCGATGTAGGGCTTGATAAAAGGAGCGTACTGTGACATTTTGATCATAAAAACTATTTTACAGATATACAAAAATCGAGTTTAAAATCCTTGCATTCAAAAATACTCGATTTCGAGAAAGATTGTTTCTCTACTACTTCTTATGACTTTTCGAGCAGAATACAAATATTCTGATATGCTTTCGAAATAAATAAGAATTTTATTTTGATTTATAAGCAGTGGCAATGTGATAATGGACCGAACAAATGAAATTTTATTAAAAATTATAACGATTATCAATGTTTTGAGTCGGTTTTGAAATCAGCGATTTTCCTACATTTTCTTTACATCTTAAGTAAGTACACTTATCTGTTTAAGCATAGTATGAAATTAAATTTTCTTAAATTTTTGGATTAGTTTAAAAAGCATGTAAAATAAATGCATAAAGCATAACTATTTTATAGACAGAATTTCGCGATAATTATTTAAGTGCTCTATGTTTTTAGTATTTTTTTTTTTGTTTTTAGTTTTCTCTACTATATTTGAATCTCAAAGTAGCATTTTCAATTTAGAAAACTGTCAGACTTAAGAAAATTTCATTCATCTGGAAATCAACGAAAAATTAACAAACATCGATGGTAGAAGTTTTAACTATCTTTCGTTGGTGCATCAATACACTTATTTTTATTTTATCATCTATTTTTGTCGTAGTACGCGTTGTATTCTCAACTATATGCAATGTAAATGGGAACTTATACTGGTAAGAAATATATAAAAAAAATAAAAATAAAGTCCAATCCTATATTCAGGCTAAATACTCTGCGCGTTCTTCAAGATGACACTCAGCTGGAAGTGATGGAAATCAAAGCCTATCGAACTAGCAAATGTAATGTTCAGATATACAGCATAACTTTTAAGTTTACTACTTAACTAACAGTCAATATGTAAAACAATTTTAAATTAGCTTACATAAATATACTGCTTTATAAAAATGCTTGCAGAATATGTCGGACACAAAGGATTAGTCCAATTAGTATATGCTAGAGTGCTGTGAACGGAAAACCCAGTTAAATGTAAACTATGAAAATGCACAGAAGCCTTAGAAAATCAGAACCCTTAACATAATCCCAACGTTAGCCACAGTCATTGTTCCCCATTTGAGATGAGGAAATGAGCAACTGCAAATGCAACACAATGGGAGAGCGACGACTCGTATTCAAGCACATACGAGTATATTCATATGCGTGCGACTACTCAAATGAATTTTAGGGTGAGGGTATGGAGTGGGGAGTGCGGAAAGCATCCTGCATTTTATGCTTGAATGAGGCACGTTTCGGATTCATAGAATGTTAGCTGCGCTCGTTGTAGGAAAATCTGGACACAATCTCGTTAAAAGTAAAGGCCAAATTATAGTAAAACTAACAGAAGGTAAAGGTAATCACATAAAAAGCTTGTTACATAACAATCTAAGTGCCAACGAAAACGGAAGCGGAAGCGGATATCAAAAAATCGTCGAGCGTGTGAATGTCTCTCAAGAGAGAGTCGGCAGAGTCAAGGGACTTATGTGCGAATGGACTTATGTGTATTTTTTTTTTTTCATCGTGGATAAAGGAGAGAGTGGCTGTGGCTGCCACTCAGCTGGCAGCTAAGCTTTTGTCAGGCCGACAGTGTCATGTTGATGTGTTCATTGTGTGTCAGTGGCAGCTGATGCTTAAAGCAACTCTATCCCTTCCCCCACCCACAGCCACAGTTAACATACTTAAGCCACATACGCTCGGTTGGATGTGCGTGCAAGTATTTCGGTGGGTGTGTGGTCGAATGACTGAATGGGTGGCTGGTGGCTGGCTTGTCTTGCGCTTCTGTTCGTGTGGATTATAATTGCCATGCAGCTGTCAGTGACTGGCTGCACCTCCACTACATCCCCCCAGTTTCACGCACATAGCTGCGGCTCATGTTGCATATCATTTTTAATGCTAACCACATGCCACATTATGCAGCTGCATTGCCACTGCGGTCGAGCTGCAGCTACAGATCTGATGTAGCTAACGCTAGTGAGCTTCCCCACTTTACAGAAAAACTGTTCTTGCTTGTCGCTTGTGTGGCGCTGGTGGCGGTGGTGTTGCTACTGCTGCTGCGGTTTACTAAAGGAATACGACGAAGAATAATATTCACACATAAGCAAGTACTTATACCGAGCTCAACCATTTAGGAACAGGTATCATCAACCTTAGTCTAACCTGGAATATTCACTTGATGTGTAGCTTTTGGCAATGACGTATCAATGATAATTAAAAAATCCTACATTCAAATCTGTGTTCATATTTCTTTAGACATATTTTTGGTAAATTTAATAACCCTACACATATTTCAATTATCGGTTCACGAATATTATTAGAGTAAGCTGTGAATTACAATTTCGAACAGTCTTTTACATATATTCAAACTGTTTGGTCGATTTCATTAAGTAACCATAATTATTGTATCACATGTTAACATACTTATTTATTTACATACTAATCATTTTTAATAAATAAAACTGTAAGTTTAAATTGAAGCAAACTAAATAAATCACTTGCTTCTCTTATCGAACATGAATGCATGAATGAATTCATAATATGTAAAAGGTTAACTAGGTTTCATACAAATTATTGCCCATGTCTTCCATGGGGACAGTATGAATATGCCCGCTTGAGCTGCTCAACTACAGGGTATATGTAAAACAGAAGCTGCAGCAGAGTGAAAAAACCGCTTGCATACTTTGCGGCGCTAGCAGGCGATAAGCGACGCTTGTTGCTATTGTTATTTTTGCCGCTGCTTTTGCTGTTGTTGCTTTTGTTGCGTTTGTTGTTGTTGTTGCTGCTGCTGCTGCTCCATTCGGTTGCAGCCGCTGCGGCTGCTTTTGTTGCATACAAATTAATATTTATGCAAGGCAACTTGTGCAAGGCAACTGCAAATGCCATTGTTTTCATCCGCTATGGAACTGCACCCCAACTTCTACCCCCACTTATCACCCACTACCTACTGCCAGCAGCATGCTGCCTGCTGCCTGCGTACTACTCGTGGCAAGGACGTTCCGGGTGGCCGCAACAGCATCCTTAGCTCGTCAAGCGCATCGCAACGCATCGCAGGCTGACAAGACGTACATTTTTATTATGGAACAAAACGTTCAATTCACAGCCCACCCCTCCACCACCAAACTATCACATTCCAGGTGAAAATAAAAGTGCTTACACCACTCCAAACTGGCAATGAGTGGGACGCCACTATTAACCACACCGTCCACCTGCAACGTGACTTTCGTAATGGTGCTCAAACTGTACATAATGTGTATATGTATTTAAAAACGCACAACAAGATGCAAATGTAATTAATATCCTTTTAAATGGAGCGACCATTAATATATCATGATTGATATGATTTATGCGAGTAATTAAAACTATAAATGCCTCAACTGCTGAACTAAATCATGCCCTGTACCTAACAAAAAATATCAGAAGTCTTACAAAATTAATATCGAAAATGAATTGAAAGCCAATAAATTAAAATAAAAAAAAATTTGCAAAGATTAATCAAAGTTTCCAGTAGTAAACTAGATATGTATGTGTATATTTTTTCATGAAGAAAGGTCTTGAAATCAACTTCAAGGGAATGCAAATGTTCTTATATAAAAACATTTAGTTAGGTTTTCTTTCTAGTCCTTTGACAGTTAAACGAGACTTGCAATAAAAGAATATTATATTATCATAATTTTCCACCCCCCAATTATTGATGAAATCATTATATGAAAACTACTATTTAATTTCGATAACGAGCATGTGTCTCTCAAATGCAACTTTCACGAAACTTGGGCAGTTGTTCGACCTGGACGCCAACGATGCGCAGGACCTGCTGCGAGGCGAAGATACCTGTGCGGATGCAGTAATCGAGCGGCATTTGCTGAACAATTTGGGAGAGAAAGCCTCCGACAAAGGCATCGCCACAGCCATTCGTGTCCACAACATTCTCCTGATCGACTTTGGGCACTGGATACTCGAGTATCTTGTCATTATCCTGGAAGCACAGAACCGGGCAGTTGGCATCCGTTATCATTACAATGCGTGGTCGCATATTCGCCTTGGGCAGACTCTGCAGGCGACGGCCGACTTCAAAGATGTCCGACGTATTCCAATCGTGAGACTCGGCATAGGCCAACGCCTCCTGCTTGTTGCCAATGATCATGTCCGTGTAGGGCAGGATCTCGTCCATATTCTTCTTGTGCGTTTGCAAGACGAAAACGGCACTAAAGTTTAGCACAAAGAAGCGATTCGTTTCGCTGGACAGGCGGGCGATGCGGAGAACACTAGCTGAAGAGACGGCCATAAAGAAGCCGGTTGCATAGAAAAATTTAGCGCGCTCCATTCTGCACGCATTCTCTTCAATTTCCAGCCAGTCCTCAGTGAAGAGAGCGGCTGCGCCCAAGTTAGCCACAAGGGATCGATCCTGTCCTGAAATGATGACCGCACAGGTGCCCGTTGGCGCCTCCTCCCTCACCTGGTATTGTGTCTCAACGCCATCGCAGCGTGCACGCTTCGCAATTGTGTTCCCAAACTTGTCCCTGCCCACGGCGCCAAAGAAGATAGCCCGAAAGGGTTTGCCCAATATCCACTGATAGATACGCATGGAGTTCTGGCAGGCACCACCGGCCGAGTAGTGCACATTCTCCTGGTTCATTAGCTCGTCGAAGAGCGCCAGGTGTTTATCCTCAGCAATGACTGCCGCATTCGGCTGCAGATCGTATTTCTCCAGTAGCACGGTGTCTTCCACAAAGCTGGTCATGTCCAGTAGCGGATTGCCAAAACCAATCAGTATGCCCTCTGGTATATCCATTCTCTTAGTTGCGATGCTGTAACCACGGCAATATTTTCGATCAATGAAGTTGACCACTTTCAGAAATCCTCTGGTATGGAATGCGAAATATCTTCTAATTGATGTTACGACAAATATCTTTCGCATTTCTTTTATCTTAAAAAAGATAGACTTTGAATTTTTTGGAAACACATGCTTACAGCAAAGTGAAACTGTATCAAATTCTCGCTCTACATCGTATACAAGTGACAAGTAAAGATCGGGTTTAAGTTAAACTAAAGTAATGAAGTAAAGTTTGAAACTTTGCTTAACAAATGTGTAAAACGTATCCATAAAAATAGAAATAAAAATAAAAATACCTTAATAATTAAATGTTACAAAATCATAAAGAGTTTAAATTTAAATGCAAGTTAAAACAAAAATGAAATATTAAAAATAAAGATATTATTAAATTACAATTTGTTTGTGATCGACTTAACTTTGATTGCGATGCCATTATACATGTCACATTTAGCCGTTATTAATTACCGTTAATGATATTAAGCCGACAAATTAAACTCACTCTGCAGTTCAACAAATCCTTTATTATCAAAATAATTATTTCGATTTCCTGAATTTTTCGGAAATTACTCTTTTTACTCTCACAATTTGTGACAGCATGTATGCATATATATATATATAAATATACATATATATGTATGTGGTTGGTCACAAATAAAAACTGAATGCTGATACATGTTGAAGGTGTGGAGGCAGTGGAGCATGTTTGGTTTACTCAGCCGAGAGAAGCAAACAAAAGTGAAGTAAAAATATGCGTTGCGTTCTTTTCTGCGCCAAAGTAAACTGTCCCATTCCACTTGCCACAAGCGCTCCCTTTCCACTGCTCGCATCGCTGCCTCTCGCGCTTTGTCTTCTCGCTGCCACAGGCTGTTGACTTTGGCCTGCAGTTGAAGTTGTGAATACTGGCCATAAGCACGCTCCTCCGTGCTGTATGTAGGTGTGTAACTGGTGGTCAGTGGTTGGTTGGGTGGATGACTGTTTTAAGTGCTGCCCACTGATTATAACGATATGTTCTGCATTTGCGTGACAGCGATTTTTTCTTCTTAAGTCCTTAAATGTCGCTTCGTTGAACGTACTCTTTGTTTTATAACATTCGCCAGACTGTTTATACATCCTCCACACCAGACACACACACACAGTCGCCTCTGCTCCTGTGGGTAAAGAGAGACAGCTCGAGCTCTGGCTAGAGTTAATGCATTTATCCATTGTGATTTATGCCTGAATGCTCGCTACTCCGCTGCTACTCTGCATCTCCAGCGTTGTGTGTGCTCGATGGCTTAGCCATTTCTTATCGCATAGTTACTGCATTCTTCCATTTTGCGCGCAGCGCACACAATTAGCAAAAATGAGCAGCGGCACAATAGAAATGCCACAATCAAACAATTCAGCGTCGAGTCACAAAGTTCATGTTTTGCATCATCTCCATCTCTTTTGCAAATTTGCGCACACTTTTAAGTTATGTTGGACATACACAAGCAGACACACACTCGCGCCAACACAGCTGCAGCAGGCTACTGCAAAAGTTTCTTGTGGCAAACAAATTTAAATAAAACTTTAGTTGTTGCAAGTGGCTGCAAAACTTTTCAGATTTGTCTTAAAGCTAATATGCCTGTGCGAATCCAACAAATCGCATGTGAGTTATGTGGACTGAAGATTTGTGAAAGAAATATTTTTATTATGGAATATTTTCATATCTCAAGCACATAAAATTCTGAAAATTTCTGCTTGAAATATTTCTTAAAATTTAATTTTAGGATCTAAATTTAATCTTAACGCATTTATTTTTATTTCGAATAATGTCGGGACAGAAGAATATGGAAATAATTATGTTTTCATTATGTGTATTGAATCCCATTCAGTGTACCCAGCCCTGGACACCATATAAATTCCAAACGATTCTATATTAGAATTGGTTCTTTTTTAAATTAAATTATGATTATATTTTATATTATTTATTTTATATTATAAAAATATCCGATAACTTTTTTTATTAAATTTCTGAATAAATTTCTGTGCATGAATAGCAACTTTTCGTCTGGCAGATCCAAACAAAAACTGTCTCCAAGTCTAATTTGTACCTTTAGGTAGACCTAATTCCATTAAGTACAAAGCAGACATAATATGCAAACACAAAAAGGTGAACAGGCCAAAGGCAGTTCAACCACATAGGCCACAGTCAAATCAACAGAGTCTTTTCACCGTGCGGCCAGTAAAAGAAGTGTAGACAAACCGAGAAGAAAATGGAAAAGCAAATGCGAAAACTGGGTCTACATTGTTAAAAAGTAACCAACACATGGCTAAATATGGGCAAAAGGTAGACAGGAATCAAGGCCAACAGACAGACAGCAAACATTTACTTTTCAAAATAGACTTGCAGTTGCACCTGGGCGATGTCTTAAATAGTACTCATACGCACTGGCGACCAGGCAGCAGCGACTTTGACTTTGACTATGACGGCAACGAGTTTCAAATGATGCTTGTAAGTTTGTTAGGGCAACAACAACAAAAACATAAACCAAATCTGAAGTGGCAATGTTAAAAGTTCTGTGTGTGTTTTTGTAAGAAATGGCAAAAGTTTTCTACGTTGTAAGCAGCGCTGCTGGTTGAGCACCACTCTAACCCCATAATGCTCTGCTCGCAAATTGATGTCGCCTGCCATTAACCCAATGCAAGCAGGCAGCTAGTTTCTTATACAGTGGCTCATTCAGTCAAGTCCGGAGCATATCCCGACCAGTTCCCCGCAGTGACGCAGACGCTGTTTGTCACTAGCTTCCGCTTGTTATTGTTGTCGTTATTGTTGTCGTTGTTGTTGTTGTTGTTCTTGTCCTCGTTGCTCTTGCTTGTCTGAAGTGCTGATTGTCTGAGACGTTGCCAGGGGCTAACAGTGAATCAGCACTGGCATTTCAGGACTTAGCTCTCGTGTATGTGTGTGCGTGTGGATTATTTGAAATTATCGAAGATTTCCGGCATAATGGCAAATCGTGTTTCCATTGTTTTTTCATTGTTGGAAATTTGTAAGTGACTCGACACTGATGACAGCCACGGATTCGTAATATATATGTATCAGCCTTGAATGTCGCGACTTGCGACCCTCAGGCGAATCTGCCACAGGCTGGCTTGTTGACTTGTTGTTGTCACCAACGACACAACAGACGCTATAAAATTGGATAAACTTAATTTGATTGCTATGTTCAAAATGTAATCGACGTATATGCTTAAGCACTTCATCTATATTGATTAAGTTATAACATCGATTCAATTAGATAACCCATCAAAATCATATTGCATTGCTGAAATTAACTTAATTGTTTAGTTACAGTTCAAATGCTGTGGGCTTCTTAGCCAATTATTTACCCCGACTAACTAATTGGTCTCTGTGTGTGAAGATAAAATTGATTAGCATCAAATATAAGTAAAAGCTGAAAGATATACTCGGTGACAATTGAACTAAGAATACAATTGCTAAATTAAGAAAGCAATATTTAATTGGTTGCATATTTATTCAATTGATACCTGAAATATTTGCTTGCAAATTTGATGCCGGTTTTTATTTAACGCTTTTTCCTTCAATTAGGAATAATTTACTCAAGAACAGTTGCATGGCGAGTTGGTTTCGTGACAGCAAAACAAAGGTTTGCCATTAGCAATGCAGTGAGATATTTTGCAGAAATATTTTATCTCATGGTTATCTTTTTTCAGTTTCTCATATTCCTTTTCTTGTCCACACCAATAAAAAGCATACAAAACTTGCAGGCAATAAAAAAAATACATGAAAGAAACTCCAACGCTGCTGTGAGGGCATTGGGAATGGGTTGGTAATTTTTGACAAGTTTTTACAACTCCATTTTGTATATATTACGCTGTCAAGCAAGAATGAGAAGTTTGTGTCAGGCGATTGACGCAAACTACAACATACAAAATAAAATACAAAATAAAATCCGTTTGTTTGAGAATATATTTATAACGCTTCACTGACTGCAATAAAAATAAAAAATAATACTAAAAACAAATAAATAAAAATGTAAATGTGACAAATATATATATATATATATTTATATATAGATAAGATATTGTCAGATTGTGCTGCAGTTGCAAAGAATGGACACGACTCAAGTGTTACAGATTGCAGATTGCGCATACGCCTCGTATTTCACTTCCAAGATTTACTCCTTTGCTCCTTGCAGCCACTATTGTTGAACCACTCGACGCTAATGGACTTTAAAGTGTGTTCTCAAGCGTACACTGCCAGTAATTTTTTTTTTTCATGCAACAGCTCAGCCAGTTGCTAAGTTTAAAGTGCTCAAAGCATTGTTGTCACACATTACGCATACGCCCCACATTGCAGCAAATGCCAGAAACTCCCCTGACAGTCATTTGAAAAGGCAAGCGAATGCAGCTACTAAATAATTTGTGGTGCAAATAATAATCTGCCACAAATTCAAAAAAGCAAACGCAAACACACATTTTACTACAGTCGTTGTCAAGTTGCGCATTTTATTTATATTTCTTTTTTCAATTTCACAAATAGCTTTCATTGCTTCATGCAAGAGCCCAAGTGGCCCAATTCTGAGTCTGTGTGTGTTAGTGTGTGTTAATTAGAAATATCAACAGCACTTACAATTGATGACGATTAAAAGCCAAAAGTTTGTAAGTCTGTGACTTGAGGTCAGCTCAATAGCTTGTTCTCTGCTCTTAGTGCTTAGCTCAATTCTCAAGACAGCCGTTTGGCATTTGTTTTCTGCCCTTTCAGCTCTTGGCATTAGTTGCCAAATTATCTGACCAGTTGCTTAAGCTTAGTGTGCCTTAGCCAGAGCAAACTGTCCCTTGCAAAATTGGTTGACTTTCAAGTGAGCAGTGAAATCAAAATGCCAAATGAAATGTGTGAGGCACTTTTCTTTCTTTACAGACAAGATTTTAAACAACTCTTAAGCCTCCATTTGAACTGACAAAGCAACATAAGCATTATTGGACTGTACATATATTAAAAGAACAAGAACTAAGCTAATGACACTTAAGCATTTATTAAAACACAGAACTTAGTCCTTAGGCAGCAGTAATTTGACAGCAATAATTCGTGAACAACCGACAGACCATTTAAACTCCATCAAGATGCGAGTGCCTGTTTCCAGTTTCCCAGCACTCCAGCTCCATAGTCATAAGTATCAAAAACACATTTGCGAGCATTACGTAAATTGTACAAGATGAGAACTGAACTGGATGTAATGGGGAAGAAAGTGGCATCAAAAGAAATTCGCATTTAGCAGAAATGAGCTGCGTTTTTGGGAAATTAACTTTCAACAACATGTGTTGAAATGCATTTATCTTCTGGACTCATAACGACTATTAGCCAGCCCCTCCCCCTCCCCCTCCACCATCCATCCTCACACATACACACATACAGTTTCCATGCGCCAACCGGACGCTGAAACTTCTCTTAACAACTGCACAAAAAGGTGGAAATTAATTTTAGTTTGGACGGCAGCGGAGGGTTCCTACGAACCGTAGGAAAACCTGCCAAATTGTACTAAATGAGCGCCAGTTGAAATTAAAAATGGCGAAATGGAGTGAAAGAGGATACTCCCTGAGTCGAGGGGCCGTTGTGCCGAGAGCCTGGACCAAGTTGCTTCGCATTATGATTGCATCATTTGGGGCTAATTTGCATTTAAATACTTGGCTCTGTTATTGTTCGAGTGCAGCCTGGAAACTTTGCCACCACTTTGTGTGTGTTGCAAGTGCAGCAGAGACGCCAGCGGGCCTCTCTGACAGTGGCCTGGCAGTATGATGGTGGGGGGGGGAATTAAGGGAATCGTAGAAGTTATGCCAAGTCAAGAATATCATAAGATTGTGGAGCACTTGAAATTGTCGTCATCGGACAATTCCAGCTTTAGTTAATGCGTTCGAATAATGAATGCAGTGCTCGACTAGCGTTTACTTTTAGACGGCCCGGAGTTCACCTTATATGTAGCGGCTCCCCACTCCCTCCAAACACTTGCCTCGTCCTTTGTGCCGAACAGATAACAATGTACAAACTGGCGCCATCGCGCGGTCATTATTTAGGTGCCGTCCGGAACAGAACTCAAGACTTGAAAGTGGCGGCCATCTGGCAGCAAAAAGCATTAAGATTTATTGAAACGACGAACCTTTTTTTTAATTTTTTTATTTTTTCTTTTAGCCCTTAGCCAATAAAAATTAATGAAAATTATATAACGAATGGAAAATACATATTTTCTTAAACAGACAGATGAACCAATCTAGATTAACTGGTCTTGCTGAAGAGCTGCGTACTGCATTAAATCTATCTAATGGAAATCAACAAATGTTTTTAGAGTTATGGCCTTTGATTTGTGGCACACATTTTACTACTATGCTTATGTGGTAAATTAACTTAATAACAATCAGACGATTAACAAAGAACTTAATGCTTTTGGAAGATGAAGCTGAAGAAGCCGCTGGATGATTTTAAGGAAAATATAAATAAGCTAATACTGCCAGGGTACTCCAAAATCGACCACCTATGATAACGACATGCTGCCACTTAAATATAAATTTTATCTTTTTGGTTGCAACAACTCTTTGGCGTTAAAACCCCCATTGTGAATGCGCTTCATCGAGCCCCACTCCCCATTTGCCAGGGAACATTGCACTTTTAATAACTTGCATAAAAGTTTTATGTCTATCGTTGCATGTTCAGGGGCAAGTTTGCGTGTGTTTGGCACTTGAAAAGTTTGCAGCGAGCCCGCGAGCATTGCTTACCGCTTAGGGTAGGGTATGCAAAACAAAATCACTGGAAAAATAATCGGATCAAGTATTTAAACTGACATTAAAAATATTGAAAAACTCGATAAATACTTGTTAAGTCTGTCTGCAGGCAATGCTGCTAGCCCTGAGCTGCTGTTCCTCCTTCAGTTTCTGCTGCTGATTATATATCAACATTAATCGAGCTAGACGAGGTGTATGGGGAGGGGTTGTGTGCAATGTGGCGAATAGGTTTCCTTGCAATTTGTTAGCTGGCCTTAAATAGTTGTTCAAGTCCGAAAAACTCTTCAACTCATGAACTGGCAAATTGTTTAAATGGTTCAATGTGATCGATAGGAATAAATTGGAATAAACTATGACTCAACAATTTTCAAACTATGTAAATAATATATTACTTTGAATCGTAAAGCATTTCCAGCTACTTTCAAAAAGTTTTGATGATGAATGAAAATGCATAAATGTCTTTGGATGCAAAAAATCTATTTTTACCAATTATAACTAAAACAAGTAAATAGACAGATCTATGATCTGTAATATATATCCTTAATCAATTCATTAACCAGAGCTTACTCAAGGAACTGTCAGAAATTTGGTTGTATCAAAAGTAAACTGCATTTATTTGCTAAATAGTGTTCATGATTTTCTCGTTCACCGCACACAAATTATCCAAGTCAATTGAGGCAGTTTTCACTGCCACCGTCTGAAGCACTTCAATGTCTGATGTCAGGTGCTTAAGAGGTACATAGCTATGCATTTTGGTTTGCTGTCAGCGCAGATACAGATACTATTTACCGTTGTCGTTCAAATTAAATTCATTAATTGAATTCGGTACTCAATGACTTACGAACGGAGCTCACGAAATACGAGGAAAAGTCGTTTTCACATTAATTTGTCAATTTGCACGTACATTTGTATCGTTCCGCCTGCTTGCCTCCTCCGCTCCACTCACATGCAACAGGCAAAATTGAAATTCCAAAATGTGGCAATGGTTTTCACGTAAAGGAGACGATGCGATGCTTAAATAGAAGCTGTGAGTTTCTGCGGCATTCATGCAGTTGTGTCGTTGCCAACATTACGTAGATACTCGCTTTCCATGCAGGCAATTGATTTGCCAATTTTCCAAACAAAACGGAAATACTCACAAACCGATGCGGTTCATTCACTCAAGCAATTACACATCGATTGAGTTGGACAGCACATCAGTACATTTGAAGGCAGTGACGGGATTGATTGAGTCCCGATTGGTTGACAGACATCATAGCTAATGTAGCGAAGAGTCTAATAACCCAATTACATAAAATAATAGACAAGTATAGCGTACACTTTAATTAAGTGGAAATCTATTCGTTCATGCCAAAACACAGGGAGACAACAAACGAGTTCCGTGGCACGATCTAACATGACCAATGCGATTTCAAACACAGTTCGCACACATGCATACATTTGCAATTAAAGTTGATTAACTATTTGAGTCAATTACTTACCTAACTACCACATCAGACAGCTTCTTTAAACTTCCAACAGATAATGTATCTTTTTTTAGATAGTTATTGATAAATGGAAACAGTGCAACATTTTTCATCTTATCATTTGCAATCTATGAGTACAGATACTTTGATTTTATTCTCGAATTCTTTGGTTCAAAATGTGCGCCTCTTTAGCTCAGTGGCAGAGCACTGGTCTTGTAAACCAGGGGTCGTGAGTTCAATCCTCACAGGAGGCAAAAACTACACATTTTTTTTGTATATCATTTTTATGTATAATTATAAATCATTTTATATTGCTTTCAGCCTTTCAAATGTGCTGAAACTATTTTATTTAGAGTGTTTTACAAATATTTGATCATTTTTAAAAAGAAAAAGACAAATGTAAATGGAATTTAGAGGCAAATGAGTACAAATCGTCCAGTTTCTAGAAAACTAGTTGGGAGTTAACATTGCAAGCACAACAAATGACACATCAACCGAAAAAGTCCCTATCGACCCAATAAATCATTTCATTTTTGACTTAAAGACAATTTATAACTGAATAAAAATATCAGGATGCGAAGAGACGACAAGTCAATTGACAGACAGCAACAATTTGATGATGTTCAGAATGCGCTTAAGGCGAAGCAAGCGACTGGATGCAATAATTCATAATGCCGAATGCCGACGGTGCACCAAGCAGTCTCACTCTCAACCATTGCATCGCAGCAGCGGCAGCATGTAGCGCCCCAAGCAGACAAGCATGCAGCATTCTTTACACCACACACAGGCACACAAACAGACACACACACACACACACACACACACCGGCACAGGGAGACAGCCATAGAATGTCGAGCAAAGGTCCTGCCGTTACGTCCATATTCACAGTTCATAAAATTGAAGCAACCGATGGGGCGGGGCGCTGCGGGGCGGTGCAGGTCGTACATCTCAACAAATCGAAATAAAAATTTATGTGCACATGTTTGAATTTATTGCCCATCTTTGACGCACACACACAAACACACACACACACACATCTACATACACATACGCATATGTCGAGGCATGCGATAGCAGCTCTCTCGCACCAGGATTGAGTTTTGGGCTACTCCACAGCCGTGCTGTGATTGCGTGTGTAAATGTTATTCAATCAAATGTGAATTCATATGAACGATTGCCTTTCACTCATAAACATTTTATTTACCTTTAATTTCGTGCCAAGCGCCTTTTGTGACGCCCCATGATTTAATGTGATTTTCCGCATCTCCTTTGCAAGCTCTCCCCTGTCTCTCATAAAATCCACCCTGCTTAAAATGTGTCTGAATTGTAGGACTCCCGCTCACGCAATTGTTGAATTAAACTCAAACGTTTTTTATGACTATATAAAATGTTTTTATGCCGCCACTTCCCCGCCAGCTGTCCCTAGGTCCTAGGATATATGGGCGGTACTTGAATGATATGTGGGCATCCCTGCTCCGGCTTATTGACGCAAAGCGACAATTTCTGTTTACCCAGTGACGAATTGTATCCTCAATCATGAACTTGAAAGTATTTAGTCATAAATAAACACAATGTGAATTTTCGGGGCTATTTTTATGGAATTTAACATATCTTCTTATTTATGTATGGCAAAAGGAATGCGCAACGTTAATCAAATCTGGTGTCACAATTGTTTTTTGGATGCCGATGCTTATAGAAAATATGATATTTATGCTTTTAAATTGGGCAACGGTTTCAGGGTTAGCAGATTTTCTATTTAATAATAAAAGCAATAAATTTCTAAAAATTCTAGTACACATTAATTGAACTCAGTTCAGTTGTATAGCTGAGCTATACATAAATAATGTACTTACTTGCACCCAATAGCATTTATCATATAAGTTTCTGCATCCACAAGTATCTACCCGATTAAATCAAGCATTTGTATAAAGACATGCTCTTATATACTTAAGCATCGCAGCCATTAAAATCTCTGTGCAGTATTTTTGAATTACATATAAAAGAAAAGCCATTGAATTGCCTTTGAATTTCCATTGCAGACTTGGAGCAATCTGGCAATTCAATGATGCAATTGAATAGCTTTGGTTTCGGTTTCCTTTTTGGCTCACATTTTCTATGATTCTTCTTTTATGTATTATATCGTATTTTCAATTTTTTTTTTTTTTAAGTTAATTTTGTGGCTGACGAAAATGTGGTTGTAGCGCACCTTTATTTAAATACCACAACTAAAAGTTTTCTCAAGATATTTGCAAACATCTGTTTCCTGGTTGCCTGCACACCCAATTGCCTGCACACCCCTTTGCCCTCCTTGGCCCAACCAGCATTAAAAACCAAGTTGCAGTTTGGAGAACGCGAACCAAATGCGTCGCCAGCTGCAACGATAATCGCTGATGATGAAGTTCCGATGCGGTCTCCAAAAGATTATCCCAACTACTATCCCACAGTTCCAGCATTAATAGAATCCGAAAATTATATGGTTTATGATTCAGAAAGTTATTTATGGAGTATTCATTTATTTTTTATTTTTTTGAAGTGGACTACGCTACAAAGTAAGTATAATCTTACAAATTGCAATTAAGTATTGCCAATAATTAATGATTAGCTTCTCTAGTTCTAATTTGCTCTCTATTAGCATTGCTAAAAAAGGGGAAAAAAAATGTAGTGTACTTTTATAGTCGACTTTACTGCATTTGCCATTTCCTTGCGGCATCTATATATAAAATTTTCTATTTAGTTGGCAGCCAAACGCGACTGCTGCTGTTGTCCGCTTGTGCGATTCACGGTTTTTTTTTAAAACCATTTTTCCTGTAATTTTGTCACAGTGTACATTGAGATTGACAGCAGCGAGTCCTTGAGGCTTCCTATGCTTCCTGGCTAACTAGCCCTGCTACTATGTATTTTTGGTCTGCTCAGCTTTGAGCTCAGCTCACTGATTTTCTCTGCTCTCTCTGTCGTTCCATCCGTCCGTCTGTCTGTTTGTCTGCCCAAATGCAACTTATTCTTGCATTTTAGTCCGCTGCTGTCCCACCTTTTGCAGCTCGGTGTGTTATTATGCTACTAGTTTTCCTTTTCCATTTTCTAGTTCTGTGTGTTCTCTTTTCTTATTTTTTTTTTCATTTTTCTTCTTTGCAGTAACTTTTTGTGTAGCCTGCACACAAGTTTTTCATTTGTAATTCAAGATGTCAGTCAGTTGGGAGAACCAAAACTTAATTAAAGTTCCGCACTTTTCCTGTGCCCAGGCGAGTGCAGCACTGCAGCTTTTACGTATGTATTTAGCCAGAATTGAAACGCCCTCCACACACACACCGACCAATTTATCCGTCCGTCTGTCTGCCTGTCTCTTATATAGCCGCATTTTCTTTTCAATTTTTCTCTTTTAGAATAGGAGGCGGGACAGTTTTTGGGGGGTTTTATCTTTCAGCTGCAGCTGCACCTGCTGCAAACGGTTGAGAGATGCATTTTCCACTGATGACATTCGCTTCAGATGCCATCCCTTTGCCAGGCACTTCCTTACCGCCTTCGCCAGAGCACTTATTACATACATGAGCTTATTTTATACTTTTCACTTCTAATTTGGTTTTATGTTCATTGCTTATAAGTCACGAACAGATTGCAACTTGTTGAATTAACTGAAATACACAAAGCGAACATTGCCATCCAGTCGACTTCTCCCATTTCGGCCAGCTCACATCGCGTCTGTGTGTTCTCGGAATAAATATGTCCGTCATTAGTTGCACAGTTTTCTCAGCAAATCTCCATATCAGTTTCACTTGGAATCTGACCAGATGAAACATCACATTTAATTAGACAAAAAAGAACTGCTGAACAGTGGTCGGTGGCCCAAGGCCAACAGTGTCCATCCTTGTTCATTAGTTATGCATTGAGATTTTGGGCATCCTTATGCAGGAGCTGATGTCAACGCCAGAGCAACTTGATAACTCATATAATTAGCATATGAAGAAAACTGACTCCGTCACAGTCCTTGTGCTTTTCAATGGATGCCTGGAATTCCTTGCCTGGCACTCATGAGGAAAATTTATTAAATTGACCAACACATCACTCTCTCTCTCTCTCTCTCTCTCTCTCTCTCTGTCTCTCTCTCTGTCTCTCTCTCTCTCTCTCTCTCTGTCTCTCTCTCTCTCTCTATCTATCTGAGTCTGTTTCTCTCTGTGGCACCTGTCCGTGCACATTCATTTACATTTAATTAAATTACTCATACGTAGGCGTAGCTGCTGTGGCTAGGACTAGCTAGGACTGGCTCAAGTCAAAGAATATTTCACAATCTCACCAAAATGGAAGCTGCAAGCAGCATTTATGCAGATGGCTAAGCAAATTATATGCAATGCTACAGTTAATTCAATTCAATCAACGAAATTTTTCGGTTTTACAAATGGTTGGCAAGAAAATTGTGAAGTGAATAAAACTTGCATTTCGAATACGAGAAAAAGTTCAATTCAAATCATATGAGTCGAAAGTACAAATTATAAGTTACTTTTAATATGTATATGCATATTTATATCAAGTTTTATATTTCATTATTTCTTATTCATACTTATTACTCATCATAAAAATCGTAATAATTCAAATGAATAGTGTTTTGATAAATGTGTCAAGTAATAACTAAAAAGAACATTAATTTGATTTTTATACATATTATTTGGATTTTAATGTATCATGTGAATATAGTTATTAAGTATTTCTATCAAGTATCCGCAGCATTAGCCAGAATATTCAATTGTCGCTGCAATTATTGCTATTGCCCAGTAGTGTAGAAAAAATGCAGTACATTTGTATTAGACACCCCTCCTCTCCGTCGCACTAGTCGCACAAGGTGAGTGTAAACGTGAGGAGGAGCCAATGTCAAGGCCATTGCCACCCAAGGGGATCGAGGGATAAGTGGGGGAAGGTCAGGAGGAAATACCAAAACACAAAATGCCAAATAGAAAGAACTACAAAATAATCCACTCGCTCGCCGATAGCAAACACTGCCAGCGACATTCCCCCAGTGGCGGTGCTGAGCGAGAACGGTGGCCAGACGGTGGGGGGAAGGGGTGTAGTTGGTCTGTTAGTGGGTGGCAAGGGGTCGATAAATAAATCAGTTAAGAGAGCTTCTGGCCATTGCCATTGTGGCTGCATTGGCGTCCGGACGAAGTCGAGACGCGTCTGGTCCCCCCACAGGTCCCCTTTTTCTCTCAGTCTCCCTTTCTCATTCTCTCTCTCTCTCTTGGTCTCTCTCACAGTCTCTCTGTCCCTCTATATGCACATTTCTTGTGTTTTGTTTATTCTGCTTTGCATTTTGTTGTGGTTTGTTGATTCATTTCGTGTTGATCATGCTTGTGAAATTATATTTATTCATTTTACATTTCGCTTCTGTGTTGAGCGCTTATTAGTTGCAATTTGCTTGTGGCAAAAGTTGCACGCCAACAAGTCGAACAAATTTATTACTTAAGCACAAAGGAAGTTGCGAAAATGGGTAAAAATAAAGGCGGTGGTGGTGGTGGTGGTGGTGGAGGTGGTTCCGGTGGCGGCGGCGGCAATGTAAGCAATATTTGTGTTATGCAACTCGCGTTTTAATTGTGAGTGTAAAAATGTGATCAATTTAGATATAGATACAATCAGATAAATTATTAAATAAAGATATATAGTACATTATTTATATGTGTATATAGGCAAGGTCAATCATGAATCATGAAGACTTTAAACCGCTTTGAGTACATCTTTTTATGTCCCTTCTGAATCACTCTATTATTCCGGAGCATTATCATAAAACATTTATAAAACAATACACAAAAATGCACTTCAGTAAAGACATATTCTAAAGTATGCGAGTAATATTCATCGCAATTATAGCGAAAAGTCTTACGAATAATTGTTGTGTGTAAGGTTGAGGAAATTAAATTTGTTGGCCTCTGATAGGTAAAGAGCACAGAAGAGACAGATCGAGAAATGCGGCGAACAGAAGTAGTAATTCAACTATAATTCTATGCAATTAATTCGACCAGTATAGATATATGCATTATTCAGTAGGAAATACCTCTTAAATTCAATTTCACAATTTTATTATTCATTCTATTTATTTGTCTCTAACTGGTACAAAGTACACCTTTAAAATAAACATTTTTCTTGACAATAAAACTGTTGATTAAAAGCATAATTATTATATATTGCCATATTAATATAATACTAATAGATATGCGCACTTGGAGAGGTTCAACCAGAAACCATTTACAATTCATCCATGAAGAAATGCTCGTTGCTCAAATGTCTTTATAATTATTTACACTTTTACGTTTTATGTTTTACGTTGTACGTTTTACGTTTTTCGTTTATGCGCTGTCATTCTTTTTACACCTTTTGTCTACAGAAAAAAGGTGGTGCCGGCGGCGCTGGAGGTGGTGGTAGTGGTGGTGGTGGTGGTAAAAATAAAGCAGCTGCTGCCGCTGCTGAGAAAGGTGGCGCCAAGAAGGGACAAGACCAGAAGCCACCCAGCGGCGCCAGCAAGAAAGGAGGCAAAAAATAGCATAGCAATTGCAGTGACATCAAACCGTATTAAATTACAATTTTAGCACAAATATGCAACTATATTTTAAGGTTAACAATGAGATATTAAATAACTCGATACTCTCACAGCAAACGTCTTTACAAGTTATATATATATAGTTATATTGCGATATTTGGTATGGTTTAAGCAGTTAAAACACACAGTCGACAGAATTCAGTGGCAATGGATGCAGTGGTTTCGTGGCTTCATGCTTGAGTGAGCGCGATGAGGCGCGTTTCATACACTTCTCTGTGATTCAGCGTCTGCCTCTGTCCATTGAGCATTGTTGTGGCTCTAACGGAACCACTCCTGGGACATGCCAAAGAATGAGGCGGCACTCGACTTGGATTTGTTGGCATCGGCTTTGCGTGTTTGCGACTTACGCGTTGGCGTCGTCGTCGTCGTCGTCGTCGCTGCTGTGGTCTAATGGGCGAGAGATATGTGTGTTATTAATTAAGTGGTAATTTCAGTGATTAATCTATTAATTTGGGGCGGCGAACAGTGCGAGATTTATGGGCAACAGCAATAAACATGGACATACATAATTAGAGCTCGGTTTATTTATTTGGCTGGCAGGCTCGCAGCTAATTGCTAGAGCATGCGACTAACTGCGCGCAAATAACCAACAAAGTCATCGACTATAAATTAACATTTGCTTAACGATTTGATTTCAATAATGGAGCGATTCATCAATTAGCATTTAAGGTACTCCAACACACACACTCTCCTCTGCAGAGGTGTTTGCTGGCTGCTCAGTTGCAAGTTGGTTGGTTTCAGTTGCGGTTTTTGGTTTTCGGTTTTTGGTAACTGAAGGTAAACTTTTTGCCAAGCACTTGCAAGAGGTGGAAACAGCTAGTGCTACTGTGGCTGCTACTTTTGCTGCTGCAGCTAATTAGAATTTATTTTATGGCATTTCGTGGTATATTTATTGTTAATTGGGAAACGAAAAGGCTGCTTAAGTTTCAAGTGGTTTCTAATTAAAATGAGCTCTGATTTGTGCACACATTTGCCGCAAGTACTCAATTATGTGCATATCATTCAAGTTGAAACCAATTTGTTAGAAAAATATATGTTGACAACCAAAGAGAAAAATAAATAAAGAAAATAAAATGTTGACCAAGTAAAAATGCAAAAACACAAAGCGATTGGTTGGTTGGTTGGTTTCTTGGCTAAACACAGTGTTAAGCATAAGCAGTTCAAAGCAGTGCAATGCAAGCAGCTACAATTTT
Source organism: Drosophila setosimentum (assembly GCA_035043505.1). Lineage (NCBI taxonomy): Eukaryota > Metazoa > Arthropoda > Insecta > Diptera > Drosophilidae > Drosophila > Drosophila setosimentum. The sequence continues at coordinate 1,087,024 of JAWNMY010000023.1, read as the reverse complement.
TAGGGTTGTCAAACCGCTTACACAAAAAATCAATATTAATATTAAAAATAGTTGTTTCAATATAATTAAAAGACACTTCATAAATTAGCTAAACTTGAAATATTAATACTCGACTTGCATGCAAATGAATACAAAACGAACGAAACGTTTAATATGCCTACCCAAGAAGGAACAAACGATGGTGAAGTACGAAAACACAACTACAATTCAAAAAGCGCCTAAAAAAGAAATTTAAGGTTGAATAATAATTTGATGATAGAAAAATAATGCATATTCTTAATGATATAGTAGTTGTAAATAAATAGATTTTAACTTATGATTTAAGTACAAATCTATCTGAAATATAATATATATATTTATTATAATATATTATAATTTCTTTCTTTTTCTTATCATCTTAAGATAATCTCTAAAGAATATGCATTTCAGATTCTTATACTTTGACAAATATATTGTGATAAAAAAACACCAAACACCAACACCAAAAACTCACCTTATCGGAATCCAATGCAAGGTTCTTGCATTCAGCGCTTGTTTTTGCTGTTGCCGCCTGAGGCATGACAATGGGCAGTAGGGGAAACCAGAGCGACGTGGAGCCCGAGGAGCTCAGGCAGAGCACATTTGGATCTGCCTCATGGGAGAGAGCGTTTCCACCTGCCGCCGCCGCATCGCCCTGTGGCACGATCATCGGTGGCGGTGTAAGGACACCAAATTCACTATGCAGCCGTGTTGTGGAGCGGGAGACATGCGTCCGAATGTGCTCGGCGAACAACTCAAAGTCAAAGGGATCGATGCAGTCGCGCAAGATGCGCTGCAGCGTGTGAAACTTTTCGTACAATGAGCGATCCTCGCTATTTACACCAAACACGCGCTCCAAAAACTTGAGATCAAAGTACAACTGCAAGGCAATGTTCTGGGTGCTCCTTGTGCACTCTGAGGCGGCCAATTGCTCATAATGGGCCAGGATTTGGGTGAGCAGCTTCTGGTTGAAGGCCTTCAGCACCTTGGGGGGCAACGTTTGCGGCACAGCGATATTCAGCGCTTCGATTAACTGATGCAAATACGTTTGCAGCGAAAGTCGCGGCTGGCTGGGAATGCGTATCGTCGACTGCACATTCTGATCGTGCTCCTCGTCGCGCTGCTCGAGGATTTGCGTATGCCAGAGCTGTAATAGGGAAGAATTCAAATTGCAAGGTATTGCTAAATTTTCCAAAAATAACAAATTGCTTACCGCAAAATCACGCAGCACAACATCGTGCGTGAGAATCGCAGGTAACTGCTCCGTACAGCTGTGCGCGGCGAGCACATCGTCGACAATGAGCAGCCAGAGCTGCAGGGTTTCCTGCTCGATCAGCGAGCACAATCGCTGCCAGCACTGAGCGCCGACGGTTGTCTGATTGCCCACCCATTGACGCCAGCTGGATGGCTGAGAGAAGCACAACTGTAAATTGGGACACAGCTCGATCAAGGCGAGGGTACTGCGCAGTGCCTGCAGCAAGGCCTGTCGCTCCTGCAGACCCAGCGATTTCAGCTTTGTCAAGTATTCCATTAGCTGCTTGTGCGCCGTTTCACGCAGGAAATTTGTGAGCGCCATTTTGTCCTCGATTCGCGACGTTTGATCTGCGAGCGTCACATCCAGCTCGTGAACAATGGCACCCAGTTGTGCATTGAACTGTGCGCACAGCTCAATGGTGGCCACATCATAGCCCTTGGTACGATTCGCGAGACGCTTGGGTTGATCGCCCAGCGCTGCAGCCAGACTCAGCGGCAGATCGTCGCTCTGCTCACGCCAAATCTGCAGCGGCGCTGGCTCTCTGCTTGACTGTACCAGGCTAACCACCTGCTCGTAGGTCTGCTGCATTGCAGCTGCCCAGCTGCTACGTATGATCTCATGCACGCGTGCATTGATCAACGGCATATAGTGCAGCCGATAGAAGTCCAGTTGCTCTGGAGCAATTTCAAACTGCTCTTCCAACGCTTTGTAATGGCGTTTACCAGCCTCGTTTGCTGCCAACGTGATGTCCTGTATGGTCTGCATGCTGCCGATCAGCGCAATGATCTGCTGCAGCTGCTTGGCAGCCAGCCCATCAATATTGGCCAACCATTGACGCAACGCGTCGTGCAGCATCTGCTGTGTCAATTGTGGCGCCTGAAACTGTGGCCTATAGCCGCATATAATGTCGGGCAGCAAATACGCCAACTGCCGCTCGCCACTGTCCACGCGGCTAATGCTCGGCGGCGACGTCGGCGACATGCAATCCTCCAGTCGTGTAAACAGCAGGCCATTAGCTAAAAAGAAAATAAAATAAAAGCCAAATAGAATTTATGTTAGTCTCTCGATTTTCAAAGGGACAGTAAACTCACTCATTAGACAGGTGTCGAAGAGTTCAATGGTGCCGCTAAGTATTTGCACGCTGGCTAGGATTCGTTCCTTGACGCGCCTTGGCTTGTCGACGGCTTTTTCGACGTTGCTACTCGGACTCTGCAGACAGTTGACGTAGGCTGCGGCGCGCAACTGGAGAAATGTTTGCAGCACTTGCAACAAACTGCATTTGTCCAGCAGGAGAAGGCTAAGCATGCAATCGACAGCCATTGCGGCACTGAGCTTTTCCCGCTCCAGAACGCTGAGCACCGCATGCTTGATGGTCAAGTGGAAGGGGCGCAGTATTTCCCATTGCTTCAGTGCGACGGGTAGTTGCTGCATTAGCGCATTTTTGGCATCCAATTGCAGACCGGTGCTAATGTGGCGACTGAATGTGAATAGCTCGGTGGCGGCGTAGAACTGCTCCCGGTCAATGTGCGTCCAGATGAGCTCGGGAAGGCTGCTCAGCAGCTTGGTCTGCACCATGGTGCTGTAATAGTTGCTCAGTTGCTTGCTGGCAGTACGCTGCTGGTGGAGCACCTCCGTTGCCGGCGTTGACATCGTCCTGAAGCCCAGCAACTGCTGTTCGTTGAGGCTGCGACAATTTCCCTGGACGCAGTGCACCTGCTCGATGAGTGTGCCAGCGGATGCTTGCATCGCCGCTATGGTGTCGGCAGCCTTCAACAGATCCCGATAGCGTTCGCTACAATATCATATAAAAAAAGATTTAATTTGCAGTGCTGGCTGCCAATTTGCCACATCATTGAAATCAGTCATTACCCGACCATTGTGCGAAGTTCTTCGCGCTTATTTTCGACAACCGTTTGGATTTTCTTCTGCACCGCATCGATATCGGACACGCCGTGCTGCTCGAACAGCGTGTCCACATCTAATTGCAGTAAATCGGCGCTCATTTTAACTATAATTGTGAATTTTAATTTATTCCCCCGTCTTGTTTATTGCCCTGAAGTCCGATACACTTCGATATATGGAGCCCAAATGTGGTGGCCTGTCGATAGCTATTGTTGTACATGCAATTTATTGACAAACACAGCTGATTAGCGCACAATTGCTCGTAGTGGTTGGTGAACTTACTATATATCGATATACTTTTTAATTATTTATGATTTTGTGTATTTATTTAGACTAATTGGAAATGGCTTTCATTACGCAGTTCGCAATCACAATGCGCTGTATTTCAGAGGTGCCCTCATAGATCTCGGTGACACGAGCATTTCGATAGTGCATCTCAGCTGGCAAGTCTGTTGTATAACCCATCCCGCCCAGAATCTGGATGCACTGATGCGCACAGAAGGTGGCCGTCTCGGAGGCATGCAGCTTGGCCATGGCCGCCTCCTTTATGATGGGCAGGCCGTTGTCCTTCAGCCAGGCGGCACGCCACGTGAGCAATCTGGCCGTCTCCACCCTCAGCGCCATTTCTGCCAGTTTTTGCTGGATCAGTTGGAGGCGCGCCAAGCGCTGCCCGAAGGCGATACGCTTATCCGCATAATCGACGGCCAGCTCGAGGGCCGCCTGCGCAATGCCCGTGGCCTGCGCGGCAATGCCAATGCGACCGCAATCCAGTGACCCCATGGCAATCCTAAAGCCATTCCCGACACCACCCAGCACTTGGGACTGTGGTATGGCTACATCGTCAAAAATCAGCTGGCATGTGGAACTGGCTCGCATGCCCAACTTGCTCTCTAGCTTGCCTACGGTCAGACCGGGCACATCTTTGGCGGTTAGAAAGGCGGTGATTCCCTTATGTTTCAGCGACTTGTCTATGGTGGCAAAGACGATTCCGCCACTCGCCTCCGTCGAATTGGAAATCCATGCCTTGGTTCCATTCAGCAGATAATCGCCGCTGGCATTCAGCTTGGCTGTGGTGCTTGCCGCACTGGCATCTGAACCGCTGCCTGGCTCCGAGAGGGCAAAGAAGGAAGTCTGCTGTCCTTGGGTGTAGGGCACGAGAAATTGTTGCTTCTGCTGTTCGGTGCTGTACTGCTGCACTGCACCCATATACAAATTGTGGACGCCCATCAGAACGGAGACGGCAGCATCGCCGCGTGCCACCTCCTCCATGCAGATTGCATACGCCTGATAGTCCAGCCCAGCACCACCTGCAAAGCAGTCACGGATCAGGAATAATATCTTTCACAGACGCTCCACTATGTGCTCACCATATTGCTCTGACACGAAAACAGACATCAGACCCATTTCGCCCAAGCGACGCACCAGCTGCACCGGAAGTACTTCCTCGCGATCGTGTTGGCGGGCGTGCGGCGCCAGTTCCTCATTCGCAAAATCCCGGCATGTCTTCTGCAGTATCTGATGCGATTCCGAAAGTGCGGCGAGGCAAGCGATGCCTCTGTCTCTACCTCTACCGCTGTTTATGGCTGTTCGTTGACCTGCAATAAATGCTCTGGCTACAAAAACAACCTAGAAAACGACTTTGGTTTTTTTACCCAGCGTCCATGCGCTTCTGCATAGCTTGTGCATTGCTGTTGAATGCGGAAATGGCCCTTGGCGTCGACTGATTGGCGAAAGGGTTAGCCGCGCACTGTTTGCCGCCGCAGAAAATGAACTTTATATATGCATATAAATAAAGGTGCTTGCCAACAATCAGTGGCGTCGTTGCTAGGGGGGACGGATAAGCAGTTGGCAAGCAGTTGCCTATGTGATGCACATGCCACAAGCAGATGATCTGTGCTGCATTTTTAGCCTGTAAACAAACCAAATTGATAATTGACTATTTGAAATGATAATGCTTATCACTTTTAACTGCCGATCAGCTATTAAGCAGCGCCTCTGCGCTGTTTCTTGTTTCACACATTTGCATACTTTTTATTTCTGTTGTGACGTACATAAGTACAAATATACGAAATATATAAAGTGGCAAGACTTGAGTATTTGCTTACCTTTAATACATTTAATTGAAATTGCACAGAAAGGCCAGGTGGCAGAAATGGAAAGTGACTCAAAGTTTATTGTGAAAATTGTTGTTAATCGCACCTGATGATTGTTTTGCATTGCAAATAATAGTCCAAATAATGTATAATGGTATTTTCTATATAGGCCTTGAGAAAGACAACACACACATACTTTTAACAGGGAATTTCAGATACCAACGTGTATTAACATAAATAGTTGACTAGGAATTGTTTTTGCTAAACTCAACGGTTAGTTGATTTCGAAAACTCAAATTCAAATTGAAATTCTGAACTCAGTTGGCCAACTGTATAATACAAAACCGCTCGTACATATTTCAATTGAGACAATCTGTAGTTTCAAAAGCACAGCCAGTGTAACAAATAGCTCCGAAATTGATCTTAACTGTTTTGTTTTTGTAAAACTTTCTAACACATATGCATTATCTCATTCAACACGCTAAGGTTCGCCAGCAGGCGATCAGTGTCCCCGATGGTCTCCCGGAGCTGCTGTCCGACGTAACGCGTGAGGTGCTGCGCTGCCAGCCGACCAAGGACTGCCTCTGCCAGTTCATTATTGACTATCTGCACTCGGTGATCGTTGCTCGAGAGAAGGCTATGGGTGAGCTGTACACGCACATATGTATTAATTAACTACTAACTACCAAAGATCTGACCAGTTGTGCCCCTGCAAAATAATGTTTATCAATTTGCATAATCATATATATATATATATATTTAAATATATACCTGAAACAGGCACTGAATGAAATACATGAGCTTGCCGCCGAATTTAATTTGTGTATATAATTAAAGTTATGAATTTGCAGTGGCCAAAAGTATTTTGGATCGCGCCTTGCGTCAAGTTGACAGCATTATATCGGATCTGTGCGTGTGTGATCTGTCCAAGGATAAATCGGATGAGATGGCCCAGGTTATGGAGAATTGTTTCCGCAACTTCCTCGAGAAACGCCGCTGCAAGATGCATCGCGGCAAAGAGACGATCAAATTCGCTGATATCGATATGCTCGAAGAGCTAATAAAAAACTGCAATTTCTCCGAGCAGGAGTTAGACTCAAGCCGTCCAGCCATCGAGAGCGCCTACAATCGTTTTGTGGACGCCTACATGGCCGCTGGCAAAGATGCCCATGGCACTGAGTTGCTCTATCAATACTTTCGGGATCGTGAACTCATGCGCATCCGAGAGGAGTTGCAGAACAAGGCGGCCACCACCATACAGGCTGCCTTCCGCGGCTACCTTGTGCGCAACATGTTGTCGCAGCACGTTTGCGTCTGCACCTGTTTGCTGGTAATAACACTTGTCGGACGAATTTGACTTCAACATTCTTACTTGTTTAAAATAACACACTCTCAAAATAATTTGAATATGTAGGACGAACAAAATGAAAACCTGCTTGAACTTATGGACAAAGCTGCGAGAATCATACAGCGCTTCTTCCGCGCAGCTATAAACGTGAGTTGCGTCACAATAATATGATCAACTGTAATAGCTAATAATGTCTTCCCTTCAAGCGCCATAACTTAAAAGCAGTAAGTTAACGACCATCTATGAATCGCATTAGCAAAATTTCTAATTGATATTTTCATCTACCTAGATGGAAGATCCTTGCCAAGAAAAAGAAACTCCATATTCAAAAAATTATACCTCATTGGGTCCGGCTGACGATGCAGCACTGGCGTCAACTGCTGGCACTGCAGCCGGCACAGCTGCTATGCTATCTCCATCCGAAGTCGCATTGGCTCCGGCTCAACGCGAGAGCGTAGTCGAAACGGCACCGGCTGCAGTTGCTACCGAAGGAGCGTCCGTTGCACCAGCCGCTGGAGCGGAGCAAGCTGCCAAGCCCGAGGAGCCCAAAGCAGATGAAACCGCAGAGGCTCCACCTGAGCCAACAGTAGCACACGCTGAAGAAGCTGCAGCACCGCCAGCTGAGGAGGCGGCATCACCACCAGCTGAGGCAGACCCTTCGCCAGCCGAGGAAGCCCCACCAGCCGAGGGAGCACCACCAGCCGAGGAAGCACCACAAGGCGAATATTGATGATCTCACAGAATCTTATGTTTTAATATTTGTTTATCTCCTGTTGTCTAACTAATAGGGTTCCAGGGATTGCGGGTATTAAGCTTGTAAATTAGTTGAACGTGTAATTGTATGTTTAAATTGTCTAGTCTTGTTGACACAAATAAAAAGGCAGCTTCGCACAGACGCACAGATAAGTTTAATATATCAGAGTTTTTATGAATATATATGAACTATTTAATGTGAAGATAAACTGTTTTTTATCATTTTAGTAACACTAAATTTAGTTCAAACTGGGAGCCTAATATTAATTTCAGTCTGTCAATTTATAAGGTGTCGTTCCTCTAAATGTACAAATAAAGAAGACAAACACTTAAAACGCATTCAGTCGACGTTTGAATAATAATTAAAAAATTTTTTATTTATATACAATATTTTAAAATTTTTAGAGATTGACGATATAATTTTAAATTTTGGATCGATCAGTCAGAGTTATGCGAAACAACTGTTTAGATAGAGTTAGGTGAAACAACCGATTAGCTGCAGCAGCCGTCGGATCAGTGAACGCCCTTTATCGATCGAGAGAACGAGAGAGAGAGAGAGAGAGAGAGAGAGAGAGAGCGCTGCTAATGTTGGCTGGTACAAAGTGCACTTAACTTAATGTGGATATGTAAATACGACTAACAATAAGATATTTGTGTCAAGCCACGCAGGGCTGCAAATTCAAGCATGTACACATTTCATTATCATTTAAAGTTCTTTGCTGGTTCTGCCAACAAGTAAGTTAGAAAAGAAATTTTCAATCACAACACTTATTTAAAAAATCTTAAAGCAGCTGAGCTGGGCAAGTAGACTATATTTCCTCCCGCGTACAGCTGATTAGCGCACAATTGCTCGTAGTGGTTGGTGAACTGACTATATATCGATGTTATTTTTAAATGCTCGTTGCAATGTTTATTTATGGTTTAAGCACATGTGGTGGCTTGTCGATAACTTTTGTTCTACATGCGATTTTAGTCTAAGGATTGATACAAAAACTGAATGGCCACGCCCATTACGCCTTAAAACACTGATAGACCTGGTGGTGAAAAACTCCCACCCCTAAAATTCTCAATATCAATATATCTACCGCAATTTTATAGACAGTCCTTGGGGATAGATTACTAGGAGCCTCCCTGATAGATCGGTATATTTTTGTTCTGTGGAACCCGTTTTCAGATAGTTTCATTGACAAATTTCTCTTTAAAAGTTTCTTTAATTTCTTCAAGCTGGCAGAGGTACAATATAAGCTAGGCAATTGTGACCAATATAAGTAGTAAGCAGGGTATTCATAAGCAATTGAAATTTTTAAGGGACATTCTGCATATTTAATTCACATAATCGAATATCTTAGCTTTTATTAAACTTCAACAAAATAATTAACAGTTATTAAACGCGCATATTTTACATATCTTTAAGTCAGAAAAAAGTTTTAATCATATCTTCAATCATATATCATATCTGCTGCTGTATCCAATCCCTAAATGTGGACACTCTTGTATAGACATCGGGTGAGACATAAACACCGCATACCACCAGGCCATAAGAGACCACTCCAACCTGCTTCAAGCCATTGTCATTCGTAACAAGAGGACCACCAGAGTCACCCTAAATTAAGATAAAAAAAAAGTTAGTATAACAATCTGATAACAAGCTTATTTTCTTACCGAGCAAGCGCCCCGAAAGAGACCCCTGGCACAAATCTCCGTATCGGTGACAGATGACATACCCCGATTCCGACACTGCTGATTCGTAATAGTATTATAACTCATGCGCTGCAGGGTATTCGGATAGTTGATACCGTCCAGAAACGGAAGTGGCACCGGCAATATCAGACCCCAACCGGTAAGGGTAACTGAAACACCACCGCCTACGAACTCCTCATCCGTATAGTCAATGGACGTCACGCTGACATTGTTGAAGACCAATGGTGGATCAATATTTAGCACAGCAATGTCACTGGTCACCAGCTCCTCGTAGTCGGGATGTATGGCATACGACAACACTTGGGATCGAAAACCGTTCTGATCATCCAGGTTGCGTACGCCCGCCAAAATTGACATGCGCGACACATCGAAACCGGCGCAACAGTGAGCGGCTGTGAGTATTCGATCGGGTGCAATGATGGAGCCGCCACAGAAGTGCCTGTTTCCCTCGTTGGTCAGGTACTGCAGCGATACCTGGTATGGCACGTACTGCCCACTTGGTACATCCGAGCCGCCCACAATGCGAGTGGGCGTAAGACTGCTGCTGGGCTGTCGTGCTGTTTTTAGTATTAGGGCACAGATCTCTTTTACTCGGACTTTACTCCATCTACTCCTACGTCAACTTACAATTCAAACGCGCCGTGACAGCAACTATTGACAGAACTGTCATGCAGAGTAGTTCAATAGGACCCATGTTTGTTTAGCTTGTGTCTCAGCTTTGGTATAGACCTGAGCTTATATAGAATTAAAGCTGACCTTCATTCGGACAAATTTACATAGATATCGCAAATGCATTTTTTTTTTGTTTGCTACGCGACAGTTATGCCATTATATTTGATCTTGAAATTCCATTATTAATTAGCTTTCATGCCGGTAAATGGCATATGCCACGTGCTTCAAACTAACCCACTAAACTATATTCGCTTACTGATAACTTTCTGTTTTGTTGAATTACGGCGAAATAAATTAAGTAATAAAATAAAGTGGATATTTTCAGCTGCTTAACATTATAGAAAATATACCTGTGTATGTAGTATATTTTTTTTGCGAACATTTAAATAATAATAGTTTTCGTTATGAAAACTATTCGCAACATTCTCTATTGAATATTTTTCTTACAATAAATGTTAATAAGTTTCAGCCATGCTAAAGAAAATGCGTAGCATTATTAATCAATATAATTTAATAATCTTTAACAATCTTATTATTCAAGGCTCTTTTGAAATATAAGTTTAAAAGAACATATATCACTCAGTATGCAATAAAAATCAGAGATGCTATTCAGAGTTGACCAATGAGGTCCAGTCTTTGGGCGTCTGCAATATTATGATAAAACAAGTAAGAGTGCTATAGTCGACTGAACTCGACTACGATATACCCTGTACCCAGTTATTAAATATATTTGCATATTATGCATATTTATGCATAGAGAAAATGCTTGCGTCTGCTGATAGAAATGAGATCAATATGAGTATATATTTGCGACTATCCGATCTGTTTCTTATCCTTGTTTCTTATCCGATCTTGACGAAATTTGGGCAGTTGATCAATAGTATGCATATGCATATTATGTATTAATGTCATTTATTGCTATCGGAAATTTAATATATCAATATTGGATGAACGGATTATCGATAAAATAACGCAAACTTGATCTGCGCCTGGTATACGAGACCCTATATTCCAAAGCTTCAAGCTCTTATAGTCTCTGAGATATGCGTGTTCATACAGACGGACGGACGGACGGACAGACGGACAGGGCTACATCGACTCGACTGTTGATCCTGATCAAGAATATATATACTTTGTTGGGTCGAAGATGGTTCATTCTGCCTGATATATACATTTGCACAAAACCATTATACCCTTTTTACCCATTTTAAACAGGTTCAGGGTATAACAATAAGTTTATATACAAGTTTGTACAAATTTGTTTCTACCACTCCGAGAATTACATGCAGAGTTTATCACAGTATTTGTATTATGAAAAAAGCAATTGAAACAATCATAATCTATAGCCTGTGAATTATTTTCACAATTTCATATTGAAAAACAATAAGATGTAGTTTTCGAATTTTGGTTTAAAAATCAGCTAGAGTAGCACAAAATTTGAATAATATATGTAAGCAGATTAAATTTATCAACAGACATAAACGAAATGGGCTTTGATAATTTAGTTGTTATAGTTAACCAACACTAAATGAATAAATTAAATTAAATAATATATGGAATATATATTGAGCACTCCGAGAAGTAAGCAACTTCAATTGATATGAGGTGGTTTTAAAAGCGACAGCTGACAAGTATGCAATAAAATATTTACGTTTAACTGCTTACAACATACTTCAACTGGTTGCGAAATTACAAACAAATAAATGGTATTATTTGGCATTAATTTATTGTCTTGAAAAGTTTATAATGCAATTTTTATTTAGTTGGGGTAAATGTCAAGTGAACCGGCTTTAAGCCATGCGCTCCTTGATCCAAGTATCAAACATGGAGACGCGAGTGTAGACATCGGGACTGTTGGAGGCACAGAAGGCAGTGCCATAAGAGACGACGCCAACCTGCTTGAGGGATTCCCCGTTGGTCATCACCAATGGTCCGCCCGAATCGCCCTGAATAAACGGAACACAATTAAAATAGTGATAAGCCCATTTCTAACATCACTACTTACATTGCAGGCACCCTTGCCAAAACGTTCCAACGCACAAATCTCTGTATCCGTCAGCTGCGTCATGGTCTCCTTGCATTTGCCATTGTCCAGCGTTTTATAGGACAGCTTCTGCAGTATGGTTGGATACTTGGCAAAGGGTCCAGTGCCAAAGTGGAAAACGGAACCCCATCCGCTTAGTAGCACTTCCTGATCAGCGCCGACGAGCTCATTGCTGCTCACATCGATTGTGCTGACGCGTTTGCCATCCATTTCAAAGGGTGGATCGATTTTCATTATGGCTATATCGCTGGTCACCAGCTCCTCGTAGTTTGCGTTCATTTCATAGGACTGCACCTGCGATCGATTGCCACTTGTATCATCCAGATCTCTGATGCCAGCCACAACGCTAATCCTGCTCGCATTCTGTCCATTGACGCAGTGCGCCGCAGTCAGAACTCGATTCGGTGCTATGAGAGATCCACCGCAAAAATGTCGCATTTTGCCGCTGCGCGTTAGGAACTGCATGGATACCTGATATGGCACATACTCATCTGCGGGCACATCATAGCCGCCAACAATGCGCTCCTGCGAACTGCTATCCACACTCTCAAAATATGCGTCCACTGTATGAAGATTGGGTTACAACCGGCACTCTTTCGAAAGATAACCTAAACAACTTACAATCGATGACATTGTTCATGGCTTTTCCCGTAGTCAACACGATTGATCCCAACATCAAGACAAATGTCAGTCGGGCTTCCATGGTGTTGTTATGTTATATTTTCAAAGTACAACTTTGTTTTGCTAATACTCAAGCTAGCATCGGGTCTTTTTATACGTTGCATTGTGGCTCATTAGAATTTTATCGAGGCGGTAGCTGTGGGTGGTCTGACCGCATATAATGGGTAACAGGGTCATCATGCATTGAATAGCGATAAACTTGTTGGTTTTTTGAGGTAGTTGGCAGTTTGAGTAGCTTTAATCTAGAAGTTCACAGTGTGTTATTGAACAAAACCCGCCTGTAAAATTCGTTTATAAAGTCATTAATCAATTATAGTAGAGACTTGCCCCAAATGATACGAATTTGTTTAGGTTTTGAAATGTTTTTTATTTTTAACAGGTGGATAAAAAATACTTGCATATATGTACATATATATATATAATAAATGATTCTTGGTTTATAGTTAACTAATGCCAATCGAGATTTACCAAGTTCGTTGGAAATTAATACAAAATTTAATAAGAACTGCTGTCAAAGCAGAGAACAAAGCCTAATGAGTTAACATGAGGATTAACCTGTCAAGTAACTCGGCGAACTCGCATGCAAATGATGTGCAGCAGCTAAAAATAAAATCTGAAGATAAACCCTGTCACGTTATTCGGCTTTGCAGGGTGGTCCAATTAACATAAGGTGGCAGGTAGGGGGCGCCAACATAGCCAACACATCCAGGCATCCAAGTCAATGCCACAGTTAAAGACAGAGTTACATTCTGCCCAAAAATAATAAAGCCATTTCGAGTTCAAATCGGTTCGAAGTCAGCAGTGAGCAGCCAACAGCCAACACAAAGCAGAAGCAGCACAGTCAAAGCCAACAATTAACACAGTAGTCAAAAGATCAAGACCTCAACATGCGACTCCAAGAAGCGACTCCCCAGAAACGCAGAGACCGAGTGAGGTGTGCATAATTAATTTGTGCCAGTCGCCAAACACACCACACACAGCACTGCAAAATGATTCATTAGTTGGCAAGCAATCAGGCCGGAACTGACACATGGTAAGGAGCTGCTGGCTCACAGAGATAGCCACATTCACAGCCACAGAATCAGAGCCTGTGCCCGCCCAGACCTCGGCAAAGACCCGAGTTGATTTGCATCGAACATGTGAGCTGCCCAGATAGCCACACAGAAAAACAGAAAAAACTGCAACCAAAAAGGTGTTGATTGCCAACTGGCTACTGCCAATGTTCCAATGCTCCAATTGCCTGAAATAACCCCCCCCCCACCCCCTCTACATCCCCTGGGTAACCCTTACCCCATCACCGAACTCGGCCTGCAACAATGAATTAAAAGAAATGTCCGCAGCCAGCACAGCAGCTTGTTTAATCGGAATATTTAAATAATTCATTGATTAAAACTGCAGCCAGATCAAGCTGCAGCTACTCACAGGTTCTACACCCCCAACGCCCTCTCCGCCACTGCACACCCTCCTTCGGTGTACCTCAACTTGGGGCTGTGTCTGTGCGCTTGTCGTTTCAATTTGGTTGTAGGTGTAGTGTCTGGCAAGCAGTCAGCCAGTCGGGCAGGTAGGTGCCATTCCCAGGAATTGAGAAAACTGCTCTTCCTGCCAGTTCACCTCCTACTTTGTCCCCCTCCCTAATCTGCACACCTTTTGTTTTCGCTGTCTGCTTGTTGAGTGTGCGAAATGCCACCCAAAATGAGACCCTCAAAGAGCTGCATATTATGGCATATATATATATATATTCTTCTCATTCATAGGATTGATGAAGGAATGTTCTAAACAACTCCTACTCTAGCTCCTCGTCAGTTGTCGAATAATTATTGTGGCTTTTAACCTAATCCACATTTTAGAGTGGAAAATGCCATTAGGCTGACTTAAAACTTGATTTTATCATTATTTTTCAGCAGACGTATTTTAAAATGTTGATGCTTATTTAATATAAATAAAATGGCCTGCATAATATTGAAAATAATTCGGAAAATGATTAAATTTTTTCGCGAAGATATAGCATTTTGGCAGGTAAGTAAACAGACATGCAGAAAGATAGGTAATTAAAAATATATACAGTACATTTGAGTGGAAAATATAATAAATTGCCCGAATAAATGCAATTAATAAATAGGTTAACAATAGATGAAATAATTATTGAAATATTCACTTAGACACAAGTCTTAGATTCCATCTGCTTGATCTCTGGATTGGGTCACAGTGGGACAAATGCTGCCGCCTGCTGTTATGCTGTGCGTGCTTGATGGCCATAAGGAGATCTTGAATATGAGCTGCTGTAATCATAATCTCAGTGGCTTGACAGAAGCGCCTACCTGTTGTCATCAATTAGGTAACAAGCACACGCGACCGATAAATTTTACGAAGGAGGGGCAGCATGATACCCCATCATGGTATCAGTATCCGTAACCGTATCTACAAATGGTTCAAGCTGGTTTGCTGTGATCTCAGATCTCTTATCTGATTTGCAAATAAAAATGTATTTCATTTGGCCCCGTCGAAGGACCACTTAGAGAGTTCTGAGCCCGGCAGCAGCCCGGCTGACTCGACTCCAGTCATAATTTATAGTGTGTGCACAGTGTGTATGCGTGTGAGTGAGGGGGATGGCAGAGATGGGGAGGGGGGGTGGGGGGGGGGTGTGTGTGGGTTAGTCCTACTTGTGGTGATGGGAAATTAAGTACTAAAATAAACGACCAATTTACTGATTATTCAAAACATGCAATTAATTTTCCAGTCCACATTTGTTCCAAATCTTCCACACTTGGCATTAACTAAACTTGTTATTGTTGATGTTTCTGGTTATGTTGTTGTTGTCGATTCGTCTCTCGTAACGAGTGCGAAAATTAATTGCTGCAACAAATGGAAAATTTATTTAAAATCGCGTTGACTTACAGGCATGTAAAAAATGCCAGCATAGCCAGCCAGCTACCATTAATTTATTATCTATAACTGCAGCTTGACTAATTTGCATATAACGATAACTTATGCACATCAAAAGTCTTAATGCTTTTTGTTAATTTTGCTTGCTGAACTTATTTACTGATGATATGGTTATTAAAGTTAGTTTATTAATTGCAATTGAAAGCTGCACATTTGCAATTAGTAAATGCTTAATAAATGATCGCCTAATGCATAATCATATTTGCTTAAAATCTAATCTATGTTTTCACTTACACTTTCAATTTCCATAGGTTTCATAAAAATCTGCAATTCTTTGCATTTCTTACAAATATCCCATAATATATGTGTAATATCTAGTCTAAAATGTATTAATAGTTTTATTGATAAATTCAAATATTATTTTTAAATAGTTGAACTTGATTTGTTTTTGTTTATTTAAGGAAGTTTCGTTTTAAACACAGTAATAAAACTTTTCATTGCATTCGTTTTATACAAATACTTTTCTTAACATACCTGTTTGAGGACTGCCTGTTAACTGAATGTTGCACATTTGTTGTTGGCATAGAGAACATCTTTCGACCGGGTATAAAAATGCATTTTTACGAAATGTTCCGAAAATTCAATATTCATATGTGAAAGACCGCTTCGAACAATTAAATACTTAAAACTGAGTTGGCTACTGTAAATGTGAATGTCCAGTTTAGAGCTGCAATGTTTGGTCATAAAATGAGCGGCTTTGCTTTAAGAGCCGACATAGTATAAATCACATTGAAGAGAACACAAAAACTGCGGCTTAAGCACCGCCAGCGAGGCAATAAAAGTTGCAGTCTGAATATTTTCTGTATTCTTGTTTTTTGTGTCTTCTGGGTTTTTGGCCACACGCACAATTCTGCAGAAGTTGGCCCTGGCGAACAAGGCTGAGAATAAGGCGTGCAATCAACCAAAATGTCATAATAATGATGGCGTTCCAGGCGGCCGCCACAGACAGGATGCTTATCTTGTTAACACCGTACCTTTAGCCGCCTGGCGTTAACTGTGAGTTGTGAGTCCAATAAAAAAACAAAAAAATCGTGAAATGAGTCCGTCAGTTCCCGCTCCAGCTGATCTGATCTGATCGTTTTGATTATGAACTACATTTTATTAGGAAGAATTTTATGCGGAGGTGCGGAAAAGGAATCCAAAGAACTGCTATGTCAAAAGAATTTCTTTGAGAATTGACAGGAATTAATTAAGATTTTGAACTGAACTGAGTTTGATGACAATGATTTTATATAAATATGCATATAAATAAAAATATTTCATTCTAAATAAATCTCTACATACCGATTACAAAAATTTGTGAGTTCTTCTTCTAGAATTTAAGTCTGTGACAGCAATTAAAGAGTTTTGTTATTCAACCATAAGTTTAAACCTTGAATTAAGTAAATAAACTTGACCTTTACTGGTATTCATTCAATAAAAACAGAGCCAAACATTACCTTGATATATTTAAAAGATCATACGACTGTGATCATATGTCTCTTATCTCTGTTTAAAGAAGTGAATATATTTAAATATATTATCGAATTTGTTGGCGAGAGTTTATCTCAAGCAGCGTAAGATAAAGATGCAAGTGATGAATTTTGCATAAAAGAGGCAGCTTTATAGATTGCCAGACATTCGTTACCAATTGACAGACAAAATGCCAGTAAAATATCAACAGTTATTGAAGATTTGCATTATGGCCCAACTCTGCCTGGTTCTTGTTGGTGCTGATGGAACGGAAAGCATATCCAAAGCTAGTGCAGAGTATTCAGTGGATACATTGAATGCAACTCGCATCAATGGCGGTGAAGTTATGAACGAGCCGGTGCCCTTCCAGGTGTCCATGCAGATGCGTCGTCGTGGCAATCGCTGGATTCACTTCTGCAGTGGCTCCATTATCAGTGAGCAGCATGTCCTGACGGCGGCGCATTGTGTTGACAAGCTGAAGGTGTCGGACATTAGCGTTTTGGGCGGCACACTCAACTGGAAGGTGGGCGGGCACCGTCATCAGGTTGTTGCCAAGCATATGCATCCACAGTATACATTGAGCTCGGTGGTTATCAATGATATTGCTCTCCTGCAAGTTAGTCCGCCATTTAAGCTACAGCTGGCCGAGATTGGCACTGTTCATCTGGGTGGCAGTGCACCCATTGGCCGCCAAGTGCCAGTACGACTCACCGGCTGGGGTTCAACGACGCCCACCAGTGCAGGCGCTACGGTGCCGGATAAACTGCAGGTGCTCAACTACCAGACCATTTCGAATGAGGAATGCGCTCGCAAAGGTTTTCGCGTCACACCCAATGAGATTTGTGCTTTCTCTGCGCCCGGCCAGGGCTCCTGCTTTGTAAGTAATTCGTAATGCTCACATTTGCTAAGCTATTTACATGAAAGCTTTTACACATTTGCACAGGGTGACTCTGGTGGTCCGCTGATCATGACCAGAGGCATTGGGCAACAGCAGCAACTGGTGGGCGTTGTCTCCTATGGCAGTTCAACATGCGCTGAGGGTAAACCTGATGTTTATACGCGTGTGTCCAGCTTCTTGCCCTTCATCAGGAAGATCCTTAGCCAGCATCTAAAGGATGCATAATTAATAACTTACTTTTTATTTGAATACCTGTCATTTGGTTTCACTGTAGTCTGTATCTATTAAAAACACTTAGAAGTTGTGCCAATGACCCCATTAAGATATATATTGATTATAAGCATTAACAGCCGTTTCGATATAGCCATGTTGATCTTGTAGAGAGCTGGACTTGAGAATGTAACCATTAACAGAACAATTCAATTGCTTACACGGTTTCGACAATTATTTTCGACATATCTGGAATTAATCAGAAGCATTGCGTCTTAAATGTTCATTTTAAATATGCTCCGATACATACCAATAATAAAAAAATATTGATTTTGATTGTATGGGGACTTAAATTTGAATGTTAATTTAATGCTTTAGAAATGTGTGACTTTAATAATCGCAGTGGATAGATAAAAATCAATATACGATAGTGTTAAGTTCAAAGATGAAATTTGTTCTTGAGCGAGTACGTGGTATATACTAGGTCCTTCACTCTCGTTTAGAACAGTTTTGTGTTTTTGTTGCTGTTGTATTTTTGGCGGCTAATTAAAAATCTTGTTCAATATTCGCCACAGTCAGTGGCAGCATCTTCATCTCGGCCCTAGGCCTAGCCCTCCTGGCTAGTGTCTGTGTCTCTGTCTGTGGCTGTTTGTGGCTCTGGCTCTGGCTCTGGCTCTGACTCTGACACTGGCTTGGCTCCAGCTTTTGGCCCGCACTGTGCGGACCATGATAAATGCAAAAAGCAATTTATCGCACATTTAACTCAATTCAGTTTCTTTATGGGCAGCCACAGCGAACTGGTAGGAAGAGAAGGGGAATGGGTAAAGGAAGGGTTGCTTTGTGGCTGGGGGCACGCCTGCAAACCAGTCAGCCAGCTAGCTGCAGACAAAGTTTCACTGACACGCACACTGCATCGACTGTAAGCTTGCAGCTTCTCCATCTCTGCTGCCACCCTGCTTCCTGCTGCATGCCACCATGCTCCGTAGGCCGTGGACCGTGGCGAGTCATTGCGCGCAGCTCTTGTAATTCGATATTAGATTTTATGTGCGACAAATACGAAGTGCAAACATTTTTATGTTCCCTCAATTTCTATGCTGCATTCGTATTTGTAGTGGAACCAAATAGATGCCACAGATGCGCCACTAAAGAGCTCTGCTTTCCTTTTTCCATAATTAAGTTTCGAATAATGCGAAGCTCACGCTTTTCGATTTGTTTAACTCATTTACTTACACCGATCTACAACTATCCAGTAGTATATCCAGACTATATACATACGCCAACTGCTGCTTAACAGCATTTTATCAATAGAAAATCAGTTTGAATATTATTTAGATTAGTTTGATGATGTCGAAATTTGACTAAGATATAATAAGTTTTAAATTATGTCAAAACAATTATTTGACCCGAATCGCGAATAAGTTAATACTCAATGAAAATATTAAAATAACACAATTCAAAACAGAATCGTAGTTAAATATATCATTAGAGTATTTTCGTTTATCCATATCATTTTCTATTTTTGATTCTCCGATTAAATTCAATTCAGTTTTCCATTTTTCATTAGGTCACACTGTTTGTATATCATGTAAATAGTATGAGAAATCTGTATTTTGCTTCCGCTCTCGCTAAATGTTAGAGCAAAAAGTGATTGACTCTAGAAATGTATATGAATATGAACAATTGTGAGCGGGAAACTTAGTGCGAGTTGTGAGTGGAATAGGGGCAGAAGGGGTGTGAAAGGGAGCTGTTGCATTTCTTAGACGCTCGGAGCTGACCGCATAAATTCATTTAGATCAATCAATTCAATTTGTTTGTCAATAAAAAGCTAAATGAGTATTTCATTTAAACAAATTAAAATTCGACCCATTTGAATGTCGTGCAACAAAATTCCAACTCAACCAGCTCAACTGAACCCGAACAACAACAATTAAAATTGACGGGGGAATATGACTGGGATTGGGTCTGACAACTGGGACTGAGTCTGGAACAGAAACTCAGACATACATAGACTGAAGCCTGATATTTGGCATCGAGTTTGAGTTTGAGTTCGAGTACTCAAGATGGTGTTGTATGTGTGTCTAGAGTGGCTCTGTCTGTGGACAGCCTTTTGTTGACTTTTCATTGTCAATTAAAATCAAATAAATTTATTTGCTGCTTGACATTCGCGTTTCGAGCTTTCTCGCTCTCTTTACGAATTTTGATTCTGATTCAGATACAGATTCAGATTGCGATTCTCGTGTTTGTATTAAACAATATATTATTTTGACCTTCTTCTTGTATTTATGGCAATTTATTTGGCTGCGACTGTCGGAAATGTGTCTAACCTTTGACCCCATTCACAAATCAGTTAACAATTTACTTTGCCTTGCCCTGCTTGGCCACAGCTTCCATCGCTTTCTTCACAGCTTTGGGATCACCAAGGAATTTCATAGGCGACACAGTCTCCATGCAACTATCCAGCTCGTAAACAAAGGGCATGCCCGTTGGTAGATTCAGATTCATAATATCCTTATCGGATATATTTTGCAGGTGCTTAACGATGCCACGCAGACTATTGCCATGTGCAGCTATAATCAGTCTCTTGCCCCGTCTTATTTGGGGCATAATAATATCGTTCCAGTAGGGCAAAGTTCGTTCGATGGTAAGCTTGAGGGATTCCGTTCTTGGCAACTCGGTGGGCTTGGGCTCGTCTCGATAGCGCAGATCGTTCGCAATGCATTCGTAGTACTTGTGATCCTTCTCCATGGGTGGAGGCGGCGTATCGAAACTGCGGCGCCAGATTTTCACCTTTTCCTCGCCAAATTTCTTGGCCGTTTCCGCCTTGTTGAGACCGGTCAGGTCGCCATAATGACGCTCATTGAGGCGCCACGATTTATATACTGGTATATCCTCTTGTCCAATCACTTCCAGCACCAATTGGAGTGTATCCTGGGCGCGTGTCAGCATCGATGTGTATGCCATGTCAAACTTTAAATTGGCATCCATGATGGCCTTGCCTGCAGCGCAGGCTTCCTTCCGGCCCTTCTCGGTCAACTGGGCATCGTACCAGCCACAGAAGAGATTCTTCTGATTCCAGTCGGATTGACCATGCCGCAACATGACTATCACATAATTCTCACACGTCTCGGAGTATAACCTCTGAAGTAGCAGTCTTGAGCATGGTGGATTTTGTAACAAGTTGATTTTGCTGGGTTTGCCTCCATGGATCAAACACAGTGGACCATTCCAGGACAGCCTCGCTAAAGCAGCCATCGCTTAGAATTTAAATTATGATATTTAAAAAGAAAAACAAAACGTTTCCAAATTCTGCTTTGCAGATATTGAGAATCGTTGCCTACTTATATTCAGATCCTGAAAATTTGATATCATTTCTAAACAATATTAACTTTCTTATTTATATAATTTATCATTAAATTATTAAATTTTATATGTTTTAAAGTCAGGTGTGCATCAGTTTCCCAAAAGTTTTCCCATTTTAATTCAATCAAAGAATATAAAATAATATTTCTATGGTCTTTGATTCAATTCGTAACGACAACTGTTTTAATTGAAACTTTTCTGTTTCCGCAAATTGGAGCATCCAGGCGTCTGCTTCCGAACATTGCAGTAGACCTGCTTAAGGTCGTTATCTGTGGCTTATATTTTTAAATCTTTTTCTTTGTTCTGATCATAAATTATGAAATTGAAAATATAAGCAAAATTAAATTTTAACAAAGAAACGATTGTGAAATATTTAAAATGTTAGGGTACAACGCACAACTCATTAAATAACAAGTCAGAGTGAACTCGACTACGATATACCCTCATATCCCATTAATTGTTTTAATGGGTTCAGGGTATAAAAACAGTTAATATATCTATTTTGTTTTTAACTTCCTTCTACCTCTTCCTATATCCTGTTGCATAACACCCTGAAAAAGTTTAGCTAAATCATTATAATCATAAGCCAAAGGACAGCTCAATGCAAACTGTCCAACTGAGCCCAACTGAGCCCAACTGATGTTAAATGCGAGCTAAAAAACTGAAGAGAGAAACAAGTAAGAATTCTGTAGTCGAATAAGCCCCACTTCGATATACCCTAAACAGCGCTGTTAAATATATTCTAGTTTAATTGGCCAATTTCCTATTTGCACATTCAAATATAAGCAGGACTGTTCTCTTTTCTTATGGAAGGAGAACTGTAGGATTACGCCTGCTGGTAGTAATGAGGTCAATATGCCTACACATTTTCAATTATAACTTGGGTGTTGCTTCTACGATCCTGGTTAAATTTGGGCAGTTGAAAACTAAAAATATGTCAATGTATATTAAATATTAATTAAAATGCCTGCTTTTAAAATTGTTGCTTTTATTGCATTCTTCGCGAGGAGAGAGAACTTATATTGCAAATTCGAAGTGTACAGTTCCTAGAGTCTCCGTGTGTTAATACAGAAGGACACATAGACAACTCGGCTTTTTATCCTAAAGGTATATCGATCAAGGGATCGTAGATACTTCCTTCTGCCTATTACATTCATTTGCACAAAACCATAATACCAATTTTAGCCATTTTCTATGTGTTCAGGCTAAACAAATAAAAAAGCAAATTGGGCAAGAGACAGCCGAGGTACATATATGCTGGAATATGTGGGCCTGCATCGATATTGCTGGAGCGATCCGCAGCAGAAGCAGAAGCTGAAGCAGCCATAAAGAGCTTTTACGACCGCCACTATGCGGCAGCTCGCATGATAAATTGTCGACTGTGGTCAGTATTGGTGCTGGAGCTGGTCGACAAGTTTTCACTGACGGCGACACCAGCGGCTACCACCTAGAGATCGATGCACCACCGCCACCGCCACCGCCACCACCACCACCACCACCAGCACCACATAGACGCGCTCACCAGTCGGTGCAGAGAGATTAGACAATTTGTAGAGGAGATGAGGACCGTTTTTTATATTTTACCTTGTCTGCAAGCGCCAGCACGGGCCAATGGGGCCATGTGGAATGGCATGTGGAATTGCTGGTCGCCAACTCTTTACAGTTGCTTTGTGTTAATTGAAAATTGTACTGTAATGTTGCTTATCGTTTTGCTATCAGACGACGTCGTCGTCGTCGTCGTCTCCCATGCTCGGGCTCTCTCGGTTTGGTGCTTGCGTGTTGCATGATGGTCCATGTTCATGCAAGGTGCCACACCTCGAGGCCTCACGCATTGGCAGAGGTGTTTGATAAACATCCAGACTCATGTCATAGGAGTTTTTATACCCTGTCCCATATATTTTGAAATGGGGTAGTAATCTCTGACCAATCAATCTGCAAAAGCTCCTTGTTCTCAGAGACAAAAATAAATTTGAGATATATATTAAAATGTAGATTTATTGGCAAGAAAATTAATAGTTATCAATAAATATTATGCCACACATCAGTTTATTGAGCATGTCTTAAAGATTATGAAACCATATATAAATATATATAACTTAATTTTCTCATATTTAAAATATTGATAACATCTCCAACTGAATATGTTAAGAACACATTTTTAGCGGTGTAGCTTTTAGTTTTGATAAATAGGCAACTACTAATTTTTGTACAGGGTATGCTCCGACGCAGACTCTTTACTACTCTTACGTATTTGTTTTGTTTGGTGTTTTTCTTTTTTTTTTTTGTTTTCGTGGCTTGCGGTGAAAACGCTTTTTGACAACTTTCATGTGAACGCACTTAACAAAATTTATCGCACCACGCATTATTTGTGGCTTTAATTGCTTATGGCCGTTAAGAAGTTGTCCTCCAGCTTCTTGTCGCGCTTCTTTGGACCACTCTTTCTACCTCTCTCTCACTTTCTATCTCTTTGTTTTGCTCTGTCTCCCTCTGTCTTTCTATCTCTATTTCTCTCTATGTGTCTGTGTGGCCTGACACCTGCGGCTTTTGGGGCTTAGCCTTATAAGCAGGGCCTTAAATGCGTTAGTAGTTGACACGGTTCGCGGCTTAATTGCTTTTTTACAAAATGATTGATGATATTCGGGAGTATCGAGAGTAATTATGTCTATTAATGGAACAAGCCTTTCACATAGCATTGTAGTAGATTCTAAAAGGTTTCTATGGTCTCAAGCTATTCCTGATTAAGTTAATTCCATATAATAACAATGATACTTATTATATTAAATATAAATATTAAAAGCAAACAAGACATGAATTATAATAATAACTATACATATCATCTGTTAGAAGTCAAAACAATAAAAATATCTGAAATTTACTTATCGATGGCAATGTTTTCCACTCAAGTTAATATCTATAATTGTTTATCCATACTGAGCTTAACTCGTCAATCATATTCCGTATTCAACTTTTCCTTTGGTCAAAAAATCAAATGGCGCTTACAAATACGAAATTTTTCAAATGACGCGTGAGAGGGTCAAAAGATTTCCACACTCAGTGAATGGCTGAATGGAGATGTGTGTTGACTGGAAACTGAGACGGGAAGTGGGAGCGAAATCGAAACCAAGACCGAGACCCCAAATAGGAGTCGGCAACCAAACAGTGGCTACTGCACAGCTGCAGATGAAATTGCGATGCAGTTGCAACTGCAAAAACACACACGAATATACATAAAGACATATATGCACACACACACACACACACACACACACACACACACACACATACACACACGTTCCACGGCCACGAACTTTGCTCGCTTAACCTCTGTAGTGGTTCCTGCTGTTGTTGTTGTTGCTGTTGTCTGTTGAATTTCGGCTCGTATTGCTCGTACCTGTGGCAATTTGAGCACCTGGTGGCAGCAACAGCAACAGCAGTGGCAGCAGCAGCAGTTCTCTCTGTTGTTGCTATTGCAGGCTCACTTGTGCAACTCACTCCTCGCGCAATGAACTCATTTTCCGTTTTTCCCCGGCTAATTTGATTTGTCTTTGCGTAAATTGAAAATGAGCCTCCCAAGGATTTCTTTCATATAATGCGATTTACATGTATGTAGAGTAATTTACAACACCTGCATTCACTTATAATATGCTCGTATGTTTCGCTTTTAGATTGATATTACAATTTGAAATCAATGCAAATTATGCAGATTGATTGCAGCTGGAAATGCAACTGAATCGATGCATATTGAAAACAAAAATTATCTCTCAATTATTATCAACCTAAATTAAACCTAATTGAAAGATGAATAAATATTTAAAAATATACACATGTACATTATATTATTTAAAGAGACTAGTCTATAAATAATATGCAGCTTGAAATTGTTTTTTATATTTGAATTTTGTTATCAAATTTAAGACAATACTATATAGACAAGGTCCAAAGTTAAACTGTTGAGGGACATAAACAATAATATTGTATTAGATTATTATTTGATTTAACTATCTGGCAAGAATAATACATTTTATAAAATAAATATTACTAAATTAAATATAATCGAATCCAAGTTTTATAATTAACTATGATTAGATGGCCAACTCGTGTTAATTAAATTAATATTATAAAATTTCATAATAATTAACAAATTGAATTTATAAATTTATTACTATTATTATGATATTTTTTTTGTTTGTCCCACTGTTAAGCATATTATTTGAAAATTATGTTTTTGTCAAGCAAACTCGCTAAATTATTTAAATAGCTGAGAATTATATATATACAAATGAACTGACCAAAATAATTGACAGACGCAACTCAAGACAACAATTTCATATGGGAATAAAAAAAATAAATACTTTTTCCTGATTTTAAGTTTCGCATGTTCCCATCGAGCTACTCAAGAAATTAGTCGAACTAGGCAACTCGCAGGCCGCTGCATGCAACCAAGTCCAAATTTAAGAAAGCAATTTCAGCTACCCACCTGCCTCCGCCTGTTCCTGTTGCCTCCTCCTTCTTCTTCAGCTGCTGGAGCTGGAGCTGGAGCAGAGCAAGGGGAAGTGGCGCTGCCATTGAGTATCGTTCATGTGGGTGTGTGAAATAGGGCTGCAAGCTATGAGCTCAGAGCTCAATAGCTATCCAGAGATGCGACTGCGTGCTGGACATGAGAATGGCTTAAGGGGCGGTGCGGGGCGTTGCGGGGCAGTGCAGTTGCTGTGCAGTGCGGTGCAGTGCGGTGCAGTTCGGTGCGGTTCGGTTCGGTTCAGGTTGCATTACGTTGCACTCAGCATGCGATTTCATTTTGATAATAATGGCAAAGTCAAATAATTATAATGATCATGATTACAATCATCGATGCTGGCAGCGGCTCTTTGGCCATTTGGCTGTGGCCACAATTCTGAGTGAGACTGTTCCTGTGGCAGTGGCTATGGCTGTGGCTGGTTGTGCATCATCAACGCAGCAACTTGGCCAAATGACTAAGCAATTTACCGTTTTTGTATAGATTTCAAAGCCTTGCCTGTTGGCCCCCACCTACTGCGGCAACCACCCACCACCTCTGCCCCTGACCATGGCCATGGCTGCAATTCAACTGTGCAACGGGCGCATCTTCAATGAAATTTCAGGTCAATTGTCTTCTGTGACTGCATCTACAGCCAAAGTATGCGAGTCCCAACCGACTGCTTCTCTGAGTACGACTCTGACTCTGACTCTGAGTCTGCCCCAGTCTCAGCCCCAGCCTCTGCAATCGACCGCAGTCGCAGCTCTTGCCAATTTCTATTTTCGTGCTGAATTGTACACAATGTGTATTTTTGTGTGCAAGGTTTATGAGTTGATACCCTAGCTGAGTGTATTTTGATATTCTAAGGAAACATGGCATGGCACAGCCGATTCTACAAGGTATACGATCAACTGGGTTCAACATAATGAATATATGCAGTTGGTGAGTCGCATGCCCGATTTTATAGATCTTTTTTTTATTTATTAGTATTTTTGATCAGATATGCGTTGAATATTAAATGCGACTTATGATTGAGTGGATCTGTGATATCAGCTTGCAAGGGTGTGGGATCGTCGCCTATGCAAATATAACTGTTTCTAAATGATTCGTTTATTATTATTTCTTGTAGTTTATTTTTATTTCACGCAGACTGCGCTGCGTAGGCGCTTTCCACAGATTAATTGAAGTCATAAGCAATTGTAAACTTATCACTTTGGTCTGTGGCTAAAGACAGGCGAGGGAGGGTTAAGGGAGGGAGTGACGCCGTCTCTATTCTTTATCTTGTTTTTTGTTGTTTTTTTTTTGGTCTGTTGTTGTATTTTATTTTTTGCGGTTTTGTCGATTTATCGATTTGCAGCAGAAGCGGCAGCAGAAACCACAAAATGACAGTTACTTTTGTTGAGTTTGTTGTTGTTGTTGCTGTTGTTGCTGTTTGCAGTTATGTATTTGGTGTTGGTGTTGGGGTTCCTTAATTTGTTGCTATATTTGATTGTGGCACACTTTGCGCAATTATTTGATTGCGTTTCTATTAAGTACCGATACAGTTCAAGAGTTCAACAATCAGTAGCCAATAGCAGCTCATTTATTTCATTCCGTTCGAGGTTAAATTCCACAACAACAAATGAATGGATCGGTTGAGGCAGCACAAACTAATAAAGACCTACCCAATTAAGTTGATGGACGGCAATAGAGGCCTACAAAATGTTTCCTAGTATTAAAAATACATTTTATTATACTTGGAATACATAATAAAAATTGTATATTTAACCAATTGATATATTTATAATTGTTCTAAAATCATAAATTAATTTTTTGAACTATTATGCCTAAAAATAAAACAATATGTTCTATGTTAAGCACAAAAGTTTAATTAAAATATTGGCAGGGGCGTGTAAAGTAAGCGAAAAGACTTGCAATTAATTTTCAATTAAAGCGACGACAACATTTTAATTGCTTGTCTGCAATTTGGCTCAAACATATGAAAAACAACACGAATGAATAAGCAAACATATGTTAGAGGAATTGCTAACCATATTTACACGCCCGTTACGCGTAAGCCACCCACCCACCCAGCAACCCCTTTAAGGAAATCCTAAGCACAACAAGCCGACAGATTTAGATTAACGCTTGAAGCATTGCTGGAGCTTGTGGCACGTTTAGTTGCAAGTGTCTCACGCAGCTACCGCAAGGCACACACAATAAAACACAACACAACACAACCACTGCTTTTGAGGGGGTGGTGGGGGAGGTGGGTGGATGGTTTGGGTATCTTCTTGCCATGAATTTCAATTCGCGTCTTTTCATTTATGCTCGCAAGCGTACGCAAACTTTCAAGACGGCAATAAAATTCGCTCTCTAATGCCATCAAACTTCCGAAACCACTAAATTCACGTGCTACGTATTCAGCATTGTATTTACATATGTGGGGAGCATGAGATTCAACTGAGAGTGGGCTGGGGAATAGCAATATAGAGCTGCTGGAGACTCGCAGCAGCAGCTTTGACTGCCTCCTTTGGCAGCCTGACTGTCACATTTCCATTAGCATTTGCCATTTAACTCATCATCTATGCATAAGTGTGTGTGTGTGTGTGTGTGTGTGTGTATATGTGTGTGTGTGTGTGCCCAAGTGTATCATCTTGCAGCCGTACAGCTTAGCACATTTATTACCCATATTTTGACATCCGGCTTTTATCCTTTCGCTTCTTTACGCTCAGCGCCTCCAATCTGACGCGCCATAATTGCTGCCTTTAGCTACAGGGCCCAATCCAGCCACATCCTTTTTGCCATAGCCATATGGCCCCCCTCTGTATCCATCCGAAAGCTTATTATTGCCATTGTTGTTGTTTGCCTACATATGTCCTGCGTTTTAATTATTTAGCCACTTGACGTTGCTGCGTGCCAAATGAGCAGCTCGAGCAAGCGTTGAGCGATTAAAAACTTTATCCTTTCAGCTTACTAAATATGTACTTAGCCCCGAAGATATACATAGTACGTGTATACTGAATACAGATGTGGCATTTAATATGTTAACAATAGGGAACACGCCGAGAATTTGCATTTTAACATTTCGTAATGGGAATGTCGAATAAATGCGGATTTTGAAGTTGGTGCAGATCACTTAAGGATTATCTAAGAATTTATTGTTTAATGTTTATGTCCAATTTTCTTGTAGGGAGTGTTAATTATTATATGTATTCAACAACAATGACATACAAAATATAATTGTTAACCAAAATTTAGCTCATGCTTAACTATATAGAAGATGAATTGGCATTTAATCTATTTATTTGTTTTATATATAATTAAGTTATATTAGTATAGGGTATCATATCATTTGAAGCACTTAGTGGATTTTTCTTTATCATTAACAGTTCTAATCAACAACTTATGGAATGCCACTATAAAGTAATCATTTCCATTTATCAGCTAGCATTTTTCTTGATTGCCCCATTGTGGCAAACGGCAATCATTAGCAGCGTTTGATAAATTGAATTTTGTGGCAAATTTGACAAATTTGCTAATCAAACAAAATGTCAGGGGAAGAAGTCGAAGAGGAAGAAGAAGACAAAGAAGAAAAGTAAGAGTTTGATGAGCAACTTAGAACATCCTCGCCTTGGACAGTTGAAAGGTGTTTTTAATTACTCGAAGTAGTTGACAGGAGGAACAATTAAAGGCCGAACACTGATCTGGAACTGAATCTCAGAGCTCAGGGTGACATTTAACCAAACGGAAAAGTGCAAATATTGCCTGATAGAGGAAGCGAAAACGACAGAAACCCACACAGAACATCATTAGTGCCCCACACTATTTCAGTTTGCATCCCCACCCCTAACAACCGGCAGCGTTTAGGGGATGCTCGACTTTGTCTTGAGAGTTAAGAAAACTGACAGCCAGGCGAAATGTAAACAGAATATATTTGCACCAGGTCCACGACCAGGTTTTTGGCTCCCTGTACTGGATATTCTAAAAACTAAAATAATTTGCTAATATTTGCACAGCCACAAAGTTGAAACGCTGCGCGCCACATCATTAATTATTTCTGGCACAAAACCGACGCGAGGCTCAGTTTCAGTTTCTGTCTCGGGTTCAACATCGGGCTTGGGCGTTTGGAAGCGTTGCTGTTGCCGTTTCTGTTGCCGTTTCTGTACCGGTCGCATGACTCTGAAAGGTTGTTAATTAATAGATATTCGCGTAGGAATTTCACAATTTTTGCACTCGCATTATCCTCTCTGCATGCCATCCATTGAAATGTTTTGGATAACAATATTTATGACATTTATTTAAACTATTCTTCTTCTTGCTTAATGTTTCCTTCAATACGCGAACTATTATTTGAAAGGAAAAATAATATTTAATACTCAATTTAGTACAAATTTAAAAACGAATGTCTTTTTGCAAATTGAAAATTAGATTCGCGAAAATATTTCATGTATACATTCTTCAAATATATTCAGGTAAGTATATATGTATAATCTAAATTGGAAAATGTATTTATAGTTTTAATTACTTATGTATGTTTTGATTTTTAATTTATAGTTGATATTAGGAAACAAATATTTTTCAGCTAGATTTCTTAAAAAAATCTTCAAATAAATAACATAAAAATTTTATTTATTTAAATTTGTTCTCGCTGGCTCCAGGTTAAGAGTTTCTTGTATTCTTATTCTTGTATTCTTGTATCATTTCCAGGGTGAGTTTTCATGTATTAATTTTTTCAGCCAAGTCAAAGCTACATTTTCTTCAAGTATAAAGAAACCTAATGTTATTTAACAGTTTCCATCGCTGTTAAGCAAGCCAATTGGACAATGCGCTCAATGTTAATGCCACATAAGAAAAATTCTACTTGACGAAACTCACGAACTGCTCATTGAGCTCACGCACTAAACAACAGTGTAACTCAGAACTCATGCACTCACACACTCACACATTCTCATTCTCGCACTCTCAATCTTGCACGGAGCGCCGCCCCTTTTTGAGTGATTTATTTTTGGTTATGTGTGAGTGAGTGAGAGCAGCGCAGCATTTGCCGCTCATTTTTATTTGCTAATCAAATTGTGTGCTACTCTAACCTGCGGACATGCACTCTAAGGCCCCAGCGCTCCAATAGTGGCGCCTGTGTTGGAGCGAGATGGCTGAGTGTGAGCAGAGGAACAACGCGAAATGAGAGATTTTCCAGTTAGAGGCGACACAGGCAACAGTGAAGTGGAGCACGCAGCATGCGTCTAACGGTTTCTAGTCGAATCTTTGCCTTTGTGGCAATGCCTTATCAGTCGGACCGCTTATCACGTTGAGTAATGAATTTTTCGTGTGCCTGTCTCCGCGATTTGAATTTTGAATCTTATTTATTATTTCTATGTTCTTTTCGGAGCAGCTATAAAATATTGAGATTTTTACAGTCGCAGTCGCAGGAATTAAAAAAAACAACAACAACAACAACAACTGCTTATCAGCAGCAGCAGCAGCAAAAATCTATAAAGATTATAAAATTCCCCCTCCTCATCCACATAAACAAGAAAAAAAAAATGTAGAAAAATAAGATTAAAGACAGAAGAGTATTTGTGACATAAGCTCGCAACAGATTTCAAATTCGAATTCAATTTTGTATGAGCATGATATCATTTTGCTATATTTAGCTGCCCTCTTGAGGCTCGAGGTCCTCTACTAATTAATAACTTGTTGTGCCAATACCCCTTAGCCCTCTGAACTCCTATACAAATAACCCTTGTGCCCCTTCTTCATCTTTTTGCCCAAAATGCTGCAAATCATTCAAAAAAATATATTTTTTGGGTGTAAAACCGGAAAAAAAAATTAATTTTGGTAAAGAGTTCATAATGGCACAAACAAAAAAGGGATGATAATGATGAGGATGAGGATGCTGAGCCCTTTTCTGTTTACAGCGCTCATCTTTTGAGATCAAAGATGTTGTGTTAAAAACCAGAAGTGTGCGATCTTTTTATTTGCGTTAAATCTTGAACTTTCTTTATTAATTGTCGCTGACATGTTGCTTGAGGCTTGAGGCGCTGGCCGAGCGATCTACTCGGTTCAGAGGTGACAAGCGGTTTGGTTCAGTTAAAAAAGAACAACAGAAAACAACTCTAGGTTCACAGAGGCTGCAAATGATGGACAGTTGACCGTTAGGATCACTGTTTTGATGAGAAAGTTTCTTTCACATTTAATGTAAATTAATGTTTATTGTGAACTTAAGATTAAAGAGGGCAGCTCTATGGGAAATTTAAATAATAGGTGATGCGCCAGTTGAAGTATTAACCCCTATATAAGTTATCTGCTCTGCTCTATCAATCTCATTCAATCCAAGTTTCTAAAGTTTTGAAAATTATATTTCTGATACATTTTATTCGATTTTAGTTTTTTTTTTTACAATTCAACATAAATTTCTTAAATTATGTATTTTATTTTTGTTTTGGACTAGTTTTACGTATTTGTTATACTGTTGTGTAGTAAAAATCAAACTCAAATTTCCGCACATAACACAACAAAAAAAAAAACATCACATAAAAATCGAATTAGTTACAGCAACAGATAAAAATGATAATTAATGATATTTCAAGCTGGACAGCTAAACCAAAAATTGTGTAAATGCGATCAATTTTTCGCACTTTCCGCACCTCCTCTTCAGCCCACCTACCCTACGAAAACTGCGAGTAAAAATGAAAATATCGTTACAAAAAAATCTGAAAAACCCAAAAAAAAAAGCAACTATAAAATCCGAAATCCAAATTATTTGCAGTTGTAAATGCATTGCAAATTGGCAGAAATAATGTCAAGCGTAACAAGGAAAGGAGGGAAAGCGTTCGGGGAGGGGGCAGTGGGCAGCGGCGCATATCAAGATTGAAGCTGGGCATTCATTTTGCATATATGTTGAGCTGAAATCCTGAAATGCATTCGCATAGAAAATTGTTTGCCGCTGCACCCTCCGAAAACGAACATGGATCGAATGTAATTGTGTGTGTATGGGTATGTGTGTGTGTGTGTGTGTTCCTTGCTGACCCTTGACCCAGTTTCTTAGGCTTTGCCAATATTTTTGCATCTTTGGCTTTTGCATATGCCGCAGCAGGAGTCGCAACAGCAGCCGCCGCCCTTTTAATATTTCATGCGACTGCGTTGAAGGCAAACAAATTCATTTGCTTTCTTCTACGGATCAAAAATTGGGCCGGGGGATTGGAAAATGTGAAATGGGTATGGAAATGTGCAAAGAAGAAAAAAAGGCCACGTGGCGACGGGCGGCGCCCATTTTTTGTCTAGGGTACACTTCAAAATTTGTTTTCTTTGCTTCACTTTTTGCACCTTTTGTTAAGTTGACTTTATTATTTTTGTTTACGCATAATGCATAAATATTTATTGACAGCTTTGAGTAGCAGACAGTAGAACCAGGACGAAAAATACAATGAATGACTTTGCAAGCAGCTAAGGAAAATGTTCGCGCATTTTCTTTGATAATTTGTAATAATAATGCAACAAATATTCGCACCTAAAAGTTCGATTTTTTTCCTCTCTATTTTATAAGGGAACAATAAGGTTAGTGAAGCATAAAAGATTTATTCACACAATATCAGAAAGAAAATAAAGTATTTGTTTTATGTAAAAATGAGAGTGAACCCTGTGCCTACAATTCTTGAATATAATTTTCTTCTTCCACGAAGTAGATTATATACATTTTATGATGAAAGGCTGTTAAGTTTAAGGAAATACTTAAATAAAAATTAATATAAATTTGTTGTTTAAATAAAATAATACCTCCTTATAAAAAGCATTTTTAATTTTCCAAAAATAAATAAGTAAATATTCTCAAAAAATTGCAAGATTGAAAAATCAATTTGATAATTGGTATTAAACTGGCACTTTAAGGCCAGAAGAAGTACTTGTACTGTTAATAAAAGAAACTTGTGAACTAAATTCACATACTGATCTAGATCTCATATCATCCCTAGATCTCATATCATCATAAACCGAAAGCTATTTGGGACAATTTTGAGGCATCTCCTCACATAAATATCTAATTAACTTCACTTGAGAAATCATTTATGCCAGTCTGAGATTTTAATATCAAATGGAACATTCGGTTTTATTGCCGCCATATCAAATAGATGCCCAGCTTCGCTGCCAAAATGTCAATCCAATTGAAGGTGCCAACTGCCTTTTGTCAGCCCCTTTCGACACGTCTCATAAAAACAGTAACTCACCAACCACCAACGCAAGGACAACGGAGGGAAAACTGGTCAGGGATATGCATTCATCTCATTCGCTCACTCTCCCATCTCGATAATGGTGCTAATTGAATTGGGCAAGTATCGGGATGTGTGAAGTATGAAGTAGCGCTCTCAGGACATCTGCCTTGAATTTGATTGCGCAACAGCGGAACAATCAAGTCTCATATGGCTTATGTCTAAGATACGTGGAGTACGATACGATTGTCATGCTTTCAAATGCTTTGTAGGCTGTCACGCACAATAAGCTGCCGCGGCAGCATTGCGATTTCATTTTTATGATTTTCTAACGAAAAATCACGGTTTCCAGATCTTGAGTTTCGGACAGCAGCTGGACAAACAGGCGAGTCACAGAATCAACCCTTCGCCAAAAGAAAACAACAACGGTCCGGCATTGACCTCAGCTGACCTCCAGCGTTATTGCATTTGCATAACGCGCATCCCGATGAGTTTCTAGACAATTGAAAATCGTTTTATTTCTATTTTTTGCTTGCATGATTTTTACAATAATTTTCTATTTTGAGTACAAAAACAGGAATTTTTCATATACATTTTTTTTGGGCACAAATGTGAGAGATTTTTAATTAAATTTCTTGAACATCGGCAATGTAAGAAAATGCTTATTGAACCATTTGATTGAAATGTATACGCAATTCGAGTATTATACTCTCTGGAGTATTTGTCACTGATCCCAAAGGTTCTCTAAGAGAACTACTCAAGAGTTTCGCATCATAATTCCTTGATTGACATTTCGCTGGCATTTCAATCAAATTGCATTTCTTTTATTAATTTTTTTTTTTGTAGTTTCTTGTATTTTTTAATTGTGTTTGACAAAGTTGCAAAACAAGATCTTAATTTTTTCTGTCAGAGGGTCACGCGAGGGGCGCAGCATCTTTGGTCTTGAATTTTTGAAAGATTTGTAGAAAAAACTGACAGCTGCCCTTTGCTGCACATAAGCATGAGTTTGCTTTGAGATAATAACTGACATTTGACCAATGGTCAAAGGGTTGTCCTTATGGTTCAACAGTTGATGCTGTATACAATTAATAAGGAGAGTTCAGAAGAAAGTAACGGTTATTTTTATCGGAAAGGAAATGTAAAGTAACGCTTGAGAAAATATTTGATTCTCTCTCTGTATTTCAATCTCTCTGGGTATCTTGGGCAAATTGCACAAAATGATGGCTGAAAGCCAAATAAAGTAACGGTTAACTGCCAATGCAGGCAAGAGACACTTTTCAACTTATTCTCATTATGACTCTCACTATATTTGCCAACTTGCCGCAAAACAGCCTAATCAAAACTTCGAATAAAGTATCGGATATCCCTATAAGCATTTTCTTTTAATTGCTTGATAAAATTACAATTGCGGCCAAAGAACAATGCAAATAAATATTGAAAGAAAAAAAAACAAATAAATAAAAAATGGGCTTACGAATGTTTAGCGGTTTTCGATTTCAAAGGATGCTCGCAAAGGGCTGCCCCGAAGTCAGCGAAATTGATACGTCGCGAGATGTATGTGAAAAAGGGGTGGCAATCGTTACCTAACTGAAACTGTTGCAAGGAGTTGAGAGTCGAGGTAGGAGATAGGCAGCCTCAAGTATCGCATTACAGTTACAGATTGCAATCTTTAACCCGTAGACGAAGGGACTGCCGCGTGCCTACTGATTTTGTTAAGATTTTTGTGGCCTCAAGGCATTATCTAATTACCGCATTAGCTGCCGGCTGAGAGCGGCAGCTGCCACGTGGGTGTTGCCCAAGTAAAGAATACAAAATAGTTTAAGGCATATGTCGCATGGTTTTGATGTCTTTGTCAGCAGCAGCAGCAGCAGCAGCAGTGGCAGTGCCAGCATCAGCCACAGGAAGGTGTTGGCCGGGACAGGACAATGGTCAATGGGCAACACCTACTGAGGCGGCATTGTTTCGAGGCTTGTTGTTCCTTTTTTGCCTTGATTTACGTGCTGACGAAAGGACCACAGAGCGACCTTCGACACAAGGCATAAAAACACTCACAACACTGAAAGAAAAAAACAGGAAGAATCATTTTAAAACTAAATTGTGTAATGTCGATAAAGGCACAAGCCAATCTGGATGTTGTTTAAGGCGCAATTTGTTATTCTACGAAACCATATGTTTTTAAGATTTGATGATATTTTATCGGGTTCTTTGTTATGTTTCTCTCAGTGTAATCGCAAAAATGTGAACTCTTGTTGTTTTCGTTGTTATGTCTGTTGAGTAGAATAATGGGCCATATTTATGGACATTTTATCCTTTTATGTTAGCATATTTCCTTTGCCATTTGTGCATTTATTACCACATTTCTTTAGCCTGGACAACTATTTTAGTTTCTATATCGGCCTCCGCCCTACGGTCCGTACTAAATGGCCAACACAATTGTTTTAGGCCTTGTTTTTGTGGCACATGAACTTCCTTCCGTAAGCAATTTCATGCTCATTTTGTGGGCGTTCAAATTGGTTTATTGTCTCTGGGCTGGACAGTCATCTGGGCCAGATGCCCATTTGACCATGTCATTTGGCCGGAGCAAAGGTGTGGATGTCTTTATATTCAGGTGATTAGTTTCTCTCCGTCTCTCTTCATCTTTTTTTTTCATTTTGCTTCAGCTAAGATTTACTTAATAGTTTTAAAGCTTTGTTTTTAAACAAAAAAAAATCATTTGTTTTTGTTTTGGATTTATTATGAGTATGGGTAAAAGTCAAAAATATATTTGAATAGAAAATGAACATATCTAAGATGTTCTCTGTTGAAAACGAACAAAATCAGGATTTTAATAATTTTTCCCAAGCTAAAAATAAATAATAAAAAAATTAAGCCCAAAAATTAATAAAAATTAATTCATAGTTTGGTTAAAATTAAACCAAGACACAAACAAATATTCTCTTTGAAAATTGTATAAGGTTTAAACTATGAAAAATCTTGAAATACCGTTTATCATAATGGAATGCAGAGATGTTGAGATTTTATACATTCAAAAACTATTTAATTTTCAAAGTGCTCCGCTTCACCTATGAGCTCACATGTTGATCCCGGCCCAATAACCCTGCCCTCAGTTGGGAAGTGTTCAAAAGTAGTTCCATATTTTCATATAGCGAACCCAAATATTTCACAACAGTTACTCTCATGTCATTACCGGTCTCAGATGCTGTGAGTTGCGGCCAGGAGATCAACAAAAAGTTTAACCCCTTTAATTTGGCCGGTCACTTTTTATGGTGGTCAACAAATGATTTTGTTTTTCTCCTGTTTTATATTTTTTTTAATGAAATTGTTGCTATACATAAGCGAAAGCTGTTTGCCGCCAAATGTGATTTAAAAAATAAAATAAAACAAAACAAAAAACAAAAAGATTAGCAAAAAAAAGCTGATATTTCGCAAACAAATATATTAAAATGTCAAGTAGGCAAATGTCAATACTCAGGGTTGTTCGGAACAACATCAATTATTTTATTATACGAGTATGATTTGATTTTTGTTTTTGCTCTCTACTGGTGAGTTTTTTTCTTTTTTTTTTTTTCTTTTTAATTTGTTGATCTCTGCCTCAGCGGCTTTCATTTAATTGTCGCCAGCATTTGAAGGAGGTGGCAGGGAGAGGAAATGCATTTTGATTTTGCAACTGGCTCAGTTCGTGATCCGCGAACTCTTGACAATACGCTTGACATTTACAATGCAGTTGCACTTTTGGTTTTTAATTAGATAAAGCCAAGCGGCCAACAAGCTAACCAGTTGGGTGGTCTCCGCTTCTTGTTCTGTCTTGGATATTGACGGCAGGGCTTAGATCTTGCCGTCGATTAAGCTGCTTAATGCCATTAACATGATTAAGTGACTGCCTGGCGAGGGGGGGGCCAAACACTGACTGCCCTTTAGAGGATGAGGGGGGGGGGGAGATGGGGACATGAAAGTCGCTGTGCACTCTTTGCCCCTTTTGGTGAGTACATTCATTCAAATCGACTTGAATTCATTCATAATTTTCATACAGCAGCTAATTAAACAATCGATCTGTGATCGTTCGTTAAGCAGTTGTGAATGTAAGTGAATACATATGTGAATGGGGCATATGAATAAACTAGTGAAGCGACTAGTTGCCACTGGCAAAGAGGTCACATTATAGAGTATCCTGTTTGACGGGTCGCGCATTGGCATGGGGTGGGCTATTCGGCCCGTGTCAAAGGTCAAAATGGACGAAAACTTCTCATGGGTCAGTTTTTGAGCTAGTTTTTTTTGTTTTCTGTTTTTTTTTATTTATAGAAAACTTGTTTTTGCGCCAATTTCAATAACTTTTTTGGCATTAAAATTTTAATATGACCTTTGAACTTGGCCAAGGCCCGCTTGAGTATAAGCCAATATTACCAGTATTTTTCGGTGGGAAAGGGCCAAACAGCTGCCCAAAGTGCATACACAAATATATATATATATATATATATATATATACATACATATCTACAACTTACAGCAGCAAATTTATCAGTTATCAGTGGATAAGGTAAAGTCTGGCGTGTGTAAATTTATTCAAGTCTATTTGCGTTTAGCGGCAAGATTTTGTTGATATCTCAACTATTTCTGGTAGATATGCATTCATGACGTGACGCAATCCACCGGCTTTCTCACCAGATTTATTTTTATGAATGAACTCACTTCAGCTGCGTTCACAAAATACACAAAAGGCGGAATGAAGGAAGTGCGAGTATGCGTAATGCAGTAAAATGCAAACAAGCGACAAAAACAAAGAGTCCCAAACAAGATCTTCTAAGTTTATCAGCATGCTAATATTTACAAACATAATACATAATACTTATACAGTGCAATTGGGTCGCCACAAAACTTTAAATGCGTCCCGAGTCGCATTCAACTATATTCAATGTTTGTTCTAGAGAGCATTTCGTGAATACCAGAGGTGAAAAAAGTTGTGGGAACTGAAATTTGAATCTAAAATAAAGTTGCCAAGCGGAAGTTTGATATGTGTCGAAAGAGATGCGGTTCCGTTTAGAGGCCGTTTGTCTAAAAAACAATGCATACAAAATAAAATGTGTTGCAACTTGGGCAATAAGTGTTTGAAAGTGTGGAAAGAGTAAGCCAACGAATAAGATTATTATATCCTTTATTGAGGAAGGTGGGCTGGAGAGCAAAATGCTTATTGATTTTTAAAGTCAACCCTTTGTTTTTTATTCTATAATTTGTATCTTTAACTTTGCAGCATTTTAATTTTTAAAAACATTTTATTACATTTTGGGTCGACACTAAAAAATCGATAATATTCTAAAATTTACAAAAACAAAAACCATTTAAATTTTTAAAAAAAAAATGATTAATTCACAATATTTCTGGCTTCTT
Source organism: Drosophila setosimentum (assembly GCA_035043505.1). Classification (NCBI taxonomy): domain Eukaryota; kingdom Metazoa; phylum Arthropoda; class Insecta; order Diptera; family Drosophilidae; genus Drosophila; species Drosophila setosimentum. The sequence goes on along the minus strand of JAWNMY010000023.1, from coordinate 1,047,637 downwards.
CACACTTTTATAAACTTCAATTCACAAAAAAAAGTCTTTTTCACAATTGGGAGACACAATTAATGAATATAAACTATATCACGCTATTTCCCCACGATTCATATGAGAGTCTTAAATGTTGGTCACACAGTTGTCATTCTCAATTAAATTGCAAATATATCATGCATATGCATAAGTATTTCGAAGGCATTGAACAAAACAACATCTGTGCATTTTATATTGGAAATGTGTTTTAGCTTTTAATGCAAATTGAACTTAATAGCATTCGACGAACATCCGGTCTTAAATGCATATCTTGTCAGCTATTTATACGAGTTCTTAAGCCTTACATTTCTCGGGACAACAAATTACTTCCTTGGTGACTCTTTGAAATGTAAGTCGCAGACATTATGAGAGGTTGGGCGTGTAAGAGTGTGATTGACCACTTGGCGGGTAGCTGGTAGACAGTGGAGTCACTGTCTGTCGTACCGGAACCAGGTTATTTAACACTTTTAGCGCAACCCTCTTGAATCGAAATATCGTAATTGATGAAACCCAATCATTTTCTCACATTGTTTGGCTTTGATTGCCTTGTGGTTTCGAGTTTCGAATTGGAACTTGAGCGACAGTTGCCGATACGAAAAGGGTGTCAGGTACACATATCATGGTACGGTCAATAAACGCCCCTAAGGGTTGTTGCGACCAATAATATTTGATAACAATTGATATAAATATTGAAAGTATTATTGAGCCATAATTGCTGAAAGGGGTGCCCCGAATTCGTGTGAAATTTTTAGATATATTAAACAGATAGAATCGCACGACACTATAGTCCTATATTAATCTGCATTAATAAGCATCTGGCTTATCTTGTTGTAAATTGAGTCAGTTGTTATTTGAATTCATATGTAAAATTTAAACTGCTCAATTTGAAGAACTCTATCTTCATGATAAGACAGACACATAACGCTTATCGGCAGATAACCAGAGCATGTTTCTATTGTAGATAAGGAGCGGCGAGATCTCAACTTACAGTTCATAAAACTCGTAAATAACTCAACATTAACGATAGCAGAAAGGATTTCGGTTTAATATCTTGAAAGTTCATAAGATTATTGCTCCCACATCCTCATCCTGCATGTCATTGCCAACAAAAAAAAAAAAAAATGTCACATTGTTCTCACGGAAATATTTTTTATTTTTCTTCTACTGTAACAAATTCCAACGAGTGCAAGAAATGCACGCCTCCAAGCGGAATTCCTCGGTTTATAGTTAAATATTGTCGAATCGATTGGGTCCCCCATAAATTGTAATACTCCACGGCTAAGTTCGTACCGTGTATATCCTCCAAAGGAATATAATTTTTTAATGCGTGTCCAGATGTTTTCTTAGCATATTTCCATGTGTCGCGTTGAATTCTTTCTTATTTAAATGTTGAGGATTTCTTTTTTGTTTCTCACACTCGTGTAGCTAATTTGTGATTTCTGGTGTTTTCGGTGTTGGATTTTTAGATGCGTCTGTTTGTTTTACGGTTGCTTTGTCAACTATTTTCCGGCTATTGATTTCGGTTGTTCCTTCGTTGTTTTTGCTTTATTGACTCTTGAGTGCATGTATGACATGCAAGTGCCGCATGATCTAATGATTTATTGACATACTGTGGTTGAGGGAACCGACCAGCTATTGGAAATGGGAAGTGAGGTGATGTGATCATGTAAAAAAAAAACTTAATGCATTCAATGCACACGACAAGATTAAAAGATTATGAATAAATGTTTAACTCTACGTATATTATTCATATTTGATTCGACTTATAAATATATACTTCCATTCCAACATTTAACATCTTTCCTCTTTTCATGTCAATATTAGATTTGGTAAATTTGTTATTTATTTCCATTATAAAAGATGCTTTTGAATTGATCCTTATAATGTTATATAGTTATTCTGACTTTAAATTTAGTAAAGATCTACAACTTCCACAGTATTTATTATTAATTAAGGTTTAATTTAATTTGATTCTAAGCTGCCAAGGTGGAGTGTTGATCTTGAATATATGTATCTTAAATAGCTTAAGATAAATCTTAAATATAAATATAATTATATCTTTTGTTATACATTGAGTATCTTTTATTTTACCTTCACTTATGATTCTTTTTATTTCCACTTCTCAGGGTTATCCTGAGAAAGGCCACTTCCTACACCTGTTCAATGCAGCCGCAGTAACCTGCCTAAGCAAACACATCCGGGTATCCGGGTCACCAGGAAATCCAACTGCTCCAAAATCACGTAAAATTCAAAATATTTACTTACCACTAGCTCCGATAAGTCTTTCAAAGAAAATAATATGCTCCGACTGCTGTCTGACAACGTTGGCCTTTCCCAAGGATATTCAACTACACGAAGGCGAGCAGGGAAAATGCGTTTTCCACAAGGAGGTGGAGGGGCACCAAGCGGTGAGCGGGTGTGCGCAGGCGGCGCAATGAGCGTAATTCGAACACCGCGAGAAATGTGGAGCGGTAATCCATCGGGAGCGTATACAGATTTACAATTTGATTTTTCAATGCAGCGCAAGAATTTCCCACACTTTCCACAAAGATTTTTTTTTTGGGGGGCAACAAGGGAAAAATTAGTCTGCTTATGCATAATTAAGATTTTGTATAGAGTTTCCCAAAATGTCGCAATTGAATGAATGCAGAATGCAGCACTGCAGTCGACTGGCAGGAAGTGCTGCAAATCGTCGCATATATTTATGTGGCAGAGGTTGACCTCCCGAACCGTGGCCAGGTTGCAGCTTGTGCTACCTGCAACCGAAACACAGGCGCATGCTGCGGTTTTCAGCCTTTGTGCGCCCAAATTGCACTTGCAGCAGAGGTCTATACAAATCACGTCAAACAAAACAAGTCAAGTGCCCAAAACAGTGAGACAGATCCTCCACTACCTGCTTCTACTTCCATTCACAATATTCTCGGACTGGCCAGGCGCTGACTTATCCACCAGTGTTCGGTTTCAGCTGCATTTGGTGAGGACACACAGGACATGGACGGTGGACAGCGGTAGTACTTTTAGCACTCGATCTGCGGTTTTGTCCACATGTGTGCAGGTCCACAGTTGTAACCCTGACCCGTAAATGAAACCTGCGCCTGGACTATTTTTAAATAACCCATTGACAGGCTCAAGTGATCGCGTGCCCAAGTCGACTGCTTGGCTGCGCTGACCATTGTCGTATAATAAGGCATGCTAATAAAGGTAATTAAATTAAGCAAACTGAATAGAAATTTGTATAATTTATATAAATAAATACAATATGTTTGGATCCTCGAAAAGAAGTAAAAGCCGAACAAATACAAATGTATTTAAAAAATCAACGAATTGCTAATATGTTAGCCAAATGATAAAGTTGACTGATGTTGATATTGTTTTTGTTACCAAAGCAAAATAATTGATGAGGTTGGTCGGATAATACCCTCTGCAAATAGAAATATTAAGTTTGCTAATGGATTGTTTTAATAATAATATTTTATTAAAGGTGCTTGTGAGTTTGAAATTGAATCAACTCTTTCAAAATAATAATATATCTTAGATATATCAACAAATTAATTCTCTTTGGTTGAATAAAGTATACATTTTAAGCATTGAGAAGTGAATGCAGCTGGAGCTGATGCTGGAGCTGGAACTGTTGGCATGTGTCTCCCCGCTTCATTTGCTGCTTAATCGTTGTTGACGCGCATAAATTTCAGTTTGCTTTGCAGGCAATTAATTATAAGGAGTTGAGCGAGCGGCTTCCACAATTCGAGATCACCCCTTTCTCGTGCTTGGTATTTATTTTGTCAACAAGCGGATTAGGCAGCGGAGTAATACGATCGCCCACGAATACAAAACGAGGGTCCAAGTGGCTGAAGCCCTACTGCTGCGGTCTGTGATTTCGGAAAGGTGAGAAATTGATATTCCAAAGTGTTTGAAATTCATGAAATGTTGTTCATTGACAACTGTCAGAGGTAGAATGTTTTGAGGACATGTCTATTTTAAGAATCGGATTTGGGTACCCCTTAGTTCCCAGAGTTCTTCAGGTTTCCCAGCAACCACCCCATGAATTGGTAGCTCCAATTATAATTTAATTTTAAACTAAACACTAATTGCAGTTTTAATTTTGTGTATTGCTGTTGCATTGACTCGAACTACGACTAATTTCGCCCCTAGCAAGCACCCTTATAGTTGGTAAGTATTGCGCCCCCTTTTTTAAAATTCTGGTAAGTTTCGTGCTTGTTCGTTTGTCGCAGGTGGTTTCTTTCATTGCATCGAAGGTGGAGTGTTGCTTGCGTGTCATTCGCCTGGTTACAAAACATTTACGAACAGATTTTGTTATGGCATATACAATTTTATTGTTTCCGGATCAAAAGATCACTTCCTGCTCAAGGAGTATGACAGGATGCTTGCAGACTGTGCCTGCGAGTGGGCTTGTGGGAACATTTCCTAGTCCTGTCTGCTAGTACCCACTATTTATAGATCGCTAATGATGTGCTTTGACATGGGAAAAAAGTTGCGCCTACAAAAGTAGAACAATCTGTGATCAGAGAAATTACTATGAAAGAAATATTTGGTCTTTTTTGATTATTCAGGGAATGTATATTAAATATATATATATTAAATGATTTAATGAAATATATTTAAGTTCTTACATCCCTTGCTCTTGTTTAATTTCTTTGGCTGTGTTTTAATCAATATATTTTCTATATTTTTAATAAATCCATTTCCTCGCTGCCATTTCGTTGATTCCAACAGTATTTTAGACTTAAGCCAGAGTAAAATCTCGTATAAAAGCCGTGTAACATTTGAGCATATACCAAATACGCCGCAGGATGTGCGCTCCAGTCAAAGCAATAAATGAAATTAATGCACTTTCCGATAGCCGTTTAGAATAAAAGAGTTCAGAATCGGCAAGAATCATCCGTTGAGCCAAACAAAACTCTCGGCGTGTAATTTACGTGACGTTTATCGCCCGCAAACGTTAGTCGAGGCGAATAAAATGCAAACAGGACATTCGCCAAACGCATTACACAACTAAGCTGTGAATATCCTTTAAGCAGAGGCGGCGAAATGGAGCCATCTCTTAACCCTTTGACGACAGTCAACTCCCCCGCAAATTGGCAAAGTTTTCGCAAACATTTTGCACGTACATAAAAAAGTCGAAGGCAAGGAATGGAGATAAGCTCATGTGAACTATTGCCGCGTAGATAAACAAAAGCCGTGCTGCAAACTGCAAACACACGCGGCACACAAACATGTCCTGCCAACGGATCGGTCAAACTTTGTGTTTGCGTAAATGATATCCCGTGGCGAAAGGATTTCCTTTATAGGCCGCTGCACACTTTACCAATACTCAGTCGACGCCTCGATTGTCTTTCGGCCTCAACCCTTGCCGTTGTCGTCACGTCCTGCGACAGTTTATGTCCTTTTTGCATATTACTTATATCGGCTGCTCTCAGTGGGATGTTTTGGTATGTTGCGATGTTGTTGTGCAACTTCCCATTATGCTATTTATCATAATTTTTCAATTTAACACTGTTCCTCACAGAGCACATGCTCAGGGGATATTGTCCTGCATGTCCTCTCTTTGTTTGTGTGTGTGTGTGTGTGTGTGTGTGGGGATAGTTTCTCAGTGTTTACTTGCGCAAACATCCTTTGACAAAGTTTCGGCATTGTCCAGTTGCTTTGATGGCTTAGCCTGTACTTACATTTTTGCATTCTCATCGATTCATCTTTCGCTAGCTGCCAATGTGTTTGCTCATCGCCAGTTATGCTTAGACCCAGCGACATACGCATCCTCATCGCATCTGCATTGCATCCCGTAGTTCTATTCCGCGCTAAAGACTTTGTTATTAATGAGCATTTTGACACTTACGTCTTGACATTTGCACAGCTGCTCGTTTGTCTCAAGACTTGCTTTTGGCCATTCCAAGCAAATGTGACCCCAGAGATAATAATACGAGGCTTGCGTTAGCAAAAAAGGTCAACTGACCTCATCCATAGGTGTAACTTTTGCTACAACTATTTGAATAAATCTGTAATTATGTTTGATTTTCTTCAGGGGGTGTGTTCTTAGTATGCTTAGGATAATGTTTGTCCAACTTATCATATGAATTTGGTTATTGATTACACAAATGTGCATTGTGTGCAAAAGGCCATATAATAAATATACTCACAATAATCTTCGTAATTTATTAATTTATTTTAATGCAATCTTATTGATTTCTTAGTACAACTACTATTGAACAATAAAGAAATACAGATTGAATAAATTATAGATGAATTATGAACAGTTTATAATTTTGTTGGATGTGATTAAAAAACTAAGCTATAAAAGCAGTCGATAAAGATTAAATATTTAAAGACTTACATTTTTAAGGTAGATAGCAAATAATCACATAATAACATTTACTTACCAAAACACGCCTCTGAGCATTTATATTTGAAGTCAAAGAAAAACAAAATTAAATGTATAATAGTCAAATAATTTGCCATACAAATAAACATAAAACTCTGTTAATGGGTTGAAAGGGGCATCTTCCTTTAGTTTATATTTCTTACTATTGTTTACTAACTTTGACTGCTTTGGTTTAGAGCCAAGTGCAATCAAATTAAATCATAAATCCAAATAGGAAAAACAAACAGACCGGTCAGATCAGACAATCAGCATACACACCCCAAACGCACACCACAATTCTCAAGCTAAGGATTGCAAATCTGTCCGTTGTCCAGTCTCTGCTCGCAGCTGTCCTGTGTCCTGTGGACCTCGCAGGAGCGACCATCTCATACGATGTGTGCAACGGTATGCAGTGATGCCTGTACCGGTCCCAGTACCAGTCAGAGTATGCGTCTTTGTGCGGATTGTTTGCCTTCAATTTGACTACAAACCATAATTTATCTTTTCAGACGTGTTGGTTCGTTGGTCAGCCGAACCGACAATGTGAGCCGGCCAGCGTCAAGGATTATTGATTATGCAAAGTGCCCGTAACCGGACAATGGCGAGAAAAACAAAAGGCTTAAGCAAAGAAAAGGATGCGAGTATGTAAAAAAAAAAAAAAAAACCAACGAACGAAAATCGGAGTCGACTTGAAAGGGTTGCAAACTGGACAACAGAAAATTATGAATTGTTCTCCCAGACAACTCCAGGTAGTGCTCCTCAAGGAATTCGTAAGGAAAGTATCCCCTTACAGGACGAGCGCGTGTGTTTTCGGTTATTAGAGAGATAATAGTTTCTGACATTGACCGTTGGAACTGATGCAACTGATGGACTCTCCGTGTTAATGGTCAGTTTCGCTATTTTGGCATGGTTAATTACTATCCTGCTCGGTCGGGTGAGTGTGAGAAAGTTGCGCCAAAGTTGCTCTATCTGATTCCAGCCTCATTGCAAACTGGACACTCGCAAAGAGGGCAAAAAGGTGAGCGAAAGGCTTCTTCAGCAAATGGCAGCCGTTGATGGATGCTGACGGATTAGGGCCATTATTAATGATGTGCGAGTATCGGGTGTGAAAATCATACACAAATTGACCAAATAAACGAGCAGCAAAAGCTACAAAGGTGCTGGTCTATGTGAACTCAATTGACTAATTCACTTTCTCACAGTATATATCTCTTTTGATACGCTCCGTTTTACCTATGTGCAGATCACGGACCCACTATTTTCCTTAATCGCTGAGAGGTTTTATGTATACTTCCCAAAATAAAGCTTTAAAAATGAAAAGTAAATACCATTTCATGATTTATTAGAAAAGTATTATTAAATTCAAAGCCATTTGCACGTATTCCATATTTACTCTACATTTATGTATTAATTTTAATATTCCTTAAAAGTAAGTAAGCATATATAGCAGCATCCTTATACCCAAAAATAGTTTCGTCCCTTGTGACAGAAACTCATTCGTTGCATACACAATTATACTTTCATATGAAGTACAAAATGATGGCTCAAGTGTCCTAACTATTATCCTTTTACGCCTTTTGTCTGGATGAGCAAAAATTGAGGGACAAAATTGCTATAGGCATACTCTACAAAAATGTTGAGCTTTTCTGTTATTAAGTTGACAACATTTTCAACTTAATAATTAAATTATATAATATTAAAAGTTGTCTTAATTAATACAGAATTAATTCTAGAAATAGGGAATTAATCTTATATGCAAATACAAAAAAAACCTATAAATTTATTTTAGCAAGCACCAGCATTTAATAGTTCAACGCTAGTGAAAATTTTGCATACTCTGTACTTTTTGCTATAACAATTGCCGATTTACTCTTCATTTGGAAGATTAATCCAAATTCTAATACAGTCCCTTACAATCTTATATAATCCCATGCAATTGCGTTTGACGCTGCACATTTTTTGGGTCTTTCATTTGCGGGTTCCAATTCAAAGACCCAAAACTATTTAAATTTTATGTGCCTTTCGGGATGCGGAAGGAAACGGTAACTCAATCGACATTCCCGAATTCGACAGCTTGCATCCAAACAAAGCGACCCAATGAGGAAGAGAGTAAGTGTAAGAGAGAGTGCGAGGGAGAGAGAGAGAAAGGGTATCGGACATAAAGTAAGAAGAATTATTGCCGAGTGGCTTAAGAAAAAGATTTTCGAGATAAATGGACAGCCGGCTAATACCAATATCCTTTGACAAGATCTATAAAATAGTCAAGCTGTGCTCATTAAACGGTATTTTTGTGGCTGCCCGTTGCCCATTGTATCTAACAGTTTGCATCTTGTTAGCTGTTTGTGTGTGTGTGTGTTGGTTGTGTGTGTGGGGCGGCGAGGGTGCACATTAGACAACATTTACAGCTTCCTTGGCGACAATTTGCGGTTGGCAAAAGATGATGATGAAGAGCAGGCAGACAACCAAGAATCTATCCATCTATGCCTCAACTGACGCAGACAAAAAGCAGCCTTTGTTTGGCCCGGAATCGGGTATGGGTTTTGTGTGCGGGACTTGGGCCCGTGGGATCGTGCGAGCCGCTCCTGCAGCAGCCGCTTTGCTGAAGTGCACTCGCAGCCGCTGCATGTCGTTGCTCCTGAGTTGAGTGGAAGCAGGCAGCTAATGTGCATCTAATATGAATATGTATCTATTGTTTGAAATACTCAAAGTGAACGGCATTGTTACAACGCAACTCAGCGTGGGACACAGCCAAAGATATTGCAAAACTACAGATACAGTGCCTTTTGCTGAGCTGTTTGTTTATAAACAAATTTCGACTTAAAACTCTAAATAAATTAATGAGTTTTTATTAACCGAACTGAGATACTTTTATTCGAAGCTTATAATCTAAATAATACTAGCAGATATACATTGCTGATACTCTAGCAAAATTTTAATTAATCGATTTGCTTTTATTCGTTATTTAAAAATTTCATGTTTTGTATAAATATAGTTCCTATTAGTTAGAAATATTTGTCAACGGAATCACTAGCGATATTTTAATCAATCGACTTAATGTAGTCGATCTTTAAGCTCGAAGCTTGGAGATGTATTATATATATAATTGATATGTGTTAGAAATGCCAGCCAGTTTTTAATTAATCGATTTTTTACAATACATATTTTCAAAATAAGTTTAGAAACTAAATAACATCAAGTTTATATAGTTGATATTTGTTAGAGATACTATTAACCGAGATCGTTGGTGAGATTTTTTATAACACATCTCAGAATTCCCATTTAATAAGAATTTTTCAAAGGAAAATTCTGGCGAGATGACAATTAAATTTCAGACAATTTTAGCATTAAAGTTGGTTAAATAAGTGGAGCAAAACAATAAGTGAAACGATTATGATTAACTTGCAAATATGCACAACAATTGCATTATCAATGGAAAATTCTCAACTTGGCAATCGGTTTGCTGTTCATGCTCAACTAAGCAGCTGCTGGGTGGCTGGCCATCTGGTGGCTGTCTTTAATCTCAATCTCGGTTCAGCGTAAACCTAATTGAAATTGTTCACCCTAAAAATTGATGTCACCAAAGATCGGCAATGGTGCACTGCACACAGATCAGGACCAAAAGTTCAGCACGGAGCAGCCCAACAGTAATAAGTGTCGAGCAGTAAGGTTCTACTTAATAGCAGTGTTAATCAAGGCATAACAAACAGCAAAAAAACAGAAAAACAGAAAAACAATCAGACTTGCCGTTACTATCTATATGGATTATATAAAGCACTAATGAACATAGAACACAATCTGGGCAAATTCCGATGCGTATGGCTGATAAAGCATATAGACATAGTTTATGTAATATATGCATTTGTGTTAATATTCTTTTTGCTCATTTAAATAAATGCCATTTAGTTGCTAATTATTGTCTGAAATTTATTTATATTTTCTATGCAATTCTGTTTACATTTTTAGCCTGACAATTGACAGCTTGTCATAAGCAAACAGACGCAGACAAACGTCGACTATGGCTGGAGAGCAGCAGGGGCTATAGAGCTGTGGGTCTGCAGGGCAGGGGTTGGGTAGTGGGGAGCAACATCTTGAGAGCACTTTTGATGAAATGGACGCACACAAGCAGTCGCTTAAAAGCAGGTCAATCGACCTCGTCCAGCATTTTTAATGGGGCTTATCAGTCGTTCAAAAGAAACAAAATGCTTCTTATCAACAAACTGTCTGCAGCACCAGCAACACAATATATATATATATATATATATATATACATGTACATATAGAGATATGTACAAATATAACTAAGTGAAATGGAATATTCTGGCTCCGTTTGTACTAGTTGAAATATTTAGTTTTGAAAGTTTTTTTTTGCCTTTGCTATTTTAGTTTTTTTTTTTGTATTTTAATATTTATGAATTAAGGCATGATGTGACAAATATAAATTCTGTTACGAACAATTGTATAACATTTTCATTAAGTGCTAATTGAAACACGTGTTTAGCAAGAAATTCACAAAATTACGTTATAAGTGTAAATATTGACAGATTAAATTAAAAGGGGGGATTATTATAAATTAATGAATTTGTTTACAACTTGATAATTATTTATTACTGCCATACTATATCTTCAAGTAAAGATAGCTTAACTGCACCAAGTCATATTTCAAATACATTTTGATCTGCAGTGAAAAGAAACATCAATCTTTTCATGGTCTAAGGTTCTTATTAACTAATTGAACAATCCACATCCACATCCACATCCCACTTGGGATTATTTTCCCCCATTTGATTTCTTTTTTATATGTGTAATTCTAAAGCGCTATAAGCCGTTGTCATGTGAACGTGTTAAATAGGTAGGTTTTACATGAAATAAGCAAAAGCCGCATTAACAAAGGCAAAAAATTACAAAACTAAGTAGACACCCCGCCGCCATCAACCCCTCCGCTAAACAGCTCCCAGCTCGCTGAAAAGTTTAAGTGATTAGCGCAATTTAGCGAAAATAACACGTAAAATTGCACACTCGAACGCCTTTTCAATGGCACTCGAAACATACTCATACACACACACACACACACACACACGAAAAGTGACAAGTGCTCGTCTAATAGGCCAGAGATAGTGAAAATTGGCAAGGGCTGTGTGCAGGGTTGCCCCGCTGTGATTGAATTGAATATGGGAAAAACTGTAGATGTTGCCATCACTTGTCGCACGCCCACGAACGACCCTCATGAGCTGGGAGAGTGTTAAGTACCTTATAAACAATGGCAACAATTGTAGATCCTCACAATCGGATTGCTATGCTAATCGTCTCTCATTCATGTTCTCATGCGAATGCGTAAAACTCAATGAGCATTCAAGGACCAAGTCTAAATCCAAAAAAAAAGATGAAAACACTTTCAATGCCCAGCATCATCAGTTTCACTTTTTGCTTGGGACGGGGTTGAGCAGAACAGCACGGTAGCTGACGATAGAAAACAAACAAAAGGCGGTAGAGAAGATCTCGTAATCCTTTCAATGTGCCACTTAAGCCGATCAGGCGTGGCAAACAGCAAACGGAACGAGTCCAAACCCTTGCACCCATAACCCTATAACCAAGGTCTGGACCCTACGCGTGCAGCAGCAGCAGCAGCAGCAGCAGCAGCAGCCTCCGTTGCCATTGTGGACCATTTAGTGTGTGCGGTTCGTCGGCTGTTTAACCCATTTATGTTAGGATCGGAGTTAGCTCGACAAATTAGGGCACTCAGCATCAGCCTCGGTATCATCATCATCATCATCATCATCGTCATCTTTGTTCTTTTGGGATATCATTGAGTTAGGGTTTGGGCTGTTTTTGTTTGCTTTTTAATGGCCAAGATCAAAATGTTTGCACTGAAGGGTTGATCTTGTTGATCTTCTTTTCCTTTTCTTTTCATTCCTTATTTTTTTTTTGGTACATTTTCTCGCTATGAATTGCTTTGCTTCTTGCTTGATTTATTTGTATCTGCAGTGCCGATCTTGATTTGGGATGCCTGAATGCTCAGGTTCTTGGCTGCTGTCTATTAAGTTTGACTTTTGCACTCTCATCTTTGGTTGGTTTTGTTTTTTTTACTCTTTTGTTTCGATGCTGCACGTGCCAAATGAGCTCACAGGAGCAGCAGAAAAAGTGAATTAAAGTGTTATTTGAGATGTAACCTTGTTAATAAGAATTTCTGCATAAAGACAATGTGTAAAGAACAGATTTTAAAAAATAGAAAAATACAATTTGTATTTTAAAATCTTATTCTGCTCAAAATAAAGCTCAATAGAAGATAGGTTATAAATAAATAAGATTGTCTCAAATATTGAGGAAATTTATTCAGTTATTATATTTAGGACGTTTGTGTATCATCTATATATATTTCATTTATACTTTCTCTGTATCTGTCTCGCTGTATCTCTCAATCTCTATTTCTATTTCCGAATTGTATTCTATTGGAAATATAATAGATCCCTTTAAGCTAATTATTCAAAGCACAAAGCTAAGCTGAACTGCAAAGCTTCCACAATGAAACCTTTTGATTGATGTTGGCATTGTTTTGGTTTGTCAGCCTGATAAGTTATGCAACGCAATTGCGATTCGAATTACACCTGGAAGGAAAAAATGTATACGTAGAAAGTGCGTAACAAAGGCGGCAGCCATTTCAATTATCCTGCAGAAGCAAACAGATTATTTTCATAAATTAGACTTTATTAATCATTAAGACGACAGCATGAGGCATGAGGCATGAGGCAAGCGTCAGCGGAAGAAGATTTGGAAACCAAGCCTATTCTCAAACGGGACATTTGAAGGACAACGAGTTGAGGTAACTGTAGAAGGGATGCCGTCTGAAAGGATATTATGCAGTGGTCAGCTTACAAAGTGGACATTGGTCAGCGCATTGGTCAGTCACGCACGTAATTCTCAAAGTCGCTTGGGACTGGTACTGTTAGCGGGACTGGGACAAGTACCGACAACGGGACGGGGACACCCAACGGGATCAGAGGTCACCACCGTACTTTTGAGCATTTCTTCTCACAGTACAAGTAAGTGTACTCGTCTTGCAAAACAGCAGGAAACTTAAGACGTTTTCACGTTGAATTTTAATGATTTTTATATTCAAATTAGCTTTGCGCGCCCTTCCCAAGTGCGCAGTTTTTTTTTTTACTGTTTCTGTTTCTGCTTCTCGTTTGCCCAGTCTCGAACCAGGGGAGTGTCCGAATCCCAGTTGTCCTCATAGGTCAAGCTGCGCGAATATTTTCAAAATGGCCCATGTCCCAAATGCGGTTCGCATTGTTACATTTCCGCAAAAGGGTCAATTTGTAAAGGGCAACAGTTCCTGTTTGGAGCGCATGTGTTGAGTCTAGTCTGAAGCCATTTTGTTCAAATGTGACCAACCATTGTGCCCGGCAAGGCACCTAACGTATAGGAGTAATATCAAATTAATTAAGTGGCCACATTTAATCTGTTCTACTGTGCCGTATACCATATTTCGTCACTAATTTTATTTTCCATTTTAAGCATAAGTTTAATGAAATATTAGCTGTGAATATACCTTACAACTTAAAATAAAAAAACATAAGATTTTTAAAAGTACTGCCCTTTTATTATATAATATATTATATTATTCAATATATTAATAATATCTAGAAGCAATATTAAATTGAGTCTATGACTTGAATGCAATATTTGTATATATTGAAAATTTAGAAATTAAAATGAAATGTAATATTATATTGAAATAATGTATGTAACATAAGTTGTCAACTTAAATGTTCATCTAACCTTGTGGCTTGTAAGTTCCGTAAAACTAATTATCTACTCAAACATCCGGTGCTTTTAACAAAAAAAATAGAAGAAAAATGTGTAAATAATAAAAAAAATTATTCAGGTTAACTTCGTGGACCTCAGATGTTGACTCGTGTGGATCGTTAAACTTTTTAATTTATATGTTCAAAAGTTTTTCTAGAGCAGCGACCGTCGAAATGATTTTTCATGGCTTTTAATGGCTTTTTAACTGCCTGGGCGACGTTTGTTTTAATGGCCACATCTTGACCAGCTTAGTTGACACCTGCAGCTCAATTTGGTGACAACTGGCAACGACTCACTTCTAAAGCACTCTGTGGGGGTCTTTATTCCATAAATCTTGCTAATTTTCTCACACCTCTGCCTTGGAGCATTGGATAAGTCTGTCGCTGGGTGTGCGTATTTGTGTGTGTGTACCTGACAGATGCAACTGTGCAACTGTGCAACTGTGCAACTGTTGGCCCTGTTATCTCTCCTAAGCACACAGCTTTTGTTTGTTCTTGTGCAACACTTTGAAATAAACCGCTTCGCTTTCCGGCTGTCGCACTTCTCTGGAAGTTTTTACAGGTAGTGCACTTCCGGAACTGCCGCCGGCATTAAAAACGTTTGTCCAACTTTAATGAAGATAAATCTCGTTAGGTATTTCGCTGGAACAAGAAAGTATCAGTCAGCTACAGCAACACGCTCTTTATTCAGTTTGCCAGTTGTGTTTTTGGTTTGAAATTTCACCTTTTGACACCCAACAGCGACTCTCGCCGAGTTCCGCTTGACATGTAAATTAATAAACTGCAGCCACAGTGCCCTGTACCGGTAACAGGCGCATAACAGCAGTCAATTATTTGCATTTGTGCGTTATATCCGGTTTCTGTAGCCAGCATCCAGTTACGCCAGTAGCATCCGTATTAAATACCATACCAGGCAGGACATACCATCATTATTAACACTTTCCGCGGCCCTGCACAGCACTTGAACTTGGCTTTCAGTTGTTGTTGTTTTTGTAATTTCATATAATTACACCATCAAGTTGACTGATGACACAAATGAATCCTTGTCGCTCCCTTACAACACGATCTGCATAAATTCATAATTTTTCTCTTCTTAGCGCTGCCTCAAAATGCACCCCTTTTTTTGTCAGTCTTAGGCTCAGTTTTTGGGATAGCAGTTGACTCTTACGAATAAGCGGAATATCCTCTCATCTGATAATGGGAAGTAAACAATATTTAACTGTAGAGTTAGCTAGTTTCAGAAAACAATGCATTTAACACCTTTTACACTGACTATTCAACTAATAGATTATATTTGAGGTCGGTTATACAATCCATTAAGCCGATCTTTTATATTTTTTTCTTTTTTAGAATTATTTATAGTAGATAAATATGATTTCAACTAGCATAACTTGATACTTAGAAAAGTAGAGTTGATTAATTAAACTATTGAATATCGGCATTTTTTGCTTTAAATACATCTTATTTCTATGTTTTCAGAACAGGAATAGCTATGCTTTTCACAGAAGCAACTCTGTGTTTTTTTTTACACTCATGCTGAAGCTGTAAAGAGCTCTGAGCTTTAAAATACATATAAATTGACTTGTGTGATACTTCCATATGAATATAGAGGAAAATGGTACAAAGTGCCCCCAAAGGTGCTGGGCAATTGTTAAGAACTAAACCATATGGTGTTTGCTCTGTGCTAATGCGTTTTTGTCCCTCCATCTCTGGCAGCGTCGATCTGTCATAAGGCACAATTCGAATGTCAAAATTTGTGACACTTCAATTTCTTGCAAAAAAAAAAATATATATCCGAAGAATGAAAACGAACTAGACGAACCAAATGTGCGACAAATGAGCAACGTGCGCGTTTCCTTTTGCGGCATGATGAAGCCAGCGAACAGGACGGAGACGAGAATGAGAATGAAGATGAGGTTGAGGATGAGGATGAGGACGGAATGTGTAGGTGCAGCCGTCGCAGCCGGGCAGAAGGACATGCGACTGTCACTCGCGCGTTGTCATGCGTCAAAAAGACGCACACACACACACACAGGGAGAGACTGCCTCAAAACGAGGCAAAAGACCTGAAGTCAAAGCAAACAACATGAAATGCCAACACAGGAAAATTAAATTGAAAATTTTAACGCAGAGCATCCAGGTTGCCATAGTTGACTCTTTTGATAAAAACTCAAACACACACACACAAATACACACATATATACGTTAAGAGACATGATATCAGGCTGCCTTTTGCTCATTGAAAAAATGTTGATTACAACTTCGAGCGACAAAAACAACAACAATACAACATGAACAGCACACGGCGACATATGAGCTCGACATTTCCGCCTTTGAGGCCGCAGCCGTAAAAGGACATGCGCCAAAAAAGGAGCAAAGGAAATGAAAAAAATTGTAAAACGCGATTCGCAGTGGAGGAAGCGTCGCATTGGAGGCTGACAGACTACAAAGCACTCTGTATATGTGCATATTTGTAGTACAAATTTGTAAAGGAACTGTTGCAAAAATTATACCGTAAATATTAATGCTCCAATTCGATAGTAGATAAAGAAGCAAAACTTGTAATCAAATTAGCAAAAATTAATCAATAATTTGAAGTATTTTTATACTCTTTTGGCAACTTTTAATCAACAATCTATGTACCCAAAACGAATTGTAAAGTACAAAAATAGATATACATATATATATATATATATATATATATATATATATATATATAATACCAGTTTCCATGTCGGCGCTGGCTTGGCTTTGTTATACTGTAACTGGAACGAGTTGTCAAGTAGCAAAGCGTCAACCTGGAGCATTGACACCCAAACAAAATGGCGTCTCGTCATGGCGATTGACTTAAAGAGCTGATGAAAATATAATTCAAAGTGGTCGCTCACCTGTTCCAAATGCAGGAGACTGGATGCAGGCGGTCTAGTAAAACAGGACACTTCAGTGACGCGACGTGACGCAAAAACAAACATATTTTTAATATGTTGAACAAAAAAAAGAGAATCGAAATGGAAAAAGTACAAATCACATTTCCTGTGCGCCGGCAACTTCCTGTTGGTAAAAATCTCCAAGTCACTTTTCACACGGCGCTGACGGCGTTGACGCTGCTGTTATGTGACAACTGAAAAATCAAACGAACCTGCCACAGCTGGCCGCAACTTTGATGTTGCATGCAACGTCGTCTATTTTCCGCTGTGTGTCGCTTAATTGTCAGTCAGTCAGGCAGCAAGCCAGTCCGTCAAGTCGACTCAGTCAAGGTAGCCACAGTCCTGTTTGGTCAGTCATGCACTCAATCAGTGGCTGAGCAACCATAGCGTCCAGGATAACGAACCAACAACGGGACCAAAATGACTCAGGACTTGCAGCCACACACCCCTCACAGTCCGCAGTCCTCACACCCTCACAACAGTTGCAGGAAGTTTGACTTCCTAAGCGGAACTTGCGGCATTATCCTTCTATGGGAATTTCAATGTTTTGCTAGGGTGGAGTCCTGTAAACTGAGGAACAAGCCAAGAATATTCTGTTTATGGCTTATGAGTAAATTCCCATAAGGAAGCTAGACATAAATTGATTGAAATAAAACTAATTTATTAATTGCAAATTTATTTTACCGAATCAAATTTTATATTATGTGGAATATCACTGCATCAAAATATGTTTAAAATGTTACCATTAAGTACACAAAATGCAAGTCATAATCTTAGCCACAATCAGCATTGATAATCCACCTCGAATAACCCCCAGACACAAATTTGTCGAATTTGTTTGCCATTAAGTATTAACATAAAAAAAAGTCCATTATTATCTAAACGCACTCAAGTTAATGCCCCCAAAAGAAAAACCACACCTGCCAATCTGCCGCCGGCCCGCAGAACGAGCCCAAAATTGTAAGCCCAAATAAATCTAGCATGAAGATGCTTGACATTATTCAAAATACGAAACTACAAAATTCCACAAATGCTTGAGGAGGAGTCGAGTTGGGTGCACACAGTCAAGCAAATGATGCGATGATGCCACGCCTACCCCTACCAATCCCCCCCAGCCCTGAACCACCACCAGTCGAAAACATGTTGGGCAAAAAAAGCAATAAAATTTAATGTCAAATGCAAGAGGAGCGAGTGGAGAAGGCCCCCAGTCAGAGTGGAGACAAAGACATAAACGACTTCATTTTATCTTAATGTGCCAATAAATTTCCCAAAGACGAAATCTCTGCCAAAAACCAAATAAATTTACTAATACCGAAAATTAACACACAAGACCGACAAAAACTCCCCAATACGAAATGAAATGAAGCGCCAACTTGACTCTCGAGTGGCATGTGTGGCATCAAAGAAATGCAATTAAGGCTGGAAAAAACGAGAGCGGTATAGAGAGTGAGAAAGAGATGGAAAGCGCAGAGCTGCAATCCAAAATCAAATGATATCTCAAGTGTTTAAGTAGCTAAACGCCCTGACAACTCGGAAAAGTTATGGCACAGCCTGCAACTGTCGATGGCGCGTGCTGCCAGACAGCGTCCACGCCCACTTACGCCTACGCCTACGCCTACATCCACGTCCACGCCCTAAGTATTCTGTCAACACACAACACAACTATACAGATCTGCTACAGAAAGGGATAGAGATCGGCACTTGAGGTGCTTCAATCGAATTTTATGTGCGGAGCGCGTGTTGCAATTTCTATGGAGCGGGAAGAGGATCAATCAGCTACTGTTCTCTAAAAGGGTTCAGGGCTTGTGCTCATAAATTTGATAGATCTCAAGTGTTATTCGAGGGGTATATACAAATTATTACGAGCTCTGCCACCTGAGGTTAGTTTGAAAAGTTTCGTGATTCGTGGCAGCAATTCATTTGAATGGTTTTTGGAATTGCATTTTTATATCATTTTTATGACCAACTGATGGAAAAATGTAATAAATATAATATTTATGAATTGATAGCAGCCACCAGTAGAAAAATAACACATCATATTAATATGATATCTTAAAATGATCGATGTCACCTGGCCAAATACAGCCAACAAAAACTAACAGTTACTCTAATGCCATTTTCCATTTTACATTTTCCATTTGACATTTACATTTTATTCTTTCGCTTTTGCCTTTGGACTGACGTTCCCTGTTCGCCTTTCGTCCAGTTCCACCCTTAAGGTCTGCTTCCAAGAGTTGCAATCTCATATGCATTATTTTGCATGTCTGGCGATTTGGCTATTCAGTCGTAAAGGTCAAAAGATCAATGTTGACAGAGTTGTAATTTCCAAGCAGGCAACGGGAAAGGGAAGTTTCTACCGAAAATAATGCCTGACATTTTCACATTTACTGCTCTGATTTTTCCTTATTCTTCTTGGGTTTGAAAATTTATGCAGAGTTTCCTTTGTCCAGCGTCTTAAACGTTGATTAGGCGTGAAGTCGGCATTTGAATACAACGTTGCTGTTTTTGTTTTTAGTTGACAGAATTGAAATTTATTCTGGCGGGAAAATGTTGAACTGTTGCCAGGTGTACTTAGATAAAATAATCAACATTTATTATCAATTTTACTTAACTGAATCGTAATTCGAATACATAGAAAATATTACAAATCTGCGAATTAATTTCGGTTTTTTGTTTGTTTGTAAGTTCAATTAGATAAGTGGCGAAAATTTTTCAAAATACTATATTTTAGTTGCAAAAGCTCCATTTCAATCGTAAGAAACTAAAATCCTCATATTTCAATTTGTTATAAAAACTATTAGTTAGCTCAGAATTTGAAGTTGTAACTTTATTTTATGTAAAAAAGTACTCATAAGGTCAATGGCAGTTAATTAAGGTTATTTATACCCCAGATACAAAGTCTGAACATTACGCCTTATTATGATTGCGTGAACAACAACACAAAAATGGAGAATAACTTTCTTACCCCTCAAAAAAAAAAAAAAAAAAACACACTTAAAAAATTTGCAAACATGTTTTGCATACAAAAAACCGATCATCAAATATTCACATAATCGAAAATTGGGACGTAAGACTTGCCCAAAACGCAGTTAAGAAATGTCAAATCTTAAGGGCAACCACCAAAGGAAATGGTCCAGCAAACGTCCAGCTGCATTCACAGTTACCTGAGACCCATAGCACCCTCTGCTGTCCGGAGCAGATATCTTGTTGAATACATGAAAGTAGAGCACAGATCTGGGGTTCTTAGGGCGCTTGGGCATGTGCGAAAATCTACCCCATAATCCAAATTCAGTTCACAAATTAAAGTTTTTGAGCACAAAGGTAGCGAATTTCAAAAATTATTCATTGTTTTGTTTATTTGCGTATCGAAATGTTTGCAGTTCACATTTACCTAAAATGAACGAATATGCATAAATCTTTAGTACAAATATAACAATTGAATGTAAATGAAGAATACAAATATCAGGACAGTGTTTCTCGGAAATGCACATATATTTCAACTAAAACGCCAACTAGTACTGATTCAGTTTCCAACTGATTGAAACTAATTAATTTAGTTGCCAACTGACAGACGGAAACGTCATGTTGCCTCAATATAATATAATAATTGGTGTCATAGAAGTTAGTTACAGCGAACTGAATGCCTGTCAAACACGTAACATTTCCAAATTAGTTAACTCTCGACGGTATAAAAAATAACTTGAACCCAAATGCCAAACAATATCAAACAGAAACTTCAATTTCTGTGCGCATTGCGTGCTTTTAGGGGCGTCCATTGTTTTGATGACATGCCAAATGGTTTATGCTTAATGCATTCTGATATGTCCATATGACATGTTACCTGTCAGCGAAAGCGTAAATTGCCCCCAGTGCAATGACAGGTTCGTATTTTCTACCTATTGTTCTGGTGTCTTTGTGTCCGTGTGTGTTTGCGTGTGTGTTTCAAGAGCGGGTCCCGCGAGAGGCGCCACTCGCTAGGGGAAAAATATCACAAATTTACAGCTCGTCTGCAGCTTAACTAGACCATTTGATTGTTGCACTAAATACTAAAGTACTTATACATTTTAGAATGATGATTTAATTAGAAGTCGCTGCGCTCGTAAATTATTCACACATTTTACATTTCCTTATGAGTTTTGTAGCCAATTTTTAAAAAGGTATCATTAAGCTTTTTAAGTCGATTAATATTTTTATGATGAGAAGTTTTTTAGTATCTAGAGAGAGAGAGAGACTCCATTCTGCTGATCTTTACTCTTGAATGTTAATAAAAACAAATGTGTCGTTGCTTGTAATCTACGAGACTTCCGAAATAAAAACACAGATTAAGCATAATTTCCACACATAGTGCTTGCTATCTTCCGACAACAACATTCTAAAATGCTGGCAAATTATTTGTGGATTATTTTATTAATTTTGTGGATATATGTGCTGTGGAACCGTCGAAAATATTACAAGCTGATGCTTAAGTTACCCGGCTCAATCGGTTATCCTATAATTGGCATTTCACATCGATTTTTCACTAAGGAAGGTAGATCAATCGTAAGTGCGTATGGTAAAGAAATTCAAAAATGGGGTCCAGTTTTGTTGTGCTGGTTAGGGCCAATACCTCTGTTAGTTGTTAGCGACCCGCAGATAGCTCAGGAACTATTAACTTCACCCCATGCCATGGACAAGTCTAAATGGGGTTATAATGGAGTGCGACGAGTTCTTGAAAATGGTCTAGTTATCAAAAAAGGTATTTGCTTAATATCTTATTGATATACAAACTAATCTATACTCTGCTCAAGATTCCTTGTGGAGTAAACATCGTAAAGCATTGAATCCTGCTTTTGGACACAATATTTTAATCAGCTTTTTGCCCATCTTCAATAAGGAAGCGGTTGCTTTACTTTGCGAACTGGATAAACTGGTTGGTATGGGCGAGAATAATTTGTTTCCGCATCTAATAAATCAAAATTTAAGAATAGCAACGCGTAAGTGATTTCCAAATTATCTGAGTTTATCGTGTTTTGAAGCTTGACCATTCACAGAAACCACAATGGGCAACGATATCAAGAATGAGCAAATCTATAGGAACAATACCTTGATGAACACTTATAATCGGTAATAATCGTAATATATAAAATCGCATAACGCTTAACTTATTTTCCACAAAAGCATTTTGGAAGTTGCATCAGAACTAACGCATTGTCCTTGGCTCGACAACAAATTGATGCGTTCCCTATTCGGAATAGATAACATTTTATATGAATGTAACTCAACAATTCGACAACTGATTAAAAAGGTTGATAAAAAAAAAATAAAAATTTTCCTTATTTAAATATTAATTTTTGTTGTATTCAGTTTATTGACAGGACACTGGATACTGATCTTCAACCTGAGAATAGAAGCAATACATTTATAAATGTGGCAATTGATCATCTTAAGACAGGAGTTCTCAGCTATAATGATGTTGAATCGGAATGTCATACAATTGTTTTAGGAGCGTTTGAGACCACTGCACTTAGCCTTACAAATATCTTAATGTTGTTGGCCATGTATCCAGAATACCAGGAAAAGGCTTATGAAGAAATCAAAACTATGTTTCCCAATCTAGGAGATTTTGAAGTTACCTATGAAGACATACAGAAAATGGAATATCTGAGTATGGTAATAAATGAAAGTTTGCGGATTTGTCCAATATTTCCGCTAATAGGGCGACAACTAAATCAAGATGTTAAAATATCAAATGGAGTCGAGTTACCCAGTGGTCTGCAGATTTTTTTTTCTATATACCACATTCATCGCAGGAAAGATATATGGGGTCCTGAGGCGGAAGTCTTCAATCCCATAAATTGTACTCCTCAAAATCTATTGGACAAACATCCATATGCCTTTATACCTTTCTCAAAGGGCAAGCGGAACTGCATAGGTACAAACATAATCTTTATTATATTCAAATATATTTAATTTGGGATTGCTTGTTTGCAGGTTGGAAATATGCATTGATATCTATGAAAGTTACATTGGCAAAAGTTTTAAGAAATTATAAACTAAGCACAAGTACTCGCTTTGAAGATTTGATTATCCTTGACTATATGACGCTGAAATTTCAGGATGTGCCCATAAAATTGGAACGAAGACCTTGCTGATTTTATAAGTATAATCTTTCATATATTTTTATAATTATTATTTCTAAGGGTGTGTTGTAATATTGTCGGAGCTCTTGTATAATTGTCAAATACGAATTTAATTTAATGTAAAAGATACTTGTAATTTAATTATAAGCGTTCTCAGCTAATTTTTACTTTCAGAATTTAAATGTACTTCTACTTAATCTGTCAACTTTCACTTTTGGTTTCGACTACGCAGTGTTTATAGTTATTGAAGAACTTGTCTAATTTAGTCGGTTGCTCAGGCAGTTACTCAACGATCAACAAACGATCGTTTGGTAGCTTAAACAAGACAATAACAACAACAACAACAACAACAACAACAAGAACAAGAACGACAAGAAGAACAGGAACGAGCACAAAGAGAGTGTGCTGAAAGGCCTTATTCGTAAGTGGCAAAACAACTGGCTGATATGTCTGTAAATGTTATGCTCGATTGGGGATCGGCAACACAAATCACCGTCTCGCTGGCAGAGCGTGGACGCGCCACAGATCACGACAGTTGCGAATGTTGACAGAGGGGCGGTGTTCGGGTCTTTGAGCATGCAAAGTTAGTAACATACAGACGTACGATTCGACTTGACAGAGTGGTTGCACAGTCAGATGCAGACACACACATACAGATACAGAAGGCAGATAAAGATGCGATAAATGCTGCGCAAAAGCAAAGCTGCTGCTTTAAAAGTCATCGATAAGTGTGTACACACAAAGATAGAAAGAGAGAGACAGAGAGAAGGAGAGAGAGAGAGAGACAAATACATTTAAATATATATATATATATATATATATATACATATAGATGACGATCATGTGCGAAAATGTAGGACAGAGTCGAAGGCGCGAATGCTGGAGGCACTTGACAGGCCCGAAATGAAGAAATAATTCCATTGAGTTGGCAAGTATGTGGGGAATCTTAAGCGAGACGAAATTAGACAAGCGTCGTGATTTACGGTACCCTTAAATCACATGACAACACACACACACACACACACACAAACGCATATTGAAAATCGAAGTGAAAACTCGACTCGATGCAATAAGAAAATGCGTTGTCGATCGCAAAAGTCTGTGCCGCACATGTGGAATTGAGGCGCACTGGCAACCAGACGATGATAATGTTCATGCTGATGGTTACGATGATCTGCTGATGTTGATGATGATGATCTGCGACGCTCTGTTGACGACACAATCGATCGATGCTTCCGCTGTCCAGACGCAGCATTGCTGATTTATGGCGCGAATTCGATCGTACTACAAACTTGGAGTTTCATTTACCCACTCACATATCAAAATAAATTCTAAAAACCGCAAAATAAGAAACAGCATGAAGATCAAAGCCCATCAAAACCAAAATTGACTGACACAAACTTTAAATAGCCACTCATTTCCTTGCTTGTAGTAATTTAATACGCTTGCGCTTTGCGTTGAATCATTGATCATTTTGGGAGTTCCCCAGCAATAAAACTTAATGCTTATTTAATCTAAACACTATTTGTTATTATGGCCAAAACTTAAGAGTCATTCAGCTTCCGCCTTAGTACGTAACTTGTGCTCTATTCTGCGTCGTATACAACTCAAGCCACTACAAACACAAAAATATTTCACACTTATTGTATTACTTAATAACATGCTAACGAAAGACATAATATTTTGTTATTAAGATTTCACAGTGTGATAATAAATACTCTTTTTTCACTTATTGACTCTATGATTGTGTCTCAGGTTGTAACAAATGATTGTCTATACAAAAAAATCATCGATTTTGCTGCAAAACATTTATTTTATTTATTTATTTACAATATAAAAAATGTATTTTCTCAAAACTGAATTTTTAATTATAAAATTAATCTATGACACAATTTTTCGGTTTCTGGTCGTTTACAAATGCTTCACAACTCAAAACTATACCAACAAAATAGCAATTATCTATTCTTTATGATTCCCCCTTTACATTTGAATAATTTGTGCAAATCACTTTTATTGATAGCCCTATCTAATTTTTTACTTGATGACGCTGTTTAATATGTGTATTTTCAATCAATTTTCAAACTAATTTGCATAGATTTTGTTGGAATTTTGAACCTAATGTAATCCATACTCATATTAATTTAACCAGTTTGCGATTTGACGCAAATTTTGTAAATATTGTGAATAGCATCAGCAAAATGATATCAGTTTAAAGAATGTTTCCACTTACATTAGTGTATCAGTCGTACTTTTCCACGACAATTAACTAACAATATAGTTAATACTAATCTAATTTAAAATACATAAAAGTCCCCCAAAGTTTAATATATACTAATAAATTAAATTTTAAGTGCTTTGCATAAGCTGAAAAGAAATCAAATTAAAGTTTAGTACCATTGACTCATTGAGCAAAGGTTGAAAAAAATATAACAACCCGTTTTTATTGACACATCTACTTCGACATCTAGCCAGTCAAAGCTAAAACTGCAAACAATAAATATATAAAAATCGCAAAAGATTAAGAGGCGCCCAAATTAAGTTTTTGTTTATTCGGCTTAGCTTGAAACTTGTTTATTTGTTTTTGTAAACAGTTCGGGGAATTCTGTAGAGATTGTTCTTGAATTTCATTAATATAGACACGATAAACTAGAAACTGCGCCTATAAAAGCAAAATCTCGACTAGTGTCAAATCACAGTTCGATTTGGGAATTTGCTAACATAACATCTATTTAATAAAAAAAAAGCAGCGTTTAAAATGCGTGCCGTAATCTTGTTCGCCGTAATCCTTGGAGTGCTATTGTCTCTGGCCTATGCCCAGTTAGCCGAAGACCAGGAGCAGGTGCGAGCCAAGCGTCAGTTTGGATTTGGCGGACCATTTGGCGGCTATGGCGGCTATGGCGGCTATGGTGGCTATGGGGGCTATCACAGACACGGCTTTGGAGGCTTCGGCGGTCGTAGATATGGAGGCTATGGTGGCTATGGAGGCTATGGTGGCTATGGAGGCTACGGAGGCTATGGTGGATTTCCCGGCGGCTTTTACGGCTAACATGTTAATAAATAAATAAATCCTAAAATATTTCCTAAAAAAATGTTGAGTGTATCTGAATTTTGATTAGATGTAGCTGTCATAGGAGCTATCGCTGTAAAGAAAACCTTTTTTCCATTTCAAAATTGAACTGCTAATTAGATTAGTTAGCATTCGATTTCTTGAAAGTGAAATTTCCCAACATGTGCGCACACTTAAAAAACTTATCGCTGAGTAAAAATGGATCAGAACTTGACCTCGCTTATTGCAATGTGTTGACCCGCACTAAGTTGTTCGTGCCTGTTGCCTCAATGTCTGCCGGAGAATATGTTTAAAAATAAATAACAGCAAATCTCCATTTATTTATTAATCTATGCCTGCAGTCCCCCAACAGTATGCCGCCTGCCCACCCTCTCGCTCGAACTGGTGTCTCTACCTACTAATTAGTTGATTTTTGTGTGTGCCGTCTGTTTGTTTATGTTCCATAGCTGTCACAAGTCGGCATCTTCTTCTCTTTGGTTCTTGGAGCGTTTGCAGACACGTCAGACCATCTAGAGTCGCATCACAGAGTGTTCTAAGTTCTGCCTCCGTGTGTGTGTGTGTGTGTGTGTGTTGTGTGTGGAAGTGTGTGTAGGAGTGTGTGTAGGAGTGTCTTTGTCTTTGCTGCAATTATCACGTACGATTGTCATAATTATCATACAAATTTTTATTAGATGACCCTAGGTTGCCGTCTCTTTCTGTTTGTCAGCATTGTTTGTTGTTTTTCTGATGTTCTGCCAGCAACTGCGTCTTACTTACAAAAACAACAACAACAGTATTTAAAATATGTTGTTTGTTTCTTCAAGTAAACAACGTATTCCGCATAAATTACCTTTAGGTTATTTTATGTTTATTTAATCCGTGATTATTATAATATACAAACATATATATACTATATTTACATATATATATATACATATATATATATATATATATATATAAATATACTGCTTACGTAAATGGTTTAATATTTGCTCTGCACCTCCGAAATCAATTTCTTTTATAATTCGTTCATATTTTTCCATATATGCTACAATATAACTTCTACCATTCTGGATATTGGAATGTTAATAAGTAAGTTTAATTTATTCAACCTAATTAATTAGAAAGTTTCTAAATAAACTAAATAAATATATCATTCAAAAAGAGTTTCAGTCAGATTGCTTCAGCCAATGAATTGGTGATTTTTTTATACCCTGACCCATTAAAAATGGGTAAAAAGGGTATAATGGTTTTGTGCAAATGTATGTAACAGGCAGAAGGAAGCATCTCCGACTCCACAAAGTATATATATTCTTGATCAGGATCAACAGCCGAGTCGATATAGCCATGTCCATCTATCCGTCCGTCTGTCTGTATGAACACGCAGATCTGAGAGACTATAAGAGCTAGAGACAAATTTGGAATACAGGTTCTCGTATACCAGGCGCAGATCAAGTTTGCGTTATTTTATCGAATATCGATATATATAATATTCCGATAGCAATAAATGCCACAGTTTTGAAGGCAGAACCTAATTAATACATAATATTCATATGCATACTATTGATCAACTGGCCAAATTTCGTCAAGATCGGATAAGAAACATCCAAGCTATAGTCGAAAATAGATTCTCATATTGATCTCATTTCTATCAGCAGCCGCAAGCATTTTCTATATGCATAAATATGCGAGCGCATGTGTGAGAAAGAGATGGCATGATAATCGACGCGAGCGTCAGCGATTGCGTGTTTCACGTGTTTGTCGGCAGAGGGCGCTTCCAGAGCTGCTCGTATTTTAGTAGAAATCTTTTTAAAGGCGAATTTGCCAATAATAATAGAATATATTCAATAACTGGGTACAGGGTATATCGTAGTCGAGTTCACTCGTCTACAGCACTCTTACTTGTTTCCACTTTTGTTAAACTAGTTTCAAAACTGACACTCCAGCGCGCATATATAGAGACACACTGGCAATCAAGCTTTGCAGCATATGCGTTAAGAACGCAATAAAACACATCCATGCCACAAATTGGGACTGACATTGGTCTATATGGCTGCTGATTAGATTAATGATGTATTAATCCCGCTAATAAACATAAAAATCAACGCAAATAAAACTCCCCCTAAATAATATCAAAGATCAACCCTAATCGAGGCAGGGGCATATTAATTTTGCGCCAATAACGACTACCATATAGATGGTTATCGGGAGTGGCCTGTGGGCCAAATGGCTGCTCATATTCGTAGTCGTATTCGAGTTCATATTCGTATTCATATTGTGGCAACAACTCGCGAGCCCTTGCCACGGTACCGCCCCCTGTTTAGCTGTTTAGCTGTTTTGGTCTATTGTTTAATTGTCAATAGACATCGGCTTCTATCAATATCATAAAAGCTAATATTTTGCGGTTGGCTGGACGAGTCGGAGGAGGGACAGGAACAGGAACAGGAGCTGGGACAGAAGTGGAACAGCGTGCTGACAAACTGACTTGTGGGCATAAGTAACCGCAAAACATCCCCCCGCATTAATCCCACCGGATATGCTCAATCAAAGCTCAAAGTGTGCGTGCTGGAGTGAGGTGTGAGCAGGACGAGGGTCCTGTCTGGAGAGGTGGGTCGGTGGATCGGTGGGTGGGTGGTTGACTCGGTGATTCGAATCTGTCCGGGGGTTGCTTGTTGTCATTGAAAATCGTCGTATTTCATTCATCATTTTTCGCCTTTTCAACGCCAGCACAACAACCCCCGAGGCCAGAGTTAGTTAAACTTAGGTTGTCCAGGACCTCAACCTCAACCCACACCCGAAGGCGAGTCCCCAACCTGACTTGCGTGCCCGGCATGTTTTGATATTAAAATTGCGTAATTATAATTAACCACATGTGGGTTTGAGGCAGCGGAGGGTTTAACGTGTCCTCCAACTGCTTCCGCCTCGTCTTTCGATCATTTGCCTCGCTGCCTCGCTTTTGTCACGAGGTGTGTTGCCGGAAGGCAGAAGCGCAGCGGTTATGGCTATGGTTGCCACACACACACACACACACACACACACATTACTTGCTGCTCATGTGTCACGTGCGTTGTGCGCGGGCACATGGTAACCGATATGCGGATTGTCGCCCCAGGGGCATAATCCATAATTTAGCATACTGCCAGCCAATTGATATTACCTTGCCTTCATCCGATTGTATCTATCTGTGCAGTGTCTGTGTGTGTACATCAGATGATTAAACCTAAATTTTAAATTTAATTAGTGCAGGATTTTACAATTTACACATTGTGTGGCACACGTGTTTCACAGCGATTTCCCTTTTCCACATAAAAAGAGTATCAGCTGATGTTAAGGAGAGACCTAAAACGTATTTATTTTATACAAAAAATCGAATTACTCATACGTGAGTTCAAGTACTATATCAGATGCATGAGAACTACTTTTACTTTTTGCTTAAATTGCTGAGCTCCAATCTCAACTCATTGCTAATAGGCGCCTAACCCACAAACCTCTAA
The DNA here is from genome assembly GCA_035043505.1 of Drosophila setosimentum. Taxonomy (NCBI): domain Eukaryota; kingdom Metazoa; phylum Arthropoda; class Insecta; order Diptera; family Drosophilidae; genus Drosophila; species Drosophila setosimentum. Next base: position 1,017,849 of record JAWNMY010000023.1, on the reverse strand, counting down.
TTGTAATTAAGCATGGGAATCAAAGTTAAAGATAGACAGAGAGAGAGAGAGAGAGAGAGAGAGCGAGAGAGTGACAGAGAAAGAACTAAAGCCAATAAAATGACTATGAAAACGAATATTTTGGTCAGGAGTAGAAGTTGTATAAGAAATTCCAGGCGGGCACACATGTGAATGATTTGTACTCAAGGAGAAGCGAGCTAGCGGAGATTACAAACGTGTGGCCATTAGTTAACTTCAGCTTTGATTGATTTCAATTAATCTTGGACGCGTGTAATTAATCATTGAACACTTTAATATGGTTAACAACTCTTGACCAAGCAACGGTTAAAAAGGTTCAACGAGCCGCAGACTTCTGAGGCGCGTCAAGACAACCAGACAAGACGGTACCAAACGGGGCCCCAAACGCAACTGACAAAGTGACTTGCAAGGTGGGGAGTTGCAGTTGCTGTTGAAACTCTAGACCAGAGACCCCAGAGCTATAGCTGCACACGAAAAAAATAAAATGATGAACTAGAGAACATCTTCGTTGAATACAACAAATTTCACGTTTTTTAATATATTCTTCTTTTTTTTTGGGCATCAAGCACAATTTATTATTACTAAAAAATTGTTTATTTTTTAATCAACTTATTTGCAATTATTGTGAAATTATGAAATATATAAGATTACCCACAATGACATTGTATATTTGTTACTTAAAAATTAATTTTAAAATTAATATTTAACATATTTTTTTTAATAATTGACTTTTGATTTTTGCTTTATTTTTTTTTTTTATTTTTTTAGTGTGTGTATTTTTTTTGAGTGTCGTTGCCAAGCCGCATCAGGCATGTGCAGTGTCTGAGAAAAATGACCAAGTTTTGAAAATGCGTTGGAGTAACGAGCCCAAAAAGATTTTCATGCTCGAGTGTTTGGCCGAGAGGCAGCCAGCTAACAATCTTAAGCCCAGCCAACCTCAGCCCCCTACTAATTGTAGTTACACTTCGCGCCAGTTGGAGCCGAGCGTTAAGCGGATAGCGGCTAGCGATTGATGGCTATCAATGCGCATGACTTATGGTCCATGTCCAGTCTTTCAGTCTCAGGCAGCAGACAACAGTCCATGGAAATTCATCTATGTGCCAGATTTGCTTGGCCAACTGCAGCCTGGCCGCGTCTCTTAGCCTTTTGCGTATTGATTTTCCCATGGCTCGAAGTCTTGGCAAATAGCCATAAGCCAAGGAAATCATATTGCGATTATATTTCTAGTATGCATATTTTGCTATGGATTTGCGGTTAGCTCATCAGTGGGTAAACGGGACACGAAAGGTGCCACTAAACGAGGCTAGTGTGTGGTTAACTTAATCCGACTTGATTGAAACTTTTGAGAGTGAATTGAGCGTCATGTCTGAGGTTCTGTGTGCGGTTTACAAAAAATCGATAGCAAAAATATTATTATTATATTATGTTAAATAATGTGAGTGATTTTTTCATTCGTTTGCTGACGAAACAAAGTAAACAATTAAATAAATGTTTTCTTAAATTACATTTTTCCCATATTTAGCATCATTATGAACTTATCTAAACAATACCAAAACAATATAGAAGAACACTTGAGGTTAACCATTGAATTGGAATCGAACGAATTTCACACATGGGCGCTAATGAATTTAATGAAGTCATTTTTCTTTAAGCGATTAACAAAACTACTTACAACATCGACCGGTCCGCCCCTGCCCTGTTCCGCACTTTGCTCCCAGGCATTGCCCCTGCATCAACTCCTTACTCGATGCCTGCTGCCTGCTGCCGCATGACAGCACGTCACTTAGAACAAGCGAGTTCATAATTTCGCATCATTAATCATCCCTAACAAAGAGCTCTCCTTGCCGCGATGGAGCCGCCAGAGGGGAGTGGTGGACAATCGACGCCAACTGATGCGCCGATTGACAGCTACCAAAGTGGCCGGGCGAAAGTAATTTGAGCTGGAGTTGAATTTAACATTTGCTGCCGTGGAATTAAAAAACAATTGTTAATTATTAAATTTTAAATTTTACACACTTTGCCGCAAATGAGGCTCATCAGCGCATGGGGCCAAAAGCAGCAACAACAACAACAACGACAACAACAACTACAACAGCAGCAGCAGCAACAATAACAGCTAGAGTCTGTTGTGGCATAACTTGAAGCCCAATCATCGACTGTGTTGCGGCCGACACCTCGCTGATGAGATCATTCATCAAACTTCCATATTCCAAGCGGGTGAAATGAGTTGCCATTGTTGAGCTGCCTCCCCAGACAAAACATTCGCTTCAAGTTTGAGACTCTTTTTATTTTTCACTGTACGACTCCCAACGTTTGACTTTGACTGCTTAATTATCGCAGCGAGCAACGTTGGCAGCAACGGCAACTTTATTGTTGTTGGCATCGAATTTCAACTCAAAAGAGATCAACATCAGCGTGAACTACTTATAATACAAATGGTATTTATTTATCATATTTTAGTTGAGCATTATGCAAAACTTTAACAAAGCGAACTTAAGTATACAGTTTATTATTGTTGGGCTTGGATCGGTCCATTTATGCATATAGATACAAAATTATTTTAATTTATTGCATTAGTTAACGGTTAGCTATTTATTTTTATTGCAATTTATATGCAGAATATAGATTTGTTTGAATTAATTTTGCAAAGTATTAACCAAAATAAAATATACACTTTAACCTTAACATTGAAATCCGCTAAAGATATTTTTTATTTTAAATACACTATTTCTGAGTGTGAGATAGTGATTTTAACAACTCGACCGAATCATAAAAAGTATTCATTTATGTTTTTAATTAATTATGCAACCTACATTTTATTATTATTATTATTATTATGCAACAATATTAACAACTAGATTCCTTGCAAGTGAATAGAAATCTGACCAGCTTTCAGTCATAATAACTCATACAACCGAATGTTGACGAAGAAAACGCGTCGAGAAAATATATTTCTTGAATAAAAGGCCACAAAATAAATGGGCAAAAATGAAAAGCGAACAAAAAGGGAATAAAGCGCATGAATGCAGCAGACCGCAAAGCGTTGCGCTTCATTAAAATCGGATTAAAGTCCTTGTTGCAAGCTGACGCTGACCAATATCTTTGGGCGCATTTCCCACGCTGACCAAAAAGGACACAAAACTCCAACAAATCTCGGTGTATGCAAAAACTGAACTAAAGATTGAAATGCGTATAAAATCGACCTAAAATCAAAATCAACCCCAAAGTCCCAGAACACAGAACCTAGGCCCAAGCGGCACCAGGTACATATGTGCCACAAGGAGGAACCCTTTAAAAAAAATGTGTGTGTAAAATTTCAAGAAAATCAAGCAGAAAATTTACGCAAAACGAAAGAAATTGAAATTGATTTCGAGCTGACCATTACGGTCCAACATTTTTGGGCTCTATATAGGGGGTTGAACTTGTCAACGCAGCGATGTGACGTTTATCCTTCGGCACAAAGGTTAATTTTCTTATAGCACGGGGTCAACGCTGGACACTCGAATCTAACAGCAGCAGCTACCTGAATCCTGGTCAGAGACAGCATCCGCGACAGTTCAGTTTTGAGATCTTGCATAGTTGGCCATTGTCTGCTGCCGTCAACTCTGACCTTTTGCCTGTAGCCGCAATTAGGTTGCAGTTTTTAAAGGTCAAAATTATACATTTGAATATTTTGCATTAAAATTGTATTCCCTATTTTCGGCTCAAAAGCGACAAAGCGAACCGATGCGATTCCGAGCACTTCTTGGGAGTATATAAATGGTCTGGGTTGCGTCGTTGAGTCCGCCCCACTTGGCTGACCTCGGGGCAACCGATTTGAATATGTGCTAATGATTTGTGACATGTTCTTCAGTTTGCTTTTATCGCAAATGTTTAATTCATGGGGGCCTTGAACAATGCACGCAATATATCTGAGAGAGAGAAAGAGAAAGAGAGAGAGTGAGAAAGAGAAAGAGTGATGCAGAGAGGGGAGGTGCCTGGCTGTATATATACATATCTATATATATATATATATATATATATATATATACATATAGGGTTGGACTTGGGCTTGGTCGAGACACATAAATAAAATTGGGCGTTTTAGTTGCTCATACTAAAATGGGGAGGCTCGAATGTAATTACTGCCAAGCACAATATACACACACACACACATTTAATCACATATGTGTGTGTGACCTTTTGACATGCGCTCTCGAAATACATTTCGAGTGGAGCAAAGAAGAAGCACATGTGTATAGTTAAATAGTCTGTTTGTACTTACAGGGTTATAAATTGGCTTACATACAAGCATATATATACATATCTATACATATATATATATATATATATATATATATATATACATGGAACCCTTAAATTGCTCATTGTTCACTTGCAGGTGCTGCATTTGATTGGGCTTATTGCATTTTAAAGGGCAAAGCAATTTCACAATAAAAGTTACAACCAATTCTTATTGGCCTTGTTATTATTTAACAACTAGCACTGATTCATAAAAGATTAATTTTAAATTGCAGAAAACAATCGAAGTTTTTTTTAATAATTTAATAGAGTTATTCGAATATTATTAATACAGAACTAAGCGCAATAAATTGGCTTAAATTGTAATTAAATCAAGAAATACGAATTTTATATTATATTTTTGAAGCATTTACACTTACCGACAGGAAAAAGACTAACTCAAAAAAAGAAACTAGTGAAAATTCGAGTGCTGTAAAAATAAGAATCCATCATTTGGAAAGCAAGCAAGCACATCAGTTCAGGAACCTTCAGCTCTCCTTTCAAATGGTGTGTGTGTGTGTGTGTGTGTATGAGTGCTTGTATCTGTGTATGTGGGAGTGAAAAAGTCCGCGAGCAAATATATTTTGTTCATTTTCTGTCGGCAGCTCCACTTTCCCCAATGAATCATCAGGCGGCCAAAAGTGACAACAGGCAAAAACCATCGTTTTTTTTTCTCGGCCACACAAAACAAAAGTAAAAATCAACACCAAGTTGGAGAGGGGAGGTGGGAGGTGGAGGCAGGGGTTGGGTGTTGCTGGTGCAGATGGTATGCTTCTGCTCGTCAGTTTAACCAGGATGACATGGCCCGGTCCATTGCGGTCCTGGACTCTGGCATTTTAGCACTTATTCATAAAGTCCTTGCCGCAACAAAGTGCGCAACCAGAACTTGCCCCAAAATGGAAAACAAGGAAAAAAAACAAACAAGCAAAAGCGACGCCAAAAGAAGAATTACTAAAAATATATCAATGTAAAAGTTTTCACCAAACGGGAACAGACGGATATACATATATTTAAGGAGGAAGCGGGTGGCAGAGCAGAGTGGGAGGGAGGAAGGGAGGAAGAGGGAAACAAGCAACAATGTAAATTATATGCCAGTTGGCTGCTGTTACATGTGATGGGTGGCAGGAGCAAAGGGGGGCAGGTTCAGACATCGCCGTCTCCTTTGTGCGGAGCATCTAAGTATCTGTGTGTTCAGCTGTATCTGTATCTGTATCTGTAACTGTAGCAGTGAATGTATGTATACAGATATATATTATATATATAAAACTGCATATTTACAACAAACTAACTGTTCATCCTGCAGTTGAGCAAACATGGAAAGTTTTGGTAGCACTTGCAACTTTCAAATTTCCAAATCTGTGCTATATACACATATATCTGTAGATCAGACACATTTATATATAACGGTGCTCATGAAGTAACCGATATATGTATATATATTTTTACATTTATTCCGACCACTAGCTAAACATTGCATTAGCTTGTTTAAATTACGCAAATTGGTTAAATATTTAAATAATAATAACAATAACAATCATAATTATAATAATATTTTGCATATCAGATGTGTAGAATAATTCAATTGACAAAGCAGCATTATAATAACCATAATTGTGTTATCTTTAAAAGAAATAGTAAATTAATAATAATATAGTTAGTGGAGGAAAGCTATGGTTTTCTGATATTATATGACATCTTACAAGTTATATAAATAATGTGATGAATTTTAAGCATTTTAAAAATATAATATTATTATTTATTTACACAGTCACTTGTAATTTAAAATGAATTAGGCGCCAGTCAGTTATATTAATATATTTGCAGATTCTTTGATTATGCGCTTAACACTTAGAAGCCTAAATACATTTTAATATATATAAAAGTGCCGCAATTTTCTTTATACACAGAGAGATACGTTTCAAATATATATTTCAAATCACTGTGCTTAAACATCACTTTTGTACACAGTGAGTTGTGCTTAAAGAGCCAGGCACCTACTTTCAATAAACTGCCCCAACGAGCTGGGCAAAAACAAAAGAGAAAAAAAAGAAATGAAATGAAAATATTAAATGGGAAAATGGGAACGGGGAACTGGGAACTGAGAACTGAGAACTGGCCAGTTGCCAGCATGATGTTGTGGCAAAGTTGTGGGTTAGGAGCCAAAGCAGCAGCAGCGAGTGCAAAGAGGCGCTCAAATGGGGTTGTCAGTATTTAACCCAAAAGGGTGGAGGTGCTGCCTGGCTGCGCGAACTCTGCGCACGCAGCACGACCACAACAATGGAGGATGCCACACACAGGAAGGTGGCAGGGCTGGTAGGGGGAGGGGAGGGCGCTGCATATACGAGTAACATACGAGGCACTAACAAGAGGTGCCGAGAACCACGGGATTAGGTTCAAAGGCAAAAAGACAGGACGCTGCATGAAAAAATGGACATGGAATATGGAAATGGAGAACACAAAAAAAAATATATATATAACTGAATGCAGGATGTGACGTCGCCCCCAAGTCGCATAACTCTTCTTCTTGGCAGCGCCAGCATCCCAAAAATCCAATTGAATTAGACTTTAATGGTTGCCAGAGAGAGACATCTAGCGGTGTTAATAAAAAGCAAACTGAACATTTTTCGCTTCTTCCACTCGGCACTGCTCTCTGCTTGGCTTTTATTATTTCTTTTTTTTTTGTCCTCTTGCTTTTCAAGAGAGCAAACAAAAAGCGAATTCCGATACAGTTAATGATAAGCCATCCGCAGCTTTAGAGGCGTGTATGAGCGAGATAGCTGACATATCGTATACAGCGAGAGTGAGAGCAAGAGCGAGCGCACAGCAGAGGGCGTTGCCAGCCAATGTTTTGAGTGAAAGAGCAGTGACTGAGAGTGCGTGTGTGTGAGTGAGAGTGTACAGCGACTCAACGAAACTTGACGAAACATTTGTGAGTGAGTTGAGCACTGCTTATTGGAAACCCACCAAGTACTTCAAATTGGCACTCTACTTATTAGCAACTGCCTCGCCACTCGCCACTCACCCCTCACCCCTCACCCCTCTCTCGACCCAAACAATTGATCATCCAATTGTACGTTTGCACCGCACATGCACATTTGCCATACCCCAAAACCGTCGCATGGGGTACGGGGCTGCAAAGTGCTGTGGCACTATTTGGCCCCTCAACTGGGTCGACACTTTTCCAATATTTTTGCATCTCTATTGCAGCTCCCCCCCCCCCCCCCCCTCAAACTTGCCCCCTTGCCACACATACCACCTCACACTTAACAATCTTCAACGGTTGCCTTTTAAGACAAATCAAGTGCTGAAGTGGGTTCTTGCAACGTTCGCGTGGCCAACAATTGTTTAGACCTCGTCGCATTTAAATTTTTCAATTTCTACGCTCTTCTTGCGTGCAAATTGCCTCAAAATGCAAATTGCCTCAAATACAACAAAATATACAAAAGAAATATGTATGTTGGCGTTTTAATTGAATGGCGTGGCTGGCATTTTCAATTGCGGCTTTAACTGCACCTTTTGGCCACCTCGGGTTTCCTCTCGTTAAAATCAAATTAAGTTATGATTTCATGTTTTGGCACTTTTCAAGTGTATTTATTGCGTGTCGCAACACGTATGTGTATGTGTGTATGTGTGTGTGTGCCTTATCCAATTAGCATACAAATATTATTCTAATTTTATTAGACACAAACAGTCAATAGGCTTCACTTGCAGTTAAAGTAACAATTACCAGCAAGAAACAAATGAAATTATCACTAATAATACTGGAAGGGCAATAAAAATTTTAATAAATGTTGGCTCAATCTCAAAGAAATTTAAGACATAAAAATGTTGCTAAGATTTAAGTAGTAAAATCATGCAGATAAATAATATTCCAATTTTTAAACAATATTTGGATTCTAAATTCTGCAAATTATAATCACTAAACTAAAGTATAGTATTATTTAACTATTATAATGGTTAATGGAGAAGTTTGTAAGAAAAAATCTTCCTTCCATATTACTCCTCTATTGCTAAACAAATGATTTTTATTATTTCATTATTGTCTTTCAATTTTAATTCCAAAACTTGAGAGAAGTCAAGAAATTTACAGTTTGAATTTATGTACTATTATATAAGGTAGAGTACAGCCAACACAGATGTTCATTAAGTTTCTTGCACATTTTGGAACTATATCGATTAATCGTGAAGTAATAACTATAATTTCTTTAAATTTATATTTTTTATCAATCATAAATTCAGTTTATCAAGCTTACTTTTATAAATAAGTACAAACTATAAATCAAGTATATGCAATACACAATACCAAGATTTATCCAGGCAGTAATTTCAGTTAGCCTAGCTTATCTGTGGAGGCAGCCAATGGCAGAGAGCTTTAACATATACACATGAATATATATCACAGATCGGCCATTACTTTCAAACTGGTCAAAGATAAGGCCGCACGCAAAGTTTGTCAAATGTGAAAAATGTGGAGCACAACAAACTTTAATCAGCCAACCAGAAATCATTGTGAGTCAAACAAAATAAAATGTTCAACATATTTTTTGTTAGGGGGCGTGGAGCTCATTTTAAAGTTGTTCGCACAACTTGGCCAACTGTATAGAAATATAAGAAAAAGGAGAAAAAATAACTTAACGGTAAAGCATCTAACAGATGCGCCAACTAAAAAACGAATTAGAGAGAAAAAAAAATCAGACCAGCCGAGAAACCCAAACAGAAACTGAAACAGAAACGAGTTCTTGTTGGACGCCCAGCGAAATCCAATGAGCGCAAGAGAGTTTTCACTCAGAGAGAGGGAGAGCCGATTGTGGTGGTTGTGGTGGTGGTGGTGGTGGTGCTGGCATTGGTATTGCTCGCTGTGCTGGTCGTGGTGGTGGTGGTGAGCCCAAATCAGCCAAACGCATTGGAGGTCTTGCCCCGCCACCAAAGAGAGCAACGGGTGCGAATGCGACCGTTGATTTCCACTCAAATGGAGCCGTTGCCATTAAGTGGCAGCTGGTGCGAGCAGTGCAGCAATAGAGCTGTGGCCCGGGGTGCAGCTGTATCTGTATCTTTGTGTATCTGAGCTGTGCGCTCTGTCAGTGGTGGAATGAGAGAGATTTGTGTGATGTGTCGTTAGGTCGAAATGGTCGAGTCGGGTCGGGTCGTGTACCTTTTGCCACGAATGTTTTGCCAGTCAGGCTCTAAAAGGCCTTACGAGAACAGCTGAGATTTCGCTGCTCGCATGACGCGCTTTTTCCACACAAGATAGAAAAATTTTTCTGAATTTTTATATCACATTTTCAAACAAAGTGCATGCAAAGGCGAGCTAAGAAATTTTCACAAGTCTCAAAATTAATTCGTGTGAGTGCAAATAAAAAAAATTCAATCACAAAAGAAAAGAAACGCAACGAATGAAATTTATAAAAATATTTAAAAAAAAAAATAATATTATATATATTATATTATATATATATATAAATATATACAAAAACTACAAATGTGTTTTTCGTGCTGTGAAAAATGTGCAGAGCAAATATAAAATAATTATTAATTCAATTTAATAATTATTATAATTATTGCAACGAAAAATCTCAAATAATCAAAATATTTTAAAATACTTGGCAAAAAAGTGTAACGGATAAATACATATTTTTTGAGAATAAAAAAGAAAAGAAAAATTGTTGAAACCGTTTTTTGGTGACTTACTCCGATCCCGTGCAAAGTGTATTCCAGCGGTTATTCCACGTGTTCCGATCCGGCCGCCAAAATTATTACGCACAATTCGCTGAGCGTGTACGGTGGCGGCGTCATGTGCGCCTCACCGTCCACCGCTCCCGGCTTCTTCAATCCGCGGCCGCAGTCCGGCGCCGAGCTGTCCGCCTTCGATCTGGGCCTCTCGCGCTCCATGACGTTGGGCGTGCCGCCGCACAGCGCCTGGCACGATCCCAATCTGGGTGGTCATCTGCATGCCTCTGCCGGACCCGGCTCCCTTGCGGGCACCAACAGCAGCGGTGGCGGCGGCGGCGGCGGTGGTGGCACCACACCCAGCAGCGTCGCCAGCCAACAGTCGGTGGGCATCAAACAGGATCTGTCCGGCCTGAGCGCCTCGACGGCAAACCTCAACCAAAGCGCACATCACGTCATCAAGGAGGATCTGTCCAGTTTGCCCAGCGCCAACGGCGGCTCCACTTCCGCACATCACACAAGCGCCGCTCAGTCCGGTCATGGCCCGGATCTGGTGCCCATCATCAAGGGCTCACAGTCGTCCAGCTGCGGCGGGGGTGGTGGTGGCGGTGGCAGCACCACGCCCAGCTCCCAGGCAAACAGTTCGCACTCGCAGAGCAGCAATAGCGGATCCCAGATCGATTCCAAACAGAGCATCGAGTGCGTCGTCTGCGGCGACAAGAGCTCCGGCAAACACTACGGTCAATTTACCTGTGAAGGTGAGTAAAACACACACAAAAATAGGGAGTAAGCAATTCATCCGATCAATTGAATCTTCGCGTGCTTTTTGCTGCTTTATATGTATCTGCAAATGATGACCAAACAGAAATCTAAACTTCAAAATAGTTTTGTTGCCTGCAACTCAGAAATCTAGCACTCAAAAGCGTGCTGATCTTGACAGTTACGTTGAATTATGGCAGTTTGATGAGTTGGCAATAAAATTCGGTGATGTATGGTGAAACTTGTCTAACGTGGGTGTGTGTGTATGTGTGTGTGTGTGTGTGTGTGTGTGTGTGTGTGTGTGTGTGAATGTTTGCAATTAGGTGGTAGGCATGGGAAGAGTGTGTAAATGCTGACAGCAATTTCAGCTACATTGCTAACTATTTCCCACAACATACAGTAGATATAACTATCGTGCAACTGTGCATCACTCAATTTGGGCGAAGTATGTTGTCTAAAAGGAATCTTAATCAGATATGTGATTTTGATTTCATCATCCACATTATTATCTCTGTAATCGAATTGGGTTGCATAGCCAATATCTACTGAAGCTACAAATACAATTTTTAGTTATACTTTTCTAATATAATTTTCTTCCTAAGTTCTGCTTTAGTTTCTCATAGATCAGTCAATATCAAATATCCTCCATTAAAGATCTGTTTACACAAGATATATAACATCAGTCGTTTCGATTTCGACTTCATTCGAAGCCCATGGAATTATTTGTTCAGCTATTTAAATATTTTACAGATACTTTATCTTTATTGTAGCAATTGTTGCACATTCTCAAGTCAACCTGTAGATAGTCATGTATCAGATTGAGATTGCGATTTTCAAGTGCCATTTCATATACGATTCTCAACTAACAACACCAATTTGAGCATTAGGCAATTACTACTGTACTTGCCCTCTGCCAGAACAAAATTCGCGCTTTTACCATTTCAAATCTGTATCATATACTTTTATATCTTAGTATCTTTCGCGCAATTTTATATCTTAGTTAATTTTGTGAGAAATACAATAAAATATCTCGTAAAGTTGTAAAAAGGCCGCCTCCGCGATTCTTTTGCCAGCCAGTTCTGGTCAAAATGCTGTTACAACTCCCGCCAATTGCTCCAACCGATCCAGTTGCACGCACCCGCAACATCTTGACTCGCTTATCGCCAGATAAAAGCGTAGAATTATGAAAAGAAAAAAAATTAGTATTATCTATATGAAATACGGTGCGCTTTTGTACTAAGCCAAACAATTGTTGTGCAAACATGCAAATTGTGCGGCTGCGGCCGCTAAATGAATCGCCCGCCTTTTTATTATTGTCTTAGACCTGGCCGAGAGAGCAGACAGCAATGGTAGACACAAGAGGGGTTGGCGGCATGAGGCAAGAGGGTAGAATTCTGCATTCATGAGCTTAGATTAACGCTGCACGCAGCGCTGGCATTTAGTAGAACGCAAAGTTTAACTTGTCATACTCATATCTCTTCAAATGTGCGGCTCTTAGTCAGAGAGAAATTACAGCTACAACGCATAGATATATTGAACAGTGGTGTGAGTTGCAATAAATACTGGTTACAAGGTTGTTGATTTAATAAGATTAATTGTTAATTTGTTTCTCATTATTTGTTGGCAAATTCTAAAATTTGATTGTGATATTTTTATTTAAGTTTCCTTATAACTCAAAAACTTAATATTAATGAATGAATCGAATTAACTTAAGGAAAACAAACATTTTATTGAATTAAACTTTATATATTTATATATACATATATATATTATTATTAATTTTTTTCTAAATTCATTGTATATAAGCAATTTGTTCTATATCTAAGGCACTCTTAAGGCTAAAGCTTCTCTAGTTTTTCATTTGAGTAGTAAAACTAATCTCAAAAAGATTTATTTAAGCATCTTGAGTCACTGTTCGCATTGCTGCGTTGTGGGCGCTTTTATCATTATTAATCACCCAGCATTTTGTACGCATGCGCAGCAACAATACAACAATAACAACAGACTGCCAGACGAATAAGAACCACAATCAAAATATGTGGCTCGGTGACCGCCTCGCTGCATTCTGAAGGTGTTTTCTGCAACTCGCCACCCGCTTGCCCATGCATGTGTTGCACACAGATACACATGTATCTGTGACTGTTGCACTTGTGTATCTTTTGGGGGCAGCGGCGGCTGATGATGTTGCCACGATTGCAATCTATTTTGTTCTATGTACTCAGTCTCGACTCGCGGGTCTCGTCTCTTCAGTCGCAAGTCTCAAGTTGAACCATGGACGAATACAAAAAAAAAAAGGCAACAAAAAAGTAAATGCAGAAAATGTATTTCAAACTAAATAGTAAAGCGTATAGAAAACGCTCAGCGCTTAGAAGCGTATCATTGCCTGCTTTTTCTTTTTTTGTTCTTTTTTTGTTGCTTTTTTTGATGATCGCTTTCCACCAATATGCCATAATGTGCGTCCTTTCAGCTGATTCACTTCCAAGCTAAGATACCACGTACTTGCAGATACTTGCCACAACTCGTTTTGTGCCGTTGTTGCTGTCTCACTTGCCTGTCTGTCTGTCTGTCTGTCCGCCTGGCTGTCTCTCAGTTTCTCAGTGCTGTCTGCGCTGTCGGCGCTGTCTGTCCAGGGCGCAGTATGTGAAATTTATTCCAAAAAGACACCCCACTCCGTCAAGCGTCCTCTCGCATTTGTAGCTGTAAGATTAATTGTAGCTTATGCGTGTTGCCTGTTCCTGAGTCCAAGTATATTACTCCTCGCCCCTTGCAAGTTCAGTTCTTTATAGTAGCAACTTGTTTGATTTCGTACCCAGCTGTTCCTTTTTTTGGTTTTTTGTTTTTTATGGGCCACACTTGTAGGTTAAATTAGGTACTGACAGATATCAGGTCCCACTTATAATATTGTAAATTTGCACAACCAGGAAAATACTCGCGAGTATGGCAACATAACCTTTGCTTAAAGTCACGGTTCAAGCGGCTGCTGCTGCCTGAAAAATGTACGCCGATAAAGCGCACTGATAACATTAATGATGAGTGCATGCCTTTAATGTGCCAAGCCAACAAAAGCAACAGCAACAGGCCACATCCAAACAGACATCTTGCCTATTAATTTAGCTATTTGTCGTAGCTATTTTTCTCAGTATTATTTATTTTTTATTTATTTATTTTTTCGTTTTTATTCACGTACATAATTTTTATTGTGTTGTCAAGTTGTTCTTAGAACTTGTTGGATTTTCCTTAAACACCTTTGCATTGCAAATTTGTGTTGCGTTTATTTTTTTGCAAGAAAATGTTTCTTAGGGCCAATGTCAAAATATAATTAACTTGATTTATCTGCTGCCCCACATGAGTACGACAAATAAATTTCAAAAAAACTGCAACAGAAATCTAAGTAGCAAACATGCAATTAATTTAGTGCCACATAAACATTAACTGCAAAAGCAAAAGAAAAGTTTTTTAAAAAATGCAAAAAACGAAGTGAAATAATAACTAATGCAGGCCTGGCCTGGCGCTTGATATGAAGAGAAAGAAGAAACATATCAAGCCTAATTATTAAGCGCAAGCAGCACGCATTAGCTGTGCGAATGTATCTCGAAGATACTTTGTCAACTTGATGTAGTAGGCCGTCGCAAACGCATTAACATTTTGCACAGTGCATACGAGCATACAAGAAAAGCAAAAGGAAGTTTCATGTAAGCTCATTTAAATTATTTCCCACGTTCCCGCAATTAAAGCGCAACCCAAAAACCAAGAATTCATATGCGGAACCACACGATGGTCAACCAAACAGTAGCAAACCCAAAAAAAAAACACAAAAAAAACCAAATGCAAAGAAAAAAACAATTTTTGATGTTGACAATGTCACAAGTTGCTTCAAGCTTGTCCATAGTCATCAGTGTCTTGTATAATTTCATTTTTTTTTTTCCTTTGGATTTCCTTTTGAAGAAATCTGCTGAACAACATGTGTGGCTTTTTAATTCACTTCATTATGATGTATTCAAATAAAGCGATCTTCAGTCCACAAAATAATCGTAAATTGCACTCAACTCAACAAGTATGAAAATTTGAGATTTAATAATCCATTACGATCTTGCAAAGCTACGCAATTTAATATAGATATATACATTATTTTTTTTTTCTTAAATCGATCATTTTTAGCTACACAGTTTTATTTCGCATTTGGTATTTAAAAGAATTAGAATTGATTCGCTTTTCACTTTGCGCTTTCCCATATTACTTAAGGACTGAATGCTTTGCCATTGCACTTTTACAGATCGGAGACTCTTGTATATAAATTATTTGAAAATTCCAATGGGTAGACAGATTCGCTGAGCTTTAACAAAAGGCGCACATAAATCAATTAGCTGTCTACTCGATTCCCAAAAAATACAAAAATTTAATAAAACACACACCAAATAAAAAAAAAATATATAAGTAACAACAACAAAGTAAATACGATTGCAAAAAAATTACCAACGCCCACTGCGCATTTTTCAGATCTGTTTTTCGTGGTGCAATTTATGACGTTGCAGCCTTATGCATTTTTTTTTGTTTTTTTTTTTTTGGGGCGTTAAGGCGTGTCTGCGACGCCCGCTGTAAAACGTATTTTACTTATTAATTAGTAACGAAAAGCTTAATAAATTTCAAGCTTGTATTAAATTTGCATTTAATATTGTTTTTGACTTAAAACTCAATATCATTTATTATTTGAGCATAAATCGCTTTATGATTCACATTTATAACTTCCGGACGATTTGGCACATGCACAAACACATGATTTACAATCACCATCTCTTGTGCACATATGTATGAGGAATACCAAAACGAATTTCGGTTAACTTATAGCAGCAATATTAATTTTGGCAAATTGTGGCAATAAAATTGTGAGGTAGCTTCCAAAAAAAATAAGGGGAAAATGAATAATATTTATGTTTACTTTTGCCTGATCGAGTTGTGGCAACTCTGGATTGCCTCACTGCTTGCCTTGTCAACATTAATGAGCTGGTCTGGGATATAAATTATTTGGCACAAGCGCCAGCGCCAGCGCCATCCGAAGCCCTTCATTAAAAAGCTACAGCAACAAAAAAACAAATAAAAAACAAAAAAAAAAAATATAAACAAAACAAGAATGCAATGCCGCTGAATACGAAACTTAATTGTACAGATTTTTGGCCCAGACAAAATAAACAGCAACAATATAAAACAACAAGAAGAATGGGGAAAGACATTGTAATCATTAAGCGCTGCCTTGTAGTACAAATCGTTGTACTTAGAAGCCACAGTTAAAGCCAATAATGCTGCTGTTGCCAAAGTTGCTGTTGCGATTGCAGCTTGCAACTTGGTGCTTCAGCTTGAACTGTGCCTCGTCTATGCCAAATGAGGCGCAAAAAATGCATCCTGACACGATGCGATTTCGTAAAAATCACCCAATTCTCCATTCCCCCCAACGGGATCATCGACAAGCGGCCAAAAATCGTGAACTACTGAGCGACTTGATCCGCTTTATAATGTAACGGTTTAATTAATTATGTTAAGCTGCAGCCGCAACCGCAGTCGCAGCAACGTGCAACGTGCAACACACAAGGGCTCAGACACAGTTGTTGCCACTTCATGCGCAATTTTCATTTTCAGCTAACTTGGCTAATCGATCAGCTGCAGCAGAGTCCCCACATCCCCTTTGACTCGCTGCCCAAAAATGGATTATACCCTGACCAAAAAGGGAACAGCGAGTGTTATAGTTTTGAGTTTGATGGCAGATCTGAAATTTGGTATATACATAAAAAATATATTAACGACACCTTTCCAAATATCACACCTTGCAATTTATGTAAATATGAATAGAAAATTTAGAAAATTCATTTACTGCTTCACAGCTGCCACGTAAGTTGCTGTTATTAGTGGGATTAGTGTATGAGTCAGTCGATAATATTCGTTCTTCGTTCGCAACTTGTTTGATTTTTCTTCTATTTAGTGTGGAACTTTTGCCTGCTGCACGTTTTTCTTTTTTTTTTTTTGTATGGCATCTCTTTTTCTCATGCTGTGATGCCTGGTGCACTTGCAACATTCGCGAGAGAGAACACAGCCTGAGCTTGAGCTTCAGCTTGAGTCTCATGACGACATGCCCCGCAGCGCTGTGGAGTGGTCTCTTTAATAGTGCAACAGCACCGCAGCAATAACCTTTCTTATCGCCATGTGTCGCTGGACAACAGGCAGCAAACAGGCCCCAAGTACATGACCGCAACTTGGACTTGAACTGGGCTTGGGTTTGGGTTTGGTTTTGGTTTGGGCTTAGCCCTGGCCAACTGAACAACTGAGCAACTGGAAATTTCGCATAGAGTTTTGGCTGCATAACTTCACATAGCATCAGTTAAATCAAAGCTAAATCGCTTATCTTTATTTTCGCTGAGCTCCAGTCGGCATTTTGTTGTTGAAGTTGCTCTTGTTGTTTTGTTGTTAATGTTGTTTTGTTTTCGTTTTTTTTTTTTGTTTTTTTTTTTTTGAGTTTGTTGTGTCTGTGCAACGTGCGAATTACTCTGTAGATTGGACTGCATACGGTGGCATATGGGCCAGGCTGTGTGGGATGCAGTTATTGAAGGAACTGCAGGCTAACTTAAAAAACGAGTTTCAATGAAATGAGTAAGCGCATAGACTGACCAAATAGTTGAAGGCATTTTCAAGTTTCCCTAAGTACATTTTGAGCGTTCCAAGCAACAGTCAAATTCAAACTATTTCAAACCGAATATCTAAAAGAGTAACTTCACAATGTCACTGCCAAACAACTCTAATGGCAATGTAGTTCAATTCAACACAGCCAATTAACGATTCGCTCAGACTGGCAACAATTTCATTAACTGGAAAGTTCTTAAATTTGCCACAGCTGAGAAGCTTTGTTGCACTGTTGCAGCAGATACATGATGCTTCTCACAAGTATCTTTACCATTGACCTAATTCGAGTTGTAAACCCTGCTGCTTTATAGCAATGTCAACCCCAAATGGCGTTGCCTGCTGTTATGCCAGTTACCCAGTAATCAGCTGGGACACCTGCAACTGCAATAGCAACAATTGCAATCGGCAATTGCAGTTGGGCTTCCGCCTCATGCGGCGCACTGAAGTTCAAGCGCGTTCATAATCAGCGCATTTTGTAGATACTCGAAGTGCATGCAAGTTAAAACATTTTGCGGTTCGTGTCTGGGCCTGCAATTATGTTTTGGTTTTACTCCAGATACTTTGTCTAGCTTTTGCTGCGCTTTGGCTTTGCCGCCGCCTCAATCTCAGTTGCCAAGTCTTCTATCGTTTGCAGAGATGAGCGCGTGTCGAAATTTATTTCAATTATGATACCAAAACAATTATGAACACATAAATTGCACTGCAACTCTCCAGAGTGAACATCCAAATATTGTTGTTTGTTATTTGAAATAATTATTACATTTACAATTTTACATTTAACATAACATAACATCAAATATTCAAATAGATGCATATATAAATATATTAAAAAATCACTCAAATGCACATAAATAATTTGAGATAATTCTTTTGGATGCTCGTGTCACGACACGCGCACATCTATAGTCTTGGTGTCTTGAGGCGCTGTGCTAATTACTTGAACTAGCTGCCTGCACATGTGCGCTTAACATTTAATTATTGCGACTTAATGACGGCTCTCTAGCTGTGTATTTAGGGTGTCTGTGAGTGTGTGTGCCCGTGTGTGTGTGTGTATTAATAATTAGAAAATATGCCGACAATGGGGCGTAGTCTGGTCGCTGCTATTGACTTTGTGTTACACATCTTGTGCAACGGTGCATTGACCGAACCGCAAGCAATCGCAATTGGCCGAAAAACCAAAAACAAAAAACAACAACAAAAAACAACAACAAAAAACGAGCTTGCATTAGCATTGCGGCATATTGGCCAAGAGTATTGGTTAATTTAAAAGAAAGAGTTTATAGAGTAGTCAATAGTAACTCATAGATACTGCTATGAATGCACTCATTCGCTTTGGCCCAAACTAATTTCACGCTTCAAATTGATGCGGCCAAGCGGCAAAAGTCTCTTGCGCTGTGCTGCACTTTCGTTTGTGGAGCTCATGGCCATGGTCATGCTAGTGCAGCGGGGTAAGTGCGGGGCGCATGTGGGGAGGGTGCTGCTGGGTAATTTGTATACATATATGTGTGTGTGTGTGTGTGTGTGTGTGTGTGTGTTAATATCGTGCACACATCTCAGGAAGTTCAATTAATAGAACGAATACTTGAGCTTAGCTGTAGTTCTTGGAACTTCTAACTGTATTGAACGCTTTATGGCGCGTAGCACACGCAAGCTCCAAGCCCCAACACTTACTTCCCCCCCCGTTAACATTTCCCCTATTGGCTGGCAATTGAGCGCAGGCGTAATTGAAACTACCGCAAAAGTGTGCTTATGGCTAAACTGTCTCGTACTTATGAGATACATTTTGAAGCCATAGCAAGGCCATGACAACACGACTACTTTAGGGCTTCTTCTGCTTCTGCCCATGGGGAGGGGGTGGGGGCTGGAGTAGTGGTGGGGAGGTTGGATTGACTTTGACTATGTGGTGCTCGCACCTTGTGCATACACTGGCTATATAGCTGCATCCATCTATATCTTCATCTGAAGCTGCATCTATATCTGCGTTTGGGCATCTTTCGCTCCACCCTTTTTCGGTTATTGATATAACATGATATGGCAATGGCAATGCCAATGCTGAACTGACTAAAAAAAACCCCAACCTCTCGAAGCAGTTCCCCTCTCTTTGCTGGCTCATAGTTGAATGCTTCTGCCTCGTATCTTCATCAATAACGACACGGAGCAGCGCAGTTCGCATCGCCGTCGTCGGAGCTCTAGATAAAGCTGCGATAGCCGCATATGGGCAGCGGCATCCCCTCCCTTCCGCTTAGCAGCGCTCCTTTTCTTTTTTCAGTTTCAAAGCCGTAGGTACCACGACCAGGCCTTTGCAGCTGTCCAGCTGTCCCAACTGTCCCTCAGTGCACAACAACAACAATAACAGCAGCAGCAGCAGCAGCAGCAGCAGCAAACCCGAGTGGAATAGAGGCACAGGCAACGGTACGTCTTGTGCAGAAATCGTGACTTGGTACAATATCGTTATTCGTAGATCATATGGTGTAAAAGCTTAAGTGTGTGCTGTATGTGTATATTTCCTAGATGCCTTTTAGTTGCATCTCTTGGGCTTGTCTACCGCGGCGTGTGAGGCCAACTTTTGGCAGTTGACTTGGCAGTTTCGACATTGCAGCATGCCCTTCTTCTCCTATATTTCGTCATTCGTCCCAATTCTTAGCTTCCATATTAGAAAAGTCCACAAAGTAGCTGATTCACAGCTTCTAAAGCTTTAAATGGAAAGCAGCTTTAGGCCAGTTCGTCTAGCACCTTAAGGATTTCAACATATATTAAAATTCGATTGGATCGGATGATTATATTAGTATATTAAAGTTTTTACCACTTTCTCATACTCCAGAAACTTTAATTGAATTTAGAGATGCGTCTTATTAAGTAAAATTTGATCTTCACCACTGGGAAAGCTTTTGCTCAACCAACAATATTTATCAGGCATGCTTCAATCAAAATGATAAGACTTTTCATTTCAGAATGCAATAGACATGCACTTGCGATTGTTTTTAATCTATCTATTTATCTATCTTCATTTTCTCAGTGCATAAGATGATAATTCGGCTAAACTGAATTATTGAATATTAATCTCAGAGATCTCAATTCACTTTCCTCAACATTTAACAGTTGTGGCGACTTAAAGCTTAACTTCTGTCACTCTCTGCCTAGTTTAAGGATGTAGCGCATTACTTGACCGACTTAAAGTCACCGCTTGAAATTCACAGAGCCCGGCCACGTTTTGGTGCACACGATCGCAACGCAGTCCGTACCCAGTCAGCTCCCTTCCCCATTCCACACTGACTGCCTGGGCAGGAGTGCGCATTGAAAATCTTTTATAGCGCTGATCGGCATAGCTGCATAGCTGCAGAGGAGACAGCGACTATGGCGACTGTAGCCTGGTGCTGTGTATGCTTACATATTTTGTTTGATGATGATTTTACAGCTTAAAACGAATTTTATGAGCATATGCCATTGTTTTTTGAGTTATTGTGAGAAATTTTGTGTGGCATGGCCCAAAGCGTGGCCCCCGCTAAAAACAAAAACAAAAACAAAAAAAGGCACAACAACAACAGCCACTGGACTCATGCAGATAGACAGATGAATGCAATGGTAGGCGTAGGGTAGGGGTGGCGAGGGGAATGTTGAATGGGGAAGGAGGTGCAACGCAATTGATACACATGTTCTGCTGCATGGCGACATCAAATTGCATTTGGAGCTTGTAAGCAACGCGCCAGACTCGCCAGGCCAACTCTATCAGTGAGTGCTTAATGGCTGCCCGCAACAACAGCCAAGTCAGTAACTTGGCTTGTCTACAGACTTAACAGTAAATTCGTGGAGCCAAAACCAAGAAAGCAAAAAAGATGTAGAATTCAACAGCAGTCGATCTGTTACTAAAACTTAAAGAGCTTGCTGGCGTTCAAGTCCGTCGTATCATCGTGCCCAGAGATACACTTTGTTAATTGAAAGCCATTAAAGGTAATTTTATGGAAGGCGTTAAGCCATGAAACGTGTAACATGACCATTGACATAGGGAACAACAGCCAGGCAACAGTGGGACATAGAGGCACAGAGGCATAGGGGATGCGGAGATGGGTGGATGCGGTGATGGGGGAGAGGTATGTAGTGTCTCAGGAATAACAACTAGGACTAAGACAAACAACTGCGAGTGTCATGAAATGAAGCGCAACTTGCCGCATTTAGTGGCATGTTCTGCGCTTAGGTACTTTGCTTTACAAGTGGTAACAATTTTTTGTTCCCTTTTTTCAATTTTTTGTTTGTTTTTTTTTTGTTTTTCTTTGATCCAAGTGCCATGGAATTTGTTTTACTTGTTGCAAAGCATTTGAAGGTGCAACTGATGTCTCGAGTATTTTATTTCTCTTTTTTACATAATAATATAATAGTGATTGATAAATTAAGCTGTCATTTTAATATTGAATTTCTACATTATTCAAGTATATTTTGTTCCATTTATTAACCATACAATTTTCGCATTGCTTTTTCAGGCTGCAAATCGTTCTTCAAGCGCTCCGTGCGACGCAACCTGACATATTCGTGTCGGGGCAGCAGAAACTGTCCCATAGATCAACATCATCGCAATCAATGCCAATATTGCCGTTTGAAAAAGTGCCTCAAAATGGGCATGCGACGCGAAGGTAAGTCTCTTGTCTCCAACCGTTTCCCCCTCCCACAAATTGCTAGTATATAAGAAATACAGTGAAATTCGAAATTTTTCGCATTGGGTGTGGGTCAATTAAAAGTCAAACAGTGAGGCAAATACATAAATAAATTAAATGCGCCGAGACCAAGGCGAAAAGAAAACGAAACAAGAAAGGAAAGCAAATAACAATGACAAAACGGAAGTAGCACACGACAAATGCAACAACCACAACAAATATAAGTCTATAGAGAAATAACATGTGATTTTTCTAGTGAATTTGGGTTACATTTGGTCTCCAATAAATGGGGCAACTAAATGTCACATGCTAGGAATGTGCGCACAACACAATTGACAACTGTGGGCTGCTCTTTAGCTGCTCTACGGCTCTACTTGGCTAGTGGTTCAGCCATTTGGACGGTGCCAAGTGGCCGGCAATGAAAAGAATGTGGCACCACCACCATGCAAGTGATACTTGACGATAAGCTGATGCTTCATCTATCTGAAATAGTCGCTTCTTAATAAGTTGATACTTACAAAGTATACACAATCGCTAGCAGTGCAAAACAACCCTTTGCAAAACACACTTAACAACTAAACGTTTTAGAATATAACTCTCAATAGCTGTCATTCATCCAAATATCTTAATAAGTAGGCATTATAAAATTTAATAGCCAGCTAATAACATACCTATTCCTATTCACAAACCATTAAAAAATTAAGCTCTACGCATGACATTTAGCAAAGTTCCTAAGTAACGTGAAAAACGAGCCCATAAAGCTACTTAACCAGGCACTGAGTTAATGTATAAAATCTAAAGTGGTCGACCAGCACATACCCATTACAATTATGTACGTATCTCATATCATATGTCATATGTAAGTGCAAAATTGTACAATACCCATATGCACTGTTTATAGTTATAGGGTATAGAAAAACAATTAGGCATTGAGTACAGCATAGTGAACCTAAAGATCAAATGCAAACTTGTTCGCTCGTTGGTTAATAATTATATAAAAAAAAAAATGTATATTGTACAAGTATAAATACTTGTATACTTGTATAGTTGAATATATTGAATACTTGATTAGTTGAGCATTAGAAAATTAGCTCAATATTGTAATTTGTATATCAACACTTTTATTATTGTGGCGCTTGAGGCATGCTGCCGTTGTCAGCAATGATTTATTTAAAGTAATTTGATTTAATCAAGCTTCATACACTGACCGAAAATTATGGGTTAACAGCTGACAACTCGACAGCTAAATGCTATATTTGTTTACAGTGGACAGGAAGTGACTTGCATGGAAACTATACTATACTTTGTATTTGGACAGTGCATGCACAGACTTAATCAAAGTCAGCATGCAACATGTTTCGTTTGCAAATATTTGGCATAGTTGGGTCAAATGTTTTTTTTTTTCCACAAATTGGCAAACAACGACAAATTGACAGACGCCACTGTGAATCGATCAATGACTTGACTGACTGACTGACTGACTGACTGACTGACTAAATGAGTGACTGGTTGGGTGACTGTTTGACTGGTTGGTTAGTTGCAGTTGTTGGCATTAACAATTAACTGCTGTCTGGTCAACAGAGGGAAAGACTGACAGAGACAGAGACAGTAAGCGAGAGTGAGAAAAAGATACTCGTCAAGCTGCTGGACAAAGCTGTTATTATTTGCACTAATATTGACAGGTTTTTCGCAAAATGCTAATAACCCCCTACCCCAAACAACAGCAACAACAGCAACAACAACAACATCAACAGCAGCAGCAGCAGATGTTGTGTTGTGTCTGCGATTTAGGTTAAGAACGATGTAATTAAAATGCAGCTATAGCCACATTGTAATTAAATGTATCTAAATATTGATTTAAACTTTATAGCTCTAGAGTATTGCGCAAAAATATGAAAATATATACAAATTTGCTTAGGCCAAGTACAATATGTTGTTTTTAGCTAATGACACACAGTCAACCCAAGTTTTCAATTCATATATATATATATATATATTTGTAAATTTGTTTCTGTTTATTTGGTTACCTGTTTGGTCATTAAATATGTGATTACCTGTAGCTGCCGCAGTGGCAGACAACTTGTCAACTTCATAAGACCCAAAAGAGTTCAACACCTTTGCCCTAGCGCCCCTCCCCATAGCATTTCCTAATGTACAAGTTCTGCGTAAAACTAGTTCACAATACGACAATGTCTATATCAGCGCTGAGAAATCGTGAGAAAATGTCTTTTCTGCATAGAATTTTATTCCCTTTTTCTGCGTTTTTATTTTTTTATTTTTGCTTTTTTTTTTTGCTTTTTTGGGCGATACTTAGCATAAAAGTGGCACAGAGGTTATGCCTCGCAAGACCTGGTCAAGAAACTCTACGTGTTCGGTCGCTCAAAGGAAACCTGAAAATCCGTATAAAATCAAGGCACCGGGGTCGCTCTAATTAAACTGCAATGTCAATTGGATGGGGTGGAATGGGATGGGGTGAGATGGTTTGGGTCAGCGAACTGGACAACTGTTTTGCAGAAACTCGTTTACACTACACAGCTAAGGGATGAGCTACCAAAAATTACTTTAGATTATAAAGGTATTTTGTTAGGAAAAAATGTAAGCTTTAAAACTCAACTTGAAACGGGTCAGAAAACTATAAAATCAGTAGGCAGTGAAGGGGGTTGTTAGTAATATTCTGCAGTTAGAAATATCATCAAATTAAAAAATAAAACAAAATTAAAGAGCATTTCAAATAGTACAAATTCAATTTACTAGCTATGCCAAGCAAATAAATATAGATTATAGCGGATCAGCTGATATATATTCTAGATACATATACAAAAATAGTCAAAATGTACTTCTTTTACTGGCTTTTCTTAATTAAATTCAGAAGCTTCAATTGTGTGTCAAAGCAACTATCTTATATAAGCTCATATATGCATTATAATTAACATTGGAAATTTTAACTCAACAATCACAGCAACAACTACTCAAGTATATTAATAGCAAGGCAAATATTTAATCGTGCAAATGGCATGACAAGTTAAAGGTTCTTTGAACACTCGGGCGGAAACTGCATTTCCACACATACGTATTTACATATGCATAGATATACATATATACACATATGTAGATGCGTGTATATATATATATATATATATATATATAGATGAATGTATTTATATTGAAACCTCGGCGGAACTGAAGCGTGTGTTAATCCACTTGGCCACAATTAGCTGTGGACCACTTGGGCACGCTCTCAAGTGAGCAGCTTGACATGTGCGACTCGATGACTTTGTATATCGTTTATCGATTGCATAAGTGCGAAACTTGGGACAGAAGCACTACTACAAAAAAAAAAAAAGCACATTCAAGACTTGAGCACGTGCTGCTGGCCCACAGCTTCTCATTCATTAAGCAATCAGCAAATGTGGCAGAGTTATGCTTCTTCTACCTCTTTCACATCATCTGGTCGTTGTTGTTGTTGTTGTTGTTGGCTGATGTTATCTGTTAAAGTTGTTGGAGTTGATCTGCGTTGCAGTTGCGAGTTAGTTTTTGTGGTCAGTCTGGCAAGTTTTGAGCTGTGGTCACTGTCGAATTTATTTTCCCAGGCGCATAAATAAGCCCATGCTCAAAAACTGGACAGGCAGAGAAACAGAGAGGGAGAGTGAGAGAGAGAGAGAGAGAGCTAACCGGTTTGCAACGTCTTCGGTTGCCTGTATAGATCAGTTTTGGAATATTTTTGTGTTGAGGATCAGCCGTTTGCCTGCGCAAATTACGCAAATGTATTGTATAAATAATTGTGTCGCCCCGTCGCTGGACATTGGTCAAGTCTGGGAGTTCCGGTTCTGCAACCCCCGGCAACATAATTGCTTGGGTAAAGCAATAAA
Organism: Drosophila setosimentum; assembly: GCA_035043505.1. Lineage (NCBI taxonomy): Eukaryota > Metazoa > Arthropoda > Insecta > Diptera > Drosophilidae > Drosophila > Drosophila setosimentum. Next base: position 991,943 of record JAWNMY010000023.1, on the reverse strand, counting down.
CAAACACAGTTTTTTTGCTGTTGCTGTTATTGTTGTTGTTGTTGTCGTCGTTCTGATCCTATATATTGGAAACTCTTAGGATTTTTTGTCTGCATTGTGCGAGTAGACCAAAAATGCTTTCGCTTTTCGCTTCAACAAAAGACGTTACTTTTGCCAGTCCAACTGTATGTGTATGTTAATATGTGTATGTGTGAGTGTGTGTGTGTGTGTGGTATGTGTGTGTTGTGTCTAAAACAATGGCTGAGCCCAACACTTGGTCTGATCAGCAATCGTGTTTAGCTATATTTGCTTTTTAGTGCCTTGGGCAAAGTTTTACGATTTTGTTGTTTCGATTATTTGGAATTCAGCCTGTTACTCTGACACTCGAGTGGGGTTAGGTGTGGTGCATATGACTCGGTCTAGGTGTGTACCTCTAATATTTGAGGTGTAAAAACCTTTGCTAACCCACATTTGATATCAGCTCAAGTACCCAGTGCGCGCCATGTAATCCATTGTACTCAAGGAAAAAAACAAAAAAGAAAAAATATTTGTATCAAATGCGTTTTACGGCCGAGCCAAGCCTTTTGCAGACTTGCAGACTATGCAGACTATGCAGGTGTAAGTCTAAAGTATTACTAATGTGAGGGAATTGCTAGTCAAAGTTCAAAGACAAGGAATGCACTTTGGATTCAGAGAGAGAGCCTTTGAGCACACCCAAAGCGTAGCTTTTGTGTTCGTTTGCCTTGCTTCTTAGTACTCAGCAATAAGTAATCTCTCACTCTCTATCTCTCTTTCTCTTTCATAACCTGTCTCTCTTTGTGCTGACAGGATTCGCTGGGGCGCAGTCTTTATGTAAGTTAAAATATCAACTCGGCAAATAAAAGGATTTAGTTCTGTAGCTCTCTTCCGCGCTCTTCGCTTGCTGCTTAAAACTTGTATTAAGACTTGTATTAATATCTCATTTCAAAGCTGAAGTATTTGAATTAGCTGTGAGTCCAATTTTCAAATTTTCAGCTGCCGACTATCTTTCATACCTTTAACTTAACTCCTTGTCAATAATTAAAATTATTAATTTTATTTGATTTATTTTCTAAATGCATCAATTTATTTGAAGTGGAACTCAGTGTTTTTTGCATAAGTCTAAATTGGGTACACTTTGTTTTGGCATAATCAAAATTTGTACTGTTCAGTTTGAACAGCTGTAGCAAAAGATTTCTCATTTAATTCGAAGACTGTGCGCAAAAGATGCAAACGAACAGTTACACTAACACACACATACACACAATGGCACACACGTGCTTGTATCTGGTATCTTGGAGATGCGTTGAAAGTATTTAGTTGAATTTGCATATATAAGCAGTTGTGGCAACAACAGGGGTTGCCAATGCTCACAAGATTCAAACTGGACGACAAAAAATACAGAAATGAAAAAGGGGTTTAAGGGTAGCCCAGGCACAGGCCCAGGTCGAAAGCAGAAAGTATCTTATGACGTTGTCGTAGTCGCTGCGAACAAAAGAGAAGCGAACTGAGAAGAGTGCGTTCAGATTTGAGGTGCCTGATAGGCATTGTGCGTTGTGGCAGCTTTGCCAACAAACGTTGAATGGGGCAACATTGTGCGGCGTGTGATGTCGCGGTCAAAATAAGGCGCACAAAAGAGCGCACATATTGAATTACTCTAGCTACAGATGCAGATGCAGCAACATATTTAAATACTAATCTCATGCGGCTCATCGAAACCATAAATATATTTAAAGTTAAGCAAAAAATATAATAAACAATAATTTTAAATAAATACTAACTATCTCCTTTCTCTCTCTCTCTCTCTCTCGTTGCAGCTGTTCAACGTGGCCGCGTGCCTCCCACACAGCCGGGTCTGTCTGGCATACATGGCCAATATCAGTTGGCCAACGGCGATCCGATGGGCGTGGCAGGCTTCAATGGCCACTCGTACCTCAGTTCCTACATTTCGCTGCTGCTGCGCGCCGAACCATATCCCACATCCCGCTACGGCCAGTGTCTGCAGCCAAATAATATTATGGGCATTGACAACATATGTGAGCTGGCCGCCCGTCTCCTCTTCTCAGCCGTAGAATGGGCCAAGAATATACCCTTCTTTCCGGAGCTGCAAGTGACTGATCAGGTGGCGCTGTTGCGTCTCGTCTGGTCTGAGCTCTTTGTGCTGAATGCCAGTCAATGTTCGATGCCGCTGCATGTGGCGCCGCTGCTGGCGGCCGCTGGACTGCATGCGTCGCCAATGGCAGCGGATCGTGTGGTGGCTTTCATGGATCACATACGCATCTTCCAGGAGCAGGTGGAGAAACTGAAGGCGCTGCATGTTGATTCCGCCGAGTACTCCTGCCTCAAGGCAATTGTGCTGTTTACCACCGGTAAGTTGCTGGACATCCTCTACAAGGATGTGCCCGCACTGCTAACCAAAGTTTCAGCGCTTCTCGGCAAGCGTGTGGCATCTGGCGTAGGCTCTGCAGCCTCACCGTTTATCTGCAGCAATGATGATGTGCTCGCTGTGGTGCGTGATCATCTCGATGAGCTGAATCGCCATGAGTTTGAGTCACAGCTGCAGCAGGCGCCACTGCATCTGGCCACCTTCATGAAGAGCGTGGCTGGCGTTGAGGCTGCAGTGCAGCAGGCGGAGCAACAACAACAACAGCAGCAACAACAGCACCAGCAGCTGGAGTCGAAACCAACTGCTGCTGTTGCTGCCACTGTGCCCGTTGTGCCCTCCGCCAGCAGCGCTTTCAGCAGCTGCGCCAAGTCCAACACTGTTGAGGTCGATCTGCTTGCAGCACTTTATGCCAGCTCCAATGGCAATGAGAGCAGCAACAGTCACAATAATAGCAGTGGCTTGGGTGCCTCGCTGCCCACACAATCCCAAAGTGGTTCGTCCTCCCTAAATTCCACCGCGTCACCGCTGAGCGCGGTGGCCGCAACAACCGCCGCCACCGCCATCGCCACGTTGAGCACAACCACAACTGCGACAACTGCAACGGGCAGCTCTCAGCTGGCTGGAGCATATCAGACGCCAGCCATGTTCTATCAGACGCCGCCTCGCAGCGCCTACGGCGCGGCCTTTGATATGTTCCATCACAGCACACCGTTTGGGGTCAGTCATGCGGCGGCAGCGGCTGCAGCGGCTGCCCACTCAGCCGGTAGCGCTGGTAGCTTCGGTAGTCCCAGCTATAGATACTCGCCATACAGCCTGGCGGGCAGTAGATGGCAATTGTAGCGCCCCCATTAAATCGAGTTAGTCAGTTAGTCAGTTAGTCTAGCTAGCGGTATCTGTAACTTATCATCAACTATGTATCTATGAAGTACTTAATTATGTATCTATTGTAAAGTTAAATTTTAGTGCCTATTGCTTATGTATTTATTGCCTTACACTAAGTCTTATTTAAGTCGTAATTTACCTTAGAAACTGTTCCAAAAAATATGACCAAAAAAAAAAAGTCGAGAAAGAGAAGCGAAGAGAGAGACAAAGAGAGAGGCTTGGAGAAGAAGAAGACTTAAGAATATACACTGCTGTTGCTGTTAAACAAAAAATTAATCCTAACTTGTGTTTTTACTTATCCCATTTGTTACTAATTTTATAAGCTTGTTGACTAGTTTTAAGCCACTGCTTTTTAAAAGTTATTATTTTTACTTTCTGTTTCTTAGTTTTGATTTTATTTGCTTACTACTAACAACTATTTATGTTTGGTTACTAACTTTATTTGTTTATATGTTGATAACATATAGTTTCAGGTTGGAAAAGATACTAATAGTTTTTAGTATTCCAGAGTTGAAAAATAGTGCAAAAAATATTATATTTTAATTTATTCTTTTGATATCTTTTGATTAAAAAAAAAAATACATTGCAATCTCTTCCTCATTTTTTAAAATTTTTCTGTTTGTTATTTTTGAAGTAATGTGCGAAAATTAAGAATATTGCAATTGTTTTATTATTATTTAATTATGATTTTGAATATTTATTTATGATTAACTTGTTTTAAATTCACTAAAATTAATATAAATTCATAGTAATTTAAAACGACCTGATCAAAATTTTTGTTATTCTTTTGAATATTGCATTAAAATGAAATCAAACGACATATTTGATTGATTTATACCTTAAAATGATGAATATTGAGACGCTTAAACAACTTACTGATTGAGGTCTCTAGCAAAGGAGAAAATGCCTATGAATGGGATATTATAAAAATATATAATATATAATATATAATGTCCAATCCATATGCATTTTTGCACCTAATGGAAAATTATGAATGCACCTGTTTTCAAAAGGCAAATACATGCATAACTTTCTCAACAACACATAATTAATTTTTTACTAATTGTACATTTTTATTTTTAAACCAAAGCAAAAAACAAAAAAAACGAAACACACACACACTTAAAAAAAGCAGCTTCATACAACATTTTGGCACACATTCTGGACTTTGGGAACAACTTGCTCGCACACACACACACACAATCAAACACACGTCTAACACACGCCTAACACACACATATTAAATATATTATTTAAGCAAATTCATAAATATTCAACTTTAAAAACTGAAATGGCACATGGCTTGCTTTAAATGCTCGTTTATTTTATTTAATCTTTATTTCTTACTTACTTTATGTTTAATTTCTTGCCTGAAATAAAAAAAAAATCGATATTTGTATGCAAATAATACTGTTTACAAAAATAAAAATAATTTATTTCTTATTTAAATTTACTGCATTTAATAACACAACAAAAATTAAGGTTTATTAGCATATACATAAGATAATTTTAATAACCGGAACATAAATATATCACAAACATTCTATCAACAAATTTCATCAGTGGAATTTCATTGCCAGTACATAAAATGGTTCAGTAAAGTTCGTGAGCATTTTATGTTTAAACTAAATATTTTTCTCTCTGTGTAGTACTAGGCTCTTGATATTTAACAAACAAATATTTCACAGCTATTGCTTTGTCTGCCACGCTGTTTATCTGCCCATTGTCCATTTACAGTGGCCAAAAAATGCAGCGAAGCGTTCAACTGTCTACACATATCCCCCTCCCCACCCCTTTTTGCTGAACTCATGTGTGTTCGGTTGTCAAACCGTTGGCTGGTCATGTCAAGCAGCTGTGCCAAGCGCAAGACGCCGCTGTCCTCGATTTGCGACACTGACTATCCACTCCACTCCCCTGGATACCCAGCACCCCCTTAGGAGTTGGCGACGTTTATTGACGTCGAGATACCACATTATGAACATTAATACAACACTCGTTTATGTCGCTTACTTACAAGCCGCAACGGTTGCTCCTTGGCCAACTTAGAGTCTCAAGTCCAGCCTCAGCCTTAGTCGCAGCAATGAAAATAATTTTCCAATTTCCAAAACGCTGTGTGTGTCGATAGCTGTGCGGCGGATACGTTTCGGGTTTTGGGCTTGGGCACTTGGTCTGGGGTTTTTAGGTCTATTGTGAGGGGGCGTCGCGAGTTCGTGTTGCCTATGCTTCGACTGCGACGACTCTCGACTCTCGACTCTTGCGCAGCGCAATTGCATTTGAATTGGCTGCATGAGTCCATAAACTGCAGCCGATCAATCGCAATAGCGTCTCTCAGCTAGCCCCTCTTACATTTCGCCCCCTTGTGATAGACACGATCGCGGTTGTAAAATACCGGGTATAGACTTAGTAGATCTTCTGCCTGTTGCCTCGAAACCCAGGCGGCGGCACGTTGACGACATGTCTGCAATGCCGCTGTGGTGCATCTTCCAATCTGGTTGTGGCCTCGTCTGAGTTAGTCTCCGCGTCTGCGTCTCTGTCTCTGTCTCTGCCTCTCTATCTCTCTCTCTACCCCCCTCCCGCCCTGTACTCGACTCCACTACTGCCTGATTGCTGTCGTTTGTTGCAGTTGTTAAGAGTTGTAGCTTTCATGTCTTGGCCACACTTTTTGACCAACATTTTGTGTTGGTTTTTGCTTTGGCTTTGGCATCGATGCTACCACTATTTTTGCCTCTGACTCTCAGTCAACCTTTGTGTGTTGGCTGTTGGTTGTGTCTAGTTTTTACTGATGCCCAAATCGTTTTGTGGGTGCTCATTGATCGCCTGCGCTACTTTCGGAAAATTGCCACAGACGTGCCTTTGTGCCTTGTAATTAACAGTTTCGAACAGACCTCTTTGATTAGAATCATTTCTGGGCGCGTTTTCTTTTCTTCCTCATCCCCCTCAATGATACGATACGATATGATGTTGGCAACTTTTACATGTTTAATCATTTAAACTCTGACACAAGATCCAACTGATCACAATTGCATTCAATATTTACGACACAAGCAGCGAAAACTTATCTTTAATATTGAATGAAATAAATTACATATAATCACAATTAAATAAAATGTTTTTCATTTGATTGATTTCTTTTCAAGTAAAACAAATCTATTTGAAGGACAATATTACATTTGTGAATGTTGAGAAATCTTTAAGCATTCTCTGCATTTAAAATTATATAAATGAACTTAGATATGACCATTTTAATTAATCAACATTTATTTAATTTTAAACTATTTATTTCTTATTCTAATATATGTTAAAATTTATCAATTTATTCAATTAATCATTGTGGTGAGACAAATTTATGTATTAAGGCCCCACATAATACAGTATGAACATTTATCAGAAATATTTCTACTTTAATTTTTACCCATTTACATGGTCCTTACATTTCCTACTCCTAACTGAGTCAGTCCGTTGTCACCCAGCAAATACCTGTAGTTTTTGTATTGAATTTCTCGAACAACTCTTAAAAATGCCGCTCGATTATAAGTGCATAGCTGACCTCACATGACCCCCACCCGAAGGCCTGAACAATATCTGCAGGCATTTTTACTAATGCTTATTAAAACTAAATAAAGTTATAACTGTTTGCCAGGGCAGACACGAAGCAGTCGCCGTCAACAGCAATGTACTAGTTGCTGCCCATAAAAACTATATAATAAAATATAATGCAGCAATTCATAATTTTTGGTTAAACAGCTTAACCTTTACTATGGTCAGAGTCAGCTCAGTTGAGGCGAATATGGGGGCGGTGGCAAAGCCTGTGCCACGTTCCTGTGTGACCAAAAAAATGTGCTCCTTTTTCGATATGCATGTTGTTGTAGTTGATGTTTTTATTGTTATTGGCAGCACAATTCGGTTACGTAGTTACATCAACTACTTTACGGTCATTATGCATTTAAAACACGCGGTCACGATCTCTTCTCTGAGTTAGTAACTGCGCAAAAGGAGCCAGCCAGAGATCGACAAAACAACAACAGCCACCAAAATCGAAGCCGGCCCGAAACAGTTAAGAAGCCCAAAAAAAAAACAACAACAAAAAACACCAAAATCAAAGCCAAGTTAAAGCCATAGTTATAGCCAGTCGCAAACGCCCGAGAAAGCTGCAGTGCTCTACTCGCAGCTCGTAGCTGGCGGCTCCAAGCTGCATTTCTTTTGGCCAAATCCACAAACTGGAATTTCTTTCACTTGGTCGTCGTCGATGTCTTCTGCATTTCAATGAAAATAAAATTTTTACTTGGCTTATTGATTCGAATTGTGGCACAATTTTTCTTTTGCCTTTACCTCTTCCCATGTCCTCTCAACTTGTTTTTATTTTGTTTTCTGAACATGGGCCATGGGCACTGGACTTTGGGACTCGGGCCAAGTTGCTAAGGATCATCAAAGCAGCTATTGGCCAAAGTCAATTGACAATTATGACCATGGCCAAGTGAAGTGATTCGCACAGCTTTTCATTTCAACTGACCAAATCTAATTTGTCTCTTTTTGTGGGCTTCACGATTATTGCCGGATTGCTGTTGATATTGCTTGCCTATGAAATGAAATGGTTAATAATGGTTAATTGAATTTCTGTTGCCTTTGGCGACAAATCATTTATCTTGATTTACGCGCATTGTGTGGGGGCGGCTCTTTCAAACTTCGATGTAAACGTTGAGTTTTGTGTTTGCTTTTTGTTTTTGTAGTTTGTTTATTTTGTTGGCCAGCCGAACTTGTAGCTTGAAATAAACTAAGTGTCAGCTTTTGGTCATAAAGTATCAAGCAGTGTGGAAAGATTTATAAAGATAGATTCTTTTACCAAGTGATAACCATTGATTTTTTCTTATTTACACACGGCGCAGTTTTCACTTGAAAATCAGCTGATTAATTGCAATTTAATATAGTTGTTTTAAAAAAATTGTTGTCATTCCTTACTTTTATTTATTCAGTTTTTGCGGCATATTTAAGATTGACAATTCACTTAGCAATTGACGGAAAATTTGTATGGAATGTTTATATGGTAATTTTACTCAAACTACTTATAAATTGTCTATATAATTTTAGTTTGTAAGCAATTAACTTAATTTATAAATCAATATCTAGCAATCAAATATTACGTGCAAAACATTTGTTGATGTTTATAATATAAATAATAGTTACAAATAAGTTAAATACATATATATATATACGTTTATATCTTTAAATGGAAATCAAATAAGTTATAGTGGAAATTCTGGTTAGAAGACGGTTATTAAAACATTTACAAATGTTCATATACAATTTAGCTTTCTTATATCAATTACTCGAACACAAAGATATATTTATACTATATTTAAATATATAGAGAAGTTTGATAAGTAAAACAGACAAAATATTTGAAAATATGTAATTTTGTGGATTGCAATTTTTTCTTCGCGTTGACTTCTGGCCTTAATGAGCTTTTTATACAAATCTGAGTGCGTTAGCTGTGAGTTGCTCTGAAAGGCGTGTTAACTCTAATGAACCTTTTGGCAATTCGTTGTGCAGTGAATTGGCTTTCAATTGACAGTTGGCCACTTGCGTTCAGCTAAAGACAGCTAAACCAATAGAGCTGCAATTCGAAGGCATATTGTAATTCAAGAGCTTAGCGTAAAATACTGAAATACGAGACATTAAAACGACACATTACGTCCCAATGCTGGCATTTGGCAATGCAATCAAATTCGCGTTCACTCCGCAATCAGATACGTTAACTACGCGAACTCGGACTGCGACTATGTCTTGGACTTAGACACCCAACGATGCCATCAGATTGGCCACAAAGCCGCCAAAATGGTCAATTCATTAGGCAGTCGAGCAGCTGCAAAATGTTATAAATGCCACTTGTAAATTTTTGCGTAATGTGCAAAAATTACAAATTTTGTTTTTCTTTTTGCAAGATACTTTTTGCTCTTTGGCACTAAAAGCGTAACGTCTTGTCGCTTCCCTCGTGTTCTAAGTAATTAAGTAAATAGAAACCAAAAATAATTCTCAAATTATATGGCATTTCGGCACGGCATTCTTGACAGCTATTGAAAATGCGCTAAAGCCATGCAAATTTACAAGTACTGATGTCTAATTTGAATTTCAAATATGCCCAGTAAACATGGCATATACGTATATGTATACATATATGTGTATATATATATATGGATATATACACATGAATATATTTATATGCAAATGCATAAGTCGTGTATACACAATTTGTTGCTGTTTTACAACATTTACACACACTTGAAAAATATTGATAAGCAAACTTTTGTGGCTGGCAATTAACACTTGACGGCACACGCTGCGGATGCGCAATGTTTTCGAATTTAACGACTGGTCAATAGCATAAAGCATACACTCGGACAAAATATGCCTTCGTAATACGTAAATTGGTATTCAAAACCAGACGTACCATTTAGCGATAATCACATAAATCTCGTATTTATTATTTATATTATTAAGCTAAAAAGTTTTTAAGAAATCTTTCTGTTAGATAGGATAGATAACTTAATCGAATTTTTATAAAATTACTCTCTCGTAAGTTAGATGAAATGCTTTTGGTGGCGAATTATGACCGGTTACAGTTTTTCTGAGTGTAGTAGCCCACTGACCCACCCCCTGCTTATGGCTTTTGTGTTTGAGGGCGTTGCCGCTTAGTTTAATTTTCGTAAATTTAATTAAACGGCCTCTTGTCTTAGCGCTGTCTGTTCATAAGTCCGAGTCTGTAGCTACAATTGGGCATAAATCATGCGAGTGACGCAATTGCGCTGAAATTTCGTCATGTGCCATTTTCTATATATTGTTATTGTTACTGTTGTGTGTGGGCGTGACTGCTATTTATGTTGAGTTCCATTTGACGTGAGCGCTGGAAGCCTATTCGCTGGATACGTATCTCTAGCGTAAAGTAAATGTATGTCAGCGTCAGGTGAACTGCAAACTACATGAAACCCATTTGCATCCGGATTTGCAGTTTGATTATTATATTAAATTTTTGTATTTGCTTGTAATATTTATAGATGCCTGCGGTCTGTCGGATGTGCAACACATTGAAACCCTGCAAGAGAAATCCCAGTGCGCACTGGAGGAATATTGTCGAACACAGTATCCCAATCAGCCCACGAGATTTGGCAAATTGCTGCTGAGATTGCCATCCTTGCGTACCGTTTCCTCACAAGTAAGTTAAATCTTTAATACAACTGAAGCAACTCTTTAGATCTTCAAATTTTGCTACTGACTTAATTTGCCCAAATTATAGTAGATGCTGCAATTTGAAAAAAAGAATTCTTACTTTTAATACGAGATATTCTTAACATCCTGACAAATATGTATCTGACTTATATTCCATTGGAAATAATTATTTATTTATGTTAATTTTTTCCATCACCTATTCTATTTCTAATTGCCAGGTCATTGAGCAATTGTTTTTTGTGCGTCTAGTCGGGAAAACGCCCATCGAAACGCTGATACGCGACATGTTGCTGAGCGGCAACAGTTTCTCTTGGCCCTATCTGCCTTCAATGTGACACACAATGTGGCGCCAATTGACAACAACTTGATCATCAGCCGCAGCTGTGGCGGCCGCTGTGGCAGCCAATCATAGCAACACTACGCTTAACATCAATCCCTGCAACAACATCAGTAGCAACAGCAACGTCGGCGGCGTTGGGGGCATTGCTGTTGCTGGCAATCACAGCCACGATCATAGCAATGTTGCTGCCATGCATGCAACATACGGCGTCGGTGGCAGCAGCAACAACTGCGGCAACAGTCTCAACAGCGTTTGCAATCAGCAGCAATTCAGTAACTACAGCAACAACATCAGCTGCACCAGCAGCAACAACAATAACATGAACGCCAGCGGTTTCCTTGGCGCCGGCTGCAGCAGCAACGGCAGTAGCAACGAGTATATGGCCAACGCGACGGCAGCTGCATATGTGACACCAGCAACAGCAACAGCAGCAGCAGCAATGGCAACAACAACAACAATGCCAGCGGCAGTGAACACAACAACAATGCTGTCTAATTACTGCGATGCAGCGACTATGATGATGGCCGCTGCCGCTGTCAATGCAAATCAGTGCCTGCAACAACACCACCAACGTCTGCTTCTGGCCAGCAGCAGCAACAGCAGCAGCAATAACAGCAGCATCAGCAGCAGCAACCACGAGCAACTGGCCACGGCAGCGAGCATGGTCTCCGCCTCCTCGTCTTCGGCGGGTTCGCTGTCATCGACATCGTCCACGCCGACAGCAACGACAACCCAGCAGCAACAGCAACAGCAGCAACTGTCACTGCAGCAACAGTCGCTGCCATCGCCGCCAAATTTAATCGATATCAGTGAAGTTCCTCTCATTGTGGATGTCAAGTAGTGTAATTATTTATGCATATTGAAAAACAAACAAAGAAAACTAAAAAAAAAAAAAAGTCTAATGAAAAATGTAAAAACAACAAAAAAAAAACCGAATCGTGTAGCTTAATTGTTTTAAAATCTCCTTTAGTTGTTGTAACTTGTACATAAACATATTTCAACTTTCTCCCAAGGCGCCCACAACTGACAACCAAATGCGGTTTTGTATCTGGCAGATACCAAGCTGCTCCCAAGTTGCAAGTTGACCGTATGCCTGGAAAAAACGTTGAAGCGTTCAACGTTTAACGTTTAACGTTTTTGGGCGTCAATCATTTCTACTATGTCTGTATAATATTTAAAGGCACTGAGTTCTACTTAATTTTTAAAGCAAAAACTAAAGTTAAAATTCTGATATATCCCTTCACAAAATAATGAAAAGTAAATCAATAAAAAGACAATGTAAATCTATGTTAGGCAAAATATTTATGTATTTCTTGTAGCATATACATATATAGATAATAGACAGCTAACTACTATATAGTTCTATGCGATCTATAGTGTACTTTATTCTAATTTCCCAGTGGTTTGCAGAATTATACCAAAAATATATTTTTACTTTATGTGTGGCAATTATATTTTGTGTGTGCTTTATACATTTTTTACTTTATTTTACTTTAAGTAAAATGTAAAAAAATAAAAAAAAATAAACATCAAAAGAAATTAAGAAAATCAAATTCTCAACTGCTCCAAACCATATCTCAAAGATGTGGGCAATTTAACAAAATACATACGTATATTTTATTTTAATAATTTTGTAATGCAAAATTTAGCAAATTTTTTATTTTTTTATACAAATATTAAAAGCGGGCAAAACCAATTCAGTGCAAGTTTTCAGTTTTTAAACGATCATTTAGACTAAGCATTATTTTATTTATATGTATAATTATAAACGTTTTATATATTTTATAATAATAAAAATTGCGTTTTTAAAGAACATTTTCTTGGTTGGTTTTTCTTTCATCCTTTTAAAATTTAATCATTGATATTCTTAATTTTTTCTTTAATAGATATTTCTTTCACTCCCTGATGGGATTAAAGGCAGTCAATTCATATTATTACATCACAAATATACCATAGCTGTCTACGTCAAGATTTTTTCAATTATTTTGATGTCTGATCTTATCGAATTTTATAATTGCTGCCAAAATTTGTATAGAAAATTGTGTTAAACACTTTTTGAAAATATAACGAATCACCGTCTAATAGCCGAAATAATATTTTCGTGACTTTCAAGCAGTGTATTTGCACGTTCCTGATAAGAAATCATTGTATAAATATGATTAAACTATACAGTAATTAAATAAATACAGTTACTTATTGAAAAAAAAAATCGCCTGATCGCGTGTAAATACATTTTTGAGGTGCGAAATTTGTAAAATAATTGAAAATAATTGATAATAAATCTCAGCCGAATGGTAAATAAATTAAAATAAAGAAATTACGTCGAGCTGGGCAAGCGCATCTATAGTATAGATCAAGTACTTATAAATGTTAACCTTATCACAGTTGATAGTCGCTATAAAGAGAGAGTGTATATACTATGTATGTATGTGTGTGCGAAAAATATTGACTTCATAAAAAACAGCAAAACAATAATTCTCCGCATTATACAAAATCGTTGATTGCTGTAATCAAAATAATATATATATATATATTTAAGTATTAATTAGTATACAAAAAGATAAAAGAAGAAAAAAAATGTTTGTTTTTGATAATTTCGATATGGAAATCAAGTGTCAGTTAAATTAATTTTATTTAATAAATACAAAAAAAATATCTAAGCATGAGACATTTTTCCAATTTCAATTAACTATATTTCATAGCAAATCTCTCTCCCACTAAATGGTAATTTCGATATGTGTTGAAAAATTAATGCCCAAGTCATGCTGCAGTTGAGGTGCGACCTCTATACAAATGACCCTCGGCATGGGCCGGCATGGGCAATTACCCTGAACTGCTCCAAAATTGCCAATAATGAGACATGCAGCTCGCGCGCTTAGCCTCTGTAATGGATTGCCATGGATTGGTATCAATTGCAGGTCAATTTCTCAACGCCACGAAATTTCACGCGCCGACAAGATAATCGTCGCACATAATGCCGGGATTCCCTAGTTTGCTTCAAGCACCAAGACCATGCCCCAGTCAAAGGATCGTGCAACGCAGACAGCGTGTTGCCAGCCCATGAACAAATTACGGCTGTCTTGTTGGCCGTCGCTGCCGTTGCAGTATCCGTTGATGTTGCCGTTGCCGTTGCGGATACCGAATGACAAATTAGATATCGAAAACAACAATTTGATCGACAGGCGATCGCCACCGAAACGAGCTGAAAAGTACAGCAAAATAAGAAAAAAAACAGCTAACTTGAGCATACAGAAAAAAAACATACCCTTGCCAAACTGACTTAAAACTTAAACTTGCAAAAAAATCTATCGCCTATTTCTTTTGAAGCTATATTATATATATACATTTTTGTAATGAATGAGTGTTGTGTGGGCTGTCCTAGAATACAACGTGAGAAGAGTTGTCCTCAAAACTGAAACATATTTTATGAAAAAATTACTATACCCATTGCCAGGGTATCAAAAATAAAGATCGCTGTTCGGTTCGAACCGTGAGTCCAAATTGCCAGCGAAAATAAGGAAGGCATTTTCTGCGGTTGGGGCAAGCGTATCCAAAGGAGTTGATGAAGGTGTTGATTTGATTACTTTTATGTAAGCGAGCAACCCGAGTCAGCGCTAGGGTCCACAACAGATCTGGCTGCAGTTGAACATATTTCTCCAAATCGTGATCGGGCCAATTTTGGATGGATCGATTTCGAGTTGCAGTTGTCTTCAATTGTGCCGACTTACTCATTGTGGGCACAAAGCGGGTGGGGAGGAATTCTCTGTGCATGTCCCGCGGCCAATATCTAAATGTGAAAAATGATTTGACTTTAATGGCCGCCACTGAGTGATCATCTCTGATCATCTCATCATCTGGTGATGATCAACGAAGCCTTGGACTGCCTCGCTGCCTTGCCCCTCTAGGTGTTAAGATTTTGTGACCAATTGGTCGGATAATCCGCACCGTTGCCACCTTCCATCAGATCAGGTTAACGGCTGCAACAGCTCAACTATTTTGCATTCCATGCGATCCCCTCACTTCGACATAAAACTGGAGTCTGACTAGGCAAACGATTGATTCGCTCTGCGGTTGTGAAACGTGGGAATTTGGCTTGAAGAATTGAAGGTGTGTCCGCACACTACTTTTTGTACGGCAAATTATCATCTTTACGAGCTGTAAATGTGATATGGAAAATTAGTCGAATTACGTGTATAGCCTAGAGTTGACCACGACTGATGCAATAATGTACAAATAACATATATGGGGCACATTATCTGTAAAAAAAATCAAAAAACAAAAAAAAAAACTATTAACTCTGTGGTGTTAACTGGCCGCAACTAATTTAGTTTTAATTGGACCTAACAAGATTAAGCATTGAAGGAAAATGTAATGCAACTTTTAGAATCACTTTAATATTATATTCCATTATGCTTACATAAGTGGATATTACTACAATGATTAATTTAATATTTATTTTATTTTCCTTAAAAATTAAATAATAAAATATAGTTAAAAGAAAAAAAAAGAAATAAGTGGACAATGCATAATTCAATTGTTGAAAAAAAAGTGTAACATTAGTTGGTAAAATGTAGAACTTTTAATATTTATAGTGACTTTTCCCCTTTGCTTAAGGATAATCTCGTAATATAATTTACATAATTTAAAAAAAAAAATAAAATATAATGCATATCTAATATTTTTTGCATGTCAAAATATTTTATCATATTCATTCATTCCTGTTCATTTATTTACACAGTTTGTATGCCTTTTGTATATTTGCACAATTCTCCTGAAATCTTTATCAAATTAAAGACGTGTAAAAATAGAAACAAAAAAGATACAATACAACAGTAAGAAGATGTATGCTAAGCCTAAGCATAACTACTGTGTGTGGGACTTGGAAGAGCATACAACAATGTTCAAAGCAAACTCACACACAGAGAGAGTGACTCGCACAAAGCCGTCACAAAGACCCAAAGATATTAGTGGGCATTTTTCAATCCTTTGACGATGGTCAAAATAAAATATTATTTCGCGCGTTAATACGCAAAAATAAGCGACTGGTTGGGTGGCTGTTGCGGCTAGGCGGGTGGGCACCCATGAACTGGTATCCATACTCCCTGCCCCCTAACCTCACTGAGGTGTTGTTTGGCTGAGAAGTTATGATGCGGAGCTGTGCGTTGCTTGCCGGCTCTGGCAATTGCGACGTGAATTTGTGACTCGTTAAGAGCGCGTGGCAACAGTCGGGGGCAAGGATAGGGGCCAATCTTCACGGTGCACTGTGGTGGAAAATGAGACTTTACTGCCAGAAATTAATAAGTTATGAAATAATGTGAAGGTCTTAGTTTAAGTACTAATATTATATATACCAATAAATATGTTATGTGGTTATCTGAATAGATCTGGTTTTAAATACCATTATAATTAATTAAAGAAGATTTCGTACATTTTAAGTACCTTTATTATTGATTTGAGTAGTTTTAGTAAATTTCTTGTAATTTTTCTCCATAGTGCTGTGTTGCCTTTGCTTCACCCAGGTCTACCAACACCATGGGTGGGCCACATGCTCCTTGGCTGGGCAAGATGCAAAATGCTTTTGACAATTTGTACTTGTTACTGCGCGTTATAAATTATCAAATAGAAAATAGCATTCAATTTGATTTTCTGGCATGCGGTGTGAAATATGTGTAATTGGAAAACAAATTCCCATTGCCTAATTTATGACTTATGAAAATCGCAAGATATTTATTATGACCCCACCACACAGCCACCCTTTCACTTCTGGGCTTAGGCCTGTTCGCTGTGCTAATTAAATTATGAAATTCGTCTGGGACCAAAAGGCAAACATCGTGACAAAGATATGCACCACATTGCCCCCACACCCCCTTCCTTAATCAGCATACCCCCTTAACTGAGACATAAAAAGGACCACATGTCCGAATCATTCGGGTATTCAATTTCATGCGCTTACAATAGATTTTATGTAAATTCTCTCGTAATGTGACAAAAAAGGGAAACACATTTCAATGACAGTTAGACAAAACATACGCATTGCTGAGAGTGGGTTAAGGATGTGAGGGGCAAGGGGCAAGGGGCAAGGGGCGGCATACACAAAAGGCGCTGACGTTCCTAATGAAATTGGACACCAGCGTTGTCCACTTCCCCCTTTTGAATCCCCCTCCCCTTTGCGTTTGTCTTTTGCCACACTCATTTGAGCCAAATAAATTAATGTATCGTGCGCATGTCGAAAAGGAGCAAATGATAGAGAGACAAAGATAGAGAATGGTGGGGGGGGGGGTGAGTGAGACAGAAAGAGATATAGATATAGCAACCCGAAAATTATGCAAATCACAGACAGAATCAGAGTCCGAATCGACTGCATATGCAAAATGTTTAACCCTTAATTGGCCCATACGGCCCCGGGGCGACATTCTCTGGCTCACCTATCGCTGACATTGATAGCCATCGCCAGTGAGCAGAGCCAGCGACTGATTTCAGAAACAAACTCCTTCCTGGGCCGCAGTCACAACTTTTTCAATTACACAACCGCTAACTGGAGCTGCCTGGGATATCTGTACTTATGTATGGATGTGTGGATGTGTGGGCATGTGTCTGACTCTGCCTCTAATCCCCTAACCTCACCTATCTACCTCTCTCTCCCTCTCTCTCTCTCTCTCTCTCTCTCTCTCTCTCTCTCTCTCTCTCTCTCTATCTCTGCTGACGTTGGCGTGAATTATATGTGCAAGCAGCCAGTGACAGGCGTTGAATTGCCACAGTTCGTTCTCCCTCTCTGTCTCTCTCTCTCTTTCTTTGTGGCTGCAACTTGGACTGGGTCGAGAAGCAGTGTCCAGTGGCAGTTTGTCGCATAATATGTTAATCAGCGCTCCCTGACATGTCAAAGCAACATTTGCCAGCTTCGGAGTAGCAAATAAATTGCGGGCGGCTTTGCAATTTTGCGAACACAACAAATAACAATATGGGTGGCATTTCAGCATTTCTGATTTAAGCATGATTACTCACGTGTTATTTATGGTCGACCTACACAGCTTAGAGATTGGGTTTGAAGAGAGTCTGCAATTTTCATAATATTCATAAAGATACTTGATTATTTTCATTATTAATTTCACTTACTTCAGAAGACAAATCAAATTTAAATTAGATGAGTTTCAAAATAAACAGAATACTTTAGCTTAAGATACGCTTATAAGCTCTTGCAACTTATGAGTGATATGGCTATCATAATATCGTGTTGTATAATATGTTAAATTATGTTTATCGAGTTCTTATTATGCAGTATTTGAATTAAATAACTTAAGCTAACAATTATTTACAATCTTAACATATTACCTATGCAATTGCCGTAAAATAATAATACGAAAATATTTATACGCAATCTGTCCAGTTACAGTTACACGAATGCATTTTTGCATGCTCATAATTTATCAGACATTCCCTGCTACTTTTATTAACGGACTCGCACACAATAAACGCAGACGGAGCTGGTGCGGGGTGGGTAAGGATTGTTTTTTCTTTTTGGCAATAAATTGGCATTTAAATTAATACAAGTTGAATTATGTGGCCTGGGCGCTGTAGCCACCAATGGAGGCCAAAGGCAAAATCGTGGCGCAGCCCCCCACAGTGTTAATTTTCAATCAAAATCGCACATCCGAGAAATTATCATGAACTCAGCACAACAAAACATATCTCTGTGTGTGTGTGTGTGCGTGTGTGTGTCTGTGTGTGCCCTGGGAGATTATCAAATTGATTCCAATTAACACTTGCCACTGCATCAAAGCATGCAGTTCGCTCGAGGTATGCAAACCTTATAAATATTTTACGGATTTTTCGGTTAACAGTGCCACAACAATCTGCGACTAAGTTGCACCCAGCACCCAACATGCAACTTCTCCGCTTTACCATTTTCAATGGGAAATCAAGTTTATGGCGGCAAACCTTTTTACGTTTTTTTACACCAATCCCCCCAATGCCGAAAAACGCACATAAGTTAAGCGCACTTTGTCGTTATTCGTAATTCGCATTGACAAACGTTCCTTCGGTGGGAGCTTTGGCCATTCCCCCCAACTCACTCTTTTGCGCCCCAGCAACTCATGCAGTTGCAACGGTTCCTTGCAATCCTTTGGGGCAGCTTGAGCGAAATGATAAATATTCCATAATTTCGCTTGGCATTCAATTTCGATTTGTGTGACACATAAATTACGAATTAACGCTTTAAGCTCAACGCCAACCAGTTGAGTTCTTCGTGGCGAGTGCAAGAGACGTGGGGTAGTGGTACTGACTTGGCCCTGGGGCCCAGTGGGTCACGGGTGGGCAAGCAACAACAACAGCAACAACAACAAACATCGTCTCATTGTGCGGCATTTTTTCGATCAATTTGGTAGGTGCACATTTGTCGGCCTTATAAATCACCTTCACTTTAGCCCCGCAAACTGTGGAACTGCATGGGAAACTCCGTTTGGACAGTTTTCTATTGGTTTGACTCCTTGGTCTGTCCGTTAACTAATGTGAGTCAGTTGTTACCCAATAATTAATAATATTTATAAATTTATACAACTATTTTTTTTAATCACTACAAAATAGTTCAAAATAGTTCAAAATTTATACCAAAATCATATTCATTCCTCATGAGAACCATGTTCGCTACCTGGGTTTGTATCTGGACAGGAAACTTACATGGCGCAAACACATTCAGATCACGGCGGCAGTATGTAGATCCAAAAGGGCAAAACTTCATTGGTTGCTGAAGCCATCTAGCAAACTCAGCATGAGCAACAAGCTGCTCGTGTATAGGAGCATCATTGTGCCCACATGGACAAACGGAATTCCATTTTGGGGCACAGCTGCAAAATCTTGGATTAAGCAAATTCAAGTTTTGCAAAACAAGATGCTCAGAGACATCTCTGGGGCTCCACCTTATGTCAGAAATAGGACGCTGCACAATGACTTCGGCCTTCCATTATGGAAGACATCAATCGGCATACGAGTCGTTACAATGACCGGTTGCATAACCACGTCAACCCTTTGGCTTGCACACTTGGGTCAAATACAACACGCAGAAGGTTAAAGCGCCTCCACACCAGCGACCTTTGGACTGTTGGGCGTTAAATTAATGAGATATAAATGTTATATTTAATTTTATGTATTATCTACTGAGACCAGATCTATGTTATAGATTTTAAATTCACTGCTATTATTCGTATCTTTACAAATCAATGTTTTATAGCCTTTTAGTAGGTTGATTAATGTTTAAAATATGAAAGACATATAAAAAAAAAAAAGAAAATCATATTAACTGACATTTTTAAAGCTTTATTTAACGTTGAGAATTGCTGCAGTAAATATGTACTTGCTTATCCTGTAAATTAGAGTGGCCCATTATTATCTGTTAGCTGAATCTAAAAACTTAATTAGCTTGAAAATTTATTAAGTTCATTGCATACTGAAATACATTAGCGTCAAGTTGGCATCGGAGGTCCAAGAATAAAAGAAGAAAGCCAAGTTAAATCAAAATAATTTCCTTGGAAGAGGATTTCCTGCCGCTTGCCATGAAACTTGCGCAGTGTATGCAAAAGGGGCGGGGTGAAATTTGCGCAAAAAGAAGTTCAAAAATGTCATTGGGGCTGCCAGCAATGAGGCATACGAAAAGTGAAAGATACGCACAAAAGATGATTAATAATCTCAAAGGAACACACACACACACACACACACACTTTCTACTGCTTCCCAACTCTGCGGTAAATAGAAAGAAAAGAACGCGGAAATCTGCACTTTCCCTTTGGACCTGTCGCAAGACAAATGTTCTTGCTGCGTGGTCGCTTTCACAGTTAATTTAAGTTGGCAGCGCTAAAGCGGATGCAGCTCCTGACACCCTGCCACCAACCCGATTCCCTATCCCCTATCCTCAGCCGATTCCCCGTGGAAAATGCTGATTTTGTCAACTGTTTGCCACTGATAAAATTATTAGCTTCTCTTTGTTTCACCCAAACGACCCCTCACAAAAATATTTGTGTCGCGTTTTGCCGCATTTTTGTATTAAAATGCAAATTTTTGGATAATTTTGTTGTTTCTCTCATAATCAGTGGCCAAACAGGGCAGAGCGGTGCCCCTCACCCGAATCTCCCCCCTAAGAAATAGAAAAACCACCCAAAACTCATCCATTTACCAGGACGGGGCACATCCTGGCTAGCGGTTGCACTTGGCTGATGATGAATAACCTCGGCGTATGTTTCGCACACCCTCCCCACCCCACCCTACCAAATTTCCAGAGTCAAGATGTGGCCTGTAGTGTTGCATAACCTACGGCTATGTTTTTAATTTCCAGCTTGTAATTGGACTGGCTAATTGTTTTTTTTTTTTTGTTTTTAATTAGCCAGCCTTATGAACTGAGAAATATACAATTAAAAATAATATATAATTGGTATTGTTTTGAACTAACACGCATTTATTATGAGGCTTTGCCTGGCTCAAGTTGTTTTTCTTACTCAAATTCGTACAGTTTCTACCCAAATGTTCAAAATTTGAAAACAAAACAACTAAAAATACTTTACGATTTATATTTTTGATGACGATGACTGCTTTATCCAACTAATAGCACAGCTGAATACATCTGTAAGCAATTCAACTAATATTCTGATTTCAATAGATTTGAAATGCAGGCTAATCTGAAAATTGATTTCAGATGATATAATATATCAACTACAACCCAATTATATCTGTCAAGACATCAAGTGGCTGTGTGCTCCCATTTGGATATCTGCATACATACGTGACTCGCAGCGGTAAAATGTATGTATAAATTTATCTGGGATCTGGGCACCCACTTGAAAAACGCGACATTGTATGAACCTAGTCTCACATAAAAGACATTAACAATTAAACTTATTTGACGATTAATTACACGCCGCTTCTTAATCGCGTGCTGACGCCAGTCAGGCAGCCTCAGCCGGTTTCAGCTTCAGTTTCAGCTTCAGCAAAATGTGTGCTATCAAAACAACCAGCAACAACAGCAACAGCCCCAACAACAACAAAAGCAACAACAAAAGCAACAACAATTGAAGCTGTGGCAGCTGAAGTACAAATTCATTTGCTGTTAAAGACACTAGAACGATCGGAACTTGCATGTCGTGTCATAATCTTGATGAATGCATAATTGCATGCCTCGACATGAGGCACAGACCACGCCACAAGCGACCCCAGTGCAACACAACGCCCTGTGCAGCACACTCACCTCCCTCCGCCTCAACAGTGGCTGCAATTTGCGGTTACGTGTTGCCATCTAATGGGCTTTAATGTCAACCAGCATAAGTGAACCTGGACACATGAGCCAACTGCAGCTCAAGCTATTCTATTTTCAAAATATTTTCAAATACTTCAATAAAGAACATTTCCCAAACATTTTTAAGTTTTCTCTATACCCACACAGTAATTAGTGAATAATTTCTTATATCACCCAAGCCGCTTGGGAAACTCATTCAATAAACTAAAGCAAACAGCGGGCGCTTCATCAATGGTTATCCACTTAGCTGACCTAAATTATTCAATTCGTTTTTATTTATTCTTAATTTTTTGATTTGTTGCAATATTTCGATCCCTCTCGCTCTCTCTCTCTTTCTCTCGCTCTATATATCTCTGCCTTGCTCGCCCACAAAGGGGGTTATATTGAAGGGGTCTCGTGTTGTTTGTGTAACTATTTATTCTAATTTGACCCGCTTATTTGCCACTCGACTAGCATTCTCACATTGTGGTCGCTTGTCGTACCGAATTCGAATATGTGCTTGGAAGATATGAGGGGCCGCCGCCCGTTTACCCCGTTTTTAATTGCTCTAACAATGTCGCTCGATGCTTAAATGATGAATCACTTTTTCATTAAAATTTGACTTTGAGTGTGACCCTCATGTAGTTGCTGTTGACTTCTATGTGGCTAATGTGAGTAAATATCTCTTCAACGTTCGTCTCATTGATGGTAGAACAAGAAAACTATATTTTCTATACAAAAAAAAAAAAATAATAATAACAATTTTCATGGAAATACATAAAGAAGTAAAGCTCTTTTTGCCTTGCAGCAGTTGTGAAGGGTGCTAAATTTTATAGATAAGAATTATATTTTGTATACATCCATTCAATAAAATCTCATTCAATCTGGGGCAAGTGTGGTCATTCAACTTGCACACTTAAATAATAATCGTTTTAATCATATATATATACATATGTATATATATCATATTTTAAATAACTTTTATAAATAAAAATAATAATGATTCACTTCTTAACGGTGCACCTGAAAAAACTAATTAGCTGTTCTAATCAACCAGTTCGTGCAGAATATACGCTCAAAAAAAAGAACAAAAAAAAAATGGAAGAGATTAATTAATTTAAGAAAAGAGAGAAAATTTTAGACAAGGGTGCATAAAATGATAATTTGAACTGGTCAACAAGGTCAAATAGTATTTAAGCGCAGCTGAAATCCACTAGAAAACACTTGTGTTTGCAGTTTGACTTAGAAAAGAACCACGGAGAAGAGACATCAGACAAGAGATGCAATTTTGTATATTAATGGCACTCGCTGGTTGTATTGTTGCAAGTGGAGCACAGGAGACTTCTAACTCTACGAAACAGGCAACAGCTACAACAGTTACGACAGTTACGACACCGAAGACCGATATTACATCTACGACAGATATGAAAGATACGACTACTACGGCAGATATAACAGATACGACAGTTATGAAAACTACGACAATTATGAAAGATACGACAGATATGATAGATACAACAACTACGACAAGAATCACATCGGCAGTTACTGCACAAAATATCACAACCTCAAAAGCCGAATCTTTGCAGTTACTCAGAATCTCTCCAGAAGAGCAAGTTTTAAAATTACAGAGAGCAAACACAGTTGCCTTGAATTCATCCAACGATTTGCTAAGAAAAATTCAGGATGACATTACACTGTATGCATTTTATGTGGAACACCAACTTTTGCAACTGCCTCAAATTTCTGCAACCGGACTCCAAATGTACAACACTGCCAACTCGCTAAGCAATCAAACTGTCAAATTTTTCAACATTAACTACAACGTTGATAGCAACTCGGAGCTCGTTAACAAGTATATTGAACAATTGCCACTGGAGCAAAAAGAAACCCAAGATCAACTGATTGGATTTAAAGACAATCTTAAGCTTTATCAGCTGCAGTTGCTCAGCAGTTCGCAGGATATCGATATAAATCTACAACATTTAACTGATGTACTCCCACGTGCTGTGCTGCCCAGGCTGCGGCGTTTAAATATGTCTGTCAGCAGCCTGGACACATCACAGTACAACATTCAAAGTGAGATGAAGAATATCGCTTTGGCCACAGCTGTCAATAAGATTGCCATTGACAAACTCAACTCCTTGAATGTGCAAATGGATTGTCAGAAACATACGCAAGACACCGAAACCCGAAAACTGGCAGAAGCTGTTAGTTACCTAGCTCCTAAGAAACTAAAGGCAATTGATAAGGAACTTGAAGACTTGATCATGACACAAAAACGCATCGTTTCAAAGCTATCTCTTTGCAATCAACTAAATCTGGAATCCTCAATCAAGCCAGAGATCTATGTAAAAAGTCGACCAGCTAAGATAGCTGTAGCATCTTATAAATCTGAAAATACTGAGCCTGAAGCCACCTATGAGATTGAGGAATCCCCACTCATATCTAGAGTAAACCAGGAGACCTATATAATTGAAAATATAAATAGTCTTTAACAGATATGATGAACAAGTATGATAATCAGCAAAGTTCGTTGGCAGACTCTGACTCTATCTCACCAATACTAAGCCAAATCAAATCATTGAACTTAGGAATTATTCAACTCATATAGTAAAACAACAGTCATCTTCTCTACCAGACTCTAACGTGTATAAGACTTCGATAATAGAGAATAATAACAATAATAATGCATATCAGAGCATGGAACTTTTCGAATCAAAGCCCTATGAAATATATAATTCGGAAAAGCTGAAGTCAGAAGGGACTTATACTAATAATAATGAATATAGCTTCAGCCAAGATATTGATGTTTACGAAGTGGATGAACTTAACTCTAATAACTAGAGCTGTGCGCAGTTTCCTCATATATCTGAATGTACTTGGATTCCAAATCTTTAAGAGTCTCTATTTAATGTTTAAAAAAGTGCATAAAAAATAAAATATAATATCTTGTCTTTTCTTATCCCATAGTAATCGTAATTCTCAACTTGATCATAATTTTAAGTTCAATCCAAGGTTTCTCTTTTATTTAAGAAGTTACGGCTAAGTACAGAACCAGAAAAAAATTTAAGCAGCATACTGTCGAAATAAATTTAAAACCAATGGACTACAAATTGTCCGAATCCGGCTTCAAGTCTGAGTTCAAGTCCAAGTTGAAGTTAAAGTCAAATATGCCAACTATTTGGTGGCTATCAATTTACAGACAAGAGCAAAGCGTGAAGCAGCCAAATGAAACTGATACCAGGCGAATAGTATCGAGTCGAGGAGTAAATTGTAAGAGGAAGGGGGAGAGGGGGGGGAACTATATATGGTCGGTGGCAAGTAGACAAAAGTCGAAGGAACAAGCGCAACATGAATGAACCTTTTAACATACTTGTAGTTACTAATTCCAAGCGACAGGCGACATACTACAAATACAAAAGGACAAAAAGCAAAACAAATCGAATTTTTCATTTGTTTTCATTGTTGGCCATTTATAAAGAGCGGGCGACGGGATGGGGGGTCGAGCGTCCCGAACAAAGTTGTATCAACAAAGTGACTAAATCACTGGGCAATGCTCTGGCTACCAAAGCAGCAACAGCAGCACCAGCAGCACCAATAATAGTTGTTGTTATTGTTTGTTGTTCTTTTTGTTGGTCAAACAGATGCTATGCGAAGGTGTTGCCAATGCCATCGAGCCCCGCATACAAACATATATCGGCAGGGCAATCCAGTTGTTGTTTTACAGATTCGAGAGTTTTTCAGGCACACGACCGTTTTTGGCACAAGCGATGCAATAAATTATCAGAGGCACAAGGAGTCAAGGAGCTACTAAGATAAAGAGACTGAGTGGGAAGGAGAGAGAGAGATGAGAGAGAGATGGCGAGAGACCACGCACGCAACCAATTGACAACATAAAAGACCAAAACAAAGAGGCCAAAACACAAAACTCAGTCTCGAGCACAGAATGACCAGAAGTATGGCCGAAAAGCGTATACGACAAACAAGACAAAATGCAGCCACATAAACACTGGACAACATGCTGCGACCCCGAAGCCTGTAGCCTGTAGCCTGGACCTAAATCTCAGCCCAGTTCTCTGGGCTCCGCTGTTCGCTTATCGGGCCAGAAGTCAGTCGGAAGCAGTCGCACAGCAGTCCAAATGACAACTTTGAGGGCAAAGTCAATGAGCGCCTTCCTGCTCCCAGTTGTCGTCCCCTACTCCGTGTGCTGCTGCTGCTGCTGCTGCTGTTGCTGCTGCTGCTGATGCTACCAATGCCAGAGAGACAAAAGGATCCCGGCGCGTTCCATATCAAAACATGAATACAACGACAGCTAACAAAACTCTCAACATGCGTTGATATGTTGAAATGCTAAGAAATATTTCTCGAAACATGCAAAGACTCAAAATGCAGCACAGCAATGAAATAAAATAAAATACCCAAGAAAGAGTAGCTAAGATTGTATAAGAAAACATTGAATACCCTTACCATTGAAGGCAGATTTATCATTTTAGTTATAGTACTTACATACATGCTCCTATATTATAAATAAATACTTACATTTAGTGCAAAGAAAATTGCTTAAATCGCTTAAGTTATATGATGATACAGATACAAACATGTTTGTAGATGTATATCAGCCGTTAGGGTATACAAAATTCTCTAATTTTCAGATTAAAAGACTACCATCAAAGTCGCGATGGATGTAGATTTTGCCAACAATCACTGAAAATGCATCTAACTCTTAACAACCATTTAATATAAAATAAAATAAATTACAAAAAACGTTAATAAATTAAATATTATAACAAATTTTATAATTAATAGCATGCTAGCAATGTTTACACTAATTTATGCCTCAATTAGCATGCAAACATAATTTTCTAAACCAAACTCAAATGATTTAAAGTGTTCTCAATTATTATCATTCATTTAACAACTCACTGTAAAAATATAAATAAGCTTTTTCAATATTTCAATTTATAGAATGCCGACAATATATGTAAATCGAATGTTAACGAATATATACAATAAATAAAATAAATAAAAAGTGTTGCCTGAGGCATTTCTAATCATTCTCACAAATGAATTAAAATGGAAAAAGTTTTTATGCTGCTCAGTTGAAAAATGAATAAAGTGCTTTCAAATAAATAGTATAAATGTTCAATTATACGAGTGTATTCAATCATACAAGAGTGTTTTTAACAAGGTGCAATTAACTCTGAAGAGAATATGAGATTACACTAGTGAAATAAGAGGCAACGCGGATTGGTAGTAAATAAGTAAAGATTTTAGCACCTATATAAATCCAACTAAATTTGATTCAAGCTGAAAATAATAACAACAACAACAACAACAAGTGATAGGAGCCTATTAAAGACTATCTCACTCATTCTCTCTCTCTATATCTCTCTCTCTCTCTCTCGCTCTCGCTCTGTCTATGTGGATGGGGAAGAAAACATGCTGTATGCCCCAATGATGCTGCTGCTGCTGCTACATGCTGTGCGCGATTCATGTTTGGTGATTAAAGTAAAGTTCGTAAATTTACAGTTTTCATCAAAGAGGCGACTTTTAGTGGACTGGACTCACCTTTAGCAGTGCAACAACAGCGCAGAGTTCAGACCGGGTGACTGTGACGTTGACTCTGTGGCGACTCTGACTGTGACTCGGGCTCTAGCTGTGGCTCGAACTCCACATACACTCATACACCAGACAGCATAGTGCTCGCTCCTTTGGCTTTTCTAAACTGATTTCCAGCAATAAGCATTAGTTGAAAATTGCAATTGTTTTTCTTTTTCGTACCCTGCACCTATTTAAATTTGATAAACCGGGCATCCTAAAAATGTGACAGAGTACTTAACAGGCAAACTGAATAGAATACAACTTGTATTCTTGATCAACATTAACAGACGAGGCGATACCTACCTAGATAGATGAATAGATAGAATGAAGATTTATATATGGCTTCTATATTCAGGGACATTATGCTTTTCTTTTTTTAATATATGAAAGCTTTTGTTACAGGGTAACTACTGGTTGGTCATTTGCGACTAAAGCACGCTTAGTTGTTTTTGTTTTTTAGCTAGCTAACTGTGGATAAGTGCAGTGCGCACCGCGGGGGAGTACCTAGACCCAAGCCCAGATCCAGGCCCAGTCGCAGTCGCAGTCGCAGTCTTAGTCTCAGGCACGACTCCACAACGAGGTCTGGGCAACTGGCACTGGCACTGGCACTGGCACACTCGGCACATCATCAACTTCGACAGCGAGTGCAGCCCCGAAAGAAATCCAATTGTATTTAACGAATTTTGAGTAACCCGAAAAGCATCTGTGGATCCGATGGCGATGACGATGTCGATGGCGATGCGCAGCGGTGCCTGGCTGCTTGCCTAGTTGCTCTTGGCTGGTAACTGGCCAAAAGGTGCGCTGTGCAGTGAATCATATGGACACCATTAAATGGGAAAGGCTATAGCCAAGGCAATCACCAACACGCGTCAATTGCGCGCTGTGTGAGACCAAGCGAGCACAAAAAAAAAAAAAAAGGAAGAAAAAAAATGGGAAAACTTAAAGAAAAAAAATTTGTGGAAACTGCAAAAGGCAAACGGCAAAAACTTTGATTGCACACTGCTCTGATATCTGACCGCGTTTTTCTTTGGAAATGCCCACAGATATGGTTAAGACTTGGACACCAGTTTGGGCGTGAAACTAAGCCAGAGTCTCTGCGACTAGATTGTCATTGCTGGCGCATCAAACGAAGAGAACCGCAAGCATTAATATACCTAATAACAACATTAAGGCCAGAATCTGTTTGGGACTAAGAATAATCAGATATCAATAAGTGCACTAAATCAGCTGCTTAAATTGCTGGTAATAAATGTAATTTGATTTTCACACACACACACACAAACTATACACAACTGCAACTGCAACTGCTGCTGCTGCTGTGCATGCTGTTGCCGGCAACATTACTTAATTGCATTGGCAAGGATATCACTACGAAATCGATCGTCACGGATTATCAACTTGTAATAGACCCACTGCTCTCCATATCGCAGCGTTAAATTATGCGTTGAAAGGGCTCCGCTTGTATTTCTTGTTGTTGTTGTTGTTGTTGCTGTTGCTGTTGCCTTTGTTGTGGCTCATTGGACAGGTGTTGATTGCTCTGGTCAGGCTCTGGTTGCCAATTTATTGCCCGCAGCCGCAACTGTCGATTCGATTAGAATACGCTTGCAGCCTCGAACTTGCTTCAACACGTTGTTCTTGCTGTTGCTGCTGCTGCTTGTTGTTGCTGCTTGTTGTTGCTTGTTGTTGCTGCTTGTTTTTGTTGCTATTGTTGTTGCTGATGTGCATGCACTTGCCGGGCGAACGTGTTGCAAATTATTGCCACTTGTACGTGACTCAAGCGACGACAACAGCCACACGCAAATTCAAGTCGAATTGAGTTGGGTGCGCAGATTGATCAAATGCAAAAATAAATATTTATTACATTTTCCGAAAACATAAGGAAATGTAATAATATCATGTAATATATACAAGCATATTTGCACATGTGTATGGCAGGTAAGAAATAAATTGAACACTTATATATACATATTTATTATTATAAAAGTTCTTCAACATTTGTATGTGTAAGATAGAAAGATAAAATAAAACCAATTTCAAATTGTTTTCTGAAATAAAAACAACATTTCAGTAAATAGTTAAATCAAACAAGCCAGAAGCAAACCTATTTTTTCTCCCAAGTCATGCAACATGATTAATAAGAATAATTGTTATTCGAAAAATTAATGCGCATCAGGACTAATTATTGGCATTATATTAACAAGCCAACATTCAAATATTAAATACAACTAAACTTCATAGGCGTTAAGACATTTATCAGATTTATTTATATTTTAAACACTTTTTTATTAATTAGTTGTAAATAGCTTGAACTCGTAGCTGATTCATTATATTTATCATGGTCATAAATTCCGGGTTCAATTAATGTCTCTTTTATTTTGTTTAACTAACAAATTGAACAAAACTTTGCAATTGCAGTTCAATTGCAGCAACATGACTTCATTTTGTTGTTGCAGTTGCGGCTGATGCTGCTTGTTGCTGCTATTTTGCTGTTGTTGTTGATTGTTGCGGTTGTTGCTCGCATTTGAAAGACAATCATCGAGTGCTGAGCTGCTGAGCTGCTGAACCACTGAACAACCACACAGTGGCTCCATTGAGGCAAAGGCATTGCAATTTGCTTAAAATTTGAGTTCAGCTACGGGTCAAGCAACTGCCGGCTACTGAATTTCGGCGAGGGCGCTACAAAAATCACAATTTATCCCTCCTAGTTTTTGGTATCTGAAGTTGAGCATTCAAAATTGATTTTGATAAAAATCGCTAAGCAGCAGCAGCAACATTTTTTATTCAAACAATAACGTGCCAAAAGTTTGCTACTACATTTTAAATATTTATAATCTCGAGTTTGTCATTGCACGCCCCACCAGTCCCATCAGCAACCCAGCTACACCCCCCGCCCCACTCCACTCCACTCCGACCGCGCCACAGCCACCCCCTCAGCGCCAGCTGCTGTTGTTGTTGATATTGTTGACTGGGGCTTTTATTAAGTTTGTTGGTGCGCACGTTTTAGTTGTAGCTGCAAAAATTTGACTTGAACATGAAAAATATCTTGTTTAGATTTTAATTTGTAGATAGACGAGAAGTAGACTTAATTATCATTTTTTATTTTTGTCTACCAATGTCGGCATACACATACATATATATACATACATCCATACATAATGCATTGGGGTAACTTTGAGGGCGGCTCTCAGTTGTCGACTGTTTCATTTTGGCCAACTTTCTATGGCGAAATTTCGCCAGAGTCACCGCATAATCATTTCCCAGCAAATCTATGCGCATCTCCCACTCGATGCTATGCAAATGTATCTTGTATCCACCGAATTAAGCGCAAAGCAGCCCAAGAATGCACAAAACAAGAGAGAGACAGAGAGAGAGAGAGAGAGAGAGAGAGAGAGAGAGAGAGAGAGAGATGTATAGAGATACATAGCTGGCAAGCGGTAGCTGTAGTTTGGAGCTACTCGCTAGGTAAACATATTTTCCATGTCGATGCCATCGATTGCGTTATGCAAAATATATGCAAATGCCATAAATACGAGTAAGACCTAACCATACCCGAACTGAAAACTGTAGCCCAAAAGCCACAAAGTGACGCAGCTAAAGGAAAAACTGTTTTTCACTAGAATCGTACATTATAGTTGTTGCCATTACTGTTGCTGTTCCTGTTGCTGGTGTGGAAGCCGCTTTGATACGTTGCGATGCCAAGATTTGTGAAATTTATCGGCCAAGTGATTGGTTAGGTGTAGGTGTGGGTGTGTGTGTGGGTATGGGTCTTGGGTATGGCGGATGGTGGATAGGGAAGCTATTGTGTATTCGTGGAACGGTAGTTAGTGGCTCGTTTTGAATAATCGACGACTTTGACAACATTTGAATATCGTTTGGTAGTCACTTGCGTTGTTTTGGCTGTTTGCAGTCCTACGCGAAAATTGAGTTGGTGAAAGAATAAATCTGCACAATCACGAAGTTGAACTCATCTGTCAGGCGTTTGTAATTGACCCGAGATATTCGAAATGCCTTTAAGTGGGATGTTAAGGTGACTTTTACATGTCCCACCTATGAGGATCATGAAAGTCTTGTCGCCAATCAGACGAGAAAGTTTTGACCTGTCACCCAAATCTATCAATTCAATATTGTGTCATTTTAATAATTTAAAAAAAATATATATATTTAAAATACAGTTAAAGAATATTTGATTTAAAAATGTTGTTGGTTCTTTATGCTGTAAAATTTTTTAATGGTCAGCAAGAGAGACAAATAAAACCATAAATCTTTGAGCAAATAGCACTCAAAAAGCAATAAGACTATTTCAACGCCATTGTGTGCTAAGTAGATTCGGAAAAGGCGATACAAATTTCACCCAAGAATACCATTTTAGACAATGACCAACATCAGATCCGAAGACCAGACGCATGCAACCCAATTGCCGTTGCAGTTGCAGCCAATACGCATTTCCATGACAATGCCGCAATGACAAAGGCAAAGAAACTGATGGCAGAATCGGAGGCTGCTGCCTACGGGCTAATCTATGAGGCAAATCACAGTAAAAGATGCGCCATATGCTTCCCGGAAGGATCGTGGCCGGCCCTTGTCCAGTTGATGTTGAATCAATTTGTTAGGAGAGTAGCCAGAAATCTTTAGCGGGAAAACAAAGGCGAAACAAGGCGACTAGAGAGGCGTGTGACGTTTACACACATTGTGGGCTACTTAAGATACCAGTTTCGAGGGTGGCTTGCATTCCGGTCTGCTGTCAGTTTCAGTTACAGCGGTGCGGGTGCCCAAAATAAATGGACAAAAGGCTGCTAGCTGTGCAGGTAATCGGATTGTTTAGCCAAGATAATTGGTGGATTTTTAGCCAGCTGCTGATTACAGATGCAGAAGATGCCGCCAACTTATGCAAAAATGCCTCGAAAATGATGCCACAACACGTGGAGGCAAAGTTTAGCACCTCACCAACCTCGTAAATAGATAGCAAACGGGGAATACGAAGAAGATGCAGAGGCAGCAACTGATCGCTTATCGCCATAATTCCACTCACCACATTCAACAACCACAACAAGAACAGCAAGCACAATATGGCACAATTTTTTGGCGGCAGCCGTTGAGTTATGCCAAGGATGAGGAAGCATTCACAGTGCCAAATGTGTCACACATGCAACGTCATCGTTGTCGCGAGCCACAGTCAAAAAAAAGAAAAAAAAGAGAAGAAATCAAGATGCATCTCAGGAACTACAACACAATATTTGTTGCTGTGTTCTGGACCAGCCGGCATTCGGTCTCTGTGTGAGGCTTTATCTGATCGCAGGCATCAATAAGTTTGGCCTATGGCTGACCAATAGGCTGTGGTAGCCCAACAACAATATCGATAAGGCAAACAACGTTCAGTTGCTTACCCAAAACGACAAAACCAAAAATATCTTCAAGATGTTTTCAAGAAATCTTGCCCAAAAGAACTGCTGAGACATTGCATATAGTATGTGTGGAATTTCGATTTTTGGCGTTTTATTATCGCATGAGATGCAAAAATGAAAAACAATATATGACAATGTCGAAAGAAGATTTTATCATATGAATATACATATATATTTTTTATGTTACAAAGCGCAAACGAAAAACAATTGAACTATTTGATGAAAGATAAGAGGGAAATTGATCCCTATGAATAGATCATTTGAAAGAGAAGAAACACATCAAATATTTAAGAGTAGCTCAAGGTACCTTTTCCAAATGCATATATCAAAATATAATATGTAATATAAATGAAGCAATGGAAAGCCCTCTAAATCAAAGAATATGCTTAATAAAAATAAATAAGTAATCATAAGATGACTCTCATTTTTCGATAGATAGATGAATTGAGAAATTTCTTTGTCTTGCAGTCAATTACAACATGTAAGTAAAGTTATTATTGTGAATTGCTTAATCAAACATTGTGCATTTGCAAGCAGAGAGTCAGTTCGTTAAAATACATGTGTGTGAATAGATGAAAGTACATCAATTAAAACTAATAGAACAATTAAAGAAATGCACCCAGAGAGAGAGACGGCTAAAGAGAGAGAGAGACGTCAAATGAATGTAGATAGAAACAAAACATCTGCGCCGCATGAGGAATTGTGATGAGTGATGAGAATTTTGTAGTCGCCGACTTTGGCAATTAAACAAGATGAATAAATGAACGCATGAATGAATAAATGAATGAGTGTGTGGGAGTGAGAGAGCATATTATTTCTTAACTCTAATTCCCAAGAAGCGCACACACAAATTGGACAAATTGGCGCATTGGGATGAAATAGAATTTCTCCATAAATGAGGCAAGCTTATAGCGTTGCCAGCGAAGGCGTTACCCGAGTTGCAAAGTGCACAAATAGTTAAACGGCAGTAGCATTTGTAGACGCAGTTACAGTTGCACAGTTGCACAGTTGCACTTGCAACAGTTGCTACTGCCATCCATTTGTAATTGCTGGCAACATGCAATTTTTAGTCAGATGCTGACAAGCAGATCCCAAGACGTAAACAATTTGCGCTATGAATTATGAAAATGTTGTGTGTATCAAGCAAAAAGCCAAGTCTCTGCTCTAATTAACTAAGTGCAAGTCGAGCAAACAGCGAGTGGCAATCAGCAATCAGGGTTCGTTGCGGAGCGGTCGCAGATCCCATTTTTAACTTCATGCATTTTTAATTCCCTTAATAGCTTTTTGTCTCTGTGCCCCGACATTGATGGACCAGCCACAAAAACGCCAAACAAAACCAAAAATTAAAACACCAAAAATTTTTTGGTAGTCACAGCTGCCAGTGCGCCAAACCACCCACAAGCCCAGATTAAGCGGATGTTGGTAAAAGTTTCGGTTGGATCGGTGAAAAGTTGTGATGTTACCTGGGTGCGCAGCTGTTAGCCAACTAAGCGCAACGTGTCGTCCATCAAAATTAATTACAAAAGACGCACACAGTGCAGGCAACAGTTTTCAGTGGCATGGTGGAAGTTGGCAAGCTCAAAAGTTAAAAGGGGCCCGGCGTTAGGGCAATAAGCCAGCCAAGTGGCGCCCTCTAACGGACCTCATGGTAAGCACCAGTCCACCGCCCACCTCCCGCAGACATGTCCTCATCCGTCAACACTGCCAGCCGCTTAACAAGTTGCAACAAACTCGACAAACTTTACAAAATGATAAATTGTCGCACCCCACTACTCTATTTTTGTGCCTTAGCCTCGCTGCTTTTTCAGCTAGTCAGCAGAAGCAAAAAGCGTTGCATACTTTGGGGCGACGATTTAACAATCCAATTGGCCGCGAGCAGCCAATTTGATTGTGATGTGATTGAACTTTTTTGTAGGTTGCGTTTCAGGGGGCAGCGTTTTGTAAATGTAATGCGATTGTTCACATTATTGTTAGTTACACACTAATTAGCTGGCTAACTGTGATTTGAATTTAAAAGGAAACTGTTCGATAAAAATGATCGGCTAAACGACAATAATTGTAAGCAACAACAATTGCTTCATTCCATTTTAATTATCATGAAAAAAATAAATACATCAAGCTTTGTCAGTCTATGAAATCATCTAGGAAATCCAGTTAATATATAATTTTAAATAATTAATTTCGTTACAGCTCAAAAACACAGCTTTAAAAATTCACTTACAACGGTTTTAAATACGTTCAGATTGCATTAATGCAATTTTTAAGCCAATTTCAATACAATGCATTTGTGTATAGTGGAGTTGTTGGAACATTGACGCTATAATAAGAATAATGTCGTTGCTGGCGCATGCGAGTCCCACTGATTTATTGGCTAATGCGCATTTCATGCTCGGGGCAAGGCCAAATTAATTAATAACAAAGTGCTTTCGGCTCAACTGTTGGTTTTTAATTAAGGCACTGAATGGGCAACAATTTCAATGGGATTTATGCCGATGATAAACCTTGAAAAAAGAAATGTTGAAGCGTGACTTTAATTATAAACAAATAGAAGTAGATATTAGGCCATAGATAAAACAAACAACATAATTAAAAGCGAACAACAAGTCAAATACAAAATAGAAGGCACAAAAAAGTTGTCAACGTTTTGAACTCACGGTGCGGGTCGCAGTTGGTACAAACATTTGTGCAAATATTTGACAAACAACAAATGTGATGGCGACAACCACGACGACATCAACTAATAGCCCAAGTATCCTTAACATGTCCTTGAGTACGACACACCACCCAACCGCCCCACGCTCTTTCTCTTATTCTATCTAGCCAAGCCTTTAAATGCAAACCGCAAACGTTGCCTCTGCTCTTGGATGGGGTGACAAGGGGCGCTCTGTGGCGTCGCATGGCTCGTGCCGTTGATATCCTGTCAGCGATAATGTCACACATGGCTGCCCTTCCTGTCCTTGTGTGACTTTCTAATTAAAAATGTAAAACATTTGCGCTTGTCAAAGGACTACAATATCTAAATTGGATATTCTTTATTCAGTCTTGAAATTTCCCTTTTCAGTTTAGCATTTGAACTCGGACAAGGATTCTCAAGGACATGCACGCATTCATGACTCTTTTAATTTGACAAACCAATCTTCAAATCCACGCAAATTTCAAAGTAGTCAAAGAATATGTGCGGCTTACGAGGGAGAAGTAATGAATTAATTCAGAATAGTAAGGTCAAGATTTGAGCACAGTATTAGTAACAATTGATAATAGACTGTGCTTTGTTATTAGCAATGTAATCTAATGTAGTTGTAAAAAATTATATTTGATTAATCAAAAAAAACGTTGGCATTCAGCTCCTCCTTCAATGCCAGTATATCTTAAAGAATTTTAAGTACTCTACGGAAATTGTATCTATCAGTACACTACGATAGTATCTACAGCTGAAAAGGATATGATATAGTTTGTACGCAACCATTTATTGCTTATAATTAACTTAAGAGCAATTTGTAGCTTCGAAATGTTAGGTTAAGACAAAAATCCGCTTGACACACATATAAAAAAAAACTGGTTATTAGCATCAAACTATTGGAAAAGTTTCAAATATGAAGTGTTATAAGTTTATAAAACGTATATAAATTGATAAGACTAAATAAAAATAGATATAAGTACACAAACAATTCAGATAAAAATATTATGCGAATTCTTAGTCAATATGAAATAAAATCAGATTACCACCAAATGCATTCCCGAAATGATAACCTTTTTTAAATGTTCTTTTCGGTTCAGTGAAGCGTTTTTATTTTGCTCCAAAAAAGGAGTAAATAATCAACTTACCTGTTCCAAGCTGGAATAGCCAGTAAAAGGAACGTAGTGCGAACAGGTTTGCGGTTTAATCCTTCCAGACGAATGCGTTGAAATTATTTATTATGACGCAAAACTTTTTTTCCGGCCGCGACATTTTGCGAACACGACTGCGTCCGTTATCTACAGCAAAAGAGGCAAAGGCCTCCACTGGGGTCCAAACACACACACACACACACACACACACACACATACAAAAACACACCAAGCCCTGGGGGTAGATTAAAAAAAATACATTTTTCGTTAGTTAAGCCCGTTTAAAGCTTTAAAAGGTGTACACTTCTTAACGCTTTGCGGGCGTTACAATAAAAATTTGGCTATAAGCTGATTTTCACAGACATCAAAAGAGCAAACCATTCACAATATTTTGTGTTGGTTTGTGGACGCCAAGAAAATCAGGCGTAATTCTTGCGTAATGACTAATTTCGGATGGGATAACGATGTCGTAATGATATCCTGTCATGACTATGACATCATTGTCAGCAGATAAATATATTGCAAATTGAATTTTGGGGAAATTCCCTTTTCATTTGTCTGGAAATAAATTTTGTCTTTAAGAGGGTTCTTAACCCTTTTGTTGATTTCATTTTTTTTTCAGATTTTTCTTATAGCATAATTTGCCATGCAGAAGTCATGTTTTCTTAAGTGTCTTATTGTTGGCAATTAGTGCGGCTTTAATTGCCATACCGTTAAAAATTTATATGCCACAAAATGTGGCAGCGGTTGCGCTTTATGGTGCTTGAGTCAGAGCAGAAATAGCTGGGACCAAAGGGATTTCAACCACCTCTGCGGGGCCAGTTATTGACTGACCAGATCATTAATCCTGCGCCTGTTAACCAAAAACAATTTGTCCAAATAACAATTAAGGCTACCAACCACAAGCTCGCACCCTCACACACCCCCCACATTGACACTCACACACACACACCCCCCACAGCCTCTGACAGATGGCTAATGAAATCTGTTCTTTCCAACGTGAAGTGAAAGTAACACAATTTTAGATAAATTTCCCTTTGATTAATGGCTTTAACAAATATTTATCTCTGATTTGTGTAGTTTTTCTTTTTTGTTGGTCTTCCTCCTTTTTTTAAATTTCTATTTAATTTCACTGCTCTTTTAATATGCATTGTGTGTAGCTGTCGCTCTTTGTCCTGGCTGCATCCATTAAAGTCCATTATTTCATGCATTTCTCTGTACAGCATTGCATTGTATATCACAATTTTGGACAACAATGACTTTTACAAGTAGAAGAAATGGCTTGTAGGTTGATATTATGCATTTGCTGCTCCTAATGGAGCTATTGTGTTGGTTTATATAGGCATTTAAAATTAACGTCAACATATTAATAAAAAAAATAAAAATTAAAGTGTTTAATACTGGTGTTTTTAATTGTGATTATTAAAATATTATTTTTACCAGACCGATTCTTTAAATATTAAACATGGAAGGAATAGAATATATTGCATCTGACATATTTAAATTAAATTCTAAATATAATAAGCTTAACTATATTTGAGGACAGAATTAGTTTTATAACTATAATTAACTTCATTAATATTTAAATAAAAATATTTTCTAAATAGATTTACACTCATTTCTTATGATTATAAATCACCCACTCTTTGTACGCAATAATCCGTTGTTAGTTTGAGGAACTCGTCTAGAATATGTCACTTCAACTTGCTATAAATTGCACAGTGCATTGGGGTTATTTACTTGAACCATTGTTGCACATTCCTGCAAATAGAAATAATTAGCGGTTGACCATCCAACAATTGTCAATAATTAACA
This sequence comes from Drosophila setosimentum, assembly GCA_035043505.1. Taxonomy (NCBI): domain Eukaryota; kingdom Metazoa; phylum Arthropoda; class Insecta; order Diptera; family Drosophilidae; genus Drosophila; species Drosophila setosimentum. The sequence continues at coordinate 953,214 of JAWNMY010000023.1, read as the reverse complement.
TAATGGAACCATAAATTGCAAAAGTCCACCCCAGAAGAAAGTCCAATGACATAAACAATGCGAAAGGAAAGCAGAAAAAAAATATTATCATTGGGCAGCACAATAAATTCTAGAGAAAGCGTAAAATGTAACGCCCCATAAATTAATATGAAATGTGCATATGGTGTCCAAGTTCGCCCCGATGTTTATCTCTAACAATTGCAACCATATAACAGCTCTCGGTGAAAGTGAACAGTTCACATGATAGTGAACACAGGCTTAATTACTGCCCCACCCCCCAGATGTAGAAAGTAAATGTCCATTTGCCTGCTGCTGGACATGACAAGGGGCTAGCGAGCCTATCAGTCTGTGGAGGCTTGGAATCGCTTCTTTGGTTAATTACCAAGATGTATGCGTGTCGCGCACACAGCCCAATTAACCCCCATTATGGGCGACTGAGTTTGTGGGTGACGACTCGAACAACATTTCAACAGGCAACTCCAACTCCAAACACTCGTCCTGGGCGTGTGAGTTCAGGCGCTGCACGAGGTCAAGCGCTCGCTTGGGCAAGTAATTAAGATTTCTGCTTGCTGCCCCACACAACAACAGCGTCAGCGAAACCACCAGCAGCAGCAACAACAACAACAGCAACAATAATAGCAACAACAACAACAACAACAACAACACCAACAGCAACACCAACAAAAACACAAATGAGCAACAAGCATCCGCTACACCAGTCACATATCCATAAAGACGCTCTATGCAACGCAAACAACTCAACATGTAACGCCCTGCGTCCGCCCCTGCCTCTGAACACCAAATTGCTTTATGATGTTGCAGATTATGATAATGAATGCCATCTGGACTGCACTGGACACTGAGCAGGCAGCCAAGGGCGCTCTGGCAGCAAACAGCGTTGACACTTTAAGTGATTTAATGTTATTGTTTTCGAACAGATCTCCAGCTATACGACTATATAAGCAGCACATACTCTCTACAACTTACTCCAGATCCACCACAAGTGCAAATAATTTAATGAATATTAATGCGTAATGTTTAATTGAAATGTTTCGCTCTTAAAGCGTAAAATTTGCCAGTTTTTCAAGCTTAACATAACTTTAAAACAGATTTTTTTTGTAGCAAAATGAAAAATTACATTTGTTAATAAGTAAAACATATATTTTTCCAAAAAACCATCACTTTTAAAGGCAGAATCGGTAGTAAACGCATTTACCATGCTTAAAAATTTCAGTAGCGAAATTTTCAGTAATTAAAGAGAACCAACCATGAAAAAATTAAAGAATGTAATGTTAAAATTCTATATGTATTGCGAATTCGCTATCTAACTATGTATGTATTTATATAACTTATATATTAATAATATGCAACACAAAATGGAAAATGTAGTCTTTTTTATCTGGCTAATGCATCAAATTTAATATATTGTGCAACTTTATTGACATGAAATGGAATATATCCGATATCGCTGAACCGTTAGGAGACTGTACATGCTGATTTTGTATCTCTCTTTATCTCTCCATCTGTCTCTCTCTCTCTCTCTCTAACCCTCTTGGGTGTGAGTGAACAGCTATTGAAATGATTTTGATTGGAAAAAATGTAATTTCCTATACGCTTCAGAGTGTGCTTATCGCAGCAGCATTGTGTCAAAAATTGTCAATTTTTTGTTAACGAATTTTTATTTTTATTTATTTTTTTTTTAAATTTAAATCAAGTGTGACGTAGAATAGCATTGAATGGAAAGCATTTAACGGATATCTAAAACTTTTTTTTTGCGATATGCTGTAATTGTACACAGAGAACCTCACACCACAATTAATTAAGCCCAAGCTCTTGACAACAATGCAGAAAACCAAATGCAAAAATTCATAGACAGTTTCCAAATATAATTTCTTTTTTTTTTGGTTTGTTATTTTTTTGTATAAGTTCTACAGTGAGTTCGAGTAGCTTCAATTACAATTTCGACTTTCGATTTGTTGGGCGACACAGCCAATGGGGAGAGAAGAGAAAAAAAAGGTTCATTTAACGCATCTCGTAGCTGCCAACCAATTTTCGCATTCATGGAAATTCGTTGGCCACATAAAAGGCGGCTCCGAAGCCGCAGCAGCGTGGAGTGAAATTCATTTTTTCCATTAAATCGAACCGTTGATTGTGCATGAAGCGCACATGCACAAATGTCAACGCTCGGTTAGATGGCAGCAGCCTGATAGGTTGCCCCCCTGCCACGCCTCATCCAGCTAGGCTTATCCATGTGGGGAGTCTGAGTGCCAAAGCGCGTCGACTCTGTCACATGCGAGTGGCAAAAGCCACCCAGGGGAGTATTTTTCATCGCACTTTTCAGCATGACAATTCCGACTGCTTGAACACCCTACAACCCACACCTCTATGCCAAAGAGCTCAAGCCGAGTTTGACCAGCGCACAAGTTTCTCATATAAAATAGTATACGATTTTTTTTTTGTCATGCTTTTTGCCACTTGAAATTCGATACGAACCGAAATGGCTTTTTGACAAACAATGACACGAACTCACCTACTATTTGGGGCGCAGTTATTGCGGTTTTTCTTCTTTTTTTTTAGTTTTTTTTTTATTGGTCCCATTGAGAATCGCATTTGCAAATGAATTGCTTATTGACAGTTTGATAGAATGTTGGCTCGTTGACAGTTGCTGATTTTGTTCTTGTTGTTGTTATCTCGATAAGGTGGTTTGCCTTTTGTTATTCTTTAATTATTCGTTGAGACACAAAAAGAAAGCAAAAGTGAAACAAGAGAAACAAGAATATTGAACAATTGTCTGAGTTGAAGTTTAAACTGAAAACAAAATAAAACATAAGCTCTACAGAAATGAATTAAGTATTTAATGATTAGAAAATTTCCACAGAATTGAGATATGTCTGATCCTCAGAGCTTACCATTAACTTTATGCCATTTCAATGAGTAATTGAACAGTTGTTATCCGTGCATGAGTTGCTTATCGTTCGGCTGCACTCTGCAGGGTGCACTCTTCAAATTTGTCGCATTTCCCTTATCATTATATGTTACGATGTGGTATGAATAATAACAATAATAATAAATTCGCATTGCAATTAACAACTTGGCTTCTCGTTCAATTTTAATGCATGCAAAATCCATTAAATCACTTGAAATGCACAAATCTCCGCTGTGACTGCATTAAAATGCTAAAAAGCGAGTGAACACATTTTGAGAATTTGAGAGCACTTCACAGCAATGACATATAATATGACTACAAACAGTTGTCGCTGCGATGATGTGCTGAGAAGTCTGTGAATATCCTGCCAGAGGAGGACAGGAGCACGCTAGCCTGTGACCGTCCGACCACGCCGTGCTGCTTGATGTCGATGATAATGTAACAACACTCAACCTCCTCCCCAGCTAAATCCAAGGGTGCGGGCAGACAACACTGACACTAAGAGGGCTGGGTTGCATACAGTTAAAGGGTTGGACATGCGTGCAAAATCCATCAACAAGGGTAAAATGAATTGTCACAGTTCTTAAATTTAATTACGGAGCACAGCCACATGCAAATGAAGACAGGACTCGGCTTTATCTGATTAATTCCAATGTATTAATATTTCTTATTTATTTCTTATTTTATTAAAGCTCAGAAAATGCTTTCAAATTGTCTAATAAAAGTACAAATGAGATTTAGAAAAGTTATGTTTTGCCAAATAACTTTTTTTTTTGCAGGAACTTTAATTAGCTCTCTAACCTGTGTACCTGAGTGCATATTAAAGCATTTGTGTATTACAAGCCAATTCACATGGTATCATTCAAATGCGGTCACCGCCCCATTTTGGGCACATACTCATCAGCAAACTGTCAAAATTTAAATTTAAAAATGTCAGAAAAGTTGACACGTACCCACATTAACAATCCAGATACGATTTATATGTGAATGATGTCATGCATGAATAACTGATAACAAAATATTGACAAAGAGTTCACTGTAAGTGCTAAAATATATTGTGGGAACGCAACAAGCAAATAATCCCTTAAAGTTATATTTAAAATATATATTTAAATAACCCCAAATGTATTTCAAAATTGTTATGCTGAGGAACTAGTCTTTAATTTTTAAATAATTCAATTCATACTTGAACAATTTGATAAAGTTATGATTTGAATGTGTTAAAGGCATACAAATATATTACTAAATTTTACTGCACAAACCATCGCGTTCCTAATAAACCACTAAAATCTACTAGTACTTAAAAATAATAAACGTTTGTTATTAAAAATTTAGCATCCTTTTGAGAAGTAGCTTTATAACACTGGCTAACGAGTACTAATGGACCTGCTGGCCGCGCAGAGAGTGGACCATTTGCAAATTGTCGAAAATTGTTGGCCAGCTGGGGCCGGCACAAGGCAAAAGGTGGGCGGGATTTTCAATTAGCCTAAAACCAGCTAAAAAGGCTGAAAGCTGGTGACCAAAATATTTAATACCTTTTATCCAGCCTCATAATTCGCATAATGACAAAAAGTCTCATTTGGTAATTTATGCAGTGGGCATCAACAAAAACAGTAAACGGAGCGCCATACAACAACCACCCGACCACAATTCACTGACCATCCGGATGCACTTCAACTTTCCACCCTGTTGCGTACAATTGAGAGGTGGAAAGTGTGTTGGGGGGCGGAGGACACCCGCTGGCACACGACAGCCGTCGTCGAATTGTTGCAAAAGTGCGAAACCGCAAATGTTAAGCGCAACACAGAAGTCAATGCCACCACCACCATAACCATTCAAAACAAACCCACCGGCAACCACAAATGTTCTACTTCGCTGTCGACCCACTCGATTCCGTCGACAAAGCTCTTCAATTTGCTTGCCATCTATTATGGCAGCTCATTGTGGGATTACCGTCCCACAACCACTGGGCAACCACCACCAACAGTGGTTGTGGGCACTGTCACTGCGACGTTGGCGTTGGCGTTAACATTGACGTTGACTGTGGCTGAGACAGGGGCGTTGAGCAATTGCTAATAAAAAGGGTGGAAAATCCACTTTGCCATGGCATTTGATTTTGATTTTTCTCTCTGTTTGTCCATTGACTCTTGGGACTTGAACGCGGTTTGACATCGGGTATGGGTGGAGATCTGGGAGATACATTTCGCTCGCTGACTTTTGATGTCATCAGATAAGCAGAGGTTCGCGTACTTTCACTAGGTAATTCTACGTAGTTGAAAAATACTACACATAGTTGCAAGTTGCAAAGTACACAAGAAAAAAAAAACTATAATATTAAATTAATAATATTTATGTAGAATACTAGAAATTTTCTAAAAGTAACTCTTGAAAGGGGGAGAAATACTTTAAAAGTAAATGGAGTAAGCAAGTTTGAATAAATAACATTTGAAATACTTCAACGGTCACTTATGCTTACATTTTGAATGAAAGCTATAAAGGATCACTTAATAAAATTGTTAGAAAGCAACCGCTTGAGACAAAAATCGCTAACTATACCTGAATGTGACCCAATAAGAAAAGCTAATTCATCAGCGCAGAGTTAAGCTGCTCATGAATGGGAATGGGCATTTAGAAGGACGCAACGATGAACAATGAATTAATGGCATCCAGCTGAGTGAGTTCTTGTGCAGGTCTTTACAGGATTACACTCGATTACAGGATACATTACAAGTACAACGGGTGGGCAACAGTTAGGCAACAGCCATAACAGCCATAGGTAACAACACCCGCTGGGAATGATCAATCAATTCGAATCATATTTGATTCCATGCAACTGACTGAACACAATATCCATGTGGAGGGTAGATTTGGGAACTGGGCAATGGGAAATCTTATATTATGATGATTATTGCATTGCGATTGATGTGGAATGGAAGCCATGTTAATTATGAAATTACGCTTTGGTTTGAGTTGCAGCAACCAGCCTGTAATTAACCACTGCAAACTGGACGAACCCAAAGAGATTGTCCGGCAAACAAATAATATTCCAGCCATATTACACGATATGGATAGAAAATAATAAAACAGACACACAACAGACACACAAATACATCGACACTTGGATTAGGATTTTTGTCGGCAGTTAATGAAAAACGGAAACGCCACTTGTTTTATTTTCACATTCAACATCCTCATCAGTGCCCCCCGAAAAGCTTCTTTTTGTGTCTTCCATATAACAAACTGGCGATGGTCGTGGTGGAGGGGGTTAGGAGTAAAGGGGGTTTCTGTTTGCTTATGTACTTTGTTTTTAGCGATTAATTAATGCAATTAATCTGCAGTGGGATTCGTGACTTTGAGCCTCGGGCTTCTGCCTTTCAATTTTGATGAAATTGTTTGTGCGCATTTCTGTTCCTCTCCATCTCCATCTCGCTCTTGCCCCCTTCCCTGTCGAGCAATGAGTGTAAATAAATGGTAAAGATTAAGTTGAGATTATCACTAATAAAGAAATTAATTAAGGCTAACAAATGTACGTACATATGATTGTATAAATATTGCACATATAAAGGAATTAATTGTTTAATTAAGGTATAGCAATATAACTATTCTAGTCTATATATGCTAGAGTAGTCGTATTCTTACATTTATAATACCGAGTCGATGGTTAAGTAAGTTTTCCACTAATACTCGTATATACACTTGCGGAAGAAACTCCAGTTTATGAATTATAATTGAGAAACATATAAATAAATTTGTGTCATTAGCTTTTCTTCTCAATTATCAATTTATCTCTTCTGTGGATCAACAATTTTAGGTTCGAGTGCATGGCTGCTGAAAAGAATCTAATTTGAAGAATGCAGAGGAAATTTTCAAAAGTGATTCAGAGTAGCTAAATTTTAGAGAGCTCAAGAGTAAAAAAAGAAAGGGAGCAAAATGTTGTATTGTTGAGATAAGCAAATGTTTTGTCTGTGTCTATTATATGGTACTTATAGTAAAGAGACGCATATTTCTGATAATGTCATTCTCACTATCCATATGAAACCTGATCCTTTCTTAAAAAGCAGTTTATCTTTTTGAAATACTCTGAGCTACGCATATCTTTACATACCAATACTTTGACCAAATATTGTCTTGCCTCTCTTTTGGCAGCTTTGACTGGAACTTATAACAAGCTTATTGATGACAAAAGCGATTAAAACCAATTTCTATGTGCTAATAATGCAAAGTTTGTTGTGTTACTGAGTGAATTGCGAGGAAATTGCAGGTAAGTATAAATGACAAAAAAAAATCTGTATTCCTTATTTGAATTATTTATTTGGTTCCGTTTTTTGAACCAGTTCGTCTTATGCAGTCCAATGTGACAGAAAGTGCCTGATGTGGAGTATGGTATGCGATGGCTTTCGGGACCGTGCGAGTGGACGTGATGAATTCGTGGAGCTCTGTGTAGTCAGCTTGTGCTCAGACGACTCAATTCGCTGTAAGAATGGTACGTGTATTCGAGCCAAGGCTTTTTGCAACCATAAGATCGACTGTGCCGATGGCAGCGATGCTCTGCCCGACATATGCAACAAACTCAACTCATAGGAAACTTAACTCATGGAGTACAACATACATTTATGCGCTTTGAGAAAAAACATCAAGAATTCGAAGTGATACCACGAAACTCAGTAAATATTTATAAACAATGGCGAAAAGAAACCTAACAGTTTCCCTCTAGTGGGGTCATGTCCGGCCAAGATTACTTCACAAACCTTAACATTAGCTCAGCCAACGCGGTTCCTAATGCCACTTCCGTGGAAATCATCTGTGACAAGGATTACAAGAAATTTGGCTCGAGTACCGTCAATGGAAGCCTGAAGATTTCGGTTGTTTGCGTGTGTGCGAAAATAGGCATGAGGCACAGTCTTCCCGATACTCAACACAGTGCATCCATGTGAACTGCAATAGCATTTCTTCAAGCACAGACTTCTTCATTTCTCACGCTGTTGAGAGAGTTGTTGATAAACCCGAATGCGAGCCCATGTGCGGTATTAAGTCAGTACGTTATCCTCAGATAACTCCCTGGACTGTTAGCTTTTTTCGGCGTCGTTCAAGCAATGAATCAATGTATGACTTTGGCTGTTTAGGCGCAAATATCTCAACTTATACAATAATCACTGCCGGGTCTTGTTTCCTCAATTCAAAGCAATTAGACATTGTGCAGGGTAAACACAGCATCAGTTAAAGCTGATCATGGCTATATTTTGCACATCATCAAAGCCATGCATTTGTGAGTATTATCTTAAAATGTCCAATTAACATATCGTAACTTAATCTCAAACACATTACAGTTAGCCGTCGAAGAAGTTGATCAATGCCCTTCATTTTTGGTCCTACTGTAAGACCCATTTGTTGGGATAATAAGCAAATTGACTCAAATGACGTGAACGGTGTCTTTCGAAATCATCAACTGGGTGAAACTTAAGCCCTATATGAAAACAAGAAATACTTCCTTAGGCATATTGTAGTTAGTAATCAGACTATGCATTGCTTAAGTCATATTCTCTATCGGCAATTTTATCTTTGAATATATACGTATTTGTATCTAACGCAGTTGTTTTTTGTATTTCTATTTGCTAACTACATCCCTTGCCACTTCAGTGGCATTACGATGGCATTACGATCCACCAAATTGATGCAATTTCGCGCTGAGTTCATTGAAATTCGAATTGGTCAGCCATTATGCTCGGTAGTATCTAGTGGCACTTAAACAAATTACCATATTAATTGCTACTAATTAAAAATTCATTAAAACACTGAACCAGAGTCTACAGTCTGGTAATTAATTATGCTTTGTCATCTCTTTGTCGCCAGGACCAAATGTGCAAAATGATAATAATAAACATTTCCATATTCATAATGACTCGATATCAATGAGTTCACAATGTCTACAGTGACTGTGTACTTTCAATTAAAAGCCAACTTTCAACCATAATTCAAAAACTAAAATATGCAAAACGAGTTTGCGGTAAAAGTTTCAATCGCATCGATTCCCATAGACCCACGGGGGTGAAAAGTTTGGCCCGCACATAAGTATCTGTATCTCTGTATATATATGCTTGCTGTAACGATGACAAAAATTACACCATACACCACACCACCAGCCACACACACAGGTGCAACTGTAACATCTGCGCAGCACCGCAGTTCGCTATTCATGCCATAAATTTTGGCTGTGTGGCACATTAATTAATTTGCTTTGCGACATTTCAAAAGGATTATTTACCGCTCATTTTATGTATGTGTGGGTGTGTGTATCAAAATGTATAACTGGAATGTACATATGTGCATACCACAAATGAGAACAGTAGATGAATGTATTTTTGCCCATATACACAGAAAATGCTTCAGATTTGTCTCAATCATTAAGATTGTGGTACTATCTTCTCTTGTAACTTTTTGTATTTTATCTTTTCTCTCTCATTTAGGTATTTGAAATGTTGCTCTTCAAACAATACCAGATAACGTTGCGGGTTACTCTTCTTTTTACAAATGACACCCTCACCTCCCCCGTGGGGAAGTACTCAGTCTCAGCTGTGTGTCGACAAACTTTGTGACATTATAAAATCTAATGAACAAAAATTAATTTACAATAATAACTCAACTAACACGAAACGACGCCACAAGCTGCTAACCAACTCACTCTCCACCATCCCACTTCCATTTCCAGTTTCAGCCACTGAAAGTGTTGCACTGTGTGCCAAAAGCCGTACCCCTGGGAAAGGGGAGTGGCATGGATGGGGTCTGCAGCGTCGCGATTTCAAAATGTTTCCGTTTTCAATTTGCATAAAGTTCGTTAAAATGTCTAACGCCATTAATGAGGAACCCAAATAGAGAGAATGGGTAGAGAATTTACCTGTTGCCTGAAAAGTGTCATCGGTTGTGCCCAGTGGAGCACAAGTGTAAATGGATCGCCTTGTGCTATCCAGTAATTGTGTGTAATTAAATCCAGCCCGCAGCTCGCAAATACCCAAATATAACAAATGACAAACACTTTGAGCCTTTGGTTACGAAGTGGGTTAGACTGTGGTTACACTGTGGTTGTCTCCTGGTTACTCGATGCCAAACTCAGCACACAGCTCACTTCGCCCTGCTCAACCCTTTGCTGCTTGCCTTTGTGGCATTTTGCTTTAATTATGTAGCGTGAATAATTTTTGCTCTTTGTCTCATATATTTATGAGTCATTGATATTCGTTGAATTTTCTTTGCATTAATTAGTGGAAATCCTTTTGTAATTAAATACATCTGCAATTTATAACTTGGCAAAGGATCTGCCGAAGCCTTTTTGCACTTAATCTGAGTTTAATTAAATTGTACAATACTTTTAAAATCCTTTACTAAAACATTCCACTTAGTGAAAAGAATCGTACAGCTTTGAATACATTTTGAGACTAAACCTTGTCTAACTTATTTATTTCAAGCTTTGGACTACTGGACAATCGTTATTTAATGATTTGGTAATTCGTTGATTGAGTAACTAAATAACTTTTTTAGTTGGCTACAACAGCGACAAGACTTAAGACTCCCACGGCGAATTGTTCATTCATTAGCACCTTCATAGATCTGTGTAGATGTTGGACAACAGTTGACTTAAATTAAATGTAAATTTGTGAAAGTTTACGCACCAAAAAACATTAATTGTAAGGCAATCAGTCGCACAAAACCCACGCAGTTAAAACAAAAAAAAAAAAAACAACAGCAGCCAAAGTGCAACTGTACAAACAACTGCAGTTTTCAAGGTGGCTTCAATCAACAAAGATGCGGAGAACAGGGGCAAAGTCTGTCAATGATCTCAGCTCAGTGCAGTTGTTGCAAAATGCTGGCACCGCAATTTGTGGCAAGCAAAATGGAAAGACATTCTGGCCAATAACACAATGCAAATAAAAGTGTTAGAATTTCGCTTTTAGCCACAACCCGCTGTGCAAAAAACGCAAACTTTGGCAGCATGTCACAAATAACAAAAACAGTTTTGTTATTGTGGTTTTGAGGCAGTTATTTAAATGAATTGCTGCTACGTATTATTACACAGCACTGAAGATGTGGCTTCATAGATTTATATACATATATATTCATTGAGACATATTCAATAGTTGACTCAACTGTGGTTAGGATTTGCTTTTTAAAATTGACTAATAGATTAAGTTGGATTTTTAAGCTTTTTAAGAATACTGATTTGGAATCGGAGCATGGCCTTGGAGACCTCAGTCCACATGCTACTTCAATTAATTACTTCAATTTTATTATTTATTTTAAACTGGTCGAGCTATATAATATTAATTATTTTTTTATATTGATAATTTTTGCTCAATAAGCTGGGATTGCACCTATATCAGAGAAGTCCACTTTCAGTTGTGCCTGACTGGATCACTCTCATTTATAGTTCCAGACTTTTGTACTGTACAATTACAGATAAAAAAAAAAACAGAATTTGTATACTTTACGTATCAAAGTAGGAATCGATATTCATTTTGGTTTGTCACTTTTTGTTTCGTCACTCTGAGTAACAATTATTTTCAGACGGTTCGCATAATTTGTGTTTAATTAAAACACAAAACTATTACATTATATATATATATTATATATTATATATTTTATTTTTAAATTTTTATAGCCGCAACACGTTTCTAATTGCCAATGCGGTGCCCATTAAAAGCCAAAAGTATTCCACCAAAAAAACCGATTACGTTATCTCAAGCTTAAGGGACGACCATTCATGACAGGACGACCTGACCGAATGTTGTAATTAACCTCGAATGTGGCGTGGGGCAAACAAGTTGCGACTAATCCTGAATTATTATTTGCCATAGTAAAGCAAAAGACGAGCAAATGGTTTATTTTCAATTTATGGCCCAAAAGGGTTACAACAACGCTATGTTTCGGTGAGGGGCAACCTCCCTGTTGGATTTGAAGCAATGTTTCCAAATCATTTGCATATGAATTTTGTGGCACCCTTGCGCCACTCGCACTTTTGCCTAGTTGAGCATTCAAATTACTGTTATTATTATTTTCACTCATATGCCACTCGAACGTCGACCTTTAGGGGGGAAGGGGGACGGGTGGTATGTTGTAGGTTGGGCACCATTAAAATCCAGCACGACCTTTGCGCAACGCTCGCATTGGAGCACTTCCGCTTTTCAGATTTTAATTCTATTAGACGAGGCCACAGGCTCGCCGCTTATCGCTGCCGGCACACATGTCGCCTGCTGCTAAAATCCCGCCCCCCCCCCTGTCCCCTCTCCTGCCCCCAGCTGGGCAACAGTTCGAGGCGCGTAAAAGGTTAAAATTATAATTTGCGGCTTCTGTGGCTGAGGCGCACTTTATTACCGCTTTTCATACGCAACTTTGGCATTTGCAGTCAACAAGCGTCGACACGCTTAATTTCTTGGCCGCCTTTCATAACATTTGTTCTACATCATGTATTATCTAAGAGAGGTTGCTCGGTGAGGCGGGGGGTGCTGAGGGGGTCACTGCTTGGTTTTGTTTGCACGCCGTGCTCACAAAACAAAAGGGATTTTTAATGGCCCTGCGTGGTCGCTTATCAGTGTCGGATATCCTTGACTCAGTTTGCCACAAAACAAATAAAGGTTAGTTATGGGAATTTTGGCATCGGTTTGTAGGTTTTCGCAGTTTGTTTGTCTTCACCTAAGCGGAAAGTATGACAACTACGGAAAGTGCGCAAACTTTCCCACTTCTCTGTGGCTAAACGAGCGATAATCCCCGTTTGAATTATTTCGTTAGCTGCCCAAGTTATTTATTCTACCTTATGCAAGGGTCTGCCCAAATTTTGCATGTAAGAATACACTAATTGTGTTGTGGGATAAAATGTGAACACTGAAGATATTTTGAGATAAGCACGAAATTGCTTTGCACACCTAACTTAACTATAGCATAGTGTCAAGTACTAGAAGAATGTAAATATAAAATATGTTTGAAGAAATGGTTATTTGAAATCTTAAATTTAGCAAACATTCTTTTTCAATCAGATTTAGTTTCTTTTGGATTTCCGTTTTGAGAGCCAACATTATTTATTGAACTGAAAATAATTGAAATCTTATTATTTTTTTAAACTAGAATTTGTGGATTTTCTTGCAAGCACTTCTTACAAATGTTTCAACATTTTAAGGAGGATTAGTACATAGTTCCATTTCCAGAATAATTTCCTTTTTAATTTAAGGATCTCCAGATAGCACACACAAGCCGATGAATGTACTTGTGTGATTAGAAAATCCCGCTGCAATACATTCAAGTAAGCCATCAACGTTTTTTTAAATGGTTTTATCTCTCTCTCTCAATTCCTCCCACACCTTTGGGGGTAATGGGATGCAAACAAGCTCAAGCCTTGGCCACACCCATTGCTAAAAATCACAAATTGTCAACACATAAGATGGCATTTAATCTTCAACAAATTGAGAGCCACTTGTACAGACAGCTTAAATAAATACAGCAACCACCACCTGCAGCAGCAATGCCACCACCATCAACATCATCTTGTAATCTACCGCTCCGCGACGATTCTACAAGTATTTCGCTTGGCAATCTATCAAGTGGAGCAACTGTGAATACGCATCATGTTATGCGGAAATTTTGTGAAAATCTCTTTGGGGTTTTTTTCTAGTCGTTTTGCTATTTTTCTGTTGTAGTCATGTGAAATTTGCATTTTAAGTCAATAAATTCACTTTGCATACGCACACACGTTGACTGGAAGCCACAACATGCGCCATGCTGCTCTATAAATCTGTTCTGAGTCGTACCGACAACTCTCAGGCCTCTCAGCAGAAGGAGGCGTGTCAAGCAGTGGAATGGGGGGGGGGGGGGAGGCGAGTTGTCTTAGCGACTTAGCCTTCAGCCAGCGGCCAACTTCAGTCTGGCTACCGACTTGTAACAGCTACCCCTGCTGCCCCCACTCCAGTGTTATAAGATTAGTGCAAGTGTGAGTGGGCAAATAACTAAGAACTGAGAATTGCGAATTGCGAAGTCGTCGCCTTTTGTCGCTTTCACAGTGCTTAAGGCGATATTTGCGTTATTTACGATTATTTACAATTTAAAATTTACATGTGCCACATGTAGCTCCCTCACCCCCTAAGCTCCTCCCACCTTTGGTGTTGCACCGTTGTTGTACAAACTTCTGCTTGTATCTTGATATGTTGATTTTAATTTATATCACAATTACTTGGCTGTAACTACGGATTTGCTGTGCTTAACTGTGGGCAATTCGATTTTGAATTTAAATTTTCACGCTATATTTGCAATGCTTTTAGAAATTGTCAAACATATATATATATTTTATATATGGGATTTCAAATTTTAAATAATAAGAAATATATTTAAATTATTTAATTATAATATATTATTTATTATTATACTTATTTAAAATATATAACATAGCATTTAAAATAAGAGATAAGTATTTTTAATTATCGAATTAATAAGTATGTATGGTACCACTAATGTTCTAATTAGGATAATGATATTAAATTAAATTAATTAAAATATAGCCTAAGTCTCTACATTCTCTCTATCTCTCTTCCTTTATATTATAATACAATACCCATTTGTATAGATTGGTTATTCATTTCAGTTTGTTGTATTTGATTTAAATATGAAAATAATCCAAAAATTATAGCCAAACCAGTTTTGAGCAGTTTTATAATGCTCGCCCTGCAAAATTTATGCACTGGTGCAACATTTGGCCGACGGCCTTATGATAATCGAAGCCACGCTGCATCGCTACAAACTTCTGTGCAACTGCAGCCGTTGAAGAGGAAACCCATTTGCAGGGCTTCACAAACAGCTCGGCACCCGGTGCCATGCCGCACCACCAACAATCCACAACACAGCGGTTTTGCAGCATCACAGTTTGGCATCTTTTTAGAGGCAACTAATTGAATTATTAGCAACTGCAGCCAGTGGTTGGGTTGTGGTTGAGGTTAAGGTAGTGGCTCTGACTCTGGCTCTGGTTCGTCTGCTGCCAGTTGTGTGCACAGTGAAATTATTGTTGGTGGTTGACAAGGATCAGCGCCGACGCCTTATTTGTGTTCATGCACATTGCAGCCTCAGCATGACCCCTCCCATTCCTCCACTGCCGGCCTGCCTGCTATCTAACTACTGCTGCCCTTGGGCAATGGGTGGACCAAGCTCTAACAAGCGGGTGTTGGCCACAATTGTGGCCGAGTTGGTTTTTTTTTTTATTTGGACAGGGTCTCGGGTTTATGTTGCCGCCGGCTGGCGACATGTGCACACGTATTGTTCATGTAAATCATTGATTAATTCTTTCTCTTCTTGCATATGATTTGAGAATGTTACCGGCTGAGATTCAAATGGGGATTAGATTTGGCATTGCACAATTAAATTACGGCCACAACCCCTGGCTGAACTATACGTTTAACAGCAAACAGTAAATATACATATCTATGGAATATTAAATACTCTTTTAAAAGATTTCAGATCACATAGATAATTCCGACTTCTATTAACTTTTGTCTCATTTAGTTTAAGAAAACAAAAAAATGATTATACAGCAACACAATTTTTAATTGTTCTTAATTTTTATAAATTAGTCAATATGTTGAAGAATGTCGTAAGAAGCAACTATAACAATAAAAAATAAACAGTATTTAAAACTATTTAATATAGTAACCCGGACCATCATATACCAAGAAAATATATTTAAAATAATATAGTAAATATATAGACCTTGTTGGCATTCTCCCTGAGCACATTTCATATCTCGTTCGAAAATTACAATACCCTCGGCAAGGATATAGAAACAGTTCCATGATAGAATACATGTCCGGACAACCCTTTGTTATCAACAATCAAACTCCGAACTGGGATATTGAGACACACTTCTTTGACACTCTGACACTCTGCTCGGCATCAGGCAAATGTCACGCATGTCAGTATGCCCTAACAATGACCAGATATAATCAGCATGTCTTAGTCGTGCAGAGACCCTGACACTTTACCAGTTTTCATATAAGATATGTGGAAAACTCAAACACAAATAAATGAAAAACTTTCATATCAGTTGAGTTCTTGGCCAAGTTTACTGGCATTGTTTAAACTTTTGGGACACAAATCATCTTTGAACTGAAGACTTTTCATCGGGCAGTTGACACTACTTGGACTAAGGAGAAGTCTTACATATTCAAATGTATGTATTTATGTATGTATGTATATGCACAAAGAAGATGTCTCTGATAGCTGGAGCACTCAGACCAGCAAGTGCTCTGCGCTTCCGCACAATTAGTTCGTTCCAATTGTGTGCCTTTGGCTGTCTGAAAATATATAAAAAAAAAAATAACAATAATAAATAATAGTGATTGACTAGAAGATGCCCTAAGTAACAACAGCTATTTCCCATATGACAAAAAAAATGGAATATATAATTTTATTTGTATCCGAAATAACAGTATTAAAATAAATAACATAAATATGTTTTTACTGGCTTCAGGTAAAGAGTTTTTTATTTTTTAGATACTTAAATATATTTCGTGTCCCATCGGGTTTCCCAGGAAAAATATTTAAATATCAAATCTTAATTATGGCGAGAAAGCAAATCTTAATTTCTGCATATAGTTGAGGATTAACTTAAAATTTATGATAAGACCGGCTTGGATGTTGATCAAGAATATATATTATATGTTGGCTCTGAAATCAGTTAATCTACATGTTACATACATTTACGTCCTAATACCATGTTCCACTCACTTTTAAATGGATACAGGGTATAAGAAAGAACCCCACTTTTAAGCTGGCAATTTGTAAGGTGTTTTGGCAGTATGGAGATATATAAAGGCGGGGATTTACCTCGTCAGACAAAAACAAATCACTTAGCCTTAATGGCTTATGAAGACAGAGCATTTAACCAAAAACCTCAAGCAGTTAAACGAAGCGACTGTGGGCGACAGCGACAACCCAATGGGAACCAGGAGAGGTGGATGGACACGGAGGATGTCAAATGGTTGTCTTTACGTGCAGCTCACACATAAAACTAGAACATTGCACGCTGCTGACGCTGAAGGCGTTTGGTTGGAGATGGAGCTGGAGACTGAGAGACCTAAGGCAACTGAGATTGTGATTGTGTCTCCATTTCGCATAATGGGCGACCCAATTAGGCAAAGTGAGTGTTGGTAAAATGCATATGAACCATAAAACAATTGAACAATGTGCTGCCAACAATTAACCACCATATGCAATGACAATCAAACGCATAAGGACCTAAGACACTGCCGAGATGGAAGGTGAGATTGAGGGAAGAATCTGGGAAATCAAGTGAACAATTATATATATATATGTTTTAATATGTCGTGATGCATATCCATATGTTTATATATTTATTGAATAAATATTTATTTGTACTTAAATATATTTTTGTACAAAGAGTACATTCTAAAATATTAGTTGACAATAGTACATAAGAAAATTACAATTTTAAGAAGATTTCATAAAATATTTCTATAATTAATAGATTTATAGACGCGAAATTCAGTAAAGACTCTCAAAGAATTAAATGATTATGGGAAAGTGTCGAAAATGCCACATGCCACAGTTGCCTATTAACCATTTATAATAAATATTTAAATAGCCTGAATATCATAACTATAAATCTTAAGCTTATATTTGCGCAAGTAAACTCAAATAGGATATATCCTTAATTCGATTAACTAAAAGCTTTAGCTGATATACTAGCATATAAACATATGCCGGCACTTTAGACACCGTCGATAAACTGCTCACAGCTGTCAGTCATTTGTTTATTAGATTTGTCAATGCAACAGTTTTTTTTGTCAAGTGCCGCCCACTCAGACCACCGCCATCTAGCCATAAAAATCGGAATTGCAAATAGATTGACCAAAAAACATTTGGCCGGAACAAATGTTGTTGTTGGTGTCACATGCAGGCGATGCGTATAAATTAGTTTAAGAGGGGGAGAGAGCGAGAAGAACCAAGTGGTCAACGAGTGGCCATTGTGTGGCATCTTAAATGTCAAAAATGACACCCCTCGCACTGCACCCTTCAACCTGCACCCTCGCCCTTTGCAAGTGCACCTGATGCTATCCAACTTTGACTCAAACCGCTGGCAAAACAATAAATTTCCCTTTGGAAGCCATTGACTAAGGACAAAAAGGAGGCAAAGTTATAGACCTGACCAAAGCCCTTACAGATCACACAGACGCAGCATGTTTGAGTGTGTGTGTTTATACACTGCAAACAATTTAAGCCGATAAAAAATATATATATTATAACGTTCATGTAATGAAAAACATGTTATGCTAGGCATTTAATTTATTGATTAAATGTGAACTAAAAACAGTACAAAGTTTATAAAAATTGTAATTTAGTTTAATGGAGAGATATGAACTTAAAACTATAATTTTGAATAGTGTATGTGTCACGGGGGGGCTGAGCAAGAGAAATGATGACCACAACGTCCAGGCAACTGGACGCACGGCTGAACATGTGGTCATAAAAAAAGAGAGCCGTTATGTTAAGGAACAACTTGCTGGCTAATAAAAAATCAAAAGGCAAAAATGTAGGTAACAACAAGAACATTGGGTGAGAAACAAAAAAGAAAGCCCTACGAAATGCATTTGCCCATTATGTGCTAGTTGGAGGGTGTTTAAGCGGAAAAGGTAAGTGGCGCTGTCGGCTCGGAGTCTGTGGGGCTTTTAGTCAATATCTCAGGGTATACGGCAATTTTTCTTCATTTTTTGTCACCCAGCATTGTACTCAGGCGGAAGTTAAGCTGTTGTTTATGTGTCATCATAAATCATGTTCAATGTACACGAAACAATTCCACGTAAGTGGTTAATGGAAACTCTCATCTACTAGTTGTGTGTAGTACAATGCTCAGTTTTATGTGCTAGATGATGATGGTGTCAATAAAATGTAAGTTCTATACGAACTACATTGACACTAGAAATTCTATACAAACATATTGATGTATATACCAAGATAATAATATTAAATTAAGCATATTACCTGTATCTGTGCATAATGTGTGCATGAATATTCAATTTAATGGTCAATTTGTTATGCATATAATAAGTTTTTAAATTGCTATTAAGGTATATTAAAGTGTAGTAAAAAATCTTATCCGCAAACCATGAGCCACAGTCATTTTTTTAGCACACTTCTCTTGCTGCCTATGTTTCTAAGGACACATTCGGAACTCGCTGTCAGCAATGGTAGACAAGAAATATAATTAAATGAAATATAATAATAAAGACCAAATTATAAACACTATTTCAGATCTCGAAGATGAAATATCCGCATCAAATGAACTAACTAATACAACAGAGAATAAAATTCAAAACGCAATAGGCCCCAGAAACATGATCAGCGCAAATCCAACCTTAACTTCTACAATGACATCATCAAATACTACTAGTACCAACAAAATACCTATACGATATCCATTTATGGTATCCATACAGATATATGAGCACGGAAAGTACAAACATCTATGTGGTGGCATAATTCTGGATAAATATTTTGTGATAACTGCGGCCCACTGTACTTTATCGCCTCGACAGCTCTATGCCAAGAATTTGTTAGTGATCGGTGGCTCTAATACGCTCTACGATAGGAAGTCAATTCGTTTCCATGTGCGTGAGTTGAGAAAGCATTCAAAATTCCAACCATTCCATGGTAATGACATAATGCTCTTACAACTGACATCCGCCATACCACTTGATAACTCAAGATTTTCGGCAATCGATTTTAGGCAGATAAACAGAGCAGACAGAGACTTACACTTAATTTTAATTGGCTGGGGCCGCACTAAACTCCAAACTCCAAAGAATATAGAAGTTGTGCATTTCCGTACTATGTCCAATGCAAAATGTTTTATGAATTATAAATTTAAATACTTGAAAAATGGGGACATTTGTGCTATTAACACAAAGGGATACCGAGGAGCCTGTGATGTATGTATGTACTTATATTCCAAGTAGTTTGTTCTATATGAAACGTTAAAAACAATTCAAGGGTGACTCCGGTGGACCACTAATTGATGAGCAGCTAAAATCTCTATATGGTGTACTCTCCTACGGCCGCAAGCCCTGTGTGAAAGGTAAAATTTTTGTCTTCACAAGGATGAGCGAATATACCGATTGGATCAAAAGACAAATGTCGAAAATGTCTGCGAAGAAACCAGCTGGTAGATAGGTACATATATCAGAAAGATTTCTACCTCTCTCTCTGTTTACACTTAATATATTCAACTTAATTCCCAATTGACACTTTCAAAACGTTTCAAAATGCAAATAAAAGAAGTCACTTAAAAAATTATTTTGCCCCCATTTGTGTGTGCCACGGAATACCAACAGCTAAAAAAAAAATGTGTTAATGTGCCGGGGCCGCAAACGCTTTTAGAATTCATGTCACTTTCATAACGTAACAGATTCACGCGAACAGGCCCCCAGAGAGATGGGGTACCCCCCACCACGAGCAGGAAACATAAATGACAGCTACGTGTGCTAGTTCTCCCTTTCCTTAACTGCCTTACTTTTGTATAACACACAGCGGGTATATTGGTCTTTAAATTAATGTTGCAAATACACACGAAAAAAGATAGTTATAAGTTATATTTGAATTCATTTTGAGCTAAACAAATATATTTTGTAAAAAATTATATAAAATCTTGCCTATTTTTGCCTTTGAATATTCTGAAGAGAAAAACATTTTATATAAAATACTATTTAATCAGATCGATCCTTTAAGATTTATTACGCTTGACTTCCGTCAACTAAAACTAAGTTAATGAATAATAATAAAGTAAGCAAACAATATAATTTTTATTCAATATCTAAAATTCTCGAATTACGAATGAACTTTGTTAATTAATTTTATATAATCAAATATTGAATGTTGACACAGATGAATTTTTAAATTGTGTTCATATTATGCATAAAGTTCGGGAACCATTTCATTAACATATTTATAAAAATATATTTAATCGATTTAATTATATTAAAATTTAATACATAAATCTGGTCGCGTTTTTCCAGGGACTTCTTCTTTATTATACACACTATTGAAATCATTACTGTCTAGCAGAGAAATTATATGTACAACATAAAAGATTTTACAATAACAATAGAATGGAGACCAAGGCGCAGACTCTTGCATTGTGCCCTATAAGCGGAACCATATCGAACGGTTGTTGATGAGCAAAATGAGATTAACTTCTCCAGGAGAGTACAACTCTAGACAAAACTCGAAGAAAGTCGATCCGAGGACCAAAGCATGAGTTGCCCCACTAAACGTAGTATTAAACATAGGACATCTATCAGCAATTCTATTCATCAACAGTTAGTTAGATAGTTTGAAGATGAATGAGCCATAATTAAGCAAACTTTACCAAACATATGTGACCAAGGCAGGCAATAAATTAAAACATGTTTGCTGATGCAAAGGATTTAAAATTCAAAAGGACTTTAAACTAAATAGCATTGAAGACTTTCCCAATAAATAATAAACTCACATATGCGCTGTACTGGCTTGACAGAAAAAGCTTCTGCGTCACTTGATTACGGTTTGAAACCACCCAACCACAATCACAAACCACCCATCCACTGCATAAGGGCAGACGCATAAAAAATTATGTTATATGCATGACCCTAAATTAATCTAGCGAAACCTTTTCCTTTATAACGACTCCCCCTCCCCCAACCATGCTTTGTAAGCTTTAGACCGGGGACATCAAAGCCACTGAAGTATGACAGAAACGGAGCTATTTGAATATCCACGTAAATGTCATATGCGAACAAATTAAATTTGGCTTATGACCGGCTCAACGAGTGAAACGAAAAAGGGAAGCACAAAACAAAAAATAATTTTGATGCATATTTTTTATGTCGATAAGTATCATAAAAGTGTAGTCCATGAACCTCTTGTGATTTTATAATCAAAAACGTTGTTGACCATAAAATGGCTCATCAACATGCTGAAATATAAACATAAAATAAGTATTAAGTTGTGTACACACTTAAGAAAAACTCTGTTAAAGCGCTAGCTTTATCTGATTTTTAATATATATAATATATATTATATTTAAGTTCAACTTTAGTCAATGGTCTTCCTTACACAATTATAAAATTTCAGTAAAATTACTAAAAGCCTTCGCTTGAAGTTAAGTAAGATTTAAAATTATTTTAAACTGTTTCAGATCTCATATACTTTTCCCCCTTTGCATTTAGAATTTTCGCACTGCAATTGATATGCGGAAAATTCAGCAAGAAAAAAGAAAGCAAGGAAAGGGGAAAACTAGCTGCGCAATATGTCGCTTGCAGCGAATTGGAATTGTGCAAAACAAAAGTAAGAAATAGAATTTAATTTAAAATTCAAAATATTTTCTTTTGGAATCTCTTGCTTACTCTCCCTCTCTCTATCTCTCTCTCTCTCTCTCTCTCTCTATCTCTCTCTCTCTCTCTCTCTATCTATCTATCTATCTCTCTCTATCTCTCTTTCTGTCTTACTCTTTCTTAGAACCAAGATGTTGCCAGAGACTCATTCGCATGCAGTTGGCATAGCGCAAAGTGGATATTGATATTTTGTCCTTAAATTTTGTTATTTATGTGGACACGCTTTCCCCGCCCCCCGGACATTTCACCGCATATACTATATAAACCGAAACAGAAGTTTACAATTTGCACAGACGAGCGACATTTTTGCCAACTTGTGTAAATTTATCGCGACATTGTATGAGTCCCAAAACACAACCCCCTACAACAATTTTTTGTTTTTTTTTTTTGGGGTGGGATGTGTCCGCCCTGGGTTGTTAGTTGGCCCATTGACATGCAAGTCATGTGCCGGTGCAGAGGCCGCCGCTTAACTTTGACAGACCAAACCAAATAATCCACCATCGCCCAGCACTGTTCTCCCCTTTGGGCCTCAAAATGTTTGCCAGAAATTTTGCAACGTTTTCGACACATTGTAGAAGGTTTCGTTTTCTATTTTGCCGAATGGCAACCACTTGAATTTTTCAATTGTCACAAATTTATTTTAATACAGCGTGAAATTTATGAGTGACAAATTGAATTTGAAAATTGAGCAATATTTGTCCAACACAAAATAACTTTACAGGGCGAGAGGTTTTTAGTTTGCAAATGTATTGGAGAATTTATGAAGTCATATATTCTGGAACTGGAGAAAATATTTTCTTAAAGTTGCTCTTGAAATATGTTCTAACGAAATATGTAAATATGTTTTATATATTTTAATATTACTGTTAGTTTCATAATATTTTTACCATATATTAAAGATGCTTTCAACTTTAATTCTACATATCCACAATGAAGTTGATTGATGATTCACATTGTATGACCAACTCCCCTAATAAATAAAAAAAAAAAGCAGAAGAAAACCTAGCATGGCCAATGTAAGTCAGAGAGATTCGATATGGATTGGTTTAGCTGCTGGGCATTTATAAGTATCCCGAGCAACTGCCCCTCATATCAGAATGCTTGAGTATGTCTGCGTGTTTTATATTGTTTCAAATGGGCCAAATACTAAACACTCCATAAATAAAACCATTAGAAGTGCCATTAACTGAGCACGAAAAAAAATGAAATCAAAATAATATTATAGTGGAGCATTTTTTGTTCTTTGTTTATCATTTTTATGTGCGCCTTGAGTATGTGGGCGTGTGTGCGCCTGACATGCGCAATCATATAAATCTTAATGCTTATAAATCACATGGTATTATAATACCCTAGGGTAATTTTTGCAGAATACAAACAAAATTAAGATTGTTAAGCGCGGGAAAAGTCCGTTCTAAGAATCAAATACTTATCTTCAAAATGTTTGCACCTATAAGTTAATTTTAAATAAAACTTACTTTGCCTTAAATCTCTAAGAAATACGTTTAAAAAAATATTGCAGGACAATATTGTCTTCAGTATTTCAAGCATATTTTTTTTTCAACGATACATATTTGTTATTTTTGTATGTGTTATTTTTAATATGCAAATAATTTGCTGGCCAAATGGCAACCAACTGTGACCCAGCAGCAGTCACAGTTGACAATGGCCAACGCCCTCGAAAGAAAGAAACATGCGAAATCTATTCAAGAGTCAAGTTGACAACAAAGCTAGACTAGGCCTACTTGGCACTTGCAGGGAAGCTGGAACAGGAACAGGATGTGACTATGGTACATGGTGCTCCTTCCTGACATTTGAATATGACACACAGATGACAGCTGCTCCAGCTACGACTCTGATTTCGTCTATGGGGGGTGGCTATGATGATGCGTGCCCATTGTGCGCATTTGACGTTTGGTTTATTAATCAGTTTGGCCTGCGGCCAGGGGCAGAGCCAGGGCCAAGCAGCACCACCGAAAGCAGCTTCAGCATCGTCACAATTTTCTACAAATGAATAATTTTTGTGGCAAAATAAAAAGAAAAGGGCAAAGTCAAAAAGCCGCAATAGCAGAAGGCGCAGCAAAAGGACTCGCCACAGGACTCGTGAGTTCATATTTTTGTCGCTCAACTCGCATTTTAATTTCTCACAAGCGCACAACAAAAAAAAGTCAAACAAATGTCAGTCGTGTGTTAATCAAGTGTAAATAAATGGCGCAAAGATTAGAGAGCACCGCAAAAAACAGGAAAAAAATTCGAAAAAAACAGTCTAGCTGTGAGTGTGCGACTCACAGATACTCTGTAATTATGAGTCGATACATATCGTGAGACTTTAGTGTTTATAATTAGATCGTTATCAAGTGTGCTGAAATCCTCGATGATATAGATAACCTAAGAAGCATAAAAATCAGAATAGTATTAAAAATATATCCATCTGCACTTTATTTTTGTTTTATAGTTTTATCCTACCCTTTTTAAGCCCACATCGCACAAAAGGCAACACAAATGTGTTGTGGAAGCTGACACAAGACAAATAAAAAGTGGGGTGTGATGCAAAACCAAACAAAGCAAAAAGGAAGAAAAAATTTAATGGTTTTTTAAATGTTTTTTAAATGTGCGTGCAGAATTTGTGAATTTTGCCCCCGAAACGAGAACTTTAAAAGCTTAAAGCAGTCGCATCATTTCACGTTCTTTTGGGGTATCCATGCAAATTAGCTCGAGCTCGGAGCAGAAGCAGTTGTTATCATGAATCCAAGGCGCGTTGTTATTGCTTGACACCCACTAAATCCGAAGCCCAACTCGAACTTGAATGCCCAATACTGTGGCCATGGCTGAAGCCGTTGGCGGCGCCCACCCTCAGCTACGCCTACAATAAATAAATGCTCTAAAAATGTCCTTTTCAAGGCGTAGCCCCGAAGGGCAGGGTGTCGAAGGGTGTGGTGTGGTGTGTTGCGTTGCGGTGCTGGTGTTGATGATACTATTATCTTCTAACGCGAAGGACCGCAAGCTGTCAGTGGCCACTTCAATAGTCCTTTTTTCCCAGCATTTACAATTCATAGATACTCGCAAATAGATAGTAGTCCGCTTTGGAAAAAATCGTTTTATTGGCTTTCGAGGTCCTTTTTGTCGCCTCAGCCGCCCACAAACAACAGCAACTGTAGCAACAAGGACATAAACCACAAATAAGTTTAACATTGTACAACATTTACGTTCCGGCGATTGCGGGAGGGTTCCCTTTTGTTATTGTATTTGCTGTGATTTGTGTGGCTTTGTGCGGGGCAACGTTTGAATTTTAAAATGCCACTTACAGTGGGACAAGCACATGGAAAATGGTTTAAAACATTTGAGACATACAACGCTAAGATCATGAAATAGATAATGTTCTGTAAGAAATTCGGTTTGATTTAAAGAGTGACAAAAGTAGTAGCTTGCCCCACTGTGCCTGTGAGCTTCTCTTAAGCAAAAGGGTGCAAATGGTGCAATTTGTAAAATTGCTTGTTTTTCTTGAACCCCAACCTAAGTGCGAACACTGCTTGAAGACGACACAATGCTATCTAATCTTATTTGATATTATTTTTAAGTTAAACTTGCATTTCAGCACTCTCTAGCTCTAGCTCTATCTCTCTCACTCTCATTCTGTATTTCTCGTTCACTCTCTCGCAGCAATCAAACTTGAGGCTATTGTTCAACTACCCCGCTAATAGCATTGATGTAACAAATTGTCTTTAATAACAAGTTGTCGCTTTAAACAGAGACAAGCGATTTTAATGATATTTACAGGAAATGGCTGAAAACGCATCAATCATTTGTCAGCCATAAAAATTCGTCACACATGAGCATTAAATTATCAACAAAAAAATAAGAGAAAAATGAGAGTGAAGGCCTCAAAAAAAATAAGAATACAAATTCTTAATGGTTCTTTGCAAAAATGACCTTGTAAGTTATGAAGCACAGTTGGGCGCCCTTTCAGCCGAAATGCCACAGGCTGAGGTTCAACAACGGTCACTCCACAGAGCGAGATCCTTCCACTTGTGGCTGGTGGGTGGCACGGGTTCAATTGGTATGCTTGCTGCCTGCCATCTCCTGTGGGGGGGCAGTCAAGTGCGTGCGCGCTCATATGTGAACATTTATTGGAAAACATTATTATTTATGACTTTTTGAATGACATCGCTTGAACTTTTCAAGCAATAAAGTCCAGGCACAATAACAACGTATATTGTGCCGGGATTTGTATTTTTTTTCTTCCTTTATTTAAAATTACATTTCCTACAGAGAGTTGTGAGTTTTTGATTTATGATGATATTCATTAGGCATTAGGGATATGCTTCATATGAAAATTAATGTTCTTAAAAATATATTTCGCAGTACAACCTAATCAGCCAGAGAAGAGGAGACAAATATAATACATTTTATGCCATTATCTTAAAGAAAATTTAACGTAATTGCGCCCAAAAGCTAACCTTGAACCATAACTGAAATTATCATCCAAAACTACTTTAAGCTCCACTTGGTAATCAATATAGGCTCATAAGTTTAAATATGGCATACAAAAAGTATCTTTATCTTTCGAAGTAAACCATCTGCAGGTTTACAAATTACAAATTGTCATCTTAAGCTATGTATGTATAAGTAAAAAACACAACAATCTAAAATGAAAATCTTTCTGCAAGCCAGCAATAAACGAGCTTACAAATAGCCCAGCATTGAAATCAACACCCAAAAGGGTTATACCCAATCTCCAATCCTAATTCCAGTGGCGAGTCCTTTGTGGGAGAACGTTGCAAACATGTATGCATGTAGCTGCTTTAAGATCTTATCAAATAACCATAAGAACAAGAATGATTATTTTAAGTAATTGGCAGCTATTGTTAGCATGCAAAACCTTTTCTTAGGCAAGTATTCGACGCCTTAATTTAAACTAAAACTGTGACTTTTGTTTCTTATTTTTTTTTTATTTACTTGCGTATTTACTGCCACCATATAGTATACGTATGTATGTACGTATCTACTGAAGTATAAAGGAAGCTATTGTATATGTATGTGTGAGATATGTACATGCTTCAGGCGCATGACCCATTCCTGAACTCACACAAACCTCCGTCAGCGTAGAGCACCCGAAGGATACACGAACTCTCGCACTCCGACTAAACTAATGCTATCCTCGTCTAACCTCGCATCTAAGAGGGTGTCTCTGTGTGTGTGTGTGTGTGTGTGTGTGTGTGTGTAGGGTGCGGGTGAGTCAAAGTGTAGATAGCTGCCTGCCATAGGACGACAGACAACGAAGTGAACGATGTCGACTCCGCATACATATACAATGTCTAAGGTGGAGCAGAAGCCATGACTGCGGCCATGACAGCGATAATGTATACCAGCCAAACGGTGCTGGCGCAGATGGGGGGCGGAGGGGGCGCAGGGAGACAGTTGTGCGGGGGCGTCTGTTCTATGGTTGCCGGTTGCTAACGGTTCCACCCATAACCACACACACCAGAGCCAACAACCAACTGCCTGCTGTCATCTGCAGCTTTCTCTCTCACACTCAACATCAGCAGCCACTCTCCCTCTCTCTCTCTGTCTAACACATTTTATCAGTTTGTGCTTTGTGGGTATTAAGTTCGGTCTTAAGGCAAAAGATAAACGTCTACGGCGACTAGTTAAATTTATTTCCTTGCATGGTGAGTCCGCTTAAATAGAACCCATAATTGTCAGCTTATCGCAATACATTCTGATTCCTTTGTTCATTTACAGCTTTTAGCTATTTTTTTTTTTTTTTTTTGGTTATTTTCTGCATAGAAAGTTAGTTAAACGAAATATACACCAACAAATGCTTTAAAATGATTATTTTATTGCTTCAACTTTCCCATTATCATATAATAGGTATACATTTTGTAAACATAATAAAAATCACGCTAATTAATTAATTCGTGGAACAGTGCAAAAGGTTATTTTCTCAGAGATGGTAAACCCCCTATGAAAAGGTTAGTAGTAAACCAATTTGGGCTCAAACTATACAAATTTTGATGTAGATAAACAAACAAAGAAACATTTAAATATTTTATAAATGTTTATATATGGCTCAAATACGGGTATGCAATGTGATTTCTAATCATTAAGCAGAAAACAAATGCACAGGGGACACTTCTTTTTATGGTGGACTTTCTTAAACGATGTGGTCACTCACATGTGTATATGTGCCTATGGGGAGTTGGGAAAATCCGGCGCCGTAGCCAGACAAGCCGAGGTTGTTATTGTTGAGCAACCCCAACGCAGTCAAATGCCATTCTTATCGAACGAGCGACTTAAGGGGACGTTTGCTGCATAGTTTGTGGTCGTTTTTTTATTTTTCTTTTTAGCTTTTTTGTTGTGAGACACTTTTGTTTTGTTTTATCGAGAACGATACATCAGCCATCAAGTTGATTAACTCACTTGGAATGTGCCAAAGTGCCGAAAATCAAATTAAATGGCCTTGATGCGAGTGTTTTTGACATATCGAAGTGGTTTTGTGGGGGTTTGTCGTTGGGCCGTTTGATTTATGCATTGCAAATCGATAGTTTGTGTGTCTCCTTAGAGAAAAGGGATAAGTGTCAAATATTATATGAAAATGGGAATATTCGCAGCATCCGCCGAGATGTGAAGTGAGTCGCAACTTTTTACTGTCTGTCTTTCATCCGCTCCTCGTACTTTTTGTCAATGTAATTAAAGACGGAATCTATAGCTGAATAGGAAGTCCACTCATGCTCTGGATGTCCAGCAGATACACAGGTAATATTATGTTCCTTATCCCCATCGGTTAGATCTTTATCGAGCGGCTCTCTGCTTGATACCCAATTGCGGGTAACCGCGAGAAAGTATTCCTTACAGGTGGCTGGCGGATGGCCAACGGTTCCATCGGTTAAGGCAATAGCAAATACTTTTTCCTTGAAGAAATCCATAAACTTCTCCGCCTGCAATAGATTCCAAGTATTAGTAGAATATCGAAGCGGTTATTCTATCTTCTCACCAAAGCTCTTGTTACTGATGCGCCAAAGCTATGCGCCACTATTGCCACACTTTCTGGATTGGAGGGCACAATAATATTTTGAAATACATAAGACGCATGGTTCATCGAGTTGTCCACCTCCTTGATAGTCTTTCGCTTGCCTTTTATGATGCGAAAGGTATCGTTGGTGTTCGTCACGAGTATATCGTAGCCCGTGTTCTGTGCGCGTTTTATATAAGGCAGCTGTGTGCCATGATCTAGCGAATTATTTATAATCAATCTGAAAGTAGTTGTGAGAATTTCAATGTTATGCGTTTGGGAATGTAATCAAATTTCACTTAAGAACTATAGGAAAAAATATCTAATGTTTTTAAATTGTTGTACACCTGCATATGACATCTATCTGTCTTCTTGCTAAAGGCAATATATAACGTGCAGTTGATCGGATCGGACCATCATATTGCTACCATACCTACAATCGGTTGAAAGTTAAGTTTTAAGTTGTGAGAGATATATGCGTAAACGCGAATCAGAGAAAAGATAAATAAACAGTGCCTAAGCTAGCAGTTTGTCTGAATTTAAATAAGAATTTAGAATTTATACATATAGGGCGTCTAATAGATGTACTTGACTAAATAATTCTGATCGACAACAAATGAGATAACCCCATGTGGAGACAAACCTTCTTGCCCATTGGCCGGCGAGTACGTATCCACTGCCGTGTATAAGAATGAGCAGCTTCTTCGACTTTGAAAGCGGCTGTGGTTGTGTGAAGACGAATGATGAGCGCTCAATGGGTGCGCCGAATGGTATATGGGTTCTCTTCAGGCCCTCCTTTTCCACGAGTGCATAGATGATTTCTGGTATCTGATTAGCAAGTTTATCGTAGTGGTCCTCATTTTCCCGTCTATTCTCGCTTATGTTGAACTCAAAAGGCTGATCACCCGGCTCGCCGCTTGATGCATCTATTTTGCGCAGTTGCCCAGCTGAATGTGGCATATATAAATTATGTCTACGAATAACTTGTGGATAGGTGCGAAACTCACTATCATTGAATGCATAGCCGAATTCTCGGAGGCGTGCAATCGCTTCGTCGGAGGTGCTAGCTGTGGCCTCTTCCATTATGTCGTCTTCACCTGATGTGAGATTAAGTAATTGTTTAAGGCGTGTCCACATTTTGAACATTTATTGCTTAGCGTCACTTACAGAATAAAGAAAACCCAATCCAACGAAATGTAAAATGCCGGCTGATTAGAGTACAAGCGCAGGCAGCATCGATACTTTGCCAATAAACAAAATGAGAAAATAAAGTGCAAAAGTGGTGGTCGGCCGATATATTTACGTCAGCTTTTCCGATAAGTATATTTAAGCCGCCAATTTTAGGTATCTTTATTATGAACAATCAAATTCTCCTTTCTAGTTTGAGTAGAGGTGTAGTTGTTAGTTTTATGGTTACGTTTTCAACATATTGTAGATCCTCAAACTTAAAGTTTGTGCTGAAGCTATAATTTCGCAGTAATTTTGCCAAAGTCACTTTTAAACTTAAAAGACCATAGCGCCAGCCTAAAATTTGGAAAAATTATGTTAATAATTGTATTCGTGTCCATTTCTAGTCACTCTTCGTACCTATGCAGCTTCTTATACCCTTTGTGAAAGGAATGAAGGCATACGCGTGCTTATCCTGAAGATTTTGTGGTAGAAAGTGATCTGGATTGAACGACTCAGCTTCAGGTCCCCAAATGTCCTTGCTGCGATGCATGTGAAATATGTCGATCACAATTTGCATGCCTTTAGGTATACAAACTCCATTGGAAAGCATAACATCATTAGATGTTTCTCGTGCCACAAGAGGAACTGGTGCAATCAAGCGCATGGTTTCATTCATGACGAGATCCAAATAAACCATTTGCTGTGCTTCCTCATAGCTTACTGAAAAGTCACCGCTTTTGGGGAACAAAGTCTTGATTTCTTCAAATGCCCGCTCCTGACACTCGGGGAACATTGCGAGCAGCATTAGGGCATAGCCCACAGTCTTGGAGGATGTCTCGAAAGCAGCAAAAACTATTATATTGGACTCATCTTCAATATTCTCTCGACTGAAAATGCCACGCTCAAAATGTACAACGGCAAGGTTAAGAAATGAACTATTATTGGCTACTTTTTTGCCATCGAGTCTTTCTGCTACAAGCTATAAAAAATTGATTAATATTAGTAACTGTAAGTTATTGCTTAGGCTTCGCACCTTGCTAATAAATTCACGTATTTGTAATTTGGAATTTTCATAACGCCTTTCCTTGCCAAACATCTGACGAATTATTTTAATATTCAGCCAGGGACAAGTAGTAAAATCCGCAATGCATTCCTGTAGCCTAAATGGGAATTCAAAATTGACGTATATATATATATAAATAAATTAATTACCAACATACCATTGATAGTGTGTCATTAATGATTTATTTTTAAATTTCGGCTCGTCTTTCACACTGCTGCCCATTGTGGATTCTGTTCAGGGTTTTTTAAATAACGACAATTAATTTAAACTGTTTTCACTTACGCGCAGCTATGCTTAATGAGCAATGCTGTAATAATGGCATTAAGTCCAGTTCCCCAGCATCCACCAGTTTATCCAGCTCATTTACAAGTATTTCTGACTCCTTGTTAAAGATGGGCAGGGTGCTGAGCAAGACCTTATGGGCAAAGGCTGGATTCAGTAGTTTTCTATGCTCGCTCCAAAGAGGATCTTATGATATATATAAATAAATTGAGTTCATTTGTAATTTAAAGTATTTATTCGAGCTGCTTACCTTTCAAGCTAAACAAACCCGTGCCCACAGCATCATCGATTATCTTATACATGAAACTTTTGTTCACACAATGTGGCGAAGTTAAAACATCCTGCATCACTTGTGGATCACTCACTATCAGAACTGGCAATGGACCCAACCAGGTAATCACAGTCGTACCATAATCACTTATGTAAGTTTTTAGCAGCTTAAGCAGACCTGCAATTGACATATTAATGTATCTTTATGCAAATTAAAGTTGTATAAATATAATACACCTCCTTTGCGCAGCAATTTGTGTGCTATGCCAATTAATGGATATCCAAGAGGCCCAGGAAATTGGGAAAGCAACTTATAATAGTCGCGACGTGACCACAAAAAATATATCCAATAAACTATTATTAATATTACACACAATAACAGCAAATTTAAATTCATGTTAAGTTCCCCGCTCACAATTGAATGATTTAAGTTTCAAAAATACTTTAAACATTTTCGCTACTGTAGTGTACTTTTATATGTATGAGTTTCATTATAGCAACTCATTTAATTTTTATAAGCACTGCACTTTCCATCTTAGCATCTTAAATACATCAATAAACTTGAACTCTGGAGTTAATTTTTGACGCAAATTGCTCAGAGGGCAAGTAATAAAAAGCACTCAGACTTAGTAGCGTTAATTATACATATATTTGTATATATTATTATTTGCGGTCATTCACAGTGTAGGCAATAATCGTTTGTAAGACGTTGCTTCACGATACTCCCTCAGATATACATAAATCAATAAATACAACTAAGCAATATTTGGTAGACAATTAGGAACCAAGTTTTTAAACAATCCCGCTAACTATGAGGAGTAATAAAAAATAATCGATTATTAGCAGGATTTCACTACTTAGTGCAGCTATCATTGGCATCGAACTAACAAATTGTAATCAATTCAGCAGTCAGCTGTTGTGGCATTGCAGCAGTTATCGATATATCATCACTCGAGGAATCTTAGACAAATAGCCAAAAACCGACACATCACACTAAATATCACCTTTATCTAATATCTGCGAACCACTGCCACGCTGCCAAAATTTAAAGTGATAAATGCAAAGCTCAACGTATACATTCCGCGAACTGGACAGGTCACCGCGCACCATGAATATGCGCGATTGGCGAACAGCGCTGCGAACGCCAACATATCGGATTGGCAATCGCACCGTGCGCTTCAATTACCATTTTGCCCTGCTCGTCTTTTGTGCTGTGATCCTAGTGCTACTCTTCCTCTACGCACGACAGGGCAGCCGCAGCTCCTCTGACGGTTACTGGCTGCGCAGTAAGAGTCATAACGAGCTTGGCGTGATGGCAGCAGCCGTAGTTGTCGCCTACAATGCAACATATCCACTGACGCCGCCACTAAGTGTGCAGGGCGGCGTAGTTAGTTATCGCATTGCGATGATAGCCGATCTAGATACCAGCTCCAAGATTGTCAAGGGCGATGGTAGCGAAATGTGGCGGAGTTATCTCAAGAAGGGCTATCTAACATACCTACCGAAGAAGCATGAGATACAAATTAACTGGGATGATGGTGCGCCCGTAACGCTGGAGTCCTCGTTCGCTTTGAAGGGCCGTGGCATGGAACTCTCCGAGCTGGTCACCTTCAACGGCAAACTGCTCAGCTTCGATGACCGCACGGGTCTCATCTACGAGATAAGCAACGACAAGGCGATACCCTGGCTTATATTGCTCGACGGCGATGGACACAGTGCCAAGGGCTTCAAATCGGAATGGGCAACTGTCAAGGATCACACACTATATGTGGGATCCATGGGCAAGGAGTGGACAACCAGCATGGGTGACTTCCAGAACAATAATCCCATGTTTGTCAAGGCAATCAGCACCACCGGCGAGGTGCGCTCTTTCTCATGGGCGGAGAACTACAAGAAGCTGCGCCTGCACTCGGCACAGATCTCCTGGCCCGGTTATATGATACACGAGAGCGGCGTCTGGTCGCCAGTGCATCAGCGCTGGTTCTTTCTGCCACGTCGCTGCTCCAAGGAAAAGTGAGTACAATAAGATTACTTGGTAATTATTTAACTTATTAATCCATTCTGTTTTGCAGATACAATGAAACATTGGACGAGCACATGGGCTGCAATATACTCGTCTCGGCTGACGACGACTTTAATGTTATAGAGACGATTAACTTGGAGGCGGGCAATTCGACGCCGACGCATGGTTTCTCCAGCTTTAAGTTTCTGCCCAACACAGAGGATACGATAATCGTAGCCCTCAAATCAGAGGAGCTGAATGGCAAGACCTCAACTTTTGTGACCGCCTTCAATTTGGTGGGAAAAACCTTACTGGCGGAGACGCGAATCGAGACGGATTACAAATACGAGGGCTTCGAGTTTATTTAGCGAAGCGCCCCACCTGCAATATTCAGTGTATATATTATGTGCATTATCCGACATACGTATGTGATATATAATATATATATATATATATTTATATATGTATATATATATATGTATGTTGTTAGCCTCGATTTTAATCTCAAGTCAGCTTTTAATATATATATATATATAGTTAGTTAAGTTATTTAGGAGATGCTCGATAGACCAATGCCATTCATTTTTCGTTGTTTTTTTTTGCTTTCTGTTTACTTTTTTGTGACGTGAGCAATTTTGAATCTTCTACTTTAGATTTAAATAGCAAAATGCCAATTGATAATTTATTGTAATTATAAAATACGTACAAAACAGGGTTATAAGCTCAAAGCTAAGGCATTTCTAAGTTTTCATTGAATCCTTCAGATCGATCACCGACCGATCCAGACCGGCTACAGCCAAATCTTCATTGGTGATGCGACCCTCGCTGGCGCGCACCTCCAAACGGTCCGCATTGTGATTAATGTTCCAATGTTGTGGCAAAAATCGGGGACGCATCACGTTGAGGAAATGTTTCCGCCACAGACGCTCCAATTCGACGAGGCCACCAAATTGATCGCAATATATTTGCACCACCTTCCTGCCATGCTGGCAAAAGTCATCGCTTTCCACACGATAATCCAAGTTGGCCGCCTTTTTGATCAGCTCCTCGCTGATCTCCGTCTCCCCCTTGTAGTAGTCCAAAATGGTTTTCTCCATTTGAGCCACCTTTTCGCTGGGAATGCGCTCGCGTTGCCGCAGTAAGGCTCGACCAGCGGATTTGATGCTCCTATAGGGTGGAATGAATTTATGACTGATGACTGATGATTATATATAGTTGATCTACTCACTTGATCTGTTGGTCACAATGATACTTGACCATACCATCTCCGTTCGCAAATGGCGCCTCACAGATGGTGGCAAGTTTAATGCGAATTTTGTGATCGGAAATGTTACTCGTCTGATGGCAGCTGGGGCAGAGCAGGAGGATGTCGTGCGAGGTGTGCGTCTTCATCACGGTGGGAAAGTGTTTGCGATACTCGCGCGGCACCACATTCTTTCGCAAGTAGGCATCCCGACGGCCGCAGACGACACACTGATTCTCCTTGGGCATCTGATAGTAGCGACCAACGTCCCCGACAGCTCGACCAGCTGGCTCAAAGTTCAGTCGGACGGTGTAAGGCTGTTCTTTGATTAGTGTGCCCAGATTCTGAGTTAAGTACCAGGTGGCCTTGCTCCGATCAATGGTGCAGAGGAGCTCTCCATCGGGCGCCT
The DNA here is from genome assembly GCA_035043505.1 of Drosophila setosimentum. Taxonomy (NCBI): domain Eukaryota; kingdom Metazoa; phylum Arthropoda; class Insecta; order Diptera; family Drosophilidae; genus Drosophila; species Drosophila setosimentum. Next base: position 917,434 of record JAWNMY010000023.1, on the reverse strand, counting down.
GCAGCAAACAGTTGTCATAGAAGGCCTTTGATTGGGTGCCAATATACCGGCATTGCTGCTGCTTCTTCTTGGGATTCCCTTGCTTTGACTTTGATGTCAGCGTATGAAAACTGGAGCCGGCACCGGCGCCTGTACTCCAATTCTGTGCAAACCCCGCTGAGTAACCAACATCTAGAAATGGCTCAATTTGGGGATGCAAATCGTCCGATTTAAGCGTACGCCAATCCCAAAATTTTCGTCGTTGTAAGTCACAGGATAATTTTTTGAAAATTGCCACTGCGGCCAGTGCATCATAGGCAGCATAGTTTAATTGGGCGGCAGTTAGCTGGGGCGCTTCCCAGTTGGAACAGGCCAGCCGCCAGCTCTTATCGAGCTGGAAATCGAGGTGCGTCTTGGAGAGTTTGCCCAGACCCTCGGCAGGATGGCCGGCCATGACGGCCATGTACCGCAAGTCGACGGTGCTCGCAACGCCGACACCGAAGTCATGCGACAGCTTCATAGCATCATCTTGGGGCGCCACGCCCACCTTGATTAAATGCTCATCCTCGAGCAGATCGCGCAGATCCTTGGGTATTTGCTTCATGCAGCACAGGCGAAACAGCGCACAGAGCCCCTGATGCGAGCTCAGCTGGAGCAGTGCCACTGGCCGCCTACTGCCGCCCACCGTTATCCATTCGCAGTCAAAACCCAACACTTTGAAGTGTCTGCTGTGCCTGTCGAAAGATCAATTCGTTATCGCTATTGGCCGTTCAACATCAGTTTTCACTCACTCTTTCAGTTGACGTACGATGGACCTGGTCTGGTGGGGGCTGCTGATGACTTCGATGTGCGCCTGTTCCATGGGATTGGCGCGATGGCGCGGTATGCGACGCAGCGTGCCCCAAATGAAGTGTCTGTGTCGCACTATCACATAGACCAGGCCCACACTAGCAGCGACTATGGCCCATTTCTTGGCGTTTGGCGTGACTGCCGAATTGCTCATCGCAATTCTCGTAAAGTGTTGATGAAATTGCAAAACTACGACTCGATAGTCCGATAACAAATGATATGGAATTCTTCACTGTTTACCGCCAAGCAAATCTTTAAAAATTCACCTTTTCAAATTTAGTATATAATGTGTAAGTTTTAATATTTATGTATCAATATGGTGTGTAATACAACAAGTAAATTTCATATTAATTATTTACAATTATTGCATGCTGCAGAACTAGCTGAACTGATATTATCTATCGATTGTTCTGGTTAACAGCTTGTATCGATACTTAACACATATATGTCGCTCCTTTCCAACTCTGGTGTAGCAGTGCCGTTAGCTGTTAGCCAAACAGAGCGACAGCTGTTAATTAATTTAGTTAATTTCAGCCCGTTTTTTAATGTTTGAGTGAGAAAAACGATTGATTAAATTAAATAATGTATAATAATAAGTGTCGTCTAAGGCAAGTATGTTAAGTTAGGGTATGCTGCACTTGAGCAGCAGCAGCTGCATGCAATTTGCATATGCAAGTTCAAAAACGCCGCAACTCAGTTGAGAATCGATTTTTCAAACGCAATCAAAAAATAACAGGTACCATTAATTAAACAACTCAAATTTCTTATGACTAATGTTTCAACTAATTTTAAATGCTTGCAGAATGTGCCATTTACAAATATAATATACATAAATCAATAATCAAAGACTAGAAACTTAGAGTCCAGAATGCCAGAGAATTTAGAATTGCATCAGTTCGTGGATGGGACACGAACGGGAGAGATCTCAAATCAATGGCTGGAACGTCTGAGAAATCGCGTTAATTGCCCATATTTGGGCATCATACTGGCTACCCTCTCATCGCTGTTCTTCTCGCTGTGCTCGGTGATTGTAAAGGGCCTGGTCGATGTCAATCCTATGGAGCTGGCATCGTTTCGCTTTGTTGGCGTCCTCCTGCCCACGATACCCATACTGATCTACACAAGGCAGCCCGTTTTTCCAGAGGGCAAACGGGTCATACTGATGCTGCGCTGCTTCATGGGCACCACGGGTCTGATGCTCAGCTTTTATGCATTCCGACATATGCCGCTCGCGGATGCCAGTGTGATCATCTTCTCCACACCCGTGTTCGTTGCGATATTCGCACGCGCCTTCCTCAAGGAGCCGTGCACGCTCTTCAATGTGCTCACAATCAATATGACACTGCTTGGCGTTGTGCTCATCACTCGGCCGCCCTGGGTCTTTGGCGATCCGGTGTCCGAGCTGGAGACCGAAAAATATTCAGATAAAACTTACGATATTTGGGGACCAGTTGCTGCCATATCATCCACGCTGTTCGGTGCCAATGTTTATATCCTGCTGCGTGCGCTGAAGAATCTACACTTCTCGGTGATCATGACAAACTTTGGTGCCATCGCCCTCGTCTACACCCTTATCGTGTGCGGATCTATTGGTGCCGTCTGCTGGCCCAGCTGTGGACGAGATCGCTGGCTGGTCGTTGTGCTTGGTATCTTTAGTTTTTTGGGCCAAATTCTGCTGACGCTCTCGCTACAGGTAGAGCAGGCCGGTCCAGTGGCCATAGCACGCTGTGCCGACATCGTCTTTGCCTTCATCTGGCAGATGATATTCTTTGGCGAGGCGCCCAATGCGTACTCCTTGTTCGGAGCCCTAATGGTCGTCAGCTCGGTGATTTTGACTGCCATGAAGAAGTGGGCAATGACCCTGCCACGAGAGTCCTCGCTGCGAAGACGTTTGCGAGTCATTCTCCTGGAATAGGAGGCAACCAGGTCATAGTAGTTGTAGTCTTAGTTAATGGAATGCTTTAGATACGTAAGTGGTTTCTCTCAACTACGCCGGTGGACAACGTTTACAAATCAAATTTGTTGGGCATCTGGGAACAAGGCTCAATAACTAATTTAGTCGTCGCTCGCAAATTAGAACGTTTTGTTTGAAAAAATTATATATATATTCGATTTTCTGATCAATTTCTTTTTCACAAATTCTCTGCTTAGAAGCAGATGAAATATAGCAAAACTAATACTCTCACATACATAGAAGAATTTCAAATTGATTTCATAGAAATTAGTATTCTAATTTCTAAACGCTATAATTTTCGAGCGGCAAACGTACTTAAACTAACTCATACACTTTAGACTTGGCATATTGAAAAGCTCAGCTTAGTATAATAATAAGCGCATTATATAAAGACACCTACATATACTTCACATAGGCATAAAGTTTTAAAGTTTCGAGCGTGATACTCTCATACCATCAAAGAAATATTCATACATATGACTATGAAATACATTCATAACTACATTTATGTTTTAGTTTAGCCAAATTCATTGAGTTGTTGTTTTGTACATTGTTATACATGCTTACACTAAAGTAATTCGATAAAAGAACAAAACTAAATAAATACAACACAATTTGTGTAAAAGTAAAAAGCATTGCTTTTTTGAGTTTAACACTTTTCAAGAAAACTCAAATTCCAATTATGGCGCGTCAATAACAGCTGAAATGAGTTCGATACTTCCGCTTTTATACTCATTAGGTTACACACTCATGTTATGCGTAACATTCGTTTAACATCATCTTTCAATGTTAATAAACCAGTTGGCAACGCGTCGGCGCCACCGGTTGCCATAACAAAACACAACTACAACAAAAAGGTACTCAGAACAATGTGTACTCAAAACAAAAAGCACATGTCCGGAGAGAAAAACCAAGGCCAAACAAAAAACCAATTTCCAACGTGATCGTGAATACATATGTACATAGTGTGCCTTGGACTTACATATGTCGATATATATAATTATATTTAAATACATTGAAAATAAAGGAACACTACGCAAACAGAAAACAAACACGTTGTACATTCGATTCCTTGTGCCTCGACGAAAAAGAAGAAGCAGCAGCTGTTGTTGTGACTTGTTGTTATTGCTAGAATTGTTAGAAACCCAAATCAGCAATAACAGCATCCAGTTCATCCTGCAGATTGGTGGCCCGGGAGCGCACCTGTGAAATTTGATCCTGCAAATTATCAACATTGGCCTGCAGCAGCACATTGCATTTCTTCATAGCGGCAAAGCGACTGTCGTGCTTCTTCACGCGCGGCTCCAAATTGCCCTTCTTGACTGAATTGGCAGCATCCTGAAACACGAGTCACAGGTTAGTCATGATTTAAATATTATTATTATTGTATATTGTATATATATTATTTTTGGCCTTACTTCCGCTTCGGATTCACTGCCGGATTCCTCTCCGCTTTCTTCGGATTCTGATTCTTCAGACTCCTCCTCGGACTCCTGCTCTTCTTCGTGCTCCTCTTCGAGTTCCTCTTCATCTTTTTCTTCGTCTTCGCCATCGCCATCGAGCTCATCTTCGTCCAGCTTCATTGATGCTGCCATCTTTTGCACCTCCTTCTCCAGTTTCTTGAACTTTTTGTTTTCCTCCCTGGAAACGAGAGAGAAATGTAAATATTTTTAATATATATTTTGTTTGGTCGAAAATTAAGTTCTTATAAGTATTATTACTATTCATTTTGCATTTTTAGCTCGGATATTTCATTTGTTACACTTACTTGAGTAGAACATGATTCTTCTTCATGGCCTGCTTGAGCACGTCCTTCTCCTTTTTGGCTGCCTCCTCCTTGACCTTGAGCTTGGTCAGCTTGCTGCGCAGCATTTTCACATCCTTGCCCATTCGTTTCTCACGTCGCTCTGTCTTCTTCTCCTCGGGCTCATCGGGATCGCTTTCACTTTCCGGCTCCAGTTCCGGCGAACTGTCGCTTCCGAAATGCGCCTCGCTCGCTCTTCGTGAGCCATCAAATGAGCCGCCCTAGTTTCGCAAATTAACAAGAGAATTAATGCATTCATCACAACTAAAAGGCTGCCCCTGAGCGAATGCAGCTTTTTTTTTGGGCATTACCTTGTGCAGGCCGTGATGATAACCGTGATAATTACAGTTCACCTGGTCGTAGTAATCATCGTCGTCGTCATCGTCGTAAGCAAAGCGAAAACTAATATGCGGTCTGTTAGTGCTTGGAGTCGTATTGCCCTTATATAAATAGCGATAGCATTGGTTAATTGGTTAATGTTTTAGTATGCCGGGGAATCGTCTTCTGTCATGTGTGTTGTGCTTATCAACAATTTATTGTCCTCATTTAAGATAATGATCTTTATCGAGTAAAAGGGCAGTGATAGGTTTGTTGAGACCGCAGCATTCGATCAAGCGAAAATGTCAGTGTAAATGGTCGGGTTATTGTAAATTCCCTAATTTGAATACAATGGGAAATATCTTTAATGAATTATTCCCATTATTTCTAATACGAAATATTTTCGATAGATAAAAGTAATGTACTATATGGTAAAAACAAACTAACATGTTTTTGATATTTTCAAATGGTATTCTTATGTTTATCTGTTTACTGTTTAAAAATCGAATCTGAAATAAGATATCATCAAAGCGCACACTAAAATCTAAATCTAAAACTTAAAAGAATTTATAGTTTTATATATTTTTATTTCCTGACTATTGCGGTACTTAGAACTTTAAAAACTTTTTAAAATATTCTGCTTGCAATAACATTACTGAAAATATGTAGATTCATTTCCTGAATTAAGGGTTATTAAAATATTAAAAACTATTAAATTTACTGGAAAATTCAATTAACTCGAAACTCTCACGAAATAGCTTTCTAATGTGGAATCTAATCTAATCAGCCCTAAATAGATAATGGAAAGAGCAACACATAGTTTTTAAACACTTAAGGTGCAGGTGTTTTCAGAAAAGTCCAACGTTCGTATTTTTTTATTACAATTTTTTTTTTTGCGTGTTTTAAAGCTTTCAGCAGGCAATTTAAGTAAAAGTACACACTAATTGGCACATGCGGATATCAGCATTCCGCACCTGTCTCAGCTCCCTAATCTCTATTGTAATGTGTCGTGTTGTCAGCTGAGATGTGTAATTATTTGTCGTAGGGTACTACAACAATAGCAACAACAAGAACAAGAACAATAATAATAACTAGAAAAAAAAAAACTACAATCAATGCGAAGCGACTAATTGCGATTGCTCTTTTTAGCTTTTGTTTTTAGTGGTTCTTTTTTTTTTTGTATTTAGGTTGAGCTGTCGCTCGGAGGACGGCGTCGCTGAAAATGTGCGAGAACAGGTTGGAAACTCGTCTCTGTGGATGGGTCATATGACCGCCCCCAGCTACAACAACAATTAGAAAACTACAGCCACAATTTTTGTACTTTAACTTTAAATAGTAAGTTCAACTGACAACACCAACACGTTGTGCCCCGCCCACAATTGTGGCAACGCCTACATCTGTCTGTGTCCCTTTCGGTCGCTTACCTGCAACGCAGCTGCCAATTTGCGCTCGAGCAATTGTATCTGTCGCTTTTGTTCCTCGACTTCCGTTTTGGCCTCGACTAGAAGTTCGCTGGTGTCGTGGTAGTTCTTCTCCACCTCCTTGGACACCTTGCGCGCATCGTCGACTTCACGTTTCAGCGAATTGACATACGCTTGTTCCGTTGTGGGCGTCGGATCCATGGTGGCCACAATCACATTCGAGCCATATTCCAGATTCTTCTCACGCGATTTCTCACGCTCCAGTTCCGTTTCGAGGGTGCGTATTTTGGCCATCAGCTTCTTGTTCTCACGATCCTGCGCCTCCCGGTTGCGCAGCTCGAGCGCCAGCATTTGCTTGGTGCTCTGCAGATCATCGCGTATCTTATCAATGTCATCCAGCTCATCGGGACTCTCCTCATCGATGGACATGGCCGAGGCGATACTGGGCCTCGAGCTGCCCGCACCCATTGCTGCTGCACTGTTTGGTCCCAGAGCATGGCTGCTGGGCGCCTCGCTTAGCATATTGACCTTTGACTGCGACTTGTGCAGCTGCTCCTCGATGGTCATCTGTCGACGGAACTTGCGCAGACCCTCCAATATTGGTTTACTGCGATCGTTTGTCCGTGTGGGTTTCAGACGGATACCACCCTGGATCTGCTTGAGCAGCTTGTTGTGCGAGTTATCCTTCTCAGTCTCATAGATGAACTTGTCATCCACTTTGGTCATCGATTTGCATGTCAATATCGGCTGAGATCTGCAATTGTGATTTGAGTTACTATATGCATAATATATATATATATATATGTATACGTGTAGCTCTGACTGTACTTTCAACTGTCATTTCTCCCATCAACCTTGAGTTATGGAAGTTCGAATTATGGGCACAAAATTGGATAGTTTTATCTTTATAGGAGTTGACCTGGAAAGCATTCAAACTGAGAAACTCTTTGTATATGTTTACTCCTTGGTCAAATCTTAATCGATTTGCGATTCTAGTCAAGTTCTTTATTTGGGTTTCTTGGATGTTTATCTAAGGAATTTAGCTTATGAAGAGATTTTTGAAAGTGTCTGATTTTTTTTATTATTAATTTACTATTTTTATTATTTCAAATATATGAAAGAATGCCAACAATTCAAACTTGTGCAGCATTCCGGAAATAGAGTAAAAGTTCTTGCTTAAGAGAAAACTAAACCAAACGCAATTTTTTTCTAGTCAGTTAGACTAATTCGATTTCTATGTGAAATGCATTTGTCGAGGCAACTCTTTTACCATTTTTTCTAGACTGTCGTTAATTGATGGCTTTGTATAACACATTTGTAATCGATTATTAATGCTGGTCATTTGCTACTAACTGCCATCTGGTAGGTGAGTGGTTTGGTAAATGAGTGGTAAGCTGCTCACCTATCGTTGCATGCCACATGACGCAGCTTCTTGCCGCTTTCCACCTCCTTCATCATCTCGGACCAGTCGGGACGACGGCGCGGTCTCGTTCTATGCGAGAAAGTGAAATAAATTATGGTTTAGTCAAAGAATATCTCTTCACTATTTGGACTGCCTTTGTCCTGATGCAATGCCAGCTGCTTACTTAAGCTTCTCGATCCTTTGCTTTTGCGTTTCGGTAAGTAAGCGTTTCTCGCCAGGCGCTAATGGTGGTGGTGGCGGTGGGGGCGCCTTGGGCACCAGCGATGGCAGCGGTGGCGGCGCTGGAACTGCAAAATATATGTGTATAATAGGGAGAAAGTGGGGTAAACAGTTAGCTGAGGACTTTATGGGCAGTGTTGGAAATAAATAGTCTAGCTACTGTTTTTGGTTTTTTTTTTTTATAGAGAATAAATCGTTTAGCGCTGCGTGCACTCGTGGTTATTAAATATAATTTTAATTTAATGAGTTTGCGATTTGTGTCAGTTTGTTGTTGCTTTGGCGGAAATTTCCGCAATTTTTGCGCACCCTCTCCTCCTCCTGCTCCTGCTTCTCATTCTTCTGCATTTTGGCCCTTGGCTATACATATCAATTGAGTGTGGCTGGGTGGTGGGCTTAGAGCTTTACATTCCAATTCGTATGTCTAAAGTTGCCCCGCACATTGGCAGAGATTGAAAAGTTACGACTATAGAGCCGCAATCCCACCCCGCCTGCCCTTCTCACCCCCGTCTGTGTCAATTTGTTTTATTGCCCTAACACCTACCACACCCCGTCGAAGGCGAAACCGCATCGGGGCAAAACTTTGATTGCATTTGCTTATATTTCTTGTTGTTTTTTTTTTTTGTTCGTTTAGTTTCGTTGCGCTTGACTCGCCTTTGCTTTGGGTTTAGTTTGGCTTAGTTGGTGGTCTTAAAGTCCGTGATGCGCTTTTGCCAGCTTTTGTTAGCTGGGCCAATTACTTGCGTAATATTTCTGTTGCCTGCTGTTTCGTCTCAAATAAATTTCCGCTTAAATTGCTGGCCTAACAAGTTCCCTGAGACTTGCCAACTTCCAGGGGCAGACTTCTTTCCTTTCCAGTTGTTCTTTTGTAATTAGCAATTGAGAAAGTTTTTTTTTTCTTCCTTTTTTCGTTTTGCTTTTCACATAGCCCGTATCGCTTATACATACATTGCCAACCTTGTGACTTGTACCCACTTTGTGTACAATACTTTGCATTCTTTGCAGATACTTTTTCGAGCGAACCCCAGCCCTTCCCCCTTCAGACTGTTAACAGGTTGCTTACTTGGCTTTGTTGTTATTTGCTTATTAAAAAAATAAAAAAGTGCAAGAGTCAAGCAACTGCTTAAGACAATACTGGGCGCCAATGTGATGAAAAGCTGACAAATCTGTTAATTATCTTTGTTTGAGTGAACCACCGAAAACACAAGGACCCGGTCCCCACTTCGTGACTTATCCTCCCATGTCACATCGTCCGTCTTAGCCAAGAAGCCAGTCAGCCATACAGTCCTGAAATACATCTTTATCCTTTTGTTTGGCTGCTCTTGCTTTGCTGGAGCTTCTTTGGGTTTCTCTGGTTTTAGCAGTTGCGCCTCGCTGAACCTGCACTTAATCTTTAAGTGGTTGGCTGCCTCTTGGAGGTGCTGCATTAGTTTCTCTGTTCGCCTCTCACACATATACAGATATATATATATATATATATATATATATATATACATATACATATGAATTGTCTGCACCTGTGTGTGCTGAGAAACTAATCTCGAAGTCGTGTTTCTTGCCTCGAATGAAATCAGCGCCAAACTCGATTATTGCCTGGCAGTTACCCGGCTGCATGTTAATGTACTCCTCCCCCACCACTCCCACCGGCCCCTCTTCTGCACGTTCTGTGTCCTCTTTTTGGCTATTTGTAGTCACTGATTAAAATACGTGGTCAACTTTTTGGGCAGCCAATTGAGCGCTCGTTTAGTAAGTTTCGCTTAATTCGTTTTAGTAATTTATGGCAAAGCTCTAGCAAAAGCGGCATCCTAAATCAGTGCACACCCCCTACAAACACACAAACACATACACACACACACACAGACTGTACAAACACATACAAAATGAAAACAGAAAAGATAGAGAGAAGAAAACAAAAAACTTGCCCCAATGCTTTGTTGTGGATAGGGGTTGAGATTGCATGTTGTGTGTACTGTGGTGTTTGGGTCCCGGGACAGATAAAACTCTTCATTCATTCATTCATGTCGACAAAATTATTTCTTATTTAAATAAAATGCTGAGCAGCGGTCCCACAACGTCTCCGAGATGATGCTACCCACTTAATATACCGCAAAGCCCCCACTTACAACGACGTCAAAATGAATAGCGGGGTATGTAAACATAAATTTTGCGAGCTCACTCCGTGTTAGATCCCCCCAAGCTCCATATCCACTTAGTAGTATACCCTGTTCCTTTTTGTTGTTACCCTCTCTCTACCGATCGCCTCCCTCTGTTGTTGGTGCCCCCTTGCTGCTCTGCATACTTCGTGCTGCTGTTGCTCATTGTGTTATCATCAACCGAGAATATTCTATGCATGCACAAATGTTGCCGTTGTCATTGAATCACGCTGGGCCGAGTGAACACAAAGTGTAGCGTATCGCAAGGGGGGCAGTGGAGCGGATGGCGGAGGTGGGGGCATTTGCATGGACTCCAGTTTGATGACTGACTTTGTTCGCCATTGTCGGAGCTTCTGGCATGATGAAGCGCTGTGCGCTGAGAGTCAGCTATATTTTACAGTCACCCGCACTTCTCACTGGCACACACTGACAGCCTTAATCCCAGGCGGGATACTGTTGCTTGATTAACATTTTGTCATCTTGATAATAACTATATTTGCCAGCTCATTTGTGACCAAAAACTAAATACAGTGCACAGCACGTTAAATGTTTTAAATTCGATTTGGGAATCACACTACCAAAAACTAGCTTTGAATGAAGTCAAGTAAAAATAAAAGTACTAATCGATTGTGCACACAAACCTATGTTTAAAAAAAGGCAACTTAAATATTAGAGCTATCGTTTGAATATTTCTAAATGTGTCAAACCTAATGCTACATAGAATATAAAATTTCAGCATTTAACGCGCCAATCAACGTGAATTGAACAGAGTCGAAGTGTTCACAAACAATTTCCTGCTACAATTATTTATTTATTCGACCATTTTATTGATGACCAGTGTAATTATTGACAACGGAGTGCGGGGTGTAGCAGCGATTTGCTTTTACGTCATGTCCAAATTTTAAATGGCCTAATCATGTTTTATGTATTGACTCCACCCCAACCAAAAAAACTGCCCTCCTATAGCTGCACCTATTGAAAGTCGACATTTCTAATGGCAGCTAAAATGAAGCACATAATAAATGAAAAAAATAAAAATGTAGCACAGCCCTTACATATTGTTAGAAATATATATATATACACTCGCACACATATATAATATATAGACCAGGCTCATTTAAATAAAAGAAAATATAAATTTTTGTCCAGGCGCTTGTCCTCTTGGCTGCTTCGAAGACATTTGCTGTGGACTTTGCGGCCGTCTTTTTTTTTATTTTTGGTTCGTTTTCTCGTTTTTTTAGTGCGTATATTTGAATATAAATGGCGCATTTAGTTTGGCCATATCAAGCACATGGCCATATATCTTGGCCAGCTTTTGTCCTTAGAAGAACTCAAGAACGAACTAAAACAGTTGCCTCTCTATTTCTGTATCTATCTCCGTCCTGTCTCTGTCCCTGTATTTGACTCTGACTCTGACTCTATTGATAGTTGGCAGCTTTAAGGAACCTCGAGAAACCAAAACCCAAAAGTGCCTTTTCCACTCATCTATCCTCATCTGGTTTTAAACATTCCACTTTATGTTGTACTTTTGACACAATGAGCAATAATCATGAATTTTACTTAGATCATAAAAAGAGAAAACCCTCAAAGGCGGCCCAAGACGTCGTCCGAGCACATTAAATAAATGTTTTTCTTTTCTGTCTGCATTGTTGCCTTTTTTGCTCGTTTTTTTTTTTTATTTCTTTTTTTTTTTTGTTGTTGCTGTTTTTTTTTTTATGCGACAGCTTTAAAGGACAAACGTTGGGCACAGCGGTTACCATTTTGTTGAGTGACCTGCCATACGATTCTGTTTCCTTTTTATCCCCATCCTTGCCCCACTCAAACAACGCTGCCGCGTCTTGCCTTTTGTTCGCCTGGTAAAGATTAGGACGCATTTGCGGTCACGTTATTGCCCACTGATTAGGACATGCTCACAACTCGGTAGTTAACTGCGCCGCCAACGCTTCCTTCCCACCCTCACTTCCACTCACACCTTATTGTATATAGTGTACCCTTTTGCCTCACTGACACTTAAAGTGCTTTTCACTTCATGCTTGTCAATTTTTACCCCTTGAGCGGTGGCTTTGCAATTCAATTTGTTAACTTTTGCAACTCACATTTATAATTCTCAAAATTGAGTATTAGAAATTGACAACGCTCACGGCCACAATATGCATTTCGAATATTACGAGCTTTTGTCGCAGCTAATTTTGGAAAAATGTTTTTTTTTTTTTTTTGTGTTTTTCTTGCTTTTATATTTTAATAATTTTATGGTTTTATTTATTTAGTGGGCGGTAAAAAAGTTTTGTGCCTCTTTCGATTCAATTCCCAACACTCACTAAAAATGTAATAAATAAAATATGTTATTTATATTGCTTTTTAGCCATCGTCGTATTTGTCATGTTTGTGTCCTGTGTTTTTGTGTGTGTGTGTGTGTGTGTGTGTGTGTATCTATGTGTGTATGTATATTTATGCGCTTTGTCGTTTTTGTTTGGCTGCACAAATTTTGATGAAAAGATTTCATTTCATACTTAAATTCAAATGTGTGTGTAAACTGATACACATACATGCACATATGATAAACTCTTGATGCGTTTTTCAGTCGACGCGCAGTTGAACCTGAATGGACTTATATATATGCACTCATAAATATGGGTGTGGGCAAAAATGTCATACACATTTGTACATATAGTCATGTCTGTAGTCTAGAGATGGTCACATGACTCAAATTATTCCGTCATGCATAATGAAAGTGCAGTCTGAATTACATTTGTGTCGCACACATAGTTTTTTTTTGGTGATATGCTGGAACTTGGGCACTCTGAGTCTCTCTGACTCTGACTCTGACTTAAAAATAGATACTGAATTTTGAGTGAAAATTTGATACAGATACCATGTGTGACCACATGGTCAAAGAGGTCAAAGAGGTAAGATGCCTTTCAACAACAGCTCGGCCCGCCGTTGCATGTGACTATTTTAAATTTATAATATTTTTAATCTACGATAAAAGCACTTGGAGTACAGTATTAAAGTGGCTTGGAAAATAATAAATGAGTTCCCATTCGTTTACAGACTGAAATAATATTAAATAATTATTCTTCCAGCCTTTAGAAATATTTGGTGTTTATGAATGGCTTACATTTTATATTCTGTTTCAATTATGTGCAGAATATTTCTATTTGTCCAATATTTACTTATTCATTCGAATGTTAAGAGGTAAACAAATAAATATATTTTTTTCAAATGATCACTTAGTAAAGACATCTCTTGTTATGCAACAAATTATATTTAACCTAATTGTCTATTTTGAACGTGCCAATTAATTTTGAATCTATATTTAAAATTTCGATTTTAATTAAACAAATATTTTGACTAATTAATTTTGCGTACATGTGGGAACTTGTATAGTATAAGCGAGTAAAATATGTAGTGGATATATTACTAAATTAATTCTGGCTCAATTTCTAAAAATCATTTTATGAATTCCTCCCAAAATGGTATGCAAATAAATTAATTCGACTTTCAAAGAAAAGTTGTCAATGACTTCAGCGTCAACTTGCATATTTTTGCAAATTGTTTAAAAATTCAGCCGGCATCACAATTAAATCAGTTAAAAAATTTTGAAATTTAGAAATATATTCATATGTAGAATATTGAAAAGCTCAACGTATTCAATTCTCCGAACAATGTTGGAGCCAGAGTGCTTTTAAATCGTAAGTATTGCATAAATCTCTATGATATACGCTTACTCATAACCATTAAGTACTATTCCGATTTGCACAGTCACGCACCCATCCCCAAATCTCAATAGACTCTCTGCCCGATACCTGTGCACACAGTATACATTACTCATACGCTACGTTTGCCTCGCCTGTCTCTTATATTTGATTCATTTCGCTGTGACGTCTGTGGGCTTTGCCTTTCGCCAGCATATTTATGTCCCCTTTATGTACTGATGAGATGGAGAGGGAGAAAGGGGCGCGGGAACACAAATACGACAGTTCAATGCGAAAAATTCACACGGCCAGTTCATTGATATTTGTGTGTATATCTATATATATATATATATATATGTGTGTATATATTTATATATATATTAATAACGATATTAAAAATACCCAAAAATATCTAAAATACTCAAATAGGAATTTTGCCTGGATTAAACTTTTTTCGTGGTTTTCTTTTTAACATTAGAGAAGCGTCAAGAATATTTACAGCATTTTGGCGATCCATTAGAGTTGTTAATCGGGGTAGTTTAGCATCCAGAGTCGTGCCGATTATCTGGCTCGATCCAAACTTACCATTTTTAATTGAGGGCGCTTTCCTCAGGGTCTTGGTCTTGAATTCGGGCTTGGGATCTTCTTTGGGTTCTTTGAGTATTTCATCGATTTTGGGTACCTTTTTCAGCACTGGCCGAATCTTGGCTAAATTATCGGAGCTCTTGCTGGGCAACGGTTTGTCCTCGCGCTTCACATGCCTCAACTTTGGTTTCTCAAGCTTGAAACGCAAACGACGCTCGCGCTCCTCCTCCGTTTCGCCCTCGACGGCCTCATCATCGTCCTCGGGCGCTATCTTTTTCATCGACTTGTCCCTCTTGACCACAACGCTGCGCAATTTAGGTTTCTCTAGGGTGAAACGCTGTGTCAACTCACTTTCCTTCTGCTCCGGCTTCTTGTTGATCTGCGTCGGACGTAGTTGTGCCGCCTTCTTCACATGTTCCGGCACCTTTGAATCTAGCGTCGTGTCATCATCATCATCGTCATCATCCTCCTCATCGTCGTCGTCGTCTTCTTCTTCGGTTTCCTCTTCTTCGCTTTCTTCTTCCTCAGACTCGGTTGCCTCCTCACTTTCTTCCTCCTCGTCTTCTTCGCTTTCTTCTTCCTCGGAGGATGACTCGGGCGGTGGTGTGGGCTCCTTCTTTTTAGCCGGTGGCTTCCTTGTGGCCAAACTGGTTGCCACTTTCTTCACTGGTTCTGGTGCTGATTTTTTCACTGGTTCTGGGAGTGATTTTTTCACAGGCTCTGCGGTTTTCTTCACAGCTGCTGTTGTTGTTGATGCCTTCTTCGCTGGCTCGACAGCTGTCTTTTTGGCCGGTTCAGCTGTCTTTTTAGACGCAGTTGTTGTTGTTGTTGTTGTTGTTGCTGGCGCTGCCTTAACTTTGCTGTTGGCTGTTTTTGTGGATGTTGTTGTTGGTGCTGGTGCTGATGCCGGCCCTGTTGCTGACTTTTCCCCATTCTCCTTGGATGCAGCTGCCTTTTTAGCCCACGGCTTTGTGGCATTCACATTGCTGGATGCTGTGGAAGCATCCTCTTTTACCCACGGCGGACGAAATGTGGTGCGTCCGCTGCTGCCTGCGCCGGCGCCAGCGCCGCTACCAGCGCCTGTTGTTGTGCTACGGGGCGACACGAAGGGCATATTGGGAAAACTTAACGTCAACTGTTTTCCGTTCTGTTAATTCTCCAGGGGTTGTTGTTTTAGTTTTTGTTGTTGTTGCTGCTCTGGATGTTGCTGCTGACACACAATTTTCGCCCACTTTTCGTCGTCTATTTGCACACACTTTTTAAATAATTTTCTGTGATTTTCCCCCTTGTTGTTGTTGTTGTTGTTGATGAAAACATAAAACTTTGCACATTAGCACCAGAGCCAACCGTTAACGGTGCGACGTTGTGCGGGTAGCAGAGACCTTCACTTGGCTTACTCTCCACTTGTCCAAAAGTTATTTCAAATTGCCGTTTAATTTTTTTTTTCTAAATTTTTTTTTTCATATATTTCCTACATATAATTTTTGTTTTATTTTAGTTCGTTTGTTGTTGTTGCTGTTGATGTTGTGCTATTTATTGAAAAGTCTGTGCTGTGTTGGACGATGAGCAACAGCTGTTTAAAATATTTTCAATTCTCAATTCCGTATATATTTGGGTATGTTTCATTTCGAGATTTTATTTTTAAATGCATGCGCTCATTAGATGGCAACTCTCGTTTGTTTTTGCTATTGTTGTTGTTTTAGCTTGTGTATCATTGTTTGATCCAAAAACTGAAATGTAGGCTTTTGTGTCATAGTATCAATCGGCGCGTAATTCGCTGTCTAAACTGCTGAAATTGGCCCAGACTAACAAGTGATGCTCGTTTAATCCTATGCATTTTCCAGTACAACAGCAACAATAACAACAGCAACATCAAAAACAACAACAACAAATGATAGCAAAACAATTTGCTCTGCCACTGCCTCTGATGTGTAAAAGGCGAAAATATTTAATTTTAGGTTCTTTGTGGCCCCAGAGAGCCAAAGCGTCGGGAGAATCCGAAAAAAAAACCAAACACGAAAAAAAATCAGCTTTGGCTCTAGCCCTTTCGTCTTTTGCCGCTCTCGCCTCGTTTCACAAAGTATACAATGAAATTCACACACACTCTCTATTACATTTAGAGAACCAACAAATTAAAAAACATAAAAAAACCTGGACGAGGCGAGAGAATGAAATGTGAATTTGATTCATTCCATTGCCAGTTTCCATGGCTTTTTCTTTCATTTCCATTTCTCCAACGGCCTTTTGCAAATTTGTTCATTTTTTTTTATTTTTATTTTAACCGAATGATATGGAACAAATTTTGCTCTTGCCTTCTGTTGAAGGCGTTAATTTAACATGACATGCAAATAAAATTTTTACTTATACATATGCCGTCATTAGGCGAAATTATATAGACGACGAGATATAAAAGCCAAAATAAAATGAAGGCCAGAAATTTGAGAAAAACTTATTGCAATGTTTAGATCAAAAATCTGCCAGTGCAAATAAATTAACGATTTTTTTTAGGTGGTTCTTTTTTTTAACTCTCCATTGAATAGTAGTAGTTTTCTTCTCATATTTTCTTATAATTTGACAGAGCAAATTATTTTAGTATGCTGCGCATTTGGCTTGATTTATTTCTATATGTAGAATAAATTTGTAAAATTATATTTCAATTAATTTTTGCTTTATACAGTTGCATTGCACATTGCACACACGCGTATCGACCAATTTTATTTCTATATATTGCTTTGATCGTCCACACCCACACTATACAAACACACACATACAGGCGCACACACACGTACACTGTGGCACAGTGTGGCAAGTAAACACAAGACGCTTTATAGACGATGATTTTTTCTCGGCACGCACCGCCTATGACAGCGGTTCAAAAACTAAATTCATGTATTTATAACAGCACGCTAAATGCTTGAAAATTTCGAAAACAACTAAAACAAACACGCTCTCATTTACTCTATGAACATGCAGAGCAGCGCATTCTCTCTTCGTGAAAATTTAAAAAAATGAAATTGAAAATTATTTTGGCCGACAAAATATTTTTAGCATGCTCGGACACTTGGGCGCTCGCAGCCGATTGACCTTATAGCAGGTGCAGCATAGTTCAATGAAACTGGAATTATGAATATATAAATATATATATATATCTATTATATATATACATATTTATTTATATATATATATACATATATATATATATACATACACATATGTAGATAATTATTAGTGAAATATGTATGAAATATGTGCCTAAGTAGCCGGCACAGCTGCATAACATGTACTATACACTTATCATAAAAACAAATCTCTTATCAATTGCCCATAAGCACACGAAATAATGGATTTCAATTACGCAAGTTTCTTTGCCGTAGTTGTGGGTGGGTGGGGGGTTGGGAGGGCGTATACACGTCTTACCCTGTGATAAAAACCACTCGTCTAGAAAATCCAAACCCATTAGAGCCTCTGTTCTTTTGTACTCCTGTTAAATGTTTTTTGTGATGATTCTTGAGTTTCTTTTGCAATATTTACATTGTCGCAGTTGCAAGTTGCTGCCTCTTAATCGTACTTGTTCTCTGTTTGTGCAATCTGTTAAATGCAATTGACATTTCGCGTGGACTGATTGCGGAATTGCTATCGTTTAGTGCGTGATCTTATTTATAGAGTACTCAATGATTGCATATCGATTAGATGAACGTGAACCATATTGAAGTGTTCAGCAGATGCAAAACTCTAGATCTTTAACTAGCTACATGTAAGAAAAGAAATTAAGTATTAAGTAGAAATAACGTGAAGAATAAAATAGACTAAGTTTCAAAAAGAAAGTATTTTAATTATACAGAAGTAGCAGTAAATACTCGACAACCAGAGCAAATGTAAATATATACAGTGCTAAAGAGGAAGAGGTACTGATAAGTCCTGAAACAAGAAATTTGTCTGAAAAGGTGGTGCACATTAAGATTGGACGTCTGTGCGTTAAAAGGGAGTAAAAAGGCAGACAAAACACAGGCAGGCATTATTATAAAAAAAGAAGTAAAAATTAATCGGATTGAAAAGAACGATGCAGAGCGTATTTCTGAGAAACTCAAAAAGAAGCTATTACAAAATTATGATGAAAGGAATTTAATAACAGACGTAAATATGTACAAGGTGTAATTGAGAGGGGAACACTGGAGTCCAAGTCTGTTAAGACCGGATGCAGGGAAGGAATGAAATAAGAATGAATACAAACTGGCATCCTGGAAAACTCCCTCAGTATAATATTATTATTTGAAATGTAACGCTCATAATTTCAATTAGTGTTAACTTATCGCACGTCAACGTCAAATTACTGAAATATCTCAAAATTGAAGTCGACCACAGAGGCAATAAATATTTTTTTTTTAATTTATGCCGCAAAATTGAATATATGAAAATATGCTTTGAAAATAAGCTGAAATTGTTGGCTTAGTCAAACATATTTTATATGTTTTCAGGTAGGCAATAAATCAATTTAAATTTAGCAAAACGCTTGCTTAAGCAACACCTAAACCAAAATATTTAAAGATATAATTTTTTTTAAATTAGAATACTTTACAACACTGCCATTTGCATGTGTAGTGAGTTCACTAGGCATCTAAACTATATTTAAATTGTTAAGGAAAGTGGGCAAAGTGAACATTTAAATATTGTTGCATATTCCAAAACTAGCACACCTGAAATAAATTTCACATTTTTTTTTTTGGTATTCTTTCAATTTGAGATTTCCCTGATGTATGTGTGTCTGTGTTGTGTTTTGGGAGTAATCGCAAATAAATGCCAGCATATTTTTCAGGTTAACTGCAGCAAACAAATTTGCGCTGCATACTTTTTGGCGTTGGCAGATATCATACACTGAGTTAAATACTGATACTTGCGTATTAAATGGGTATAATAACTAGTGAAAAAAAATACAATCATTTTGCTTTATAGAGAAATGTTGGAGAGTATGTAATATTTCTCCATTTTGATGTGTTTATTTATATTATAGATCTCGACTATTCTCTAATTTAATACAGTTCATCTTGTTATCGATTCATTTTCATTAAATTATAAATTATTATATTTTTATAAGCCCATAATAGCATAAGATTTTTGACTTTAACTTGGTACTGGGTATTTTGATGTCGAATAATTTAGTACATTTATCAAACCGTGCTTAACTACGTGTTTTTGCATTCGTATTTTGAAATCAATGTTCAATAGATGTTCTATAACTGAGTGACGAGTTGTTCCCGGTCAATCACTGTAAATTAAATCATTTTTTTTCACATGTTTCCTGTTGCGAACAGTAACATTTTTGTTGAAAATCACAGACCAAATTAATAAAATTAAAACTCACTTTGGCACTGAGTCTATTTATCTTATTTTTTTTTGTGGCTTTTGTTTTTGTTACTTTTTATAGGATGACAAGCTGAAAACTTGTCATGGCCGTAAATTAATTTGATGACCGTAGACAACTTAACAGCGTTTTTTAATTAAAAGAAAATCAAATAAAAAAATTGAACATTGACAAAATTTCAGATCATTCAATTTTAAATTGTTCAGACAAATTGTTTTTAAATGAGGAATCTATTTAAATTGTAATGCTAATAGTTTATTTTATTTGTATGCTTTCTCTCTCTCTCTCTCTCTCTCTCTCTCTCTCTCTCTATTATGAAATACTGTATATGGGCGCCATTTCCTCTCTCTCTTTCTCTCTCTCTCTCTCTCTCTCTTAAAGGCTCTTGGGTGATTTTTCTTTAATAAGTAACTTCTTTAATGTTTAGCTTCAACATTTTTGGCCGCAGGTGGCACCGCTGCGATGGCTGTGGTGTTGACCTGTGTGAAGTGCGGCCACGTTGAAATCTCCTGAAACAGTCGGCCGCCAGGGCATTCCGTATCACGCACCTGTCGATGTCCCAGTAGCTTGTATGCCGGATCTATGTAGCCTTGCGAGACACCGAAAGTTATTAAATCCTTCGCAGCCTGCAGCATGCAAGGTGGCGGAAGTTCAACTTTAAAAAGAAAAAAATAAATAGATTTTCATTGAAAAGAGAACCTTTTTGTTAAGAGAAAATAAAGATAGAAAGCTCCGATTGCATTATAAGTTTAGTGAGGCATTCCAAAGGCTTTAAATCTGTGAAACATTTTCTTCTAAATAATAGTATGAAAGTAGTCAAATACTCACTTTGCCAGTCGCCAATGAGGACAATGCCCACACTTTTGTCATTGTATTTGGGCGCATGCGCGCCGACGACATTGAAGCCGCGTCCCGTATAGATCATACCATCGCCGCCAATGCCAAAGCTATAGCCAATATCGTTCCAGCCGCGATCCACCTGATGGAAGTCCTGCATGGCCCGCATGCTGCGCTTGCAATCCGGCGTGCTTTCACATGCAGCGGGTATGTAAGAGTGATGTATGATGACATAGGGTGCTGGTCCCTTAAAGTAATCAACCTGCTTGGCCATGCGTGCTCCCCAATCGGCGCGAGATAACAGCTGTGACCCGCCTTCAGCCGCACCTCCTTTCTCCGTCCCAGCCAGCTGCATGTGTTGGCTGTAACCTGCAAAGGCAAAAACACAAAATAGATTGGCCATCAGTATATTGACTTGGTTAGTTTTCAGCTGCTTTTGCTGTGTTTGTGTTGTATATTTACAGTTTACGATACTGTGTGTGGCAAAAGTTTCTTTGCATTAATTGCGTCAGTTCTGTGTATAACTTTAACTTTAACTTTATCGTCTTTCTATTCAAACTGGTATGGGGTGCATTCCCATTGATAAATGATTTCAAACGGATTCCCCCGATGGCTTTTGTGTGTGCATGTGTGTGTTGTCTCAACGAGGTGAGAAATCGAAATGAAACGCCCAAGCCAAATGATAGTCGGAACGCTTCATAAAAATTCCCCGCATACCACTTACCACTTACCAAGAGAAACATTGAGAGAGAAAGAGAGACAGCGAGGGTGAGAGAGATAGAAAAATGGGAGAGAATGGACCAGCAATAACTGCTTAAACTTAGCAAACGAGTCGTTGCCCCATGTTGATTGCTTCGACTGTATCGCTTTTAAATAGCATTTAGATTTTATTTTTGTCTCTCTGTCTATCGCTCTCTACCGGTATATATTTCTTTGTCAAACGTGTCAATTAATGAACCGGCCTCAGGCCATATAAAATATGCATAAGTATTACTCAGCATTTAATTTTTCCTTTTCGATTACTAAATACGCTGCGAAATGCGAAATGTCATGCTCTTTGATGCAGTTGTTTGCATACTCGATAAACTACTTCCTGATTTTTCAAGTAGAAAGACCAGGGAAAGAGAATATAGTTATATTGTGTCAAACACATGCATAAATCATATAGAGCAAAATATATTCTAGGTTGTTAAACTGTAGAAAGCAACTCAATGATTATTCAGACTTACAATAATACTTCTAGAATATTAAAATTAAAGTGAAGAAGTGTTTTCAACTTTTTTAACATGAGGGTGTACTTAATCATTTTTCAGCTGCTTCTGCTATAAATAAAATGAGAGTGTATCTGAATTATAAATTGTCTTCTATTTACTTAGCTGCAATTTAACTTTATAACATTTAGCAAGCTCTTTCTACGTTCATTATTTCAAGCAATAATGTCTTTATGTGAACAACCAAATTATTGGGAACAGTTGTGTATATTACATACATTCAGTGTTACATTCACGTATATAGGGTATATCAGTTGTCGCGTGGAACAGGTCTGTCTTGATAAACAGCAAATAATAATGAGTCAGATCCACAAATGAATTCATCTAATCGAATACGTTGTCAACAGGTTGTATCATCTATCAGTTTTGGCCCCTTATCCGGACACGCAGCAGCTGTAGACCAAAAAACGGCATTCAAAAGTTCAGATTGCTGCCATGCTCTAGTCATTAATGCAAATGTTCCACCAATGCTATGTCATTCATTTAATGTGGGTGTGTGTGTGTGTGTGTGTGTGCGTGTGTGTGTGTGTGTGTGTGTGTGTGTGTTTGCTATATATATCTATAAATAAATGTTTATGTGGGTGTGTGTTGGCGTAGAAAGAGAGTGAAACTTTAACGGCATCCATTTGGAATGTTTGCCGAGGCGTCGACATTGTCCCTGCCGGCTCTGCAGCCACACACTGCCTTCTGCCAACAACCACGCCCACTTCCTGACGCATTTATATGCATATGCAAAGTTTGTATGGAAAACGCAAGCTTGGCCCGCTAAACTGCCAGAACGGCGGGAGGACATGAAGCCGCCACACTTGACTAAGTTAACAGCAGCAGCAGTTTCTAATTAAAATTTTAGAGAGCAGAACATTTTTGTTAGCACCTGCGCCAATCCTAACTCATACGCACATAGTACAGTGACATTTCCGTTGAGCTAGGGCTGCAGCTGAAGCTGAAGTTCTCATCTATTGGAAGCTTGTGCTTGAATAACAAATAGAGCGTGAATCGCATGTAGCGCAGGAGGTTTGGGGGATGGCTGCTGTCAAATCATTTGCTGTTAAACTTATGCCCTCCGCTTTTTGCTAGTGTTACATGTTAATTACGTTTATATTCTCGTGTATTTACCGTTAACACTGCAACACACACACACACGCAAGACACGAACATTAAATTTAGCGCAATTGTCTGCCCCTTTCGTGACATCCCCGCGTCATAGCCCACCTCTATACACGTTTCTCTAATCGTTGGCCCTAATTACGCGCGGCCTAATAAAGTAAACATTAAACTCGTTGTGCTAATCAATATAGCAAACTACTGACACAAACACACACACATATATATATATATATGTATAATATATTTATATATATATAGCCACTTCCCCACTCTCATAAGTAAGTTTACTCTTGGGTGTTTTTATAATTTGTTTGATTCTGTGGAAGGGGTTATTTAGGCGCCGCACGCTCATATTTCATTAGGAAATTGCTTCAAAAATGTAATTTGGACTATCTGCAAGAAATTAACTTACCTCGAGGCAGCAGAGAGGCTGCAGTGGTTTCTTTGATAATTGGATAAGGCCTAATTCTTGTGAATTTTATCAAAATGTGTCTCATAACTGAAGTATTTAATTTACCCAATTTCACCTTTCCTCCCGCGCACTAATTGTTTGTTTTTAATCAACCAAAGCACATAAAATATGCTATTTATTCACATACACACACACACACACACACACACTCCTGCAAATATATATATGTGTATGCGCATACGATGTGCAAATATTTTGTTTTAAACAACAAGAGTATGTTATTATCTATCATAATATAATATGGCATAGGAAATATTTCAATATTTCAAATAATACGACGCTCATTTCATGAAATCGAAAATGCCAAAAAAGTCCCTGCAAACACACAAATAAAAACAAGCAGAAAGTAAACAATATTGCAAAACAAGAAAGCGAGTCGAAACTGTTGACAAAATCTGTATACTCTTAAAAACATCACACATTTTAAGTTTATTTTAAATGTCTTCCATACAACATTGTATTATATAGAAAGGGTGCTTTACTTTTATAAAATAAATAGTTATATAATAATTTAAATTCAATATTCATGTCAAAAGAAATATTTTACAATATTGTATTTCATATTTTTCTAATTTGCAAACCACTTCATAATTTAGTTATACTATAGTAAAAGTGTATCTGCAAAGCAATAAATTATAATATGCATATTATACAAATTCGCCTGTCCGATTGTCAATGATTGTGCCGTGTTGTCGCTCAAATGACATTTTTATTAAATGCGAGCTAATTAAATTTGCGCTTGAAAATGGAACATTAATTCGCATAGTACGGCTATAGAATTTACTGTATGCTCGAGAGATACATATCTCTCAGTTGTTTTGTGCTTCTTTATTCAGTTTACAGGGTGAGCTGGAAACGACTTCCAGTGGCAGGTGTCAGGCGCACAGCATTTCCTGATAAGAGGCACTTGCTGGCTGACTTTGTGTGCTTTATAAGTATTTGCGTGTGTGTGCCTCTGTGTGTGTGTGTGTGTGTATATGTTTTTGGAAGACGTGTGTATTTCAGGGGCAAGTTAGCGATAAGGCCTAGTGTTGGGCTTCATGACACTTACCCATCATTGATAGCAAAAGTAATCCAAGTGCTGTCATAATTGCAGGTGTTGCGAGTTTTTTCGGCTGCTTATGGAGGAACTTTTTTGTGTGTTTTTACTTGTACACGATTGCGACTTTTTTCTCTTTTTTTTATATAAAATTTAGGAACTTTCTTTAAAAGTGTATTTGTGTTTGGCAAGAGTTGTGCAAATTTTATTCGAGGTCAAATTTTCACATGCTGGTTTGTTTTCTTTTTTTTGCGATATGTTCGCATTCACGCGAATCTCAAGAGCGAATGGTTGGGCAGCATAAGGGCGCACCAATGTTTATAGACGCGTACCAAAAATGAAATAAAACAAAAAAGACCAAAATTTTTACTTCGCTAGGTTTTTGTTTGTTTTGTTTTTGCTCGCACCAGCGCTGTCGACGTCAGCGCCGCTGTTGTTGCCTGCGCGCAATGCCAAGCAATTTTTAAATCGCATGAAATTTATTACCAAGCGCTGACAGCGGCGTCTGCGTTGGCGTCGTTAACAACGTTAGCGTCGCTCATCGGATCGTTCGATTCGCTCTTCGACGCTCCGCAGCGCTCGCTTCCGCTCTGCGGAGCTCAGCAATTTGATTTGATCGCTCGCAGCAATCAATTAACTGATAATTTCGTTATCAGCTGTGATATGGGGATTTGTCTATTTGCCGCATAATTAGTAAGTTTGACTCGCGTACCGCTATGTATCAAAGGTTGACTCGTCCCTCGTCCCTGTGTATGTGTGTGTGAACTACACAACCACACACAATTTGCATATATTTGCAAATTATTTGACCTCATTTTGAACTGTGCCTGGGCTTTTGTGTTGTCTGCCTGCCTGCCTGATGGACGGTACTTTTTGTATTTGCACTTGGGTTACGGGTACTTTTTCCCCATCGGATCGCATATCATATGACTTGGCATAAATATTAAATTACCCCGAACTTTGCGACGCTTTCCATTGGCAACATTGACAGATGGCTCATCGCTCACAAGCGATAAGTATTTAGTATTATATTCTTGAATGCTTTCCTTTTATGATACCAAATAAGGTTTATATATAATCTTTCTCATATAATGCCATATCATTGTGTTCTAAGTCAATCGCATGATATGTATAACAATCGATTGAATGTTTGATTAGATTGAATCTATTTTAAACAATCTATATAAGCTATTCGCTAAATTTCCGTATACATTTGTATGCTATTTTTTGATGGTCATATGAATCTATATTCCTTGGGAGAAAGTCACAATTTCCGCTTGAAAGTTATAAGTCGCAAGGCCTCTTATCTAGTATGCATAAATCAGCACAACATTAATCACAATCTTGGTGAAATATTCACATCTTTTAACTATACGCATGCGTATACTCTTTGGCGCCAGTCAGTTTTTGTCTGAAATAACTATAAGATGCATTTGAAATAATTATCGAAAATTCCTAAACATCTATATAAATGTATAGGAATTATTGCACAGCTGTATTAACTGTGGCTTCCATAGTATTTCCCCTGATTATTTATCCAAGATTTAATCAACTGCTTAAACTTTTTGAGCTGCATTCCTCGATAGCTATTAAATGACCTGGCCGTGCCTTGTACAGACCAAATGCATTTATCTCTCTCTTCATACCCTTCTCATGTCTTTCGCTGAACAATTTTTTTTGATTTACATATTCACATATTAAGCAGCGGAAGTTTTCTGGGGATGCCCCCGGTTGATTTCAAGGGGAATCCCATTTTATATGTACTTGTTAAAATACTTTAGTCAACGCTTCGCGTTTTCTTACTTAAATTAGCAGCTGTTTTATTTTATTCAATTTTTTTTTTCATATCTAAGACCAAGTTGTTAGGGTATTCAATTTTTCTAATAGGGTTTGTGACATTTTAACTGAATTTTAAAACAATTTTGTTATCTTACCTTATAAAGCTATGTTTTTATCTAACAAAGTTGTAATTTTTTTTTTTTTCTTTTTTGGTAGCGTTATCGGAAGCATGACGCATTTCGGAGTTTTGACCTTAGTACAACAAAAACATTTTAGAAATGTCTGAAATTAGCATAATTTTAAATGGCAGCCTGCAGAAGTGGCATAAATATATGGTTTTTTTTTTAGCACATATATGGCAGCTGGGGGAATTATATCGAGGTTTTAGAGCTCTCTGGTCAAAAACTTGTTATACGGGCAGTTCCGGTCAAATGGATTTTCCAAAATTCGCAAACAGTTGTATGGGATTAATTCAATCATAAGATTAATCAACATTTTATTAAAATGAATTTATTTTGGCAATTGGGGGCGTGTTCTTAGTGTATACTAGCGTCGTTGTGTCTTCAATATAGTTTTCCTATTCTTGTTTTTCATTGGCATAATCTATCATTTAGAAAAAAAGCACACAAATATATATTTTCTAGACGAATAGGGGAATTACCACAGCATCCAGATGGCCATCATGAAAAGAAAATGTAAGTCGTTTGCTAGCCAATGTTTTGGTTGTGTTTATGTGAAAAGGTGTTCACGCAAGCGATGGACCACTAGATCTTCCCCTCTCCTTTCTTACCCACTCGCTCCTCCAAACAACTCTACATAATGCTATTTATTTATTTAATTTTGAAAAAGGGGAAGTTTCCAAATACACATGGAATAGTTCACGGCACGGCACTTACCACAAATTATATCAGGTTGTTGTTGTTCATGCTGTTGCCGTTGCTGATATTGTTGTTGCTGCTGCTGCTGTTGCCGTGTGGCTGAGTCTACGTCAGCTACTTTTGGTATGGCTGCCATTGCAATGGTCGTATAGCTTGAGTCAGAAGCAGAATCCAACCTACAACAAGACCGCTCGTCGCCCATATTATATTGTGGCAATCTCGTTAACGACCAAAGCAACTGTGAAACCGCTAAAAACAATACGAAGCGCGTCCGGGAAACCGAAAAACTCGAAGTTTCGATGCCACTGCCGAGACCGATTAGTAATTCTGTTTAATTCTGGTGCGTTTCTAATACACTGCCATTTGAATTGCGTATGCAAATATACTACAAAATTTATTTTTAAATAACAAATATTATATATTGGAAGTTTGAACGACATACAGCATACAGCATACAGCCTAAAACATTTCCAAT
Source organism: Drosophila setosimentum (assembly GCA_035043505.1). NCBI lineage: Eukaryota > Metazoa > Arthropoda > Insecta > Diptera > Drosophilidae > Drosophila > Drosophila setosimentum. The sequence goes on along the minus strand of JAWNMY010000023.1, from coordinate 889,820 downwards.
TTCATCTCTATAGTGTCATATAAATGTAACAATAGAATAGCACAGTTGTCTGTTATAGTAGAGAAATGCTATATATAGATAAGTGAGTCGATCAGTCATACGCATATTTATTTTCAAAATATAGTGTATTACAGCTGCACTCATGCTTTCCGTATCTATAGCTTCTTATAGTCTTTTATTTTTTAGTTTAACATTCGACTTTCTGCTAATCGTACATCTTATCAGAGTATTAAGTGCGATGTTTGTGAACTGCGGTTTGGCACGCTCTTTGTATTATTATTTGTTTTTTGTTCGCGAACACATTGTTTTTTAGGGTATTCACCACAAGGTGAAACATTATCTCAGCAGCTACTACATAATAAGGGGTGTCTATTACAATTAGCAAAGATAATTTTAAAGTATTTGTTCAAGCACCTAAACAAAATCAAAGTCCAGCAACTGGACTCAAAACAGTTTAATTTATTGTACAGTTTTCTGTGCTGTCTCTAACTGGCTCTGATAAGGCTTTCTTTGTCACATTAAAATTTATTTATACTAATGTACATTTGTTTAATCTTTTTGATTCATCAAAATATGTGTGAAATTAATTTGTGTAAGAAGATATTGAATTGATATTTAATGAACTAAAGCAAGCAATTTACAAGCATAATTTCTCATTATGTCAAAGTGTCTAAGTAATTAGAATTTGAATGCGTCTAAGGCATTATTATTTAAATCTGTGGCCAATTGTTATTTCTGGAGGTCTTAATTACCGTATATAAATATATGCACATATACACATTTATTTATATATTCTATATTTACATTTATTTTATATTAAACAAAGTTTTAGCCGGTTGGCAACTCATCAGTTGGCGTTTTGCTGTCGCTTAAATCATTGCCTGTTTGGATTAGGTACGCATGCTGGTTGCCTTTTGGCCTAGAAATAATTCAGAGAGAGGAGGTAGGGTGGGTATGTATGTACTGTAGGACAGGAAGCGGGTCGGTGTAGTGCTTTATATCTCTTAACTGATTCTGGTTAGGCTGCTGGCGGCCTCACACACGACACGCACATGCCATATATTAAGGCATACATAAAATGACAAACGATTTGTGCGCTGCGCGTAAATTGAAAAGCGCTGAGCCTGGAAGATTGCTGCAGTTAGAAGACGGGAGGCAGCCACTCGTAGCCAGGACGACAGGATGGCGAGGGGCAGCGGAATGAAGGCGGGCAACATTTTGGCTGGCTGACTTCGTTGGCAGTTCTGGCGACAGCAGCGACTTTTGCTTGTTTGTTTGGCTTGGTTTTGTTATTGCCTCCTGAATGTATTTGTGTGTATGTGTGTGTGTCTGCATATCGAGATGTCTTCTGCCCCCCAACTACCTCGCTTGCCCCCAGCGATCGGGTGGGCTGAATGCCAAAACTTTGGCAAAGTATTCAAATTAAAATTTCAATTAAGGAAGTGAATTTGCTGTGCCGAAAGTGTATTAAGTCTATTAGGGCGTCATCTTGGCATTTGAGCTCAGTTGGCTCAATTTCGCACCGCTCGATCTACACATACGTGTGCTATTGCACCTTCCCACGCCCCCTTTTGGAGGAAAAAAAAAATGCCAACCGCACCATCAGCCAGTCAGGCAGCCGAGGCTTGTTCGCACCGTTGCTTGATTTATTGCCAAAGTTTTGTCAGTCGCATGACATAAGAAGTACTTTGTAGAATATATTGTGAATTTTGTATAAACCAAACAACACATTGTTGTGGCTCTTGTGGTTGGTTGGTGGCCGGGTTGAGTATTGGTGGCTGTTAGGTGCTGCTGTTGCCAGTCTGCTGCTTGCTGTGGGCATTATTAATAATGTAATCAATTTGTAAACAATTTGGCATATATCAATGCGCTTCATGCTGCCCATAAATCTCGCACAAAATTAGCAAACCCGCCGACCACGTTCACGCAACGCCAACGGCAATTTGCATCCCGATTCCGGGTCGTAGTTGCGGCCGGAGCACTTTGGAAACTCGGAGCTACACGCACAAAGTCGGGGACGCTGACATATTGCAACGGGGCCACGTTGATGGATGGACGCATGGGATGGACAGTTGCCTGTATCTGAAAACCCCTTGGGTGGTGAGTTGGGAATTTCGCTGGTACACATTTTAGCCCAGCAACACCATTTGCTATGTGCAAGTTGGATTTTCAGTTTCAGTTTTGGATAGCTCTTCTTGGATGCTGTGGGCTGTTATTGTTTTGGTTGGTTCCGTTTGCCGTTGGCTTTGCGTTTGTCGGGGTTCTTTACCCTGCTCGCTTGGCAGTTAGTGACAGCTGCTGCCAGGCAAAAACCAGCAAACAAAACAGGAAGAAAAAAAAAGAATCACATAACAGGCAACAGACACAGCGTAAAGAGCGAAATATCTAATCTCGACAAGCCTGAAATTTTTGTTGTGCCCCTGCCATGCCCTAACTGACCGAGATTGAGACATTCGTTTGCCCTAATACACTGTCAGTCAGTCGCTAGTTACGCTGGTGCATTGCTCGGTCTTGCAGAAACTAACAAGCACCTGACACTTACTTAATTTGAAATGCTCAAGAACTCAACAGCTTTGCCAAAATTTAGTAGCACGCAATGTGCTAGACATACATACATATATACTTGGTATAAATAATGTACAATTTCTAGAAAGTTTTGTGGCCCAATATGTATTGAGTTTGCTTTGGGTGTACATACAATACACAGTTACCCTAAATCATCGAACTACATTTCATATACTTGGTATAAATAATGTAGTATTTCTTGAAGTTTTGTGGTCCAATATATATTGAATTTGCTTTGGGTGTACATACATACATACAAAGTAACCCTAATTCTAACTACATTTCATATAATAATAAATACAGTTTTTGAATTGGAAGTAGATTTTTTACGTTGTCTAACAAATAATGAAAATCTAGCTCTTATCCTTCAGAATTATTTAAAAACTTTCGACATCTGCTCTTCACTCGTTTTGAATAATTTAAACGAAATTTTATAAATTTGCTTGAAATTTGTATTTTGAGCTAACACATTCAACGAATATTTTCCCCTCGACTAGGCTGCGTTTATTCCATCAATAAATTGAAAAATTAAGAATATATAAAATATTATAAATAAATATCAAGTGCTTATCGAGGCCAACAAACATCTCGAGTGGCAGCGCATTCAGTCGGCAAATTGAAGTTTGTAATATTATTTATTTTTTTTGGTTTCGCTGCCACTGCGGCTTCTGTTGGTCGCAGGCACGACTAGTCACGCCGCGTCGGCTGAGTGAGTCTCTCAGCACTCTTGAAAGTTTATGAACTTGCCATTCAGTGCTTCAGTTCACATATATCTAACGTCCTTCCAATCAACTTGCAGGCAACGATGTCGGGACGCTTGAATCATCAGCACGCCGTGTACGCTTGGCGTCGCGAGCAGGAGCATAATCGAGTGCAGGCCACGCAGCAGGTGAACCGCTACTATGATCACTGGGGCCAGGTGACCTCGCGCTTTGAGAACTGGACCAATCAGGCTTACTACGACAAGGCGGACAAGGAGCTGCAGCAGCGCAAGGGTCAGCAGCAGAAAGAACAGGAGCTGGCCGAGCGACGCACGAAACTGCGCCAACTGCTGGATGATGATAATAATGTCTATGACATGGAGCTGGGTCGCAAGCGCAGGCCACGTGAATTGCCGGGCGATCTGAAGACGCTGGAGCGCCTCAATCAGTCACTTAAGGAGCAGGAGCAGCTCAAGCGTAAACTGGAAATGGAGGCGAAACTCTATGGACGTTGGCGTCATGGGGTCGACGATGAGAAGCTGCTGTATAAATCGAAGTCAGACAACGAAGTGCTGGCCAAGCTCAATTGGCTGGATAAGCAGATCGAGCAGCAGCAGCAGCGTGAAGAGCGCGAGGCGCTGGCCGCCGAGCGACAGCTGCTCCTACAGCAGGAGATTAGTCGCACCGAGCAGGCTCAAATGGAGCGCCAACTCATACGCGAGCAGGAGATCAAGGATATACGCGCCGTGCAGGAGTCGCATGTGTCAGAACTAAAGCAGCGTCACGAACAGGCGGATAAACTGAAAGAGGAGGAGCAGCATTTCCGATTGTTTCTCAGCGAACTGGAGAAGGAGAAACAGCTGCTGGAGGAGAGCACAGCTCTGATGCTACAGCAACCGGACGTTAGTCAAGCATTCAATTTGAAGAAGATCAAGGTTTTCATACGCAATTGTAGCGAGGCATATCGCAAACAGATCACCCTATGCATTAATTTGCTCGAGCGCATGATCAAGTATGCGGTGAAGACAGAGCAGGTGCAGCAACTACTTGACAAGTGCAAGGAGCAGCTGCAAACCGAGATACTTGCGTCCAGTCAAATCGATGCCATGTACGAGTCGGAGGCCAAATACAATCTACAGCGCTGCGAGGAAAATTGGCGCGAGCAGCATCTGCAACGCTATGGTGAGATCAACAAGCTCATTGAGCAGGAGCAGCAATTGCTAAGCTCGATGTTGCGCGAGAATTTAACGGAGCAGCAGTCGCTTATCGAACTGCGTGCCACACATGTCGCTGGCATTGAGCAGACCAACAAGCAGCTCGAGCAGCTCAACAAGGAGCAAGTGTTATCCTCTCCACGTCCCCAGGCAGCCGCCAAGACTTTGCCGGATAATTGTGATACCATTGAACAGCCTGTATCGCCTCGTCAGTCAGACAGTCAGCTGGATCCTAGCGAGCACTCTGATCTCATGCCCAAGGTCAGCGATTCATTTACCAATTTAAATTTGGATGTCTGGCAGGATATGCCACCGGTGCGTGGTGGCATCGATTCGCCACGCCTCAAAAATACACGCACCATGAATGTGGTCAACTTGGAGAATGTTTTGCCTCCGAAATTTGCACGCAAACGCGTCGTCTGGACCTAAAACTGGCTTGACGCATCTCCCAATACATAGTTTATAACTTTTAAAGAAGACACTGAAATTTTAAATGTATTAGAAACTAGGTCAATGTATTAGGTATAGTTCGAATTATGATTTATTGTGTGTGCGTGTGAGCTTATCTGTCTGTGTGTGTGTGTGTGCGTGTCTGAAGTCTCGTATCTAAAATGCACTCGCTCTAAGTGTATTTGTATTCGAGTAATATTAATTACAGATAATCTAACTCGCAGTATTAAATAACAAACCAAATGTGTGCAAAATGTAACCTTCACTTTAAAATCAATTTTCAAGTAGCAAATATGACAAATGTGCTATCTTATTCAAAATTAAAAGTATTTAGAGACTTATTTATCAAACAAATTAAATACTGGACTATCAATGTGCATTTAAAGATACGCAGAATTTACAACAAAAAAAAAAAGTCACAAGGCCCGAAATGCGGATATCCTTTGGCTTACAAATATTCAAATTTCTGCCGAATCCACTAATACATGCAAAAGGAAGGTCCTTTAAACAACTAAGATAAAGGGATTTACGTTTATCTAAAAGTGGTCAAATCTCGGCCATATCCTTGCGTCTCATGTGTCAAACGATTCTTACCAGTCAGAGGTGTAATCTTAATAGTTTTCGAGTTAGAGACGGTTTTGCATTTTTGGCTCAAATTTGACCAGTGTTTGGTTTTTAGTTGATACGCTTGACCTTGAAAGCAGTTCGATGAATTTGGTATTTGCGATTCTAAGAAGTCATGTCCTTCGAAAATCTGCACGCATAAGACCTAGTTACATCTGTAGTGATTTTATTTTTTTAGCCCAATGATATTTTTTTTTGTGTCGTATTTCCAAGCAGGCAGATAATATTATTGCATCCTGAAAGTATGCAGTAATTTATTGACGTTGGGAAATTGCCTGTCTGCTTTCATATTTTGTGGAGGCCTTGAATTATTGATTGGTTGAAAATCAAATTAAATGTATACAAGTTATGAGCAATTGAATTGCATATAAATTTTATGCATATTATACATCTAGTTAAGGTTGCAATCAATTTAATTGCTGAATATTAATTATGATAAAACTGTTTGCATATTTTCATTCATCAGTTTATATCCTAGGCCAGCCGGAGAAATTTATACTCCCATTATCATTATTTTGAATTTTCCTTGCTTCATTAATTCACCTAAAGGAGTGTCCGTCAGTCAGTCAGTCAGTCAACAGCAGCCGCGAGCCAGCAAGTTTTGAGTAAAAACTGACAAGAATGAAAATTTAATTATATGCAGTCAAGAGTCAAACAGCACCTAAGGTCGTTTATGCTAATGAAGTGCACAATTCTCACAAATAAACAAAATATTATCTGCAATAATTTTCAGAGTGCTGCCAACTATAGCCTTTGAAATAGTTGCAGTCGATTTAATAATAATAATAATGCCATCAAACACAAAATAGAAAGAAAAATATTTGAGAAAATATGCTAAATATTATGGAGAGCATGCAGCGCCTTTTGATTAAATTTCTTTTAGGGGCACAAAATCCAATTTCATTTTCACTAATGGCAGCGGCCTGCTGCTGGTGCTGCTTTGGCAGCTCCCAGCTGCAGTCACTGTAGTTGCTGCTGCTGTGCAACTTCCGGTTCGCTTCGCTGCCAGCAACAATGCAAAACACACAGCGCAGCAGAACTGCGTCGGCGGAAAAAACATAGAGAAAATTGCATGAGGAAAAACGCGATTGTTAAATTGAATTAAAACCAAAGTGAAAGAAAAAACTGCAACGCAATACAAACATTACTCCACTGCATTGTATAGCAAGTGCAACCAACTGCTGCCCAAACGGAAGGTATGTATATCATCATGAGCACCAGCAACTGCAGCACTCATTTCATATCCTTCTCTATCTCTTTCTCTCTCTCTCTCTCTCTCGCGTTCTTTCTTTTTTTTCTGGGCTATCAATTTTAGACATCGTGTTAGTTTAACCATTACACTCACCCTCGTGGTCCTAGCTTAACGAGGTCAGTTTTGAGCAACTAGATGGGGATTTGGTTACTTTAATGGTTAACGCTTCAAATTGTTGCCAACCTATTGACCAACGACACTCAAATGCTGTGTTTGTATCCAAAATGACTTTAAATTAAGCTAAATTTGCTAAAAGCACACAGAATATTAAGTTTTTTTTTTTAAGTTAAGTCTGAGATTAACATTTTGAAGTCAGCTTGGATCGAATTAGCATGAAATAAGCCCGAACAACAAACAGCATGAACTAGCTGTGCTACTCTTTCTCAGCTGACAGTTTTATGTGTATGGTAAAAATCATATTTTTCACGTTGCCATTTTGCTGCCTTTTTCAGCTTGTTCGGAAATTGTTGTGTACGTAAATAAAATAAAATTCAAAATTGGCAGCTACTCTTGTACGTATGGAATTAATTTAAATTGAAGTGGCTTTAAAAAATAAGTAAATAAAACAAGCAGCTAAGGATAGCTAACTTTGGCACAACGATGCGTATCACTTATCAACTTTAATATTATTTTTAAGTTTCTCTAAGCTTCACCATTCCAAAAAATAAATAAAAAAAATACACTATTTGGTTATACAAAATTAGGGAGTTTACTTTTATCAAATGAATGTGTATTTTGTATTGTTTATATTATGCTCAACATTCTGATCACTATTAAGGCAAACATAATATCGGTTTAGTCCTCGCAACTAAACTGGTACGTAGCGATTTGACTAAAGAGGTCTTCTACACAGCTAGTTTCCTAGTAATTCTTTAAATTAGATTAACAATGCCGGCGGATGTGTTGATGGAAACAAGAAGAAGCCAGAAGTGACATTTACGTCTAGAATTCAACAAACAATTGGCAAATGTGGCCATAAAACACACGACAGTTGCCGCCATTACTTTTGCCGTTGTACGTGTTGTTGTTTTTCTGTCCACTGTTGTTATTGTTGCTGACTGTTGACTGACTTTTCGCCTACCACTCAGCTGTCTGTCTAGCTTGTTGCCATTTTCTGTTGCGTACCAATGCACAAGGCGGAAGCGGATGCGGATACGGAAATACATGTATGCGTGCTGCTGCTGGTGCAACTGGCTGCTGCTGTTGCTCTGGCTGTTGCTGTTACTGTCGTTGATGTTACTGTCATTGCCCCTGTTGCTGTTGATGTTGCTGCTCATATAGACAGACGGACAGGGTGCACCAACGTCAACGTCACCGGCAACATCATCGGCTTAGCCATAAGCCAACATGTCGCCAAACAAACTAAGCCCCACTGGGGCCGCAGACATTTTGCCGGCTTAGCCTTCAGTCAATTGCATTCAAATAAACGATTCACACGACTCCTGACTCGTTGCCCATGACTACTATAAGTGCTACTGCATAGAGGCCGGTTAAAAGATACCCTCCACAATAATTTCTTAGGTATTTAAAAGTGGACAGACAGATACCTATAAAAGGTACCCTCTCAAATAATTTCGTTTGTATACAAACCAACTTTATAAGTTCCTCTCATTTAAATTAAGAAATTATATGCAAAGTAAATTAGCAAATAAATACAGAGTTTTCTACAGCTCTAGTAAGCTTCAAAATTTGCTAAAGAGGGAAGAAAATAAATACAAATTGTAAATAATTATTATATTACAAAATATCTATTTTCTTTTAAAAATTTCTGACTGTAGTCAACTACAGTGATTGTGCTCCTGCTATTTACCTAAAGGAAATCTTCTGATCATAATATATATTTGCAGACCATCATGTTACCATTTTTATGCAATTTTACTAATGGGTATAAAAAGAGACTAGCAAATGACTAGTAAAGAGGAGTGTGTGCTCTGCATGTGCTGGGGATAGATAGATTAGTGGCATGCTTAGAAAGAGAGAGGCAGAATGAGAGAGAGAGAGAGAGAGAGAGAGGCAGAATAAGAGAGAGAGAGAAAGAGAGAGAGAGAGAGAAGAAGCGATAGCTGTGGCTGCTGCAAGCAGCCAATATTGCGCTTTTGGCAAATTTACATTGGAATGCCAGTTGACTGAATTCTGAAGCGGCTTCCACTCGTCAAGTATTCAGCGGTGTTCGCTTGAAAAGGGTTGCGAACGATATCATGTAGCACTTTATAGTTGGCAATAACTGTTTTTAAAGTTTAAACAACGTTTACATTATCTGACGCGCATCTGCTGCTATGAAATCTCCCCACTTCACTTCACCTACTCGACTCCATCGTTAAATCCCAGTCGCAAATTTTTTGGTTTTTTGGAGCCATTGCTTGTTTGTATAAAAAAGAGCTGCGTAAATATGCCAGGCAACCATCTCAAACAATAACGAGAGTCGCTTCGTTGGCGCCGCTTTAAACTCTTCACATTTTTTTTGTATTTTATGTATACATAAATATATATATATATATATACATATATATGTGTATGTGTGTGTGTGTTGTGTGTGTGTGTGCGTGGAAGTGTAATACTGTTTCATAACTAAAAAACCATAAAATAAATTTGTGTAGACACACAGACCAGTCAGCACAATGCTATCCCATATCACACCCATCGACATGCGCCCACTGCACTCCCCACTCACCCACAAATGTGAAGCGTGGTAGGGATGTGGTAGCGAATATAAGAATAATAAGCATGCTGCATCACATTATGCGTATCTATGCATGTGCGAGCGAGAGTCGTGAGTCAGTGTATTACACTACAGTAGAGATTAGTCTTATGGAATAGACCTAAAGCGGAATCATGAAAATGAATAAGTTAAGCAGCCATCTCTCTACCCTCGCCATTTGTGCAGTGATTATAAAGGTAAGATAGAAGGATTATAATTGAATGTTATAATTAATATAAGGGCAAGAGATGCAATTGTAATAGCTCAAAAACTCATATATTAACATACATGCTCAACAGCTCATGTGAAACGAATAAGTTTCAGCTTGGTTAAACAAATGTCTGGTTTAGAAATAGTTACATTGCCTTAAGTCACGTCTGAGTCTTATGCCATAATTGTTTAGTAGATTAACCGCAAAATAGTTTTTGTCTGTCGAGGGTACCCTCGAATAAATTGTCGGTTACTCACTCCTAAAATTAATTGCACCCTAATGTACTTAAAGTTTACTGTTAATTACAATTGATAACTTTTTGCTTGTGCTGTGTGAAACTTTAAGACATTAATATTATATGGCAGAAGAACTCAAATTAATTTTTGCAGATTAAAGTTGTCATTATTATTGTTGTTATTTTATTATTTAATTGATACATAAATCGGTATTTCGTGTTTCCGTTTGCTTTAGTCTTGAAATAAATGCACATAAAATTAAAATAAATTTTCTAGGCATTGGCAATGCTCGTGTTGTCGTTGCGTATTTACATTTTCGTTATTTGATTTAATTTTTATATTCACAAAGGACCTGCTGCTTGGCAGCCGTCACAAAAGCTCAGCCTGCGGGGAATCTCTGGCACTTTAGTGTCGGATGAGTTTCACACAGCATTGGATTTGGTGGAGTGTCCTCTCTTCCACCTGTCGCCGCGTGTCCGCATTGAATTGTCGTGGTGTGACCACAATCCAATTGACGGTGCATAATTGTTGAGGTGTTAGTCGGAGGTGTTTTTTGGGGCGTGCGTTTGTCAGGCGACAGCCTGCGGGTTTTCAGTTTCAGCAATTGTGGCGGAATGTGTACATACATATATACAATTTACTGCGAAACAATTGTATATGATGTAATTCCCTTGTTATATGGAAACCACAGCTGGTTCCATTAACTTGGCTTAAGCTCACACAGAAGTTGGTCCATATGACGGTCCGCTAATATGTATATCAGTTGGCTTATTGTTTCCATTTTGGTTCCATCATAGCGATTCTCACTGTTTGTTCATTTTATACGGTTTTTATTCGGTTTATGGGACTTTGCCGAAAGTTTGTGCACAAAAAATTAGAATTCATTTGCACTCAAAACTAGTACGAGCATTCATCCAACAACCCATACTCATGTGACTACTAGAAGCTGGCCAACAACAAAGCATACGCGCAACCATAGCAACAACATGGATAAAAACGTTCACAATCAGCATTTGTCGACTGAGAGATACTCTATGCGTATACTCAAGATGGATAATCTATAGACGCGTGTATAAGATAATCTGTAAGTTTGTATTATTTATCGTTATCTGTTTTATGGCCTTTCAATAGCTTGATCAATGTTCTCAATTTAAATGTTACGTGTAAGAAAATAATAATAATCAGAATATATATACATATATAAATGTTATGTCAAAAACTAACTTGAAAATTATGCATTGTGCATTAGCATTCCATTAATGAAAAATAAATAATATTTTTTCACTGAATATGCGCATTTTAATTCACTTACACTACTAAACCCATGGCTTGGCATCAATGGACTTTAACAAAAAATAAGGCATTTTTCTAAAGTGCTTTACATTAACTTGAATACGTTTTATAAAAAATTTCAAAACCTGCTTTAAATTCAAAGAGATATGAGCCCCACATAAAAATTCAACATAGCACTTAAGGCCATAGGCGACACAAGAACACCAGCAACAATGCGCAACTATAGCAATTGGCATGATAAACACATAAAGCTCTCATTTGGTTTATTTTGCTTTCATAAAATAGCACTAATTATACAGTTATACGGCTTATACGGCCGCATATACTATTTACATATACGTATTTGCACAGAGTGAGGCTTGTGGTTGCTGCCCTGTTCACATTTTTGGTCACATTTCTCGCCAGCTACCATTATCAGCAATAGAGTTGGCCTCTTTCTATCTTTGTCTACATACATATATACATACAGATGTATATATATATATATATGTATATTTTGGTAGCGCGACGTAACGGTAATTAACGAGCTCGAACGGAACTGGTGACTTTGAAGCAGCGTTTCTAGAGCGGCGACTGTAGCGTCAGCTGGCAGTCATAGAGACTCAGCTGCAACACCTGCAGGACGTATAGGTAACTTTTGTAATTAAAAGCGGCGCAGTGCTGCAACAGTAGCAATAGCAGCAACTGCAGCAGAGGCACAACGAAACGACAACAAAAGCAGTCATGCAAAAAAGCTGCAGCTGCAGCATTTGGGCGTTTTACGGACGGGGGCGTGGCATTAGAACAAAAGCATTCCAAAGCCCACAAAAGTTTGCGGTCTTCTAGGTGAGGTCGTGACTGCTGCTCGGTGTGGCTCGGGGTGCACAGTGTTTTGGGTTGGGTCGAGTCGAGTTAAATGCTGTTTGTGGTTGTGACTGACGCGGCGAACTTAGTTGCGTCTTAGCGTCAATTTTCTGTGCAGCGGCATCAGCAGTACACTGAGGAAAGCAACATTTTCAGAGCATAAATTTAATGTTACTCTCATAAGCTGCAAATTTTGTACACTTGAGCGAAATGGCACCAGTTATCTGTAGCCGAGAATCGAAAGCAATATTTAGGGTTAATATTTTAAGAAAAAATATTAGTATGCAATCCACAACTCAGCAGGAGCAGCTGCGCTGATGCACATCGCTCTCTCGTTCTTTTTCACTTTTATTTTTATTGCAAGAGCATCAGTTTTTGGAGAAAGTTTTTAAAAGTTAGCAGTATATATTTTAGAAATGCATAAGACCGACTCTGAGTAAAATGGTTTTGCCAGAAACCAATCGTTTTTTCAATTTAAAAAGAAATGTTAATATGAGTTTAGACAAGATATCTCCAATGTTCTGTCAGTGCAGCAGCAGCTGCAGCCACATCCTGGGCACAACTGGGCGACCCACTTTATGCTGCAGCTCTGTGCTGCCACAATTTGTTAAAGTGCTGCCAAAGGACTTGAAGCTCTGGTCGAAGCACCTTTTGGCCGGCTAAGTGTGTGCAACAACGCCAATGGAGCATTGCCAGCTAAGCTGCTTGCGAGTTAAGACTCACAGTTAGAATCAGCCGTAATGCTGTCGCAATCACTTTATGAAAATGAGCGACTGTTGGAGATAATTAGAAATTCATTTCGACAAAAGTGAGCAAGCATAGATTGCCAGACTGCTGATTTCTAATACAAATCTCAGAGCATCTCTCTGCCATGCTAATCCGCTTTTGGCTCCGGCAATGTGCCAAAATTATATTGTACATGTGGGCAGACAAGTAATCCAACAGCTGTGCGATGTGCTATGCCAATATGCTAAGTAAATTGTGCTCTCTGTAATTCACTCCATTCACAACTGTGTAAATTGTCGGCACTCGATTAAAACTCAAACAATTTGTATGTGCATTACGAGCTTTGCTTTCGGATTTTAGTGTAGCTTGTTTTGGCATGTTCATTGAAAATGTACTCTTACATCTACTAAAAATTCCGGTCCAATTGGTTATTGGATGCCTTAATTGATTGACAAAATTACAATGCTACTATTGCAATCATGTTCACCTTAATGTTTACCAGCTTACATATATTTCATTTGTTTTTCAACAAACTAATTTCTTGTTTGCATATCCAATTGTGAAGAGACAAATATGTTGTTCCGCATTTTATAAATATTTTTCATATTTATGTTTTTATCGATTTGAATTGAAATCTTGATTGTTTTAATGCCAAAGAGGCATTTCATATCTGAACTATATTGGTCATGAGTACAAACTGTAAGCAACTGTTGAGCAACAGGGTGTCATTCACGTTTATGTTACGACACTCTCTCTCTCTCTCTCTCTCTCTCTCTCTCTCTCTGTGTAAGGCAGTGGCTGGCCACACAAGAAGAGTGGCTGAACTGTGCAAGCTATTGTTTTTGCATGGCCTACAAGTGACCCACAGGCCATGTGCCGTCCAAGGACCTGGCGTACTGGACTACAGAGTTCGGTGTCAGCAGATTTTTGCTATAGTTAAAAACAAGCTGCGGGCTGCGTGGGCTCGCATAAAAAAAAATTTGTCCAAGTTTAATTGATAAAGTTTCTGATGATGCCATGACGCCGCATTAATCCCATAACCCGGTCCAGGACCAGGGGACAAACACTTGTCAACTACCACATCCCTTGCCCCCCTGGCCCGTTACTATCTAAATAAAAAGGACAACAACAAAAACATAGCAGTTTGCTCAGCTTTAAGTTAAAGAAGGTACGTGTGTCCTGTGCCTTGTGTGTGTGTGTGAGTGTGTGTGAGTGCGCCATGTATTTGTGTGTCCTGTGCGCATGCTGTGCTCTGCACTGATTCCCACAGCGCTCGTTAAATCAATCGTATTCAAACGGCAACTATCCATACCCCTGAAGCCATTTCAAACCGGACGACGCAATCAATGCAAAACAAAGACAAAAACAAAAAGGCAGAATACAAGAGAGCAAAAAAAAAAAAAAGCCGTAACAACAATAATGTAATTCCGTCACTTCATTGAGGACATCAAAATGTATGAGCCTCCGTGTGTGTCCCATGGAATGCCCATCAGGCACACACGTGGCGCCATCGTCATCAGGTCGATCCAAACTGGCTGCTGCTTTTGCTGCTTCTGCTTCTGCTTCTGCTGCTGTTGATGTTGCTGCTGGTCACGTTATGCCCCGCTCAGCTTTGCTTTTATTAAAAACGCTATGCAGAGCACATTACAAGTTAATAATTCCCGTGCCGCGTTCTACGTTCTGCCGCACACACACTCACACACACTCCAATATATTTGCAGGCACGAAGCTGGGGGGCGTAGTCACGGTCACGACTGGTGCCATATGCCGCACATTCGTCGCTACTGAAATATATATTTTTTGTGCCCTTCCCTTTCGACCCACCCATCCCGTTTCTGTCCCAGGACGCAACATGAAACGAATAATTTTTATGATGCTCTGCTACCCATTGCACGAACCGAATGAATGGCATTTGTGTTCGAAAATACATTTATTTGAGGGCGTCGCTCTATGGACATTTAGTAGAGAGTAGAATGAGTGCCACTATCTACAATGAAAGTCAGAGAATAAAATCTGTTGCCCTTTGCTCTGTGGCGCCGACAGTTGACACAAATTGTCAGTTCATCAACGCCTACCGTTCGTATGTGTGATGTGGCTGGGCACGAGTATGGGAAATCGGAAATCGCCACCTTCGTTAGGCACCACTCCCAGCACACATCCATACATACGCCCACAGACACACACGCACACACATAGAAGAATTGAACAGCAGTGAGAGTGAGATGGGTGTGGAACAAGCTCATATAAATCGTGCACGTTGGCCCATAACCATATTGAGAAGCCTTAGGGGCTCTCTGTTGCTGCTGCTGGTTTTGTTGTTGCTGTTGGTCTTGCAATATAGTTGTTGCTGTTGTCAGTCTGCCTCTGTCCAAAATGTCATTGTTATTAACTTTATATGGCTTATTACATAAGCAGCGTAAATCCGGACAATGCTTACGTGACAAACGAATCGCAGTCAACAAAAAAAAATAAATTTGTTCACTAATTAAATGTAATGCCTATCACATTCGTTCATCCATTCGTCCCAGACAAACGCAGTGAAACCAGATGAAGTTCAAAAAAAGATTTAGAAAAGGATTTGCGGGTTAAATACCATTTGGGTCACGGTTAAGTCCTTTAGGGAGGGTTCCAGTTTAGGTTGCCAATTTCCTAATTTCAGTTTGGGAATGACTTTATCAATTCTGATGCGAAATTCACAAGAAATATAATTATGGCTTTCACATTTACTGTAAATATTTCTGATTTTAGAAATATGCAAAGATGTACTTTTTTTGTACAACAACTCACTTGTCTTCCTCTTTTCACTTTGTAAAAATTTATTTTTGGTAAAAATGGAGTTCAAAAAAAGATTTAGAAAAGGATTTGCGAGAGTAATACCATTTGGGTCACGGTTAATTCCTTTAGGGAGGGTTCAAGTTTAAGTTGCCAATTTCCTAATTTCAGTTTGGGAATGACTTTGTCAATTCTGATGCGAAATTCCTAAGATACATAATTATGGCTTTCATATTTACTGTAAATATTTCTGATTTTAGAAATAAGAAAACAAGTACTTTTTTTGTACAAAAAATCACTTGCCTTCCTCTTTTCACTTTGTGAAACTTTATTTTTGGTAAAATTCTTGAAATTCGTTTAAATTTATCACCCACATATAAATATGTGAACCTTCTAAAAGCCAATTTTTAGGGCGGACACAGAGTAGGTGTAAATTGAACGCCTTCAACTAAAATCGATTTCCGGCACATTTGCAGTTGGGCCTATATTTTCCCAAGGATTTGGCCCCGAATTTAATCAATTGACAAAAGTTATTAAAAGTTTAAGCGAATCGTACAAAGTTTTTGTTGTGTGCCAGAAATCACAGCAAATCCTCGCACATGCTTTGTGCCCCTCACACAAGCAGACCGCGCAGCCCCCGGAGCGTTCACCCTATTTTAAATGACAATCCAATGCAAATCAATAAAGGGCGTGATGGCTGAGGGGCGTGGCGGGGACGGTGCTACTTTGAAACAAGTTTATATCGTAAATTGTGCGCAACGAAAATGAGATACGTAGACCGCATACCAAAGGATTTCTAAGTAAAACATTTCTGATTAGCCTCAGTCAGCCACGGTGTCTACTGTTTCTGACTGCTCTGGCGAAGTGTTGGCCCAGTCATAGCGGCAAAGGACCAAAAACGACACAAAGCGACAGTAGCAGGAACTAAAAGAGAAGGAAAGCGAAAGCGAATGGAAAGCTGAATACTGACTGCCTCTATTTTGGGGGAGCCAGTCTATTTGATGTTTTGTGCTGACCCCGCTGTCGCTCGAGAAGTGCGCAAGCATAATAACATCAAGATAGAGACAAAGCCAAGGCAAATACAAAAACACAGGACGGAACTTGAGAGTATCGAAACAGCAGATTGGCGCGGGCAGTTCGTGTTGAGGTGTTGCAGTCCGTATCTCAAATAAAATTCACGACTCTCTAAGCTGAACTTCAACATTATTTTGCATTTATTCATGATCCTGGGTTTTAGTGACCTTTTCACAATTTTAAATAACTTTTAAAATTACTTTTGGTTACTCTTATTACGGTGTAATCTTTCTTCTTTATTCACATCAAATCTAAATAGCACAAAATTGAAAATAAAAAGAAACAAATACGCTTATCAATGTGTCTTCTCCCGAACTAATAGCTCCCAGGAACTTCGTATAAAAGTAACGATCGATAAATACTGGTCACTTAGGGAAAATGTCGTGATTATAGTCCATCATCAAAACTTCGCTATTTGTGGTTCGCAAAATGCTCCCATCTCTATTTATGTTAAGCAAGATGAAATCGAGGGTTGCATGGACTGGACTGGCTCTAATTGAACTTGTGTGGGAAACGTATTACAGCCGATGTGTGAATGTTTGTTTGTTGACTGTCTGGTTGGTTGGTTGCTTGCTTGCTCGCTGGCTTTGGCTCAACAGATTCGCAATCCAGTACATTGCTTAGGGCTTCTGTTGAATAAAAATATTGTGTTAACTTTGGTTAGTAAACTCTCAGTGAAAGCCAGTGTGCCTAAAGAGCGAGCGAGTCCAAATCATATCATCTCGCCATCTCAGTCTCTAAGTGTATTTGTTTCATTGCTCTGAATGCTAATGATGGGAAAATTTGCGAATTTGTGCCAGGCGAGCCCAGAGGGGCGGGCGGACCAAAAAGAAAAAAAAAATAACAAACTCTGAGCTGTGCTGCTGAACTGAGCTGAACTGAGCTGAGCTGAGCTGAAATGCTAATGATGTAAAAAGCTTCGACGCTGAAACAAACGACAACATTTACAGAAGGGTGGAGTGCGGGTGTGTAGAGGCACCCAATGTTGTCCTCGAAATGAGGCAACTGACTTAACTTAATTGAAGTTGCTTTTGGTACTGTCTCTGCCTTGCCAATTGGCTGATGGACTCCTTGTTTTACTCACTCTCCATCTCCCATCGCCCATCTATATCTCTCACTCCAGATACCCGTATGCGATGTCTTCTGCATTTAAAAGCTGGCAGCACATCTGCCCACTTTCGTTGCCATTTTAGATGATGTGATCGGATGCTCTCGGTCGATGTGATTTCGTAATTAATGAATCCTTGGAATGGGCGTAAATGGAGCTTAGCGGTTTATTTGATGCAACCTCTCCTTTCCCCATGCCCTCTCTCTCTCTCTCGCTCTCTCTGTCTCTCTCTCTCTCTCTCTCTCTCTTGTATAAGCCTCGCTATCATGTCGTCTTTCAGCGAGCTGGCCCAAAACGTTTAGTTTGTTAAGCGAACCTGTCAAGAAAACGCACTTTACCCATTCGTCGTCCTGCTTAATGGGTACTTGGTACTCGGTAAGTGTCAGAAGCCAGTTGTAAATTATTTGCCCAACTTTCCCGTTTAATGTCATTCAATGTCATTACAATCCCACACAAAGGCTTCGTTTAACATTATTACTACTAATTGAATAAACTTAAAACCGTGCCAAATACGTAGAAATTGAATTAACACTGGAAATCTAAATTTTCAATTCAAATTTTTTTTGTAAATAAATATTTATTTTCATTGTTCTTAATAGCTTAGTTTCCTTCAAACTTCATGTTTTTTGTTAGCCGTATGTGCATCCTTACTAAGATAAGATAAGATAAGATAAGATTTTAATTTGTGGACTTTGTTTTGTGCAAATTAAATAAATAAATAAAATATAAATACACATAAATTAAGTCATGTCTTTGCTGCATCTTAATAATGTGATAAACGTTATACAATATTATTCTGAAATAAATTCGAATATATGTAGACAACTTTAGATACATATATAAGTATGTCCAGTTACTCAATCTCTCTCACTCTATCTCTCTCTCTCTCTCTCTGTCTGTCTCTTTCGTTTTCTCACAAATATAGCTTATCTTGGGATTACTGCATGCACTTTTATTGTCACGAAATATTTAAATGCGTCAAAAGTAAAATATAATACTCAACCAGAGAGTCATGGAGTACTTTTTCGTTTCATGCGTCAGTTCCATAACAAGCCTTAAAGTCTTTAAGTGCTTTTAAGTTTAGTACTCAAAAGTCAAATTTGTTTCAGTTTTTGTTGCTTTCTGTTGCTTTCGCTTACAGATGACCGCACCGGATGTAAGGTTCGCACTTTACTGCCTGGCATATTATGTGGCAGTTCCCTCTGATGACTCGACAAATTATGATAAGCCATCGCCGAGTGTTTGCTACTCATCAAAGACGGAAAAATGTTCGCCTTACATACAAAAAAACAAAAAAAAAATAAAGTCTTTCATTTACAACTTGATAATAAGAGCAAGTAGCATTGACTATGCACAAATATTAAATATATAATTTAAATATTTACACACTTAAATATGTTTACATTTGTCGACGTTGTTAAATCTGCTCTGCATTTTGGGCATGTAATTGTTTTGGAAATTAACTTGAATTTAATATTCAGCTCACATATCCGCTAAAGGGAGCAGAACAAAACTTTTGGCAATGAGTTAAGTCTATGATGTGGTTTTTTTTTTTTGTCCTCGGTTTGGTCTTTTCGTCGTCAACTTGCTACAACCACAACATACAAGCGCTTGCAATTTGTAATTATGACGTTGGCCAATTGGTCTGTTAGTTTATACTTAGTACTTCCTAGGCTTTGTCCGGAGGAGAGAGAGATTTGGCAATGTGGGCTGCATGAGTGCATTCTAAGTAATATTCTCGCTTCAGCTGCTCTGTATTCTCAGAAGCTTAATAGCTTTTATCACCTTGGTTTCTGAGTGCAGAATCTAGTCCCAAAAATGTGCAGCACTTCCGGCTCATTAACTTTGATGTAGGCAGCGCATGGGCGAAGCAAATGCGGATGCGGATGCGAAGTCTGGTATTCACACTTGGCCAAGTGGCAGGCAGTTGTGGCAGTCACTGACAATGCTCCATTATCATACAACATATTTTAATTAGCAAAATAAATTGGAAATGCTGGCTGCCGAAGCTATTTGGTTTGTATGTGTGTGTGTGTATGTGTGTGTGTGTGTTCGTGCATTAAAGCTGCTGCTGCCAAATGCTCTAGAGCAATGTTTCTACCAAGCATTCTGAATTGTTGCCCTGTCCCTGTCCACGCAAGTTAAAGTTTAAGTACCTTTTTTTTCAGCACAAGATTTATTGTGAATGGACCAGCAAAGAAAAAAAAACCGTAAACATAAAGAGGAAAATAATGTTGAATATATCTGGTATATACGCAGAAAGGTCACTCCCACGCGTCTGTTTAATTTCACTTAACGTTTAACCTGATGCCATTAATTGGACGCAATTATCGCGCCTTTAATGACGCCCTCTGGTCATGTCCAGCACAAACTTTGATATACATAAAGTACCGTGACGTCATATATATGTATGTACAGCTGTACACCTACATATGTATATTTAATTAGCGGGCCGCGTGAAGTCAACACTTATAGATGGGTGGAGCGGGGGGGTGGAAAGAGACGCCTACGCGTCGCTAGATAAATAGCCAATAATTCTAGCAGTGCTTTGGAGGCGCCTTGTCGACTGTGTATATTGGTTTCGTGCACCCAGCAAGAGGCCACCAGGATCCATCGCAACCACCCTGTTGTGTTGTTGAAAACGAAATAAATGGTCTGGCATATAACCTTGAGCGTGTGTTGTGGCTATTATCATTAGTAATTTGCAGCAATTAGTTGGGGCTTAAAAATTCTAAAGCAAACTTTCTCGACAACAACATGGGCAGAGCCACGAGCTGTTGCCAAAGAAGAAGATGAAGAAGAAGAGCAGGCCCAACAAGGACTTTACCAGCGGCCACGTGGAAAGCAAAACAATGAAACAAACAAATAAAAGTAAGCAATTGCCTAAAACTGCTAGACTTGTGCATACCCCAAGACAAGTTCTAAACTTAGAATGAAACTTATAAATTTTATCTTAATTTTCCTTTTGGCTAATCAACGAAGCAGCTCGTTTATCCAAAATGTTAGATAATTTGAAATTATTATTAGTTCATAAAAGTTACATACCAAGTGTAAACTTCCATACACTTAAAGTTGCTGAATTTCCGATTGTTGATGATATTCTGAGTCTATGTTCTGTTGACTGTATCAAATATTCCTGTGGCTTATGGTCAGCCTTCTGGCCTCAATTCAATGTTTACAGGGTACGATAAATAAAAAAATTTATTGGGCTTGCGCCAGCCTAAATATTTATAAGGCACATTAAATTAATTTACGCATGTTTTGCCATGTATACAACGTACTTTGGTATACCTTACACAAGCAAAACGTCAGTACTTGGGAACACTCGGGTCAAACGAAGCTTGGCCAACTACTCCTACACATAATACTCCCGGGAGTACTTAGGACATCCTGTACAAATACGTGTGGATAGCGCGTACCAGGAATAATGGGCATAATTAGTCCGATTGATAGTGGAATTGTTGATTAACATGTGAGTCTGCAATCAAAATTAATGGTTTTTAAGCTCCACCTGTGCACAATTAACCAAGAGGGTTTGACCTTTAAGAGGGGTGTCTTTGCCAAGTTTTAAGTCTCGATTAAATATTGCAGTCGCGTTTTCCGCTGCCTAATTGGTCTCGTGGGTGTCTTCAAAGTTTTCCACGGATATTATTATGATATATTTTCGTTTCCACGAATTTCAAAAGATATTTATTTATTTTGCCATCCTGCTGACACATCAACTGGGCTTGCTCTAAGTATATATATTTTCTTTTATGATGTCCGCACTGACCATTCATTTAATATCAACACAAATTACAAAGTGTGGTGCGTTCAACTTTTATGAAGTTTATTTAAGGATGCTTCAGAGTCATTAAGTGCGCCGTCAGCGCTGCCGCAGATGCTTTCCTACTGAGGTTAAATAACTGAAACGCTCTGTACTTATCCTCAAAATCAATGATGCTTCTTGATGCTGTGCTTTCACTCTTATGCATCATCATTTTATTAAATATTGTATTATACTTAAAGCTTCTTAACTTATTAGGTCATATGCTTTAATTTATGATTGCTTGGTTTTCAGCAGAGCTGTCGCTTTGAATTGATAGCGGTTAGAAAAATTACTTGTTAAGAGCTTGTTAAGCTCTTCCTATTTATACTTATAATTCTATAACATGTGCAAGCTAAGTTATTTTATATATATATATTTATATTTTTATAAAGCTGCCTCGTTGTCTTTTATTATTTTTTATTTCTTTTAACCTTCTTTTCAACTATTTATCTAAAATTTACAGGTGTCATTGTTTAGCACGCTCTTTAACTTTTTGAGATCAGTACACCAGCAATTGCAGTAGATGATTTATGCTGATAGCCTTCGTAGTTCTTCTCTCTTTTTTGGTAAACAACACTTCTGATTCTGTGCTTTCGTTAGGCTCTCTATCATCATCCCAGCTGTAAATCTATCTTTGTTCGACTAGTTGGTGAGTATCTAATTGGGCGTAGCACAGCTTGTCTTTAGGAAATTAAAGCTTTGTGGCAGCTTAACGCTTACTGAAGCAGTAAGCCAGCAATCAGTTTAAAACCTTGCTCTAGATTTTATTGAATTGTTCGCACTTTTATGCTATAAGTGAACATTATGTTTATATGTGAATCGCAACCCTTAGGAGGATTATCGAATAATCCAACAATTTACACATAAAATGTTTCACTCGGCATTGACACACAATTCCGTGAAATGACAGAGAGAGAGAGAGAGGGGGAGTGAGAGAGAGAGAGAGAGAGAGAGAAATAGGTAGCACATATGCAAGTCGTATAAAATAAGAGCAACAATTAGATTCATTGATATATGTTGTGTGTGGGTTCGGTCATAAAACAAATGATTCTGACGTATGAATAATAGATTTAAAGCCGCGTTGCACAGATGCAAAGTTTTCGCATCCCTATACGTATGCGTATAACTATATGCCTTACTCAATCACCATCCCCCTCTGCTGTAGCACAAGTCGCAACTCAAACTTATGGTTCTTCTTATGCAATGTTATACTTGGCCCCGCTCTGGTTTCCCCTGCTACTGGGCTATACCATGGTTCTAGATAAATTGCTGTTCAAACCTGCTTGGATGTATGTGTTGGATATTTCGGATACTTGGGAGCCCAACAGGCTGCCGTTCTGGAGTGGCATGCAACATTTTTGGGCGCACTCAGCAACGGGCTGCAGGAAATACGTAAATCTTTGCCAAACCTTGCATGTGAATCCAATTTTTTTGCTGCATCTCATTTGACTGTGTGCCAAGTGGGTCCTTAAGAATGGCTTGCAAATTGCAATAGACTTGTATCTTAAGCGGCTCAATATATTCTTAATATACTTCAGCCAGTTGGCGGCAAAGCGGTAAAAGTTAATACGATTTAACTGGCGCACAATTTGCAGACAGCCAACAAAAGCAACCACAACAACCGACGGATAGGAGGCGAAACGGAGGCGGGTAGAGTCAAGCCCACGCAAATATGCAAAACATGGAAAAAAAACAAAAAGAAAAGTGGAATTCTGTTCACGAGTTGGGGTTAAAGCCACTTTGGCATGCCAAAAATATGTATTAGGCCACTTGACTGCGTCTACGCTGTCCGTAACTTGCCACCGCAGCGGGTGAGAGTTCTGCGACCCATAGAAAGGGGTGCCACCGGGTTGAGTGGGTTGAGTGGAGCTAGATTTGTTGGGCTCATTCGCTCCATGAATAATTTGAGCTACGAGATGTCGCTGCGATTGCCTTTTCGGATGCTCTAAACAATAAACAAGTGGGCAAAAACTTATGCAAAGTCCTTACAGTAGAGCTTAAACGCCTCCGCTCACAGAGTCCTCCATGTGCAAAAGTCACCATTTACAAATCGAGTTGACAGCTCGAAGACAAGCATGCCGCGTGCGTGTCATCAATGGCGTCACACTGCTTCAACTCCCCCAACTAGGGGGATTGGGGGTTGAGTCGTCAAGTCGGCAAGTCATTTAGTCATCAGTAGCGTCATCAGCCGCAGCAGCAGCAAAACAAATGACTTTGGCAAAAGTATGCCCTTACAGTGGGCACTTAAAATTGTTCATTAAATGAAGGAGATAGCGTGAAAACATAAAATATCTAAATTGGTTTGGAATTTATGTTACCAATATCTTATATTAGTTGTAAACTAAAGTATGTCTTAAAATTTGAATGAGTATTAAATTTGGTTCTTTTCTTCATTATATCTGAAAGTTTCGCACTGAAAGCACTCATTTTGCAGCTCGATGTCCTATAATTGTGTTGACAGTAATGCATACAAATGTTTCCGCATATAATCATTATTTTGTTGAAATAAAAATTTAATTAAATTAAATATTTATTATATTATTCAGATATATTTTGCTGCCTTCTCTGCCTATAGATCTTCCACCTGTTTCTTCTTCCCAGAGTAGTGTTATTGATATTATAAATAGAGATTTATATATATTAATTCAAACTATATTGAATACATATTTTTACATATTTTATCGGCTCAAATAATATTTGTTTATTCGGCAAGAGCATTAAATCTTCGACATTCTCTAGAGCACAGTTTTATTCGTGTTTTATTTGTTTTCGTAAGAGATAAAAACGTGTGAAATGCCATTTGGCAGGCAGGACACACGGAAAGCATTCAGAGGTGTGGAGTTAGGTGAGCTAGATGGACCGGCAGGTCGCCCTTCACTCGAGGCCTTAGCTCTCGGTATCTTCACATCACCTTTGGCAAATGATAGTTTTTATCTCAGTCGGCAAGTGTTTTTGGCCGATGAGTTATGGTTGCTGCATCAAAAGGGCTTTGCAACAGCAGCCGCAGCATCAGCAAAAGCAACTAGCAACTGCGAGTCTCATGCATATACATATATATATATATATATCGGTGTGTGTGTGTATGTGTTTGTGATGGCCCACATGCTTTTGACCAACAGCATAACCATCACTTTCAGCCTCTGTTTCGCCTTGAACGTGCGCACAATTCATCACATGCTGTCACTGCGTCTTGGCATCAGATTTCACAGCAGTTTATCCAACCAGCAACAGTAGCTGGAATAGTCTGTGACTTGAAGCAGCGTTTGGCTTCGAGATAATGTTTATTGGGCTGCTAGTTGGTTAATTTTTAAACTACATACACACACCCACACACACTTACGCTCTGAATGATTTATAGCGCTGGCTGCTCTCTCGGACAATTGAAGCATCCCCTCAATACAATAAACTGCACTTGCTGCCAGCTGGTTGCGCAACGAGCGAACTGTTCATTCTGCAGCACTTTCCCTTCTGCAGCACTTGTATTTTATGTGCAAAATGTCTCATTAAGTAACCGACGAATGAGTAGCAGTCACGCCCCTCCTGGCAGTGCCCCCCAGCTGGCTACATAAAAAACTCGTTTACCTGCATTAAGCGAAACACTCAACAGACGGTTCAAGCATAAGGGAGATGTGACAGAACCCGGACAAGGAGTGGGCCATCAAACGGATGCCACAAGTGCGCCAAACTCACCCCATACCATTTATATGTTGAAACCATAAGGCAAAAGCTGCTAACTGTACGCTGAGACCCACGTTAAGCTGCTACAACGACAACAACAATATCAAGAACAACAACACAAGAAACTACCACAGATATACCAGAACCTGTCGTAGCTCCTTGTTCGGCTACCGCTGCTGCTGCTTCTGCTTCTGTTTCTGCTTCTGTAGCTACCACCTGCAGCGCAGCCCCAAAATGCAAATCAGCTGTAAAGCGCGAACCAGGCGACTTCCTGCGACTTACGCTTCTGTCCCCTTCATTTGCCTAGTAGTGTTTGGACTCCCGGGTCGTTGGGTGCCACGTGGCTTGAATGTAATTGCGCACACTTGGCGGTTAATGGGCGCGACACAGGCAATCTCAAAGAGAAATGTATGAAATTTGTATGAAATTTCGACTGGTAAAAGTGCAATGCACACAATAAAAAACACACACACAATGAGAGAGAAAGAGAGAGAAACAGAGAGACAGAGCAAGAGAGCGAAAGAAATGCACAATTGAAATCCCCTTCAAACCACTCGAATTTCCATACGCGGTAAGAATTCGTGGAGTCTCTTTGCAAGCAGCCTATTGTCGTATGTCTTACAGAATATTGAGAATCCTTTTTTTTGTACATCTTAAGATGAATCCTCTGGAATCAAAGTAAGCTTAATTAGGTCGGCTTAAAATTCGAAAACAGTGTACAATCGAGTTACAATAGTTAAAGCGTCTTTCAAACTTATCCATAAATTAATTTCTAAGAAATCTTTTCGCTGACTTCCTGCTTCGAACAATTAAACCTAATTAAAACCAATTAACTAAGCTGGTTTATAAAATATTTATAAATATATTTGAAAATATAGCTAAATAATAAAATCTTTGCATTAGATAATGAGCATATTGAGTAGATGTATATAGTCCATAAAGTCATGAAATTTCGTTGCTTTTTATTATTGATTTTTTTTTTTTGGAATTTCTGGGTGATTTATCTAATATCTGAATTTTTGTATTTCTCAAAGAGGAGTTCCTGATATTAGCATTTCCAATGAATTGCTTCAATTATACAATATATTGGTTTTACCAGTGGCAAAAATATATTCAAATTCATGTTTTATAATACATAAATAAATTAAAATTTAGTTGCAGCAATACATTGTTTTATAAAACAAAATAAATTAAATAAAATCAATTATGCGAACCAGTAAACATTTTATTGTTAAAACGCTTGAAACCCAAAAATATTTTTTGTCACTATTAGTCCAACAATTTTATTCGTTGGCACTCGAACAAGTAATATATATACAAAATTGCATGTTCCTGAATCGGGATAATTGAGCGCAGAGCTTCCGACAAATATAAATAATCCAAATGCATTGTTGCAAATGCATGAAAAGCATTTACTATACCGAAGAGGATATTTCAAATTGAAATTTAAGGTAGCCAATAAATGTTTCATAGTTTTCAACTCAAAAGTGGGCTTCTCTAGGGACTTTGTTAGGCTCGTTTTGTTTCCTGGTTTTTGGCTAAAATCAAAGAGCTGCACTTTTCGCTCAGCTGGTTACTGTTTTAGTTGGGGGCACATCAGAAACTGAACCGGTTATCATGTGCCTGTGACACGTCCTGTGGCATGTGCCTACTACGTGGCACTGTTGTCCTTTTATTACGGATCTGCGTAGCTGTAATGTGTTTAGAATTATGCGGCAAATGCTCCAGTTTGGCTCATGTCAGCCACTTCAATTGCAACAGTAGCAGTTGCAGTCGCACTAAAGCTTAACCCTTAGCATTTCAGCCATCAACTCCTACTGAGCACCTCCGCCCGGAGGCCCACAACAGACCACCACTCAGACATTGTTATTGTGCGCGTGCAACGCTGCGTATGCGTGATTTACATGGTTTTTGTTTACATTTGGTTCGGCGTTGCAGTTAGTTGTTGTTATTGTTGTTGTTGCCGCTGTTGCCGTTTGTTGTTGGCAGTTGTTGAGCTGGTCCTGTTAACGTGTTTTTGTTATTACTTTCGCTTGGCCAAAGCCAAAACATGTGAACTGTAAAAAAAATTAGGCAAATAGAAAAACATTTAGTCAGTGCCCGAACCTGATCCACTGACCTGCGACAATTACGAGAATTGTTTGTCATTTGCTTTTCAGTTGCTCGCACAGAGTATTTTAGCTATAATACATGACATGAGACAACTCCATTAATATATATATATATATATATATATATACATGCATGAAGGTGAAAGCATTTGAAAAAGACTTGGGTGTATTTAAATGTTTGTTACACGCAGTTGAAGTGTGAACAACTTTATTGTTTATCTTTATTGCAACTGGTGTATTAAAATGTTAGAAAAAAGAGACTACGATTCGTCTTAATGAGGAAACACTGTTACTTTTGGAATTCCACATAAAATGAAACATGTGTGAATGACTCTGCAAGGGTATGTTATTTTCTTTATATTGTCAACGATAGTTGTTTTTTTCGCATCAGCATTAACGAGTTCGCTCGTCAAGGCAACGAGTCACATTTGATATAAATATGTCTTTTGTGGACATAGATATGGAGACGTTCACTTTGCAAATTGTAAGCAATTTTCTTTTGCCACCTGCTGCTAATTAACCGCCTTTAATTCAATGCCTACAAAGTTTGAATGAGGTGCAACGTTGCCGATGCTTTTGGCGCACAATCCACAAGCCATTTGGTTGACCCACTGCCACGCTGACAGAGTTCCTCCCATTAACCCGTAAGTGGTGTGGTACACAAACATGACTAGGCTAAAAGTTGTCGGAAAGAGAAAGGGAGTGAGTAATAAAAGAGAATAAAAGGAAAAGAGAGCGTAAAGAGAGTGCCATTGAGAGAGTGCCAGTGAGCGAATTGTCTGAGAGCGTCGGCAACATATTGTCGCTACAGTCTACTTGGCAACATGTTGCGTGCCACTTTCAAATATCTATGCGAAACAAAATTAAAATAATGTACAGGCAAATGAAAAATATATGTATTAATAGAGAAGCAGACATTTATAAATTATTTATGCATGTATGGATATTTATATTTGTGTATATATAAAAGTACTTTTATGCTTTGGCAAAACATGCAAATGAACAGAATTGAATATAGTTCGATATCAATATCACTGACACAATTCAATAAAACATTTAAGGCCAGAATTTCTTGTCCTGGCCATGGTCACAACCGAATTTACAGATACTTCCAAATGCGAGCAGTTATTTTTTCTTTTATTTTTCTTTTTCTTTTTTGAAGTTTTTTTTATTTTTTTTTTTTTTGGGCTCACAGCTCATCGAGCAAAACATTTTCCATTTTGATGGTCTGCCGTCTGTCACAAACACACACACGCACACACCATCACACCCAAAATAAACATAATCTGAGCAGAGTGTGTGTGCATGAAAATTGTCCTAGTCGAGGCCCCAAATGCTAAAAGCGTCTGCCAACAACAACAGCAGCAACACCAACAACACTGACAACAACACTAACAACATGGCACATTATTTAATCAAGCGTAGAAATTGAATAGGCCCTTAAAAACTTTGCCTAAGGCACTTAACCCCGCT
This sequence comes from Drosophila setosimentum, assembly GCA_035043505.1. Lineage (NCBI taxonomy): Eukaryota > Metazoa > Arthropoda > Insecta > Diptera > Drosophilidae > Drosophila > Drosophila setosimentum. The sequence continues at coordinate 860,983 of JAWNMY010000023.1, read as the reverse complement.
ATGAGAATAGAAATTGACGACATCGCCATAGGACGAACAACACGTAAACTTTGACTGAACCAGCCTGAAGACCGCTCCGAGCCCCCTCCGGCTGAGACCGACTTTGGGGCTTTGGGTTTTCAGCGGCTTCTGTCTAAGGGAAAAAAATGAGCTGATAAGAGAATTTCATGCAAAATTGGTAAGCCAACAACCTGATTACTTAATTGGCGCTCATGGGGGTGTCTGTGTGTCTGTATGTGGGTGTGTGTGTGTGTGTGTGTGTGCCGAGTTCTCTCAGATACTTTATTAACAGCTCGTTTGACAGCCGCAAAAGCGTCAGCTGTTAATAGGTCAGAGCTGCAAGGGTTACGCCTAAAAGAGTTTCACAATTATCTCTGTTGATTTTGTGTAATTTTTTGTTGTGCATTTTGTAAGTCAACAATGTAACATAAAATATGTTGAAAGACATGGCGTAGACTTATAACAAGAATTTTAAAAAGTATGCAAAATAAGTCAACAGACTCCAAAAACAAATCAGTTTGTAATTTTTTTGTAAAAGGGATCAAAAGATAGCAAAGATACGAGGATGAGAGATTGGATAGGTAAACGGCTTAAGGCTGACGTGAATTAATAACATTAATTTGAGTTTAAATTCAGAATTACTCTCATAACAGAATACCATTGGAACAATGAACATAAAGGCTAAATTAAATTTTACAAAATATTTTACTTAGCTGCTTATAAGCTAATTTACATATCCATAGCTGGAGTTAAGATCATTACATATTCAAAGAGCAGTCTTCAAATTGTGTCGCATTAAAGTGTATAAAACAATTCTAGCATAGTTAAAGCAAATGAACAATTTCGCGGAGTCAATTTAAATCTGAGCGCATAAATGATGTAAATGTATGTGGTGCGTCTTCATTTGTGCCAGTCAAGACGCTTTTCCACGAATTTTCATTTCATATTCGCAGAATGACTAAAGACTAAAAGAAATATGTTAATACATTTGACAGCTCAAAAGACATCAGCAACAAAACACAAACAAAAATTCAATTTATTTAGCTTATTTGTACGTATGTATTATCTATATATATATATATATATTTATATACATGTCGCCATTTCATATAAGTGTCATGGAAAAGTGAAAAGATATATGTATGTGCGTTATAAATGGCAAACAAAACAAAAATATAAATGGAAGTTGAACTTCTTTAGGAAAAGCTGAGCTTCGACTTAAGTAACTGAATTATTTTCCCTTTTTAAATAACAGGAAGTTTGTGGCTAGCACATTATGTGTGAAACGGTTCAACCCCAAAAAAAAAGCTGAAAACTTATTTTAATTCTCACGCTTATTTTTTATTTTTTTTATTATTTATTTTGTATTGTATTTTGCAGCTGCCATTTACGTGGTGCCCATGTCAAAATGCTCAACACTGGCAGGCAGTAGCCCCCGCTGGCCAGGTTAGGTCACACTCAGCGATCTGCTCCGGCGGCGGCGTTGACTGCGACGGCGGCGCTGACCATTACCCTGGCATCCGTTTTGCCTGTCTGACTTGGCTTTTTGACCAGGAGTGGGCCGTCAATATACAGACACACATACACATGCATGTATATAAATAAAACTACGAGTACTATTTGATTTCAACATTGATTTATGAGCACATCGGATACACGTACGAGTGCCGCAGCCCCATTTCGATTGGCAGAGGTTTACTATGCCTGCCTTTGGCAGGATTTGCTTTGCACTTAACTGGCCAACTGGGTTTGGTTGTTTGGTATCTACAAGCTACCAACTGGCGACCGTCGACTGCCAACTGCCGACTACCTTCTGCCGCTGCTGACGGCAACTGGCAGCTGATTGCCCAAAAGTCGGTAAATTAAAGTTCATAGAGCGGACAGAAAAAGTGCGGCGGCAGCAGCAGCAGCAGCAGCAGCAGTGGCAGCGGCAACATGGCATGATGTGCGTGTGTATCTGGGCATGAATTTGTAATTTATACGCTAGCAAAAACCGCAAAAGCAAAATAGATATTTATTAACATATAATTTATGCATGTGAACCGCCTGAAACAGCCATCAACAAGATGATTAATTGACAGGTTACCCAGCTGGCTCGATTCTTTAAAGTTCTTGACCTCTCAACTAATTTGCGATGCCACAAATGAGAACGGTTTCAGTGGTTCATATTATTTGCCGTTTTTTTTTTCTTGTACAGCAAACAATTCTGATGAATTTTGTTCCGATAATATATTTTAAATTGATATAATTTATCTTACATTTGGTATTGTAGATATGACAATAAAACAAATGTATTTATCAATAATAAGAAAAAAGCTTGATTTGCGGATGGTAGACGAGAATTTAAATTCATAATAAATACAGTAAAATGGATGGACAATCATTTACATATGTGTTATGGTGTCAGGGATATTTTTTTTTAATGGATTCTCGAGTAACCATTATAATTTATGAACAAATTTTTATACCTGATAATTTACTAATGGGTTCGCAAATAAACATTTTAATATATGATCAATTTTTTATACCCAAAAGATTTTTAAGCGACTATTTTGAGTCGCCCCACCCTCTGTCATTTGCCCTAATATAAAGTAAAAGCATGTGGATAGTTTTCGCCTGTCACATAAATCGGATCAATAAATGATGATATTATTCTACCGCAGGGACACATTGAGCTGCCACACACATACACACACACACACAGATACACACGCTCGCAAGTAGCCAGAAATAAAAGCGAGAGGCGACAGCGTAGCAAGTTGTAGGTGGTAACACATTAAGATAAAGTGACAACGCCTCCTCTTTCTGCCAGCAATGTCGCCCCAAATGCCAGGCTAAAAGGGGTAGAGCGTGTGCCGGATGAAGGACAAACAGAAATCAGGCAGCTAGCATCTAAGGGCGGCTACTGGAGGCGGGAACGGGGACGGGAACGGGGACAGAAACGGGGGCGCGAACAGGGCACAGCGCTGGGCACATAAACGAATTGTCAGAACGTTTGTTGGTGTGTGCGACAGGGGTTCCACTCATACCTCCGCCACAAGAGGGGGTGGGCAATGCTTTTATTTTCGCATGGCATTTTATGCGCATCACGCATACGCACAGTTACACACACTCACACACACACTCACATACACACACACGCTCACATACGCACGCATAGATGCGCGCAGATAGATGTGTACACAGGCGACATGCATAAAAGCAAATTCGCTTCTCGCTTTGCATCAAAGCGCCACTAGAGGGAGTGGGAGTGGGAGTGGGAGTGGGGTGTGTCATAGGGGTGTAGGCATAGACATAGGCGTAACCCACAACGTTAAAGGGCGTGGGGGCTGGGGGGTGGACCTAGCTATAATGACATTTAGCTTGGAAACAATGTAAACAGCGGCCAAACAGCGACGACAACGTTGAAGTTCAAACTTCGCATTCTGTAGGCTGCCAAAAGTTAGCGCTAAGTATGTATGCACATTCCACTAACATACACACACTCCCACTTGCACACACACGAGCAAACAGTCGTGCACATTAGCAAATACACACACACACACACACATACACACACGATTCACACAAAGCGTTTCTCCGCCGTGTTGTATGCTAAGGAATATTGTATGAACTGTAAATGCTTCGCTTTCATCACAGTTACGCAGACTTTGTGACCGCAAATACTAACGCAGCCTTCGTTCCTCTTCACTCTGCCCGCCCCCCCCCCCCCCCCACCCCTATCAATGGCAAGCCATCAGGTTAACTGAGTAAGCAAGTTGGAAGCCATAAATTCATAAAGTAAAGGTGCCCAACGTGAGCTGAAGGACCAGTTAAGTTTATCCAGTGAGCGAAGTCGACGGGATGCCGACATTAATAGCGACTGATATGAAGACAGCTGCACACATACACACATCAAGTTAAAGGAGTCTGCTCTGATGGCCCTAAGCGTATTATAAATGTTTGAGTTTGCATGAGTTTTGTGATTTCAATCAATGTCTAACACAGGAAGAGCCATAATTGCCTGATATAAGATTGATGTTCTATTTAAAGACCGGTCCACTCATTTAATAAACTAAAATATATAAGTTATTTAATAATAATAGCTGTTAAGCACACCAAAATTATATAACGACACATAAGCTATTTGTGCTGCTAGCTTAATTGACAACCAAGCAATAAGCTGTAATTTTTATGGCTGCGCCCTAAAGTATGAAATGTTTTTTTTATGTCTGATTAATAAATTAATTATGTATCTATTTGTTAACATTTGCTTTTTACATACGTATCAAGTATTTTGCTTTCTTAATTGACAATCAAGCAGAAATCCGTCCAAAATATTACAATAGCTGCATTCAAATGCGCTTTAAAGTATGAAGTGTTTTTTAAGCTTGACTTAAAACAAATTTATTTATTTATGTCATTAAATATTTTATATGTTGAAAATTGTTACATTAAAAGCAATGGGTTAATTTCAGCTCACCGCAAAAATTTATTAAATAAATTAACGATTAATTGTTGCACATCAATTAAGTGCAATTAATATTAAAAAATATAACTAAATACCTGAAATAATATTAAGTAAGACTCCATTGAAAATCAGAAAGTTTAACGCTATGGTAAACACTGCTTCTCGAATTTAAAAATATAACAATATATTTTATATTTTTATAAACATAGCTTTCCAAAATTGTCAATAATTTTTTATAGCAGAAGAAATTTGACGGTAAAAATTAGATGCTTAAATTTTTGTAAGTGAAACCGATGTGATTTACAATTGGAGGTATTTTATGCGATGGTTCACTGTTGTGAGGAGGAGTGGGGAGGGCGGGTATTAATCAAATGACAGATGAGACTTGCATGCTCGTATAACATTGTGAGAACATTAACAAGCATGCTTGTAAATATTTCAATTTATTTTATGCTGTGTTTATATGTCTTTTATGTGCACCTCTCGTTCTCTTTTCGGCGGGCTGCACTCAGAGTTGCCAAGAGTGGCACATAAAAAATGGGCGCCCATAATCATATGTCAATAAAAAGTCGGTTAGCATGCTGAACGCTTATTGGACAGATATGTGTGTGCATGTGTGTGTGTGTGTGCGTGAGTTTGCATGTGAGATGTGTGGAGATGTCCTGTTTTGGGGATCGTATTCGGGCCACGTTATCATTATGCGCTACATCACATACGCATGTGGCCCTGTGGCAGCTTGAAATGGTCAGATGCCTGTCTGGCTGCCTGGCTGGGATGTGAATGCGAATGTGAATGTGAATGTGAATGTGAATGTGAGTGTGGTTGTTATGCGACCACCTATGGTGAGGATGCTGTATATTACATTCAATTCATGGCTAGAACAAATGATGTGGAAATGTAAAATAGATGTTGGGCTCACAAGCGAGAATCGTCCACACTGCGCACACACACACACACACAAACACGACGAAGACGACTGACATAATATAGGCACAACATATGCATGCAAACAATGGCTGTAAACCTCTGACTGAAACTGGACAGAATGAATGAAGTCGAGACAGGACCGGAGGCAGCTTGGCAACATGGTGGGCTCGACAAATTGAAGCGTCATAATGTGTATATAATGGCCAACATATGCACACTTCAAATTAAAGTGGGCACACTTTTCTGCCTGCCACACATTTCTCTCCCTCTAATTCGTCTGGCTTCACTTCGAAAGTGGCCCGAGAGCGTCTGTCACGTCGTTGCCGTTTATTTGGCTTTGGGTTTGAGTTTCGTTGCGGCTTTGAGTTTCATTTGCTGCAACGAGCAGCGTTTAATTTTTATGTTCATGTGCCTAAATGCAATCGACTCAGAGGCTACACAGACTTAGGCCAGTAGCAGTACCAGAACTTTTATGGCATCAATGCCATAACGAGCTTTAATTGAACAGCAAAAACCAACAGCAGGAGTCCTATTCAAGTCCAGTCCACCGAGACAACAGCAATAGCAATACCAAGAACACCAACAACCAATGCAGAGTCATTGGGAAAAAGCCAATACCGGTTTCTAATTGGCTAACTGTTATTGTTAAATGGATAATGGTCATCAAAGCATTGATGACACAAAGGCAGCAGGCATAAAACAGACACATGACAATATCCTTTTTACTTCCATGCTCTGCTTTTCATTTCATTTTCATTTTCATTTTGTTTTCTTTTTTTTTTCCAACAATTATTGTCAATGACTTGACACTCAACTCTAATGACACAAGTCATTTTCGATAATCCCAACAAAAAAGACCAAAAACCACTGTAAGGAGACATGTATTCCATATATAAAATACATATTTTGAATTTCTTAAATTTAATCGCAGATAGAAGCTGCTGATGTGATTTTCAATTAGATATTGATGACTTGCACAATAAATTGTTATTGTCCATAAACCAACATGTATGTGAGTTTTATTGATTTCAGTAAAGCGCACTTTAATTTCTCGAGTTTTGCAATGTGAACTTGTGTGGAAAATCAATTAACTGCAGTTCCCTTTAAGGTCAATCGAGCATAAGCAGTTTATTGCATTTTTGACTTCATTTGAGATACATGTGTTTTTCGATATGGAAATATAAATTAATTTCTTATTTTGACTTGTAAATTATTTATTTGCAGCATTTGCAGCATTCGTATTTTAAGTAAGGTCTTTGAGTTGAATTTGCTGAACTGTAAACATAAATGAAACATTTTGTAGGTGCTCTCAAAAAATACTTAAACAAGGATTCGCACTCTACATGAACACTTGGGAAATATGAATAATATTCAATGAAAAACAATCGAATAGTTACCTTGGATGCTAATGAAATAGAAAATATGTAAATAATTTTTTTTAATTCTGTTTATTTCTGCGGGATCTACAAAATTTCCGCATAAAATTTTAGTTAAATTTTTAAAAATTTTTTTACAAATCAAATCAGTAGAACAAAAATCTGATCCATTGAGTTTGCAACTAATGTCATTATGTAGTTTTCGACTATAAATAATCGGTCTCTGTCGTTTTTTAAAGTGCTCCACATAAACAGCCACTCTAACATAAATAAAGTTACAAGGAAATGTGCCAGAGAAACAGTATATACAATTATAAAAGCAATAAATAAATAAAATTTCCATTTTCATGCTGTCAGTTTATTTTGCTTGTATTAAATAACCATTCGTGTGGCATCTGGCAGGTGCAAACTCTATTAAAACGTTGAGGTATTGTTTGCGTTAATTGACTAAATTCTCATTTTTGTTTGGCAATGTTCAACCATGCCTATATTGCGTATACGCAATTTTGTTAGCTGTTAAATCAACCATTGTTAAAATCTGTCGTTGTAATTGTTGTATTTAAGGCAGGCATCGTTAAAAATTCCTGCTGCTTGTGTTCTAGATATTTACTATTCATTTACACAGACACACACACACACACACATTAATAGTTGGAAAAGTGCCAGCTGCATTATATTTAACGCTTTCAATGGAAATATTACGCATACGCAGTGTACGATAACCGCTTAAAGCTTTAAGACAAAAAAAGCAGGAGGCGATGAACGGCGAATGGTGTCTGTCATTAAGTGCCAGAACTGGTTCCTGGCCACTGTTCTCTCATTCCTATAATGAGCGATAACAAATGGCAACATTCACGTGCCCCATAATCTTATTATGTATGTATCAATATTAGCAAATGTCTTACTGCCGCATTGTTATGGCCCGTTGCCTTTTTTCCTGGGGGGGCGGGCTATTAATTGTGCTTAGTTTAGTGGCGTGTACTTAGTTGCTGGCATTTTTGTTAATCGCATGATGTACAAGGCAACGCACAAACACATGAGGACACATTGGACAGCTGCCTGGGCTGCCTGATAAGAGCACGTTGCCAGTTTTCCTATAAAAAAAAGAAATACTTGCAAACATATAGCCTATATGTATGTATGTATATGTGTGTGCGTGTATGGGTGTGTGTTTGTTATTTTGTGTGATTGTTGTCTTCATATTTTAACAGTAATTGTCTAGGTTTTATATTTATATGAAACTGTATTTGAGGTTTTTTGGGGCCAGGTTGCTTCGGCTCCGGTTGGCCGCATTTAACTGACCTTTAAACTTGTTTTCAATTAAAACTGCAGACCCTTTTGCTCTATTGCTTATGTGTATGCGTGTTTGTCTGTGCTTGTGTGTGTCTTGTTGAACCCTTCTAACATTTACTTAGCATTTAGTTTTAAACACATACACACATACATATTATACGTATGTACGGATGTGTATGTATAAAACTATATAACATGAAAGCAGGTTTCATAAATCACATCGCAAAGCCGAGCAAAAGTGAAAAATCGTAGAGCCCCCATTTTAATTAAAAGCGTGCAAAACACGATACTCTACACACACACAAACACAAACACACACACACACACACTGACACATTTATATATGTATTTATATGCTTATATATAGTTACAATCTGGCCAAGACGAATACAATGTTTTTGGGCAAAGCCTTGGAAAAGCCTTTGCCTGAATAATGATTGAAAAACAAGCAATGAACGAAGCCCGCTTGCTCTTTGGGTTTCGGTGCTGGAGCCCGGGTCTCAGTTGTTCAGTTCCTCCGTTGCTCCGTTTATCAAATTTCCTGCTCTACACTCGGTGTTGCAGCCCCGCTTTTTGTTTCAGGCATTGTCACTCTTGTGTGCAAAGAAACCGGCAAAGAGTTGTACAAACTCAAGAATGAAGTTTGCTTAAAATAATTTGCAGGCTGTCCAGGCTTATGCTATCAGACTGGTGCCCCCCTTCCCCCTTCCACCATACACCTACCCCTCACCAATTCCTTACAATGTCGTCCTCCTTCTGTAACAGTGGGTAGGCTTTGTTTGCTTATTTGTAAAAGCCCATTTGTTTCTGGGTACGTGCGTTCTCGAAGAGCGTGTAGGCGACAAAAGTCTTTAATTTTGCCTAATAACAGCAGCGCTGACAAAGTTTTCGAAAGCCGCCAAAACGAGGGCGTTAACAAGCGCCAGAAACACACTCATAAGCACGCATACACACACACACACACACACTCACACACACACACACATACACAACTTACTGTTTACTTCCCAACTACAACAGTAAGATACACTCATAATACCCTGCAATCCCTTAAGGTGTTGCAGGTATCTAAAGAAACGCTTGTCTTAAGTTGGATAAATGCGTGAACTGCTGACACAAGAATTTAGTTTTAAGTGTTTGAGCTGATTTTAAATAGTTTTGACGCTAACGTGTAATGCATTCAACTAAGGATTATCAGTGAAAGGTTACTTGAAATCTGCATAAGTCGAGAGAGTCTGAGTCCTTTGAGCAATTTATATGAAAAGTTTACAAAAATGCATATTATTTTTATGATGTTCCCTAAATATCTTAAAGTGCAATTGTGTATTGATAATATAACGAATGATAAAATATGTATTTAATGGGTAAAGAATGTTTCCATATGAGTGAAACTAAAAGAAACATAAGCACATTAAGTTCGTTAAACATTTTTATCATCATAGATATGGATAGAATCTAGTGAATCTAAAAATGTAAATAAGCTCATTAGATTGTATTTTCCTCAAATCAGATAGTTTCGCAGCTCATAAGCATACACATGAAATAGGTTTGTCGAAACGCAGCTCTCCAGAGTATTCGACCAGTCAATGTAACCACGTTAGTAATTGCGTGTTCACCAAGTACATAAGCATAAGTAGGCATAGAATTATCGAGGTATATTCTCAGACAGAAGGAAAGCGAGATAGAGATAAATGAAGTGAAAGAGAGAGAGAGAGAGAGATATATAGAGGTACAGCCGTCATAGTCATGCCATAATAGCGTTTTGATACCCGCACATAAACAACAATGCCAACAACAACAACAATGACAACAATAAGAGCAAAAGCAAGAACAACAATGAACACAACGCTTCGACAATAAAATGCAAAGAGGCAAACCAACGCAAGATACTAGCTACGAACTGCTAAGCAACCACCCCCCATCGCACATACCCCCTTGTCAAGGTGAGCTCAACCTGATGCTGTCTGCTTTGTAGTCGCCGACGCTGATGTTGCTGCTGCTGATGCTGCTGCTGCGTCCGCTGCTGCTACATCTGCTGTTGAGCTGCGGCTTTTGGTCGTATCTGTTTTTGTGGGCTGTGGGTCAGTGTGTGTGTGTGTGTGTGTGTGTGTGTGTGTGTGTCTGCTTGTGTGTGTGTGTGTCTGTGTGTTTGTGGTTCGGGGCGGGTTAATCTCAAATGGAAAGCCGTGTAGGCAATGGATTACGTAAACCTAGAAGCTAACGTACTTATTATGCTGGCAAGCACAAGAAGCTGCGATTTATTGTTTGACGTTTGTTGCTGCCACCGGCGATGGCGCTGCTGCTGCCGCTGCCGCTCCCACAGTTGTTCGTGCCTTTGAGGTCGCGCCAGGGATAGCAAGGCGACGCATTAAACACAAATGTTGATCTAATCCGCTGGCGAGTCATGGCCAGTTTATACGCCATGACTGAGCTAAATGGAGAGAATAGCAAAACAAACTCTCAACCAAACACTTCAGACTTGATGAATGTATTCGAATTTACGAAAATTGCAGGACGCCAATGAGCTGCATGACGCTGCAGTCAGTTAGTCAATCAGTCAGCCAAACAAACAACCAGCCAGGCAGCCATCCAGACAGCCAGCCAACCAGCCATCCAGCGAGACCAGGATCATACTTCTGGCCTGGCCAGGCCAAGCCAGTCAGTCCCATCCGTCCAGTGTTTGAAGTGTTGAATTACCCCGTTAAATGGGCAACACTTGAATCACTCGTATTTCCGGCTAAACATCCGAGTGCCATTATACTCTTGCAATGGATATATGCATTTTAATATGATGAATGTAACGCAGTGAACATCTATGTCTATATATAACAAACGATGTAAAAGTATTCATCTGTCTCTTCTTATTAAAACAAATCTGTCGTATTTCTCTCTACTGCTTCTTTATCAAAATATGACTATAGAAAGGATACATCAACTAAGTCTGTACAAGTTTAATATATATGCTATAAAACTTGACTTGTTGATCACACTATATAATAAATACACATTATGTGGTCGCAGATGATTCTTTCTGCCTGTTACATACATTTGCATACAATTATTATACCCTTTTTACGCATTTATTTAACCATAGGTTCAATAATTGCTTTGGTATTCGATAAACTAAACGATGGGTTCAGGGTATGCATGCACAGGCGACCTGCAGTCTGAGAATGCTGGTAGTATTTGAGATAATGGCCTTACATATGGCAATTGCAATCAATTCATAGGCTCAAAAACTGAGCAACAACTCGAACCACTTAATGTCACAATAAAAATGTAACTAACCATGAAAATGACATGTTTTCCAGCAATTTTGACATAGCCCTGACAGTAGACCATAACCGTACCAAACCAAACCAAAAATCATGCCAACTTAACCCAAACCGTACCGAACCGAAGCAATCCATTGCCCAGTAGCCACCCACTTGTCAACGGACTTGTCCTTGCCAAGTGCTATAGAACTCAGTGAATGTCCAATGTCCCTGCAATCATACGTAATATATACATATGTATAAATATATATATGTTTTATATATATATGTATATGTATATATGTATACGTGTGTGTATATATGTATACGTGTGTGTATTGTATGGTGAACCAATATTTATCAAGAAGAGTTCGTGTTGGGCGCCTCACAAAACTTCTTAAAATGCTTTCGAATTATCGAGAAAAATCAAATAAAATCGCTTAAAAGAAAACGTTGCAAAATAGCTAAAGAAATTTTCAATAAAATCGACTTTTGTTGGCAGCCAAATGGAAATACACACACACATACATACATACATACATACATATGTATGTCCGCATACACATATATAGTAACAGTTACATATGTATGTACATAAGCACAAACACACACACACACACACACACACACATACATATGGCTGCACATATAGCAAATAACTGTGAACGGCACATTCCTGGACATTGGTCTCTGCTCTCAGCGCTTTAGTTTTGGCTCCGCTTGTGGGTCTACTTCTGGTTCTACTTCTGCTTTTGGTTGTCGTCCCCGCTTTCCGCTCGGGTCTATCTACTTATTTTTGGTTCTTTTTTTTTATAACGTTACGTTTTTCACTACAGCTTTTGCATCGCAGTTCGAGTGGAAAATTGACATATGTTTACATTGTTGTTACTCTTGTTTTTGGTGTTGTGATTTTTGTTGCTGGTAATTCTGCTTTTTGTGTCGGTGAGTGTTTCTCTTTTTTTGGCCGGCAGCTTCTGAGAGTCGAGCATCATTAAATTGGCACACGCTACCAGAACTCAAAGCATATGAAACATGGCCAGTTCACTTGGTGTGCTCCATGAGTGACATAATTATGAGAGTCTGAAACATTAATTATTTCAAGCATACCTTCTGCAACGTCGCTTGAATTACAGGTGCAATAAAAAGAAAAATGATAAACAAGATAAATCGCTACAATTTTTAATACTTTACGCTAATAAGAATTGATTGGAATCCATTTATATTTGTTAGAGTTTGGTCAAAACTAAAATAAACAACTCTTTAAAAATTTTATAAAAAAAAAAAATGTAATTTTGAAGATCTTCACGAATTTTACCTATGGTGTAAGATTGGATTTGTTGTGAGAAAATTATTTTCAACATTTAGTTCAAGCAACAAGAAACAACTAGCAAACTTTAGTTGTTTAACTTAAACTTTGCCAAATTAAACTTCGCAAATATTTATAACTTTTCAGTTTGAGCTTTATCGTAGCGTATTCAGAGTTCCCAAAGGTAGTTTGCATTGTATTTTGTTTTTTTTTTGTTGTTTTTTTTCTTTTATCTCTTTTGAGCTGAAATAAAAAATTAAATTAAGTTATTGAAGCATTTTATTGCCCGTAGGTTTGGGTGTCGGCGAGGTTGTCAATGAGATGTTTGATATTTTTATCGCTGCAAATATATTTATTAAGCCGAAAGGATATTGGGAAAACTTATCAAGATAGTTGCCAGGGACACAATGACTGGACTCAACCGAACCCTTTCCCCCTACCTTTACCGACAGCTCTGACAGAGACAATTCAATCGCTTGGTTGGGTTAAATTGCCCATTGAAAATGCCGCCAGGGGCAAACAATTGTTGCCATAGCTGCTGTCGCCGCCGCTCTTGCTGCCTCCGCTGCAAGGCCACACAACTTGCAACAGTAACAACAATAACAAGCCGGAGAGCAACTGCAATTTTATCTACCGATTGCCATTATGTTAAGGCCCTGGGCGCGTCCTCGCTGATGCTGGCCTATAAAAGTGCATTGTGTGGCAGAAAGTTGTGGCCAAGTTGTTGAAACATAGAAAAACCGCTAAAGTGAAAAACTGACGCGCCCCATAAATGATAAATGATTAATGGGCCAAGTTGCAAAGTTGCGTACAGCTCTATTCTGATGATGACCCTGCCCAGCCCAAACTCAATAACATTTTCATACTTTCGAAATTAGTCACAAACACACCCACACACACACACACACACACTAACACCCTCATAAATATTAACTGAAATGCACATTAATGACCAGTCGGTAATAATATTTGGCAAACGCTGAAAACTGTCAGTGCAAATGAAGTGTAAACTAGATAGTCTAAATTGCCTTGTTGCACGACCGAGGGGTGTGGGGGTGGGTGGGAGTTTGTGTGCCTTCGTAAATGCAAGCGCAATGAAAACTGTTGTGAAAAGTCCCCACAACAACAACAAACATGAGCCAATTTACATAACCCAGAACAATAAATAGTTACAAATTGAAAACTTTTCTCTGCCAAGATTGTAAGCGATTGTCTCTGTGTATGTCAACTTACCCCACATCCCCCCCCCCCCCTCCCCACACACTCTCATATTATCCGCCCATCTATTCCACTCTCTGCTCTTGGCTTATTTTGTTACTGTTGTGCCAAGCTCTATCGCAGTTTCAGTTTGCCATTGTTATAATCAAAGTAGCACAAATAACAAGCAAACAAAAAAAAAAAAGAAAAGAAGAAAACCCGAGCAACTGAAATTGACAGCACAAGCAATATGAAAACCCTAGCAGCAGATACTATACAACATACATTGCTCAGATACAGCTATAGATAGAGATACATTTGCAGATACGGATGCGCGACGTACTCGCCGAGATACGAGATACATCGCTGTGTGAGAAAAAGTATCGACAAGTTTGACGCTTTATGGCATTGTTTAGTGCCGCACATTTCGCCAAAAACGTTTTTCAACTTTCACACAATTGCGCCATTTGCCGCGTCTTATGATGCCGGTCGATTGCAGGCAGCAGGCAGCAGGCAGCAGCAGTAGCTGGGGCAGGAGTAGTATGAGTTAGGGGATGCGAGGGTGAGAGGGTGGGACGTGAGCGACACAAATCTGCTGACGGAAGCTTTGGATACGTTGTGGACCAAAGCATTTTTTATACGTAAAACGTGCGGAAAGTTTGAGTGCCAGCTTAGAGAGCGACGAGCCAGCGAGCTAGGACAAAAAAAGTTATAAAACAGTAGATAATAAAATAATAAAATATATGTATTTGAATTGTTCATGACGCGGCAGACATACACAAACATACACACAAGCGCACACACAATCTCTGAAGTTTTTTTTGTTTTTTTTATTTTTTTTTTAGCTTTTTGTGCAGCGATAAAATTACATATCAAATTGAATGTAACCTGTTATTTGTGCGCATTATGTTGGCCATAATTAAACGCACAGTTAGCAACTGGCCCACAGGCCCGTTTCCAATTGCCATTTCCCCGGATGCTGCTGTCAGAGCTAAATGCCGCATGATGGCTGGTCAATCATTGGTTGATTTTATGGCCAAACAGACATTTAAACTTTATTCGCATTTATGGTCGAAGTGTGAATGTGAATGTTGGCCCCAAATGAGCTCAGTTCGACTCTCAACTCTCGTTCATTAAACTGGCGCCTTTATGATGACCTCAGCATATTCTTAATTGCGCTACAGACCAACTTCAATCCTGAAAGTACACTTCAACAAGCTACAAAAATCATTGAACCATTTTAGCCAGACTCAATTAAAGCCAAGTTTTCAATTATAAGAATAATTCCATCTTTGTCTCCCAGTCATTCTTTTGCATAACACAACATTTTACGACCCATTGACGCATTCATTTTGCCAGTTTGATTTAGTTCATTTTTATATCAAACATTTTATATTAGTTTTGGGTTCAACTAAAATAATTGCCAGTACTCTATTAAAGCCGTGTTCACTAAGAGATTAATTAAATTTAAGTACAAATTGCATATAATATTTAAGTGACAAATTTCAATTTAAAACCGCTAATGACCTTGTTGCTCTTTAATTTTATCAATTTGAATTGGTAGATTTACATGGGCATCATTGGATTAAAACAATTTCAATAATGTCCCTCCAGCTTACAAAATGTTTCTATTCAATTAAGTTTATGAATTTATTTATTACTCATATATGGTGTATATGGAGTACTCGACTATAATATATCCTATATTAATATTATAAATAATAATAAAGTGTTTATTAAATTTCCGACTATAATATATTCCAAATTAACATTATACATATATAAAATAAAAGTATTGAGCAATTGTGATATCAGAAAAATTACAGTCTATTTTTATGTTTTGGTGTGCAACTTATTAAAAGATTCTACTTCAACGAAAAATGTCTTGCAAAATTCGTGAACAGTTTCGAACTCAACGTCTGTAATTTGCATAATAACATATTTTGAGAGAATCGAATGTGGTAATTTATTGCCATAAATAAATTTCAAAAGCAAGCATGGAATAATTGTTGACTAGAACAAGAATGTTTATTGATGACCATTAAAAAAAAGTGTAATTAAATGAAAATCTATTAAGCGATTTGATTACAAAATAAGGCTAATTAAATTATCAATTAACTACCTCTGCTTCTCTGTCCCTCTCGCTTCCTCTTTCTCTCTCTCTCTCTCTCTCTCTCTCTCTCTCTCTCTCTCTCTCTCTCTGCGTAAATTATATATTGTATATGTAGTCCTTGATATGGTTTTCAATTTTGATTTAAATGATGTTGTTGTTTGCTCCTGAGATACTTGAAGGTTGAACACTATAAAAATAAGAGGAAAAAATGGGTTGAGCTCAAAGAACTATTGAATCAGGTTATTTTGGGATATGTTTTCGCCTTTTGGTTGTATTGTGCGTGCTCAAGTGAGCGAAATCAATGCGATTTTTATGTTAATACAAATCAATCGGCCTAATCGAATCAAGCGTATATTTTTTTTTTTGGTTTTGACAAAAGCATCTCAAATGGTTTGTGGCAAGGAATTTGCTGTCTCGACTTGTAAAACTAACGCACAAATCAACAATAACAACAACAAGTGCACAATATGCATAAAACTTTATATGGCATTAAAATCGCAGAGGCGTTGAAGGGGGCGTGAATAGTTGATGCAGACGTCCAAATAATAAAAGAACAGAAGTAGAGAGAACAATCGATTGTTAATTCAAGCGTCACAAATACCGGAAATCGAATACAATTTGTAATTCAGATGAACAGTTGAGTAAAGCTTAAAGCGCACTTCTGACTCCTGACTCTGTGCTTTGCTAGCACGAAACAACCAACAGCTCCTGAGTTTCCTGTTCCTACCACTTGCCACCAATTGGGGCACAATGTCGCATTCGAATCTAGTTTGGCTATTCTCGATGTTGTTGTTTTGTTTTTCTTACCATGCGCTTTGCTTTCAGCTGCTTGGGATTCATTTCGTTATCGACTCAATGTCGACAACAATGGACCAAAATGTAATGCCAAATTGGGCGACATCGTTTTATGTTCTATTTCGATGTTGTTGTTGTTGCTGTGATTGCTGTTGTTGTGATTGCTGCTATTGCAGTCTTTGTCTAAAGGTAACGACAAAGCGTGCGTTTTTCAGTTCGTCCACTCACCATCAGCTGCTCTGTTGAATTTCGCACACGTAGCAGCATAAAAATTGACACCGATAATTCGCATGTGAATTTTTTTGCTATGCTATATGAGTGAAGGCAACGCTACGTATGCACGATAAACACGCACACGTAACGCACATATACATCATGTCGAGTGAAATTTGTCGGTTCATATATTGAGGCTGGGAAATGGGGGGGTTGCGGGTTGCGGGTTGAAGGATGATGGGTTGCCAAGGTAAAGGTGCGATGTTGGTTGCGTAGAGACATTCAATGTCGCGACGCTGTTTACACAAACAAAGTTATCAATTTTACACACGCCCCGCATTCAATTTCCCGGTGGACGAGCTACCCGTAGGGATAACAATATGTTCACATATCGCGCTCCCTTGGAGGCACAGCGTGTCGGCATTTCCATCAATTCTGTATGCAATCAATGTCCAAATCGAAGACGCAGCGCAACGAAGCCTCTCAGTAACAATAACAAATGAAGTGGCGCCTCCAAGGGTTGTTTAACACGTTCCCCATATGAAAAGTAGAGTCGAATAAAATTTGACGGCTTAGCTAAGTTTAGACAGGTCCTGGAGTTTAAATGAGCTTAAACAGGTCAGTTATATGTGCCAAGGACTATTTATTCTCAAAACCTCTTAATGTAAACATCTTCCACATATAAATTATTATTATAATAGAATATCTTATTGCAATCTACAACTTCAGCAGAAATTTTTTTTACTGAATTTATTTACTATTTCCTTGAGCAACAGAATATAAAATATTGGATAAAACGAATGTTCAGCAAGACCTGTTAGCTGAAACGAGGAAATAATATTTATGGTCGTATCAAATTTAGGAGCGCCCCTCAGTTTTAAATTGTTTTTCTTTTTTTGCTCTGACGCGTCCTTCCAACTGAAAATCTAACAAAATTTATAACTGTCATGCTAATAAATAATTTTGCTTGTTTTTATTTTATTTTTTATTTATTTATTTTTTGTTTTTGAATACCTTGATAGGTCTTTTAAGTTGAAAGACCAATAAAAAAAGTAATATATTACACGCAGACAAACCAATTGGCCATTTAAAGCTCTGCTCATTTAATGTCGTACATATTAATAGGACTTATGTCATGCCAGACGGGCCAACTTCTGGAAGGGAGACATTTGATTGCAATCACATCTCCATATGCCAAACTGGTTTGCTTACTTGCTTCTACCACACAATAATAAAATAGTAATTATATCAAATGCAAAAAATTTTAAATGCTTTGAAAAAATGCCCCATAGATGAGCACAAAAGAATGAAACAGTATTAATAGATTTTCATTGTTTTCATTTAATGATGAAATAATAAATATCTATTAAAGTTTTTTTGTTTGATAATTAATTTAAAAGTGTAATTCACTTGCGTAAATATTTTACATTGAATTAAATTATTTTATTGAACACGTTTTCAAATTAAATTATGAAATGCATAACAAGATTTTGTTTTTCATTCTGATATAAGCACATTAAAATATTTCTTAAGATTTGTGAAATGCCTGAAATTGGGTACAAAAATGTTATCCACTTGAAGCAGTGGCCATAACAAGTGGAGCTACCCACTTTTGTGCATAAAAATTCACTTGGAGCATTGAGCGATGTGTTGCGTGAGGACGGTGGGGACTGGGGGATTGGGGAATGTCGCCGTTTAACTTGAGGAATGTTTAAGTCTTGTTAGTGTAAAATAATAGATGGCGGATGGCGTGTGACAGCAAGAGTATGCTTAAGAGAGCCAGCTGGGCAACAGTTTTTGGCTATTGGATGATATGTTTTTCTCGATTTTATTCAACTAAAGCTAAGACAACAATATAATGTTGCCCTTAAAAGGCAAATAAAAAAAAGCGTAGGTAAAATTGTGAGCATTCCATTGAAATTGCATTTATCTAAAAAATATTTATAATAACTTTGGAAATTCAATTTCTAAGGAAAATATGTTAAACGAATTTGCATTGCGGGGCAACACACGTGCGTTTGGGTGTGTTTGTGTGTGTGTTTGTGTGTGTTTGTTTGTGTGTCTGAGTTCGTGTGTATTGGTGTCGATAGCTGTGCGTTGTTGTTGTTGTTGTTGTCGTTGTCTCTGTGCTAGAAAATTAAAATCGACCATATGTTGCCTCATCGATTTTGATAAGTCGCTGGTAGCTGCTAGCTGAAAGCCGACAGACAACTGCGACAACAGGAGCAACAACGCTGCCAAGCTTCATATCCGCTTCCGCTCCAACATAATGGGTCACCGGGTATCTGTGTACGTGTGAGTAAGTGTGTGTGTGTGTGTGTGTGTGTGTGACTGTGTACGCGTGTGCGTGTGTGAGTAGGTGCGAGTATCGTGGTATATGGATGTTTCAATTTTCCGCTTTCAATTGAGAAACGCACTGACACAAGACTTGTAAAACGGGCCTTGTCATGCATGAGTTTTTTTCTCTTTCATTGGTTGCCTTTTTTTTATTAATGTTTTTCCTGTTTCTGCTTCGATTGTTGCTCTTTGGCGCCGTTGGTCTCGTTGTTGTTACTGTTGCGTGACACAAATCTAACGACATTTGGTAAGTGTTTTTCGCATTACATTGATATAAATATTTCATAAGCAATTCTAAAGCAATTCGCATGAAATTTCATTAGAGGTATTTACAAAGGCACAAACAACATATATATTCCAATTTATCATATACACCCAATCCTCAACCCAACCCAACCCAACCCAATCCAATGCAAACAGGGACCATCTAAGGGTATATGTTACAATTAAATTACGCTTTCAATAAATGTTGCTGCAACATGTTGCTGGAGCAGAGCGCCTGCGCCTGCGCCAGAGCTACACATTTGCATATACCACTCTTTCTGTCCATTTGTTGTTGTGGCGCGGACATCGGCAACACACAGAGACTACGTTAATTTCTTCACTGCTGTTTCAGTTGTTTAGCGCGCCTCAAGCCACACACAACGCAGTCGTGGGCAATACGCATTCATACGTGACTCCGTCGGTGACTCACTGTGATTCGTCTCGAATCACACGAACAACACGACTCACGCCTCGTGTACTTTTCGTCCGTTACATTTACCGAGTGCTTTAATTTGCGTAAGCGTAACGCGTCGCCTAGCGTCGCGTAAAAGGCATTGACGTAAAAATATTTAGAAGAAATATAAGGGAAAAAAGAACACAGCAGCAGCAAAAGGAATTACGTGAAACGAAAAACGTAAAGCGAAATACGTTTGAAAGCAACGCGCCCGAATGCGTTACGTGGCGCATGAAATGGCGGCACGCAATTCGCGCTACATTGAATCCAAACGCATCACCCACAAATTGCTCTAGTCCGCAAAAGGTAGCCGCGAAATTCGAATACCACAGCGGATGCAGCTAATGAATATCTATATATATGTGCATATACATATATATACACATACATATAAATACATATAAACACATATATATATATATATATATATATATAAATATATATATACATATATATGAGTTTCAGTACAATTAAGTGTATTAGTAAAACGTGACCAGACCCAAATTATAGCCACTGGCCAAAAAGTAAATGGTACATCCAATTTGCTGAACCACGTTTACACCGGCGAACCGCCCACATTCCACACCCGAGACCACCAATTTTTCAACAGCTTAGTGCGTAATGAAGAAATTGCTCAAGTTTGGCAATATCCCCACCCATTTACCGCATGTCCTGCGGCCGTCATGGTGATTGAAAACTCAACCGCATTGCGGACTTGTCATCATTTCAAATGAATGTGCCACCGTCTTCATCTCCGCCTCCGCCTCCGCCTCCGTCTCCGTCTCCGTGTCCGTATCCGTCTACGCCTGCTCCTTCGATAAGACTTAAGAGTTAGGACTCAAAATCTAATTCCTTCCGCTGGTTACCCGCACCGCTCTCTCTCTCTCTCTATAAATATATATATTTCCGGGCGTCCTGCGGTTGGCTCATAATACTTATAAATTGAGTATGGCGGTTGGCAAAACAATATGGCGTTGACTCATTTAAGCCGTTGGAAGTGTCTTTGTCTCGAGTTTTGCGATTGCCATCATTTATTTTAATTACTTTTTGCTGTTGTCGTCTTTGGTTGCAGTTATAATTTAATAGAATCACAAATTGCGCATGAAATGTTGTTGGAATACTTTATGGCGATGCTTGTGATCATGGGATTAACCACAACATTTGATAAGCACACAAGCACAAGCATCACAAGACGCATGCAACACTTTGGTAAGTACTCAGAAAACAAATATCAACTGAAATTCAATCAATACGACTCCAAAGTTCGATTAAGCAAATTACTTTTCAATTGAGGAAAGTATTCAAGTTCATCAAAGGTTAATTGGATTTCACAATTTAAAAAGAAGACAAAAATACTAAAGCCAAAAAAGAAAGTATGAAACGATCTTTTTAATAACAAATCAGACAGGAAGTTGTGGAAGTCGTCTTAATTAAAGAATTATAATTGTGTAGCGCATTAAAGTTTTATAGAGAAAACAATGCTAATATTTTTATTAAGAATTTAAAACTTTATTCATTATTCGCTTAAGCGAAATGCTGATTATAAATATTTGATTACCCAAATAAGCTTACATTTAGATAATAACACGATCAGACTTAATTGTTTAATTGCTTTGTCTTTGGAATAAGACTCCAGCTAATTAATGTTTATATGGCGCAACTAACTTAATTAATCAATCAATTCTCGTATTCTATTGCAACTGAATGCTTATAGGATATTTAATTGCACAACCGGAACTAGCTCAGTTCACTTGAGCAACCCAAAATTGAGCTTAAGCGGATCGTTAATTGGATTCAAGCCAGTTTGGCTCAGTTCACCTCATCAATCGATTGCTGAGGCTTGTAAGCCTCCAGGTTGCCCCAAATCCCAGCGGATCAAGTTGAATATTTACTAAATAAATGTTAAACAATAAACACGAAATACCTTCCAACTAAATAGTTGTGACTTTCACAAATTGTTTGGGGCTTCAGTAACTTCAGTATGTAAAAAGCAAAGAGAATACTTCTGTGGTGTGTTTATTTACATGACCATTAGGTATTGTATTTGCAAAAACAACTGCAATTTCTCATTTATTATTTATGGCACCTGGCCTCCGTTTTAGTGTTCACATGGGGGATGAAACATGGGGCATGGGGCATGGGGCATGGGGCGTGCGTCGTAGGCGTGAGGCGTGGCATGGGCAGTGAATGTGTGTCGAGCTTGTTGCTGCGGTTAAACTCAACAATTTGAGAACCAAAAAAACGGCTTTGGTTACTTTTTACCGGCAAAGCTCACTTTGTATGTAAATACAAAAGTTTTATTAAAAAAAATTTTTTATTTTTATTTGTTGATTTTATTCGTTTTTATGCGTGTGTGTGTGGTATTATGAATGTTTTTTATTGTGCAGAACAAAAAGCAATTTCATTTGTAAAATGTTTGCAGGGCCATCGTGCTGCGGAAGGGCGGGTCGACTAAGGGTAGCAGCAACAGTTTCAATTAAGTGTTTAGCGGCATTTTATTGCTCGATATTTGATAGCCACATGGGCTAATGGTTGGCCCTATAAATCAATATATGTATAAGCACATATTAGTGGGTGTATAATGCATGCTTTTGTTGTACTTGTAGCTGTTTGTATATTTGTGTATTTACTTAGGCACTCGTGGATTATTAGCGCATTACTTGGATAAACCATGATGTTGATAAAGCGTCTGCAGGGCTTCACATAAATCACTTGCCTCAAGTGCTGGCCAAAACCCAATGATGGATCATAATGCGATTGGGAGTTTGCTCAAGCTCAATATAAACACATACACATACAAGCCGACTTACATATATAAATATGTATGCATATATTGTAGTGAAGTGTGTTTGCCAATAAGATGGCAAAACTTTGGCATAAATTAAGCACAAATACTCGTTAATCAAATGAATGTTGATTCGTTGTTCGTTCGTAGTATGCCACTGACTGGCCAGTACTCAGTACACTCACTCATTCGTTGTCCATTCATATCCATTTGCCGAGCTGTCTTCTGCAACATGGGGTCAAGTGTTTTCCTTTCCATCTGATGCCGATGGAAACGTCTGCGTTGATTTCGAATATAAATGCACCATGAATACATTTAGATTGACATTTAGATACAGTTATATAATACCCTCTTCAAGTGATTGTTGCTATTGTTGTTATTGTTTTTGTTACGCACATGATTGAGTGCGGCAAGTCTCGCATTCTGTGTCTGCGTGTGTGTGTGTGTGTGTGTTATTTTTGTGGGCAAAACTCTTGTAGTTGCTAACCACTTGACAAGCATTTATTGACAGTGACCCTGTGCAACCATCTTCCATTTCTTTACTCTTCGTCTACTACTCTACTCTCCCGCAGCGCTGGCCACGGAGCTGTCCAATCTAATACCCGAGGAGTACGATCCACATTTCGATAACAGCACCGAGCGTGATATAATCGCCGCCCTGGGGACCACAGCTCGTATGCATTGCCGCGTTCGCAATCTGGGTGATCGGGCGGTGTCCTGGATTAGGCAGCGTGACTTGCACATACTCACAATTGGCATCATGACCTACACCAATGATCAGCGCTTTCTGGCCCGCCACATCGACAACTCAGACGAGTGGGTGCTCAAAGTCGTCTCGGTGCAGCCCCGCGATGCTGGCATCTACGAGTGCCAGGTCTCCACGGAGCCGAAAATAAGCCTTGCCTACAAGCTGATGGTTGTTAGTAAGTATTGCGAGCCGAATTGAATTTTCAAAATAAAAGAGATGATTCATTTTTATTTATTTATTTATATATTGGTATTTTTCTTCAAGCCTTTCACGACAAATACAAAATAATAGAATCACTTTAAATGTTGATGATTAGAATTTGAAATTAGTTTCAATTATTTACCTTTGCTATTTTTAATACATGATATGTAATATATATTTCTTTATTCTAATTTACTTTAGTAATTTGATGATTTGTATATTTAGGTGTCAATACCAGCAATTTAAAGTAAAAATTATTATTACGTATGTATGTCCACAATATTGCATTGCATTAAGACAACTTAAGACGTTATATTGTAATGCAGTGTAATTTTGATGTAAGACATCTTAAATTCTCAAATATCTTGCTTATAGCTGAACATCTATAGTTTAAGCGGGCAAACAGAAATAAAAAATTAATTAATTGGTGATAAAGGCATACGAATGAGGAAATGAAATCATGTTAAGTTGAGAAAGTGATAATGAGATTTACGTGATAGAACTAATTGTGCAATTAGCGCAAGAAAACACAAGAAGTTCCGGAACAAATACTAAGGAAAAACTACAAATCAAGAGATGAAAAATACAGAAATTCATGAAGCGGAACTGGGTCAAAATGCACAAATGTTTAAATCTGAAATTGAAAAAGAAAACAGAAAACGAAACATAAATAAAATAACAAAAAACTGTAATTCGCTTATAACTTTGTAATAGTTTAGTTATTACCAAGGTTTGATGAAAGTTACAGCTTAGTTGAGATTTAGCTACGATTTTAAAAATTCCATCATCGCGAAACTTATTTGGCAAGATAAACTAACATTTAATACCTAGAAAAGTGAAAGTTTTACATTTAAAATGGGATTATGTGCTGCAATTTACGCACAACTACTAACCTGATGCGGACAGTGGACTGTGGACTGTGATCCACAGGCTGTGGACGGGTGGCATTAGTTTAACGAGGCGTTCAGCTGCAGGTGCAAGTGAAATGGAAAAGCAAAAGATGTGGAAAGAAAAGCTAATGAGTTTTGCCTTAATGACACGTTGCTTTCAACATTTGCAATTGACACAGACTCTTTGGGTTCTTTTCACAGCATCCAAAGCGCAAATCCTTGCCAATCGCGAACTGTTCATCCAGAGCGGCAGCGACATCAATCTGACATGCATAGCACCCCAGGCGCCGGGACCATATACGCACATGCTCTGGTACAAGGACACCGAGCTGATGAGCGATTCGACGCGCGGCGGAATACGGGTCATCTCCGAACAGCAGATGAAGACCAGCAATTTGATGATATCGCGTGTCCTGCACACGGATTCTGGAAATTACACATGCTCCGCGGATAACTCAAGTGAGTGCCGGCAAAAAAAATTGAATTACACACACATATACAAACAGTTAGGTTACGCCACCTTATTCAGACACACACGCCCTCTTACGCAGACTAGTTCTTCTTCTCTGTGCTTACTATATACATATATACGTATATATACTTCGTTTTGCAGACTCCGACAGCGTGTTTGTGCATATCATTAAAAGCGAACAGCACGCGGCCATGCAGCATGAACTGGGTGTGAGATTGGAGCTGCCCAGCCTGCGGTTGTTACTTGGCCTGCTCACGCTACTGCATGTGGCACAGCGCCATCGCCATCACCATCACCAGTTACACCACCAGCTCCTCCTGCTCCACGCACTGGCCTAAGCTGAGCCCTAACTTATGTTTGATGTCTGCTTTGCGTTCTCTCCGTGTCTGTGTGTGTTTTTGTGCATGTGTGCGTGTGTGCGTGTTTGGGAGTGTGGGTGTGTTGTGAACTCTGAGGTAAGTTGATGTTCTTGCGCTCGCCTGTGGCACCGCTTCAGGGACTTTGCAATTGATATTATTGCCTACTTTACAGCATTACTTTATTGCACTGGCGGATGAAGCTGCAGCCACGCCCACACAAAGGAAAGAGGTGGAGAGCAAAGGCAATTGAAGCACCTTGTATATATGTAAATCGAATTGGGTTTTGTTTTAAACAGCTTTAAGTATTTTTATACGTAATTAACAAATGTGAATAGGCGCATTGCATAAAGCGAGTCATTGAAAAGCAAATAATATGAGAAGGCAAACCAAAGTTGATAAATCGAGCAATCGAATAATCGATTAATCGACCAGTTGTGTAGCAATAAGCAAAAGTGAAACGAATCTGCAAACATAAAATCGAAAATATTGTAAATAAATGTTTAATCTTAATTAACATGAACATTAAATAAATTATAATGTTACAGCATGTATCTCGCCAAGTACTCAAAATTGAGGTGTATGCATGCATAGGTATAGCTACTATCTGTCATCTAGATTAATTATGATAAATTGTGCAAGCGGGTGCAAAATTAAAATTAAAAACACACAAAAAAAGGAAAAATGCAAATGATTAATGACAATATGAATATATGAATATTGGAACCGATATGCAAAATCCATCCCACAAAGTCCCCCACCACCACCAAGCTCAACCCATACCCAATTCCGAGCAATTGAACAGCATTTACGACTCTGACTTTCCGACGTAGATTACCCCTGCACTTTATGACTAAGATTAAGCGGCTTAATTGGAGTTTGGGACTCGCTCGTGCGGTAATTGAAGAACGATAAAGGACTCTGTGCACCTGTATATATGATATGTAATTTAATGGCCGTTGTGGAAAAGACTCCAGTGCGGATTTGACAACAATTTTCAACTGTTTGGTAATTAACATTATTCCAATGCAAAACTTTAAATTATTACAATTTAAAAAATATATATATTTCTAGATCTATTGAATAAATAGGTAACATTGCTAAGAAACTTTGCCGAATTGATAAATTCTATTTTACAGATTTCAAGAGGTTTCGCAACTGCATTAGTTCATTCAAAATTTCCTAAAAACAATAAAATTTCTTGGTGAAACTATATTTGTTAGTCGATTTTCAAATTCTTTTTTTCAGATATTTAAAAATCGTAATCACTCACCCTTGCCGCTCATTATTCCATCTATTTTGAGCAGAGAAGAGCTGAGAAGAATTGATTGAATTTTGTTCCATTATTATTTTAATAAAAAATTCAATTTTATGGCCCGATTTCTTAAGTTTAACTCAATAAGTGTGTGTTTTAATGAAATAAATAAACACCATACATATATGTATATATACATACAATATATTTTTAATTAGTTGGATATTTAATTTAATTTTTATCAATTCATTTGAATATTTCCTCACTGCATTCTTTTTCTTTAACCAATTTGTAGAGGGTGGAAATATGCACCCAGAGAAATTCCGTATAAGTGATTTTCACAATGTGCCATCGCATAAACAAGAGCTTATTATGCATTTGCGCTTGTGTGTGTTAACCAAGAATGCATTTATATAATCAACGTGAAATGCAAAAGAACGAAAAATACAAACTCACCGGCAGCAGCAACAGCAGCAACAGCAACAACAGCAACAGCAGCAGCAGCAGCAGAAGCTGCAGCATAAAATGCAGCACAAGCTTTCTTTGCTGTGTTTTCCTTTAGCTGCCGCTTAACGTTGATGCAGCAACATATCCTCTATTTGTATTTCACTTTCAAGCGTCGGCTATAAATTTTGAGCGTCTACTCAATATTAAAGAATTGCAATTTAAAAAGAAAATATATTCAAAACATTCTTCTTTATTTTTTATTTGTATTTGACATTTTTTCAAACAAAAGACCTTCTTTCATTCTTAAATTGGTAATTAGTTGAGTACCAATCGAACCTTCTTGTAGAACCCCATTCTCTTTCCCTCTCTCTCTCTCTCTCTCTCTCTCTCTCTCTCTGTCTGTCTCTTTTTCTCCCTCTCTCTCACTCTCTGTCGCCCTATATTCTTTGTGCTCTCTGTAATTGTGTATCCTTTACTGTCACAATTCCGTTTACTATATGCATTAAGCTTCGCAAAGCTAAATTAAAAAGCCAATGCATGTTTTTTTCTTAACTCTTTTGATGTGCTTGTTTTAAACTTTTTGTTGGCACACAAAACTGCAGCTGTGCAATCGCTTTAATTAATTATACCTATCGAATTCACTTAATTAACACCCACACTTCATACTCAACTAATTGCATCAGTTAATTTCACTGAAGAGAATTCTTACAAAAATAGGCACACAGCGTTTATTTTCAATCAAAGCGTGATTTTAATTTAAGTTCATTGCCGGCACAATTGCATATTAAGTTTGCCAATAAAATATTCTTTTATATCACATTTAAGTTATTTAATGGACCACGCATTATCATTTCAGTGTGACCACATTCACAACGCCAAATTACAATTTAAACATTAAAAAAATTATGGCAAGGGAGAGCTATCAATAAAATTAACGAAACTTAATATTCGTAGGAAAAAGTTCTAGTTGAATTTCCATTAGTCAGAATATATTTCTTCTGAATTAAATATCGCTTTACAATTCATTTTAAATGGGTAAGTGAACTTGGTATACATTAAGAACAGCAGAAAAAAGGGCCATGTGGAAAAAACTCAAGAAGAATATCTAAATTACAACATTAATCTGTCTTCACTTTGCAGCACGAAGTAGCCGCAACATGTCTCTGTGTATTGAGCTGTGATTTCAAACACAATAGTCAAGAATTTGTTCCTCGTTGCAAGCATAGTTACTACAAGACGCCGCAAAGTCGACAACACAATGGCAGTGTGCAGGGGAAATAAGTACAAACGGTTAAGAGGGCTGCTTAAAGTTGCAACGCCGCAGGGTAGGCAACACTTACGCAGCATTTAGATGGCATTCAAATGGTGTTTTGCATGAGCCCACTACTAATTGAAATGAAAGCAGCCAGGAGCCAGGAGCCGCAAGTAATGGCACAGTAAACCAAATAGCTTTCATAACTTTAAGAGCAACCACATCTATCATAATAGTCAGTCAAGCGCACGTTCAAGATATGCCCAACAGTTGTTTTTGTGGTTGTTGCTGTTGTTGCTGTTGTTGGCCCTGGGTCCTGGGCTCTGGGCATTTGAAATCTTTGGGGAATATTTTGCGTATCTTCGCCACGAACGCTGACAAGCCTTAAGTAACATACATATTTTATATAGATATATATGTACATGTATAAAAATAACCCATTGGGCCTTGGCTCAATGAATTGCAAGTGCCAACAGTAAGAGCTATTGCTACTGCGTGTTATTGTTGGTGTTGTCGTTGTAGCTGCTTCACCTTCACTCATAAATTGTACAGCGTGAAATAAATCAAACTCATCCTCTACATCGCTAGCAGCGCCCCAAAACACTGGTGTTGTCTCTCTTACACTGAGAGAACAAAAAAAGTAACTCTTAAGTAGCAAAGGCAATTGCAAAAACATTTTACGACAGAGGTAAGTAAATAAGTACGTAGTAAGGCAACTTAATAAAATAAATTATGCAAATGTTCTTTCAAAACAAAGAAAGCCACGAAATTCAAAATGTGCTTCAAAGTTTAAATATCAAAGTAAATACAAAATAAAATAATGATATTATATTTATCTCAAATATATGTATGTATATATGTACATATAATATATGTAGTCAAGCAGTAGCTGCTGCGGTCATAAGAATCTTGTGTCTGAATCTAGCCACAGATTTTGAAAATTGTTTCTCTCAGTGTACTGGGACTGGTGCTGCTGCCTGAGACGCTGTCAGTAACAAATCATGCTCAGGGCTACAGCTACAGCTACAGCCAGGCCAGAAGCAGCTCTGTTGGAGCCGTAGCCTGAACAGCCTGTAGACTTGTTTACGATCTTAATACGCACAACCCCAAAAAATTGCGTATACGCTGTGTGTGTCAGCAGCAGCAAGGAGTGGATGCCTGAACGGAAGTTCTGACTGTGCGAACACGACGACATCAGCGCCAACAGTAACAACACCAACAACAACAACGACAACATTAGCAACGGCACCAACATGAACAACAACTACAATAACAGCTACAACAGTAGCAACACCAACAGCTAAGAAACTACGGGGCGTTGTCGCTTCGGAAAATATTTAATTACTAATGAGTTTTTCGTGCTGCAGCAAAATCAACATTTTAAATACGTGGCAAAAGAACGAGCAACAAAAAAAACGTTGTAACATTTTTAATTTGCTAATTAGCAAGCGGTAACGATGCAACCAATTTGATTGATAGTCAGCCGAGACCCAATAGATGTATACATATGTAAGTATATATGTATATATCTATCTGAATGGGGCTAGTGACAAGAATTCATTATTCAGCATTGTGCTGTTAGTCAATTGATTATCAGGTATTATGCTTGACAAATTTCTAGCCTGCCTCACTAGCTCGTCAAGGCAACCAATTGGTTTCAATCCGATGAATATTTGCTGCCTCACTGAGCAACTTGGGAAGTGCGAAGAGGGTAAGCAGTAACGCAGAGAGAGCGAGAGATAGTGAGAGAGAGTAAGGAACAGGATATGGGGGCTCCAACTGCTACAACCGCTAGATAAAATAAATTGTGTGTACATGGATGTGTCATGATATATGTATTACACACACAAACACACACAGACACACACACCAACAAGAACATATGAATAAATTATGATTGGTATTCACGCAACTTTGGCAAAAACAATGACAACTCTTAATATTTAAAAAGGCCTTAGTCATCGTTGTCGTTAACCTAACCTAGATAAATAACAACAAATATAAGAAGAAGCAGGAGACGAAGACGAAGCTGAAGAAGAGAGGCAAAATTGATGCATATAAAGCTGAAAAACTTTATCTTTCGATATTATTGGGGCATAACTTTGCGGGTCATAAATCAAATTAGATGCTCGCTGACACTTAGCAACACATAAGAAATGCAAACGATTTTATTAAATATACAATGCAAACCACACGCAAAGTCTACAAAAAACCAAAAAACAACAACTTAAACACACAACAGCTTACCAAGTAAATACCCCGAATTTTCTATTATTCATTTTAGTGAGCGTCAATATGAAGCAAGTTAAGTGCATTCTTTTGGCTATGTAGACCTTTTGATACCTAATTTATTTTTAACACGTAAAGAAATTATGATTGTAGTGAAGTTTTATATATATGTATAACTAACAGAAACATCATATGGATAAAGAGGAAACATTTTGAATGCCTTAAAATTATTATCTATGAATTGATGTTTATTGTTTGGTGACCTCTTTTCTAATTTAAATTGCCATTAATTTAATTACTTTTCTATTTTTATGTTTCGATATATATGAAATAGTTTGGCCACTCGCAAATTCTTACCCGCTTAGCTATTGCCCATCATTGCTTAATGTTGGCCAATTATAATATAACTCTAACCAAAGTGCAATTAGCATTTGTTACCAACCACATTGCAAAATCCAAACACCCCAAACAAATCAATTAAACTGAGCGCAAAACATAAGGAAACATTTATCATGCGATTTGCTGAGGCTGAGAAGCTTTAAGTTGGCCACGACTTTTGCACAAGAGAGATTTAAGTGATTTGCTGACTGCCTTTAAAATCCAACTGAGTTGCGGGTAATAAATGGCCTGGCACTATTTGAATAGTCTCAACCCGAAAATGTTGGTTTGGCATGGTCTTTTTGGTTTATGGGTTTGAGTTTTAATTTAAGTTTTGTTTTAACAGCGCTTCAAAGTGCAAACTGCCTGCATTTTGCAGCAATTTCAGTTGGTTTGCAATTCTTTGTTTTTGATTTTTTTTATAATGTTTTTTTATATTTCTTTTACTTTTGTGTTTCACAATTTGTTACTTTCACATTGCACGCTGCTGTCATTTTGTTGCATGCAACACGCGATGGTCGCTGTCTAGTTTTGTAGGCCGTTTTGGATAAACACCCATATGCATGTGGCATGTGGCATATGGCATTGGTTTTAGCTTTACCTTCAGCTCCAGCGACAGCGACGAACGTTTGCCGCCTGTACTTAAATCATCAAACAAAATCGTTTGATCCATATCGCACAAACTGGCCAACACACAAAATAGTGTGTATGTGGGAGTGTGCGGGGAGGAAGGGGGTGGTAAAGTGACAGCTAACTGCACGTTACAATTGCACCCGCTGGCAGGAGGTTAATTTCCCCCAGGAAGCTCACAACTCAATAACCTTAAGGCCAAATAGCTCGTGCGCTAAGTAAACCTCAACATTAACCAGTCGAATAAAGATGAAAAAGGGCATCAGATTTTGGGGTAGCTGAATAGGAGTGGAGCGTGGGCGATTGGCCCACCTGGTTAGCCACCCGACCGAACAATATGAAATTACCGCCTTGAAATATGAACACCCGCTGAGATTTTATAGCAGTCAACTTTGAATTATTAAATATGTATTTTCCAGGCAAACGCCAAAGCCAGAAACAGAAAACAGCACAGAATGAGAAAGAGCCCCCAATGTGCGGCAATATTCAAGTTTTCACCGATTTCTTGTGTTACGATGTTACGACTCCAACAAGGGAAATATTTGCAAATATTTTCCCAACAAACCTGGAGTGCCATAAAAGTTGCTATAAATGCGCGCAGAGCTTTTGTTAACTTTGAAAGCTTTAAAGTATTTTTGCACACGGCAAAAGCATAATGTATTTACTTGCTGCAAAATGTTTCGCTTAAGCTTGTTGGTTTGTCCAAAGCTCTTTTAAATCGTTGCAGGCTAATGAGCTCCAACTCTAACTCCAATTTCACTGCCAGTGTAACATGTTGTTAGCTGGTCGAACGCCTCGCCTCGCCTCGCCAGTAAGAACAAATGACAGGCCATTAGCTAGTTATTGCGACAGACTGACGGCCAAAAGCACTAAGCACATTAGCAGCTTCCGTTGAATACAGCCGCTTCATAAATGTGCACCTAAGTCATTTTCATCTAAATCAGTTTATATTACAGCTCCCGGCATCGCCACCAGCTCACAGAACATTTATCACACACGCACAAACACCCCCACACATAGATGCGCATATAACTGTATATATTTATAGCGGGGATGCCTGCTAAAAATAGCTTAATTGTATATAAATTCTCATTTCTCTTGCATTTCCTCGATCGTCGTTTGTTTTGGTTTTCGGATACTATTTTATCTTTTTGGTGTCTACATAATTTCTTGTGCACACTTTGGGACAGGTCTCTCCTTGCGTGTGTTTGTGTGTGTGTGTTAGTGTACGCAGAGCGGTGCACTGTGCAAAAATGGTGCTATGTTGTGTTAATTATTTATTAAAGCACAACTGGATTTCTTCTTCTATTTATTAAAAGGGTTGTCGAGCCATATGAATTCATTTAAGCGGAAAACAAACAAAAACACTAATTTCTTTAACAACCTGTTTCAGTTTTACTATGCACAGTTCATTTTTGTATTTTAACGCACCGATTTACTTAATTTCCGCTCGAACTACTTGCTTCCACGACTGCTCGACGATTAACGGTATTCTCATTTTGTAATCGAATATACAACAGATAACACCAAGTACAAACCATTTGCAAGGCGCACTGCCTAACAGACCAAAAAAGTTGACTGAATATTTTACGCAAATTAACTTACATTATGATTTAATAATATTCAATTGATCTTTTTGACACAAGTTTCACACGTTCAACATTTTTGCTGTTAATATCAGTGTCCAATGTTAATGGCATACACGTATTATATAAAATATATAGCAATTTGTATTTGTGAGGGGATTTGAGCTTTGTCCCAGTCCATTAAGCTTTGCTACTCTGCAGTAAATGTTGTTGTTGCTTTTCTTGCAGTGCATGCAAGCTGAATGTTAAGCTTGCAAGTGGCTGTTGCCATTACGCTAGTCGTTGTTCTTGTAGTTTGCTGGCTGTTGTTGTCGCTATATTCATTTGCAGCTTCTTGGATGCTACACTTTTTTCATTTTCATTTCTTTCGTTGCTGTACGGCTGTTTTTATTCTTTCTTTTTTTTAAGTCTACACAGTTTGCACGCATCGGTCCGTAAATTTATGCATTTGGCTATGCGAGTGTAATAAACAAGACCTTCAACCAATGTCTCTCTATCTTTTTCTCTTTCTCAGTCTATCTTTCTCTCACACACACTCTCTGAGTGTCCCTCTGTTCATCTCGCAGATGCTTTGGTCAGCCTTTTGGTGCTGCTGTTGCTACATTTGGTCACTTCCATTGCCGGTGCTGCCAGACTTTATTTTTATGCGTAGATATTAAATGTGTTTCCTGGCACTTTATTCTTTAGCTGTTGCTGCTATTGTTTTTGTTTTTTTTCTTGTTGTTGCTTCCGTTGTCGGCGTATTGTGCCATTTTACACCAACATGACGTCGACAGAGATGTCAACGTCGGCACATTGGCGCAAACGTGCGGATATCGTTTTGAAAAAATAAAGAAAGCGCAATTCAAAAAGTAGCACAAAAAATGAAAGAAAAAATATAAATAAATAAAAATAACGTCGCAAAAAAACGCAAGCGCTCAAAATGCATAAATAGGCAACGGCTCTGAGCCAATGGGGCTAAAATTGCTGCGGTTGTGGCCTCTTGGCTATGATTTGAGCAGCAAGTCATGGCCACATTTCTATGTAAAAAACTACGAGCGCACATAAAACTTTGCCAATTTCAATAACAACATTTCATTTTCAGTTCGCAGCGAGCAATTCTACCCTCCGTCAAAAACGCACGCTGGGGAGCCCAAGCACCAGCCCCAGCGACAGCCAAAGTTTTCGATCGAGCTCGAGCTTGACTCGAGGCAAAGCTGTTGCCGTTACTATATATATATATATATATATATATATATTTTTTTTTTTTTGAGGGTTACGCGTTGGCGCCAATGTGCGTTTGGCTTACGCTGCTGCATTGCAATGCTGACTGTCATGCCCATCTCTTGCAATGCCAGCCGGCACACCTCCTTCCGTACCCGCTGCTGACACCACAATGCGCCGCTGAAAGGAAATTCATAAAAATGTTAATTTTTCCGCCGGAAATATAATTTATGTAAAGCACAGCGGGTGACCTAAGGTATGGCTGGCATGCTACAGCAGCTACGATTGCAGCTGCAAAATGGCAATAAAAAAAATACATATATATATATGTGAATATATAAAAATAAAATAAAATGCGAGGAAAATATATCCGGTGCGAATTACTAGTATATCCCGACGCCGAAATCCAACTGAATTGATTCACAATAAAATGCAGTTAAATTTGCATATAATTTAAACACTTATCCGCGCAAATATGCATGAAATACGACCACTCCCACAATCATCTAATTAATGCAACACGCCCACAGCTACAATAAACAACACACACTGTGGCTGTGTGTGTGCGTGTGCGTGGCTTATTGTTAGCATAGCGGCAACATTTCCAAGTTGTTGCCATGACCATTAATCTTCGCAAGTAGGTAATTGCTTTGCAATTACCCTTTGCAACTTCCACGCGCCTTCAAGCTTCCCACCCCCATACTTCCAAACACCCCTCACTGACTACTTTTGGCATTAACCCGTTCCGTTTGCCATTCCGCAAGCCCATTGCAGGCTAGCTTGCAAATTCGTCCCGCTTTTTTACAGTACTCGCTCGCAAACTCAAACGCAACGCTCCAAATTGGTGAATATCTCAATTTTTGCAAATCATTATGAGTATGTATACAAAAATAAGCTAAAATGTTGCAGTAAACTGCTTAGCAGTCTGTTCCAAGTGCACAAGCATATTTCTAATGTGAAATTTATGACTAACAATCTATGTTTCGTATGCAATTGCTTGAATCTCAGAAAATGACAAAATTGCGAATCCAAATACAAAAATCTTGATCGAAAAATCACTAAGCTAGAGATAAAATTTTTTTCAAATTTATGCTGAATTGTATATTGATTCTTTTTCTGCTAACTCTGCTTATAAGCAAAGCATCAAATGTACAATTTATACAATGACGAATTGAAAATAAAAAAAAAAAGAAAAACTCACTTGACCAAAAAAAACTATTTAAAACTAAAAAAAAATGAACTCAATTAGAAAGGTTTTTGCATTTAATATTCTGATTCTTTAGCATACAAACGCTTTCCTTTTTTTTAAGTGACTATTTGCGATTGATAACTTGTGATATATATATATATATATATATATATATATATATGTATCTATATATGCATATTTGCAAATAACACTTTTTAAAATGAATGATTCATATAGAGAAATGCATTAGTTGTTCAAAACGTGTTTGCTTAAAAGTAAATGCACAATTTATGTATAATAAACAATGAGAACATGCAATGTATCTCTGAAATAAATATAAATATTCAAGCGTTAAAAACATTGAAACTACAAGCTACAATGTTTATAATTAAGTTATGCAGTTCTTATGCATTTCGAATTTCCTAGTGACCACTGTATTCTGTCTCTCTCTCTCTCTCTATCTCTCCGTATCTCACATACACACACACACACACACACATACACATTCACACTCTATCTCCATCTCCCCGAGCGTATCTCTCTCTATGCCGCTTTGCCGCTGACTCTGCCGCTGGCTTTGCTGTGGTTACATTTCAACGGAAGTCCCACGCAACGCCCGCCGGCAACAGCTGCATGCAACCAACACCCGCCACCGGCCCCTTCCACTCTCCCTTCCTCACTTTATGTACGACAATGTCGGTACATAACACGACCCGCGAAGGTTGCAGCAATGGCTCTGACTACAGCTCCGGCTGTGGAGCTGTGTCTGCACTCTATCTCTTCCTTTCGTTCTCTGTCTCTGTATCTCTCTTACAGCGCCACACACTCCTATGTCCTTCCTCCTATGTGCTTCGAAACGTGGCCCTCGTCATGCTGCGCCTTCATTGTGTTAATGCTTTTTGTTAAGCTACAAGGCAGGAATAAGGCGAGACGAGACGAGATGAGACGACAAGTTGGCAGAGACTGGCACAGGACGCAATACGAACTAGAGCTCTTAGAATGAGGAGCAATGAGCAGCTATGCAGTGCACCATTGTGCAGTTTTGCAGCGTGTGTCGCTTTTTGCAAATGTTTGCAACATACACATTTACAAAGACACTGTTAAAACGGCAACGTCAACAGCAACAACAACAACAACAACGCCAACGATTATCTGCAACGCAGTCTGCATTTGAAGCTACTTTAATATTCGCAGCTATGCACATAAAATGCAGCTCCTAAAATACTAAAGAATTTAAATCTGTTCCTGCATTTGGTTGGCAACACAATCCTTTTAGTAAACCAATCCGCTAACCGGCTTGCCTAACGAACAAACTACTCTTTTGTCTTCATCATATTTTACAAGATTTTATTATAATCACATAACTTGCTGATGACTTTGCTGTAAACTAAAAGGGTGCTTACTTCACAATTTGCTAAATTATTCACTCGCCAAGTTTGGCGAATTATGCAAAGCACTTCACAATACCAGTGCAAAGTGTCAAAGTTAATTTGTTCACTTGTTTTTATTTGGGAAAATATCAAAACATGAAAAAAATAAATCTTATTTTTTGTACCAGCGTTGGAAATCGAGTTAGACAAGCACACTCAGGTTTAAAGGCACAGACAAACCAGCATATATGAAATATTTATGAAGTAAGTGTTCTCAAATTTTAATAGTAAATCTCTCAAATTCACTTAAAACACACTTGAAACTCTGAGTACACATTAAGTAGCATGTTCTGGCACCTCTTAATTGTATAAATTGAGAGGTGCATAAAAATTGGGCAGCTGCCCTGAAATATATACTACACTTTTACAGTAAATTAATACTGCTTGTTTGTGAGATAATGAGACTTTTCACATGGATACTTTTCATTTATTGTGCAATTATTGTGCTGGTATGAAAACTGAAAAACATGTGTTGTCTTTACATTAATATTTAAAATAATTAATTTTAACCATCAAGTTATTAATATTGACGATAATAATTATCATTTGTGCATCAGCTTATAATCAGACATTGTCTTTTCCTTTGAACAACAAATTGATTATTGCAATGCAAAACAAAAAATTGTCAATACAGCGTCTTTTAAAACAGTGATCAATTTATTTGGTTTGAAATGGCATAATGATTTGTCATTCTGCTTAAATCTATATACAGAAAGTACTTAATTTTCAGAAGTTTTTTACGGGGAATCGAAATTACGTATTTGTAAGGTATCACAATTGTACCATACAGTTTTTCTTATTTGTTTTTTTTTTACCTGTTGTAGGTTTTACAAAATGAGAAATTGCTTGCTTACAATAGACAGCTGTGAAATAATTATGCCGTATGCTAATTTTTCTGCTTAACATACATTTTCAATGTTTAATTCTTAAAAACTTCTCTTTTGACATTAAGCACCACTTTGAACAGAGCCAATTGTATGGAGTCGCATTAGCCACTTTATTAATAATTAAAAAGCGGATTGCGTTTTTAATTGTTTAAATTAATTTACATGTTGGCAGTTGGATGGAACTTCAATAACCAATGCCCAGCGGTTATAAAATCTTGTTCGCATTGTTAATGACAGTTTTCATACGTAGAGCGCACAACTAAAATTACATCAAATTAAAACCATTTTCATATTCCAGCATGGTACGTGGTTAATTCTAGAATTAAACCCTCATTGTGGTTCTCTTGAATATATGAAATAAATATAAATTAAACGCACAATTAAGTTGAGTCTTTTGCAAGGCAGATATATAGAAATAGTTGGACCAGTTGAGGGAATGGAACCTTTTCTATGACTCTCATTACTTTTTGTTTTTGGGTACGCACTTGTACACTTTCATTAAGTGTACAATTTTCATAGAAAAGGAACAAAAGATTCAAAAAATTCGAATGTGCAAGTCGCTACTGCTAGACTAGAAGCTATCCTATAGACAAACATATTGATTTCCTATCAGTCTACAATAAGATAAGATTAACTTCTTAATTAGACATTGAAGTGGAATGCTAATAAAATGTAAGCCTTCTTTAATGAAATCATGAAGTTATTCACGAACTTTGAGTTCATTGAGGTAATAAATGAAATCGCAATTCACCTTTACAACAAAACATTGTGTAACCTTCAGCATCTTATTGATGAGTACAGGGTATTGAAATAAAACAAATTACAGCATTCCTGAAAAAGGAATGGGGCCAAAGCAAGATAACGTTTACAAATTACAATTGAAGCCATGAAATAAAAGTTAAGTGTCATTGGCAAGCACTTAAAGATAAGCTGAACTTTGTTCTTTGGTTTCAGCACAAAAATTTGCTGACCTTTTTCCATTTGTTGTATTTTCTTTCTTTTTTAATTATCATAAAGCAAACAGATGTAAATTGCGAAAGTCTGATTAACGAGGAAGTTGGATATAAAAGACTAAATCAATTAGCAATGCGACATATTCTGTTGCCTTAAAACTTATGTCCAACAGTATCTACTTACATAACTCAAATAGGAAAGCTGTTAGGTAAATACCACTGTGATAACTAAACTCCAGCTGTCAGAAAGTTTATTCAAAATGTTTAGTTATATATGTTGTTGGTGTTGTTGTTATATGTTCTTGCTACTTTTGTGCAGTCACCAAGAACACACATACACACTCACACTTACACACGCATAGAGAGAAAAACACACGCACACAAAACTTGCATTTTTCCAATAAGAAAAGGCGAAGGTAACGCCGAAAAATTGTTCAAGCAAAAACAACGCCTGATATAATATTATAAAACGGCAACGGGAGGGCTTCTTACTGAAGCGATAAAGTCAGCTAGTAGGACAAAAGGGGTTTAGGATTGTGGGATGTGGAGGATTGTGAGGGTTGGAAGTTGAGTAAGTAGACAGCCCCATCAAGAACTAAAACAGCTGCTCTTTGGACAATAACTGGGGCCAGCGTCAGTGCGAAAAATGTGAGTCAAAGTAAGAGAGCCGGATGCTGATGCTGATGCTTTTGTTGCCGTAGCTATAGCTAGTTCTATGTTGGGTTTTCTTGGTTCAGTTTCTGGGTGGTGTGTCTGCAACGTCTTCAGTACTGGCAACAAATCGTTGAAATAAATGAAGCGCACTGGGCGAAATCAGCAAAAGTTTTCTACAATTTTTCTTTACTTTGCAGCAGTCAGTTTCGCCTGCTGCCTTCACCTCTACAAACTCATCGTCAAGCTCTGCCACGAGTTGGTTTTACTTTTGGCTCTGCGACATTTTTGGATTTCGGCTAACGCTTAAGATGTCACCCCGTCCCCAACCCCCAATCCATTCCTCTAAATACCCCCCCATGGCCATTGTTGACTTACAAATTTAGGTTGCTCGACGCAAAAGTTTGTTTTGAATTGTAAGTAATTTTTGATACCTTACATACTGACATTTCGCATAGGTAGCACTGTTTCCATTTGCGTATATTTTGCGAGTATGGGAGAAATGTGATGGGGCAGAGGGAGGCTGTAGTAAAGCTAGGTCGAATCAAAAGAATTTCTTAGTAAGGGGCAGACAGTCAATCAATTAAAGCTAGGGCCCACGCTTCGAACTTCTAGGCAAAGTTGAAGCAACTTCTCCCCCACAGTGCTGTATGTTCCAGTTCCACCATTAAGTCCCATAAATTTATACATAACTGTCAAAAGCAATTGCCCTTAGCCTTTGCAGCAGTTTAAACTTCGATGATATATTTGTATATAGTATATGCACATACATAAGTATATATAAATCTTAACAGCTCTTAAGCGAGTATACAGCGTATGTGCGAGGTTTGATTAAAATATTTCGGGACCAACATAATACTACAAGAAAGTTGGAAAAATATATGCGCATTCGTGTATTAAGGATTGATTAAAAAAATAAATAGTCAATTACAGGTATGAAATAAATTGAGAATTTTTAAAATTGAAAGATATGCTGAGATAACAATATTTCCTAAACTTAAGTTCTTTGCATGTATATCGAATAGTACTACTTAACTATATATCAACAACGCTTGCTGAAGATGCTTGTAAATACTTTATCATATAATATATAACATAGTTCATCAGACAGATTCTTGCTTAGTATATTGAATTGAGCAGATTTTCTAAATATTAAATCTAATTTCATTTAAATATAACGAATGGCATTTGCAATATTTTATAGCAAATGCAACACTTTTTTAAAGATAAGTTTATTATTAAAGCGGGAAACCCATTAAGCTTATGAAGCTTGGCTTATCATGTCACAAAACCATTAATGATCTTTGTATCCCCCTTACATTATGTTAAACGTTTTAAGCCGCCCTCGAGTGTAATGCAAATCGGCATTTTGTGAGCTGACAATAGCAGATATCGTGATATTATTGTTGTGAATGTCGTTGTTGCTGTTATTGTTGTTTTTATGTTGTATTATTGTTGTAGCTGCTGCTGTGAACTGGCGCACTCGTTTCTCTATTGTCTGGTCTACAAAATGGCAGTCCTTCTCAATGTATGTATATGTGTGTGTGTGTGTGTGTGTGTGTGTGTGTGTGTGTGTGGGTATGAGTGCGTGTGTTACTTTGTGCTTCCCATGGTATGCGTGTGCGTGTGTGGCTCTCAACATGCCAGTCAATTTATACTAATTGTAAGTGTCAGATACATTTGTCAAAATTTAAGTTATGGTTGCGGCTCAGGCTGCTGTTATGCGGTTTTCCCCAGCGGATTGTTGTCAGTGCCTTGTGTCTTGTTTACTATATGTATGTGTGCCATGAAAAATTGTTTATTGTTGAATATGTTGTGTTAAGCAACTTGACAAAAGATATATATATATATATACATATATATGTATATATATAAATTAAATATAAATTTATACACTCCAAAACGACCAACAAACCACCGCAATAGAAAACGTTCCATTCTGTTGACAACATTTGAGTGTGTTTTTAAATGGTTTTGCAGCTGTTTCTCAAGTCGAATTTTCATTCCATTCGCAAGAGAAAATCACTAGAAATTACACAAAAATAACAAGAACAAAAAAAACACAAGTTTCGTAAGCTGCTTAGTTGCAAGTTGTGATTAGCAAATAGAATTCCACAGCAGCTTGTGGTTGCAGCGCGATGCGGCTTCCATTAACACAAAAAAAATAAAAGAAATGGAAGAAAAACTCATCACTCCTACAGCCCACAACAGCCACCACTAAAAAAACCTAAAAACAAAAACTGAATTCTCCACATAAAAAAAAATGAACCACTCACTTCCAATAAAAAACGTATGAAAAATGAGGTTACACTTCTCAAGTAGAAGTGCTTATACCCTTTCCAAAAATATGCAGAGCTGTTGTGATCGCAATTAGCCTAAGCTAAAATATATTAAAGACAGTTAAATTTCTCAATAATGTTGAATTAAACAACATAGTGGTTTTAGGATTGATTTATTTGTTCTGTTTGATTTAGCCATTATTTTAATTACAAGCTTATTAGCTCAATTAACCTAACTCTCGAATGCCTTTCTAATTTCCATTTATTCCTTATAGATTTCAATTAAAATCTTAGTAAAGCTGATTTATGTATTTCATAAACTTTATTATAATCATAAAGCCTTTCACTATCCTTAATATATTCTGCCTCTCTCTTTCCGCCCGTATTCTCAACATTCCAGCATAGTCATAATGCCTGATTATGCTCTGATATTAGATGTGGCAAACATAATTTTTTATTTAACGTTTTTTTCTAAATTTTTTTGGTTTTATTTTGGAGGTTGGCTGGTTAGCAGGCGGTTTGTGCCTCACCACGCTGCAAGCAGAGGCAAATTTAAATGTTTTTAGTTAAAGCGGATTAAAAGTTCGCTGCACGCCGCACATACATAACCCATGCACAGAGTCACCAGAAACCATTTGCCGCTAACTCTTTCTGCACCAGCCTCTCAGTCCAGCCAGCAATAACCCCTTCTCCAGCACCATCCTGCTCTCGTTATAACCATGTGGCCTAGTTTGGCCCTGGCTGATGCTCAGCTAACCCCGTGCATAATTAACGTGGCCCATCGTTTTGGCCTGACTGCTGCGGCCTGTTATAAGCTAACAGTTACGCATTGCCCACTCTTAGCCAAGGCAAATTGATGGCCAATGCGATGGGGCAAATAGACGAACGGATGGACGGCCGGACGGATGGAACGCA
Organism: Drosophila setosimentum; assembly: GCA_035043505.1. Taxonomy (NCBI): domain Eukaryota; kingdom Metazoa; phylum Arthropoda; class Insecta; order Diptera; family Drosophilidae; genus Drosophila; species Drosophila setosimentum. The sequence goes on along the minus strand of JAWNMY010000023.1, from coordinate 818,268 downwards.
CGTCTTTTATTGGCAAAGCATAAATTATGAAGCGAATCCCAAAAACTTGTAAGCTGCTGGCCAAAATTTTGATTGTCTTTTAAGAACCATGCAAGGCGCTTATAATAATGGATAAGGATGAGAATGAGACTGAGACTGAAAATGGGGTGGTGTGAAGTGGGCTGCGGTTGGTGTACTTATAACTGCCATAAATTGTTAGGCTTACAATAGAAAATTAAATAGTGTCATGGATTATGGGACATTGACAGGCTGGACAGGCACTGATTTAAGGGGAAATTACTTGAATTTACAATTGATTTGAAAAGCCGTTGTCCTCCAGGCTGACATCGCTGCTGCTGTCGCTGCTGGCGTTGATGGTGGCGTCGACGTCGGCATATTTGCTGCACACTGACAGGATGTCATTTGAAGCCACCCAACCAAAAAACACCGAACACTTTTCCCAAAAACCACCTTCCTATCGCATAGCAGCGATAACGAACACACTGCCAAAGTGTGAACGTTGTTGTTTCTGATGCTATTATTGTTGTTGTTGTTGAATTTGTTGCTGTTGTTGCAGTGCAGCAAACAAAACTGAGGTAAGGTTGTTTGGGTGGCTAACAGGTGCATTCGGTGCAGGGGTCTTAGGAAAAACGTGAACTGTTTGCTGCTAACGGTAACAGTTTTCAATAAATACTTTCGCCTATATATGGGTGAGGGTGTATGCGAGTGTGGATATGTGCATGTGTGTGTGCATCTGTTTGGATGTGTGGCCAAAAAGTTTTAACTGCTCGCTTGACGGTGCCTCATTTTTACCCTTGTTTTCCGGCAAATACATTTCACTTGAGCATGAAGTTTGTTCAATGCCGAGATAATTACTATTTTAACTACGACTCTAAGACTCACAATTCATAATACTTAATTACCAAATCAATAGACGTAACCACTTGTATGCCGCGTAAAAATGGTACCTGATTGACATATCAATATTATTTTTCGAAGGCTACTTATTATTTGTTGAATCGTATTGGGATCACCTAATTATAATATAATATGAGAGCCTGGCAAAACCAAAAATATTGATTTATTTATTCAAGTCTAGTTCGACCACATGAAGCGTGCACTAAGGAGCCTCGTCAATTAATGGCACATAAAAAATACTATATATATATATATATATACATGTTGTAAGTTGGTTCAAGTTGCGTATTCAAAAAGTTTCATTTAAACTTTTCTTATTAGTTTCTAAACGCGAGTTAGATAATCGTTTAATTTTTAAATTAAATTCAAGCACTTCTTTCTTGAGATATGTTTATATATAGGACAGATAGACAGACAGATAGATAAAGCAGCAACATTATAGTAAATGGAAAACCTTAACTCAACATTCATACTATCTTTGTTACAGTGGTTTTATCTCCCATATAGATTATCAAATATTCGACTTATCTCAATGTCTGCTTAAGTCTGTAAATTTAGTACATATCTTCAGTACATCATACTTTTCATAATCACATTTCAATGTTGGTCTATTAGATTTCCTTAAGATAATACAGTAGTCATTTAATCCAGGGAATGACAATTTAGGAGGATTTATAGTGTGAGATAAAACAGCGAACATGTCTTTTGACGGCCTATGCAAATTTTGATTCGACTTCTGCTTCGAGGTATGCCCTACAATGTATTTTAATAATAACCTATTAGCAGCAACTAAAGTAAGATATTAAAAAATAGATGTGCAGTTAATTATCTGTAAGTTAATGTAAATTTTCTTAGCCTGCACATATTCATATCTGAATATACAAACTTCGATTGTGTCTATATAAACCAGGAATCGATCATCAATACTTTTAATCTTAGAGCATTTTCGATTCGTTTGTCTGAAAAACTAATTTTCGCTTATTCATGCATTCTGTTATTTTTCTTTCTATTTCTTTTTTTTTTTGTTGACTGCTCATTTTCATGACGCGCAGTTGGCATTGTGCAAGGCGTGCCTATAAGGGGCTGGAGGCGTGGCGTGTGCTGGAAAACTTTACGCTTTGTAATTGTGTAATTATGGGAAATTAAAACTGTTGGCAAAACTTTCTGCACACGTGGGTCCGTGGGCAAAACGAATGCCGGATCAGTGCGGCTGCAGAGGAGCAACTGTGGCAGCGAACGAGAACTTAGCAAAGATACGGGGGAGACGTCGGGCGAAAGGGCGCCGGGTTCTGATGAGCGGAAAGTTGTTGCCTGCGCTTTGCATGTGCGGAAATCTGCATAGATAATTTTTTGGGTAGAAATCGATAAATGCTTGCAACTGCAGCAGTGCTTGCTGGGTGCCTATCTAGCTAGTTTATAAATATATTTTTACAAAACTATATATATATTTATAAATATATATATATGCATAAATTTGTGTATATCGGGTGTTCCTGGTTATAAGGTCGCCAGGGTTGCGTTACCTCATCCCCCTCCTCTCACCCACCCTATCAATGCGAATTCTGTGTTCGTTTTTATGCAAGTGCTTTCCATGAGTGAGCGATTTATGTTAAGTACACATGCTCTCATTCGATCCCATTGCACTTACGACTCGCTCATACACACACAGACATACACGCATTCGGAAATATACAGCAGCACACAGAGACACTTGGAGACATAGTACACATGCATATAGGAGACATCTGCAGAAAATGAGTGTCACAAACACGCAAACAGATACAAGGACGACAAGAAGAACGTGTGTGCCCCATAACAATAAAAATTTATTTTCAACTTTTTATCTTAGTCACCTCACCACCACGCCCCCCTTTGCACATTCATCCTCGACACGACCCGCACGGAAGCTATCCTCGTCCAGCACTTGGTCCGTCCTTATGTGCGCATACATATACGTATACATATTATTATAAAGCATTCGCCTAGGTGTACCAAAGACATTGCGAACCAAAGAACTCAGCCAAACAGAACTGAACTGAACTGAACAGCAGGAGCCATCCCACACCAGTGTCCTACACCTCACAATGAGATGTGCTTAACTGTTTTCTGCTTGCAAGCGAACATGTGTGTATAAATATCCTGACGCCTGCAGCAAGTAAGGCAAGAGAGTCATCGAGGTAGCAGCAGGACCATCAAATTGTATTTGTAGCCAATACAAATGAGCATACGCCAGCCCATTTGCCAAGTCATTTGGGCCAGTCAGTCAGACATTCTGGCAGTCATTGTTATGCCCAATACCACCACGCACTAACCACAGCCACTGACAGCCGCGCTGCAATCCATGTATATCACTCGACCAGCCTCCAGCGTGGGGCTGAGAACTAAATAGAGCGATTCCGACTGGCAGTTAACCAACTAACCATGGAAATACTTTCTGAATTTACGAAAATACACACACAGCAGCAAAAGCAGTGGCATCAGCGACATCCAGTGACATCCACACATCGCAATATCGTGACAGGCATGTGCCACTAAGGAAAATTACGTAAGGTTACGCCTACTTGGAAGACAACCTTTTGATAAAGGCAATATGGAAAAACTATGTAAATGAGTTTAGGTTTTGCACAGATAGAAAAAATACGAAACTTAAAGCCGGCTTCACATATATAAAATTTAATAATATTATAAACTCAGATCTCTAAATTTGTATACAATATTTAAATAAAGCTGTCTTACAGCTGACTAAACCTTGAGCTAACTGCAATTTTTGCAGCAAAGGACTTCAGGTATTCAGATAACTGAGTGTAAAGCATAAATTTAGCATTTCCATAAAATTTTAAAATCAGTAAAATTTAACATACTGGATTAAATATTTTTGACCTCTTTTCATAATTTAAATCTGTTTTTCGCTAGGCCTGTAATTGATTGACCTACCTTGGTTGTATTGAACTAAAGCCAGCACAAAGCATATTTGTATTAAATCCCCTATATTGATTTTTTACTTTGATACCGAAGGTATCATGGTATATTGGTTTTGTGCAATGTCCGTCATGCTGTCATGCAGACGGACAGCATGAACGCAACTTTTCGACACCCTTAGAAATAGAGACTTGAAACTTGAAACATATACTGGTCTGTACCCATGTCAGATAAAAGTGTAAAAATTGGAGTGCTACGTTCACTGGGGGCCTATGAAATCGAGAAAATCGGTAATTGCAAATAAAATAAAGCCAGATATCTCCAAATATGGTTTTTAGATTGTAGGTTAGTAGGTTCCGCAGCTTTTGAGTCAAATTTGGAAAGTGTATTAATGGTGGCCACGATTTATAACCACTCCCCCACATGCGCCCATAATTACCAAAGCCAATATTTCGGAAATTGTAAATAATTGTATATACCTGTTAGTGTAAATCCATATATATATAAGACCATATGTAACACACACTTTGAACGAAAAAGTGAAAGGTATCTTGCCAAATGGACTTCTGCCCCCGATAACGAAAAAATAAAAATTATCATCAGCCGCGAACACACGCCCACCCCCTCAACGCCAACTTTCAGAGCCCATTTCGTCCATAATTTAAGAGCAACAGTTTCCTAACAAGAAAAGAAGATTACTAGGAATCTTCTCAAAGATTTTTTTCAACCATGTCCACTAAACCCTATATCTTCCGTAATTTCAGAGCTACACTTACCAAATTTGAAAGAAAGGTTAATAGGGAACTCTTCCAATAATTTTTGCGGCCACACCTACTCTATCCCCCAGAAGAAGCCTATGTAGACCGCAATTAGAAAGGCTACACCTACCCAGTTATTTGCCATCAATTATCAGCTGGTATTATGTATGGTATCAAAGTATTTCGGAGTCGGTTACGCCCGATTGAAACGTTCTCTCTTGTTTAGTTTGGTTTCAGTTTGTCAAAATGTGAATATATATTTTTTATTACTTCATTTTACTTAACTTAGCTTAAGTTTAGCTTTTTTAGGCAGAGTTTTGTACAATCACAGATCAGCCTGGAATATTTTCAAACCACAACCATAAGTTTTGCCACTTTCAAAAATAAAACTTAACCACTATTTTAAATTAATTTGCTGATTCCAAATATTGCACATATATATATACACAATTGTATATTAATGCGGACAGATGAATTAATCTAATTTACGGTTTGGAAGTAAGCCGATTTATTACTCACTAGCTCCATTTTCCCATGTATCCAAATTAAATTAAATTAAATAAATCAAATGCAAAAATGATGAATTGATAATAAAGATTATTATTTTGCTGGAACGTGTTAATTACAAAATCCAGAAAATGTTAATGACAAAAACAGCATAATTGCCATGTCACGTAGATTCAATTAAAAATGCACAAGCGTATTATTAACATATAAATAAATACAAGTATGGATGTATATTTGAATACATGTATTTTTGTGTCAGTGTGCTTATGAATGGCATGAATAAGTAGTTTGACATACAAATCTGATTGGGCTATGCTGCATAATAATTTAATCTCTCAACGATTTCCGAGTAGCTGTCAAAGCTGCTGTCGGCAACCAGATTCAGAACGAAGACTGAACGCAATTGGAGCAATTGCAGTTGACTGAAATTTTTAGCTTTACCCTCCCATTCAGCCTCTCTCTCTCTCTCTCTCTCTCTCTCTCTCTCTCTCTCTCTCTCTCTCTCTCTCTATCTCTCTCTATCTCTTTCTCTGCCTGCAAATCCTACTTCAACTGCTGCTGCTTCTGGTGGTGGTTCTGCTGCTGCCAATCGACATCGCAGTGTCGGCAATTTGATGCAATGTTGCATGTCAACTTAAGTTTGTGACTTTTTCAACCAATATTGTAACATGGTATTATAACGTAGACAACTCTAACAACTAATTGGCAGATTTTCAAGTGCGGCTGAGAGAAAATCTGTGATTTTAAAGCTCACTAACGAAGCAACTAAAATTGACTAAAAGGTTGTTGCTCATAAATTTTAATTTGACTCGAACATTTACCCGTTATCCTCCTGGACATGGCCGTTGCCGCGGCTTTATGAAATGTCCACTTCACTAGGCACACACATAGAGTGAAAGAGATAGAGTGAATGGAATTGAGATGGAGTGAGAGAGAGAGAGAGTGTGTGATAGGGAGTTAGCGTGCCGTTTCAGTGGACGCATTTACGCACACCGCAATAATCCCCGGCATAAACATTGGCAAATCCGTTTGCGTTTTGTACAAACATGGTTAAAACGTATTGGCAACAAAATGCTAAAGCTGCCAAGTCCAAAGTTAGCTGTGAAGGAGGGGCAATAGTACAGTTTGGGACTAACAGCTGCACAATGAGCCGCGTCGACAGAAAAGGCAGGCGATTATTTTGGCACGTGGGCGCGTTTGTTAGCATTAAGTCATAAAAACGTGTCCCATGGACACAATCACACACACTCAGACACACACACATACACACACATACACAAGCATAGACGCAATCATCCGCCCAACTCCAGAGACACACACATGCCACCAACATACTCACATGTACAAATGAGCTACACGGCTAAGTCAATGCCCACTTTCTATGCAGTCTGCAAAATGCCCAAAGGCAAAGCACAGACCCAAACATGCCAGGGGCTAATACACCCTGTCAATGCCTCTGTCCCTGTCTCTATCCCTACCTGCTACTGTGGTTACTGTTGCTGCTACTGTTGCCAGGTGTATTGGCACTTTGGCTCCTTATCGCTGCGCACAATTCGACAAGTTGCAAAGTCTTCAGCCCCAGCCCCTAAAGCATACAATGGCAAAAAAAAAATACTTGTTAGGGGACGATGGCCGGCTGGCTGTCTGTCCCACCGCACACTGGACCCCAAAATGGAGGGCTGCTGCTGCTGCTGCTGCGGCTTGCTAAGCAGCCGTAACTACGCAGCTCAAAAAAGCTACGGTCTTGTCTACGGCAATGAACAGTACCTGCAGCTGCCGCACCTACAGCGGCGATTGCAGCAAAGTTAACAAGGTTTTACCATTCCCTGGTCGGTCAATAGAGGTAGGAAATATCTCTGACATATCTCTGACACTGATTGTGATATCTCTGACTCCATCAGTCTGATATGTTCTTGGCTTCTTCTGTATCTAAATTATAAATAATAGTTGCTTAACAGATACTTCATTTTGAGTTTAGATTCTAAGATTGAATTTCGATCTAAAATTTTCGCATATTTATTTTTGCATTCCAGAAGTTCCATAACGATCGTATAATAAACTTTTCAATCTTATATACGTGCATATACCATAGACAACTTTCTAGACAACAGTGTATTTTAAAGTTCACCATAATATTTACTTGATTTTGTTTGGCTTGCGTTTTACTTTGTTTTGGCTCTTCAGCTCTTATCTCATTATTACAGTTGTTCTTCAATTATCATCAGTTTGGAACGCAATAAACTTGTAATTGGCATTACTGATGCACTTTAAGCCGTTAACCACTTAACTGAAATTCGTTCAGTAGTTACCCTATAACTGAAGTTGGTAGAAAACTCAACGTAGCCCTAATTATGGTAAGAGATTTCTCCTACTTGCACTTTCTAAGTGGTTGTATCTATGTGAACAACAACAGTTCTTATAAATAATAGGTATATTCAACGAACTTCATATAAACTGAAGCAGTATTAACAAAGTAAAATAAACCATAGAAAATATAAAGCAAAAGACTTTGTGAAAGACTTGCGAGTCAAACAGTCTTAAATTAGTGTTTAAGTGTTTATCGATAATGGAATTCTCAATGGAAATCAGTGTGCCCAAAAAAATTCCGAGAATTCCATGTACATATGTATTGGCCAATTGTGGAGCGATTAATTCGAGTGCCGCAAGCTACTTACACACATACGCATACATTTTGTATGTGTCTTAAGAGCATGTTTCGCTTGGCAACTTAAGCAATCTGATATCTGGCTTATTCAACTTTTGCTGGGTGTTGCCTTGTGCCTTGCCTTTAAGCCTTGTTAACTGTCACAATGGCTTTTGGCACATCCGCAACTCACTTTCCATGCAATTGGCTTAAGCAATTTTCATTTAGTTGTGGTCTGCTCTACCCATTTTTCTACACCCGCTCCGCACTTGTTAGCACCCCTTTGCATTTTTCTGCTTGCTATAACTGTGGCTCTATTGACGCCAGCTCGTTTCAGAGCATTTCTCGCACATCCGATTAGCAATTTTCATTCACTTGAACAATTTCAATTTTTTGTAGTTGTTTTTCGTCTGGTTGCTGCCGATGTTGATCCTCTTTCTGTCTTTTAGTTTGGTTGTTGTCTTAGCTAAAGCTCATCCATATCATACCTTTTTATGGTCTTGCTCTAAGCTGCAACTCTTTCACCCAACGTCACTGCCACTGCCACTGCCACCGTCCCCCGTAAGTAGCTCAGAAACATTATGCGCACAGCCCACAAGCACTTTCCATGCGTTTAAACAATTTTCATTTTATTTCATTCTTCTGAATGCACATACCCTGTTGATGTGATAGTAAATGTGGCATATTGTGGCACGCACCCAATCATTCAGGGTGGCTTGCACTTTTTGAAGTCATTTATTATTATTTTGCATATATCTGTATACATACGTCATGTTAAACTTCAATAGTGATTCAGTGTGTCAAACTTTGCAGATAGCTACTTAAAATTTCTACTACTTGTAAAACAAAACTTTACTGTGGAAAGTAACTAAAAACAAAAGTTGGATGGCTCAAAACTTAAGCCCCTACTACTTGCAGGGTATTTATTTAGCAAACGATATTTGGTGCGCTGTCAATACTGTGGCCAGTCTTATTTGCTATCCCTGGGGTGTGCAGTTGCCTGCTGTTCAAAAGTAACCAGGATGAGGGTATTTGTGTAACTCAATGCACTGGACAGCCCACTGTGTCGAAGCTCTTGCTGCAGTCCTGTTTGGCTTTTACAAAATGATGATAAAAATTTCATAAATATGCCTAATGCGTTACATTCCCTTATTCCATTCTAAGCCATTAACTTTCCCCTTTTCTCGTTCTCTTTCTCAATTTCTTGGCAAATACATATACATATATGTGCACGTATATTTTATATCGTAAAATATTTAATAGCCGTAAGTGTTTGTCGGCGCTAAGGGGCATGTTCGGTGCTGCGTATATACCTTGGCCATTAGGTAGTCTGGGCAACGCACTGGCCATCATTTGTCTCCGTCTCCGTGCTCTGTAAGCAATTTTTATTAAAATTTATATAAAGAAAATAAAAAAAAAAAACCAGCGAACATAAAGCAAAAATATCGATGCATGAATATTCTGACCTATCCCCCAATAAATTTCAAAACGAACGCATTGAATAAGACGTGATTTTCAGCTTACACACACGTACACATGAGCCACACCTAAACAGGTTGGGGATGGGTGAATCTTTGTGGGTGGTTCGAAGGTCGCGGACTAGGGTCGCTCCGGCTCTGTTTACTACTGCATGGCACGTATTTTGGATTTCTCCTAAATTTCAACTTAATATTTGTGTCCCTGTGCGAGTGTGTGTGTGTGTGTGTGTGTGTGTTTGTGTGTCTGTGTTTTTGCGAAAAATTTGCTCTCTTTGAGTCACTTCACAAAGTGTGGAAGCATGGTTAGCGGGGGGAGCTAGCATCTCGAATTTTAGCCCCGGGGAATTTTTTTGGCGTGTTAATGCCTTTTGGCTATCAATTGACCATTATACGCTGGATTCTTGAACCCGGACTCGCAGTTCCGGACGCCTCATCCGCTACATAACCATTACCAGTCTGTAATTCCGTTGTGATTTGGGATTAGGTCTGGGCCTCGGCGCATGAACACGCTATAAAAATATCTTGGCCAAGGCAATTGAATAAATTGTGACCTTTAAATTGATTCCGTTTGCAGCTCTTATTGCCTTGCTCTCGCTCTCTCTCCCAAGTAAATAAAACTTGAAAAACCATTTATTTCTTTTTGACTTCTGTACCCTTTTATACTTTTATTCTTTTTGTTTGTTTTTGGTTTTGTTAATTTTTTTTTACGCTTATTTTTTCCTGTGTTGTTTTTTGTGACCATTCCCCGCGGCACGGCACGTAAGCTGCTAGAGAGTTTTATAAGTCCATTTGGGTGTTTGCTGTTTTTAAATCGAAATATAAATAAATGTTTACTGTTGTTGTCGCCGTTGTGTTGTCATTGTAATTGTTATTGTATTATGTTGACACATACTCACAAACACACACGCACACATAGAAAACCATAATAAAAGCGCCGAGTAACTCATATACGCACCCGCCCACATGATGACCACAAGTCGGTCTATTAAGCCGCTTAATTAGTCTGCCATTTTGGGTGCACTGCAGCGCTGCGAAAACTGTCGGATTTAAGGGTCAAACATGGCCAACGTATTGTATGTAGAAGAACATCGAACCAAAACGGGATGAAACAACGCATTTGACACATTAATTAAATATTGGCATAATAGGATAAACGATACGCCACTTTTTTGCTCGTTAGCTTCAATCATTAGGCATACAGCCGTTAAAAGCCTCCGTAAGCCTCACATCAAACTTTATTTGGACTTCTATTTGCTGGGGCTTTCAGCTTATTTAAAGCCATTCCCGTTACATTATTCAAGTACGACAGTTGCCAACTCACTTAAAATCGAGCAACAACCGAGTCCAAGGCATAAGCCAAATGCCACTGTTGCCAACTTGACTGTAAGTCAAAAGCAATATCACAAAGAACACTGTTGCCAACTCACCAAAGCGTGCATACTTCTATCCTCGAATAAATATCAGAAGCCAAGTGCCAGTGTTGCCAGATAACCTAAACCTAAATTTTCATTATGCCAAGTAATGCCTTATGTTTATTGTATTTATCGTTATCCCATTGCCCAGGCTGAACAATTTAAAAGCCACTCAATTTTAATATTTTAACCATAACCATACTTTTATTATGGAGAAACATTTTTCATTTTTGGTTTTTGTTTAAACAGAAAACGTTACTTATTATTTGTATTTTGTTTATCAATTTTGTTTTGTTTTGTTTGTATTTTTTTTTTTTTTTTGGTTTTGAATTTTTTAATTGAAATTTGTCAACTTGGGGCGTTTATACTTATCGCTTAAAAGTCTTATCAAGACCGCTTAAAATCGAGCGCTAAATTTACAGTTATTCATTTATGTATCAATAATCAATAATTTACACGATGATGGAATACATAGAACTTGATGGCAGACAACCAGGTAAGAACTTATAGGTATACACTGAATTTTTTGTTAAAGATTTATAAATTTGTTATTTTTTTTTACTTTATTTTTTATGAAATGGGCGAAAAACAGTTAATGTTGTTCTAGTTGTTGGTTTTAAGTGTTTATTAAAATGTATTTGTTTTGTGTAAATAATGAATGATGCAAGCCGAATAATAACAAATATTTATACTATATACACAGTAGATGGCCGCACATTTAATAATTGTTGCTATTTTATTATTAATTTTGGTTTTAAGCCTAAATCTGAACGAAAATGTAAATGAAATAGCTTGTAATTTGGCTGGACTTTGCTGTGAGTTATATACATTATTTATATATATATATGTATATATATATATATATATATATATATGTATATGTTTATGTATATTTATATTTATTATTTTCTCTGTACGCATTGTGTCAAAGAATAACAAATGAGTTTTGAGTACAAAGTAGAACAAAAAATGGCGCTGGAGCTGAAAGCGTAAATTCAAATTCGTAAACTTTTTATTGCATTTGGCGCGGGCAGGCAAGTTTTCTTTTCTTTGACCTTTCTTATGGTTTAATGAATTCCTCAGACAAATAAACTTGTACATTGAAATTTGTATTTATTAATTTTAAACAAGCTGCGCGCCAGAATGCATGCAAACCACAAAATTGGGCGAAATAGCGAAAATGCTTTTGTCGGTTGAAAATGAAAAGAAAAGAAGTTAACAAATTTTCGTTCCTGGATCCTGTAATTATGTTATACAATCTTATATATAAGGTTCTTTTTTTGCGCGTATTGTTTTTAAAATATTCCATCGTAATACTTTTATTTAGTCAGCAAGGCTGCTATTTCGAATTTGGTTTCTCTTACAGATAATACTCGTTCAAGGACTTTTGAATTATGTACACCTCAGTTGATGAGCCGCACCAAGCCGTAATGGCAAACACACACATACAAATATACACACATTAAATGCATCATCATTAACACTAAACAGAAGATAAGTGCAACTGCCCCAACTAGGCCGGGACTGTCATTCAGCTTGATGCCCAAATAGCTGCAACATCATCAGCTCAAACTGCAACTCCAACTCCAGTTCAAGCTACAGCGGCGCCACAAGTTGCCAAACGCCGCTGGCATCAGCGCATTAACGGCAGCAACAATGCAACCGCTGCTCCAGTTAAAGTTCCATGTTACAGCTACCGCAGCTGTCGTCGTTGTGATGGCTAGTAAAGGCACTGGGCTCCACGAGGAGAACAAGGAGCTCGCGCTGCTGTTGCCATGTTGCATTGCGGCCGGATGTTCACCGTTTATGACATGCACCACCACAGAGGCGGAGTCTGTGTGCATGCATACATACATATGGTAGAGCATAAGATAGAGATAAAGTGGAATGCAAAATAATGCAGCAAATGGGGAGAGGGAAGTGAAAGGAAGGAAGGAGCAACTTGCTAGAGTTGAGAGCGTTTCGTCATTTGTAGTATTAAAAAAAAACTCATTGCTATTAAGAGCGCTTATATTCTCAACAAAAACAAATATAGTAATAAATGAAATGATGTTAAAAATTGTTTTATTTTTCTCAATTTCAATTAATATAATTCATTTCAAATTATTAGAAAATATCAAGTAATAAGAAACGAACAAAATCAGAACAGCATTGTATAGAAATTGATTTTGGCAGAAATATTAAACTTTGTTATGCGTGCTTGAAAAAAAAACTTTGTCGATGCTTGATTTACGGTTGCTGCTAACACGCGCTCATCTCTAGCGGATGGTGGTAAGAGGTAGTTGCGTGTACTAGAAAAGCCGTTGGCATGAGACGTCAGATTAATTGCCAGCGGGCATAGAACGAGACTTGCAACTGACACGCACTCAGACAGGAGGATAAGGACGTTACCATTAAAGTGGATGAAGATGAAGAGAAGCAAGCGCAGTGGCAGCAGCAGTGGCAGCAACAGCAAAGACAACTCACCTGAGCTACTTGGCGAGCACGTATAGTTGCCGGAATCCGCCGACGTGGCCTTGGCTATCAGCAGCTTGCTGGTACGCGTCGAGCGCTCGGTGATGACATTAATGCCGCCACGCTGCGAATAATTCATGACCCGCTTGCCTTTGTACCAGTAGATAAACGACGGTGGCACTGGCGACTGCATCGCCAGGCAGGTGAGATTAATGTCGCTGCCGCTCTTGATGAACAGCTCTGCATTGCCAAGAATTTTAGCACGCGACACTGTAAAAACCGCAGAATACAATTAATTGCTTTCATACTTTAAAATACGGCGCATACAAACACACACACACACACACACACGCACACACCCGCATATACTTACCCACTACGTTGAGGCGAAAGCCCTGACTGATTTTCGGCTCGGTAGACACCTGACACTCGTAGGTGCCTGAATCTCGTGGCTGAGGCGAGGATATGCGCAACGTCCATTCGTCGGAGCCCTCGGAGTGTAGCGATTGAAAGCGCTGATCATTCGTATAGGTTAAGATGCCCACAGTAAGTATATGCAGGTCCCGCTTACGGATCCACGATACCTACGACAAAAAGCAAGAGCCGCAAAAGAAATGGCAAGGGAACGCAAATTAAAATATATTTACACAAGCAGTTTCAGTTTAAATCGACGATGCAGTTGTCGTTGGCAAAATTTTTTATTGTACAATTTATATCACAAGTCATTTTAGTGAACCGTTTTACAGCTTTTACTAGGTTCTTAACTTGGCTGGTCTTGTTGCAAGTTGCAAAATTATTTCTGCTTTGCTCTTCTCCATTACTTTGATGCCCGGCAATTTGCAACATGTTTCTGCTTCGACTGTACTGAACATAGATCCGGAAGGCTCTTAAAAGCTTAACGCTGTTCTATCTTCCCTTGTGCATTTTCTGGGTATTTATAAGTAAATAACCAATTTATTACTTTGCCGTAGGTAAGGCTGCCTCAACACAAAGTTAAAATTACAATATTAGGGCTTAACACACACTAGCCGTTATTAATGATAGTAAAATACACAAAACTAATAAGCCTGTTAAATTGATTAGCTTCTCCACTTTCAAATATTAATCATACATATGAATTCAGCAAGATAAAGCATTTAATAATAAGTTATAAATGTATATTTCAACTATGAATGTATAATATGTATAATATTTTTATTACCTAACATATCATACGTATTAATTCTGTCAACAACAACTTCAATATTTTAATCAAACACATAAAAAAAAATGACAAACAAACTTATAACACTCAAATAATAAGTGTATTTCAAATTGATAAAATGTTCATGTTGATTGATATATTTTGTGATTAATTTTCGAATTGCTTTTTACAAGTGGGCGTTCTTATGCCTAAGGTGATATGTGTTGATGAGTTGGTAAATAAGTGATAATTAAAACTTTTTAAGTAATAATATGTGATTATTATTTGGCTCGGTTGGGTATAATTTTATAATGTTAGCTAAATTTAATAATTAGTTAATTAGTTAATTAGTTCTAAATCGCCCGGAACCATTTAACTAACAACCTTTTTTAAGTGAAATATCTGCATCTTAAATGAAATTTTAAAAATATTCAAGTAAATAAAACCAATAAATACACAAAAAATGTTTATATGTTGATTCGCCTCCATAAGCTGACTAAGTACTGAATCGACCAATCTAAAATATAAAGTAAATTTGTACACTGGTGTTTGCATTAATTTGTATTATAGCTTTACTAATTGACTTAAAGTTGTAGCTTAAAGTTTTTTAAGCGATTACTCAGTTAAAACTTTTACACATTTGTCTCTCACCCATTTCGTATGTGCTACCATATTAAGCTTATAGCTTAAGCAAATGTAAGGCAACAGCAAATTTGACTTGGAAAAACCTTTTTGCAAATGCTGCCAGAAATAATTTTAGTGATGCTGAATAAGTAAGTTTTATTGGAAACTCATATAGACTAGCCGAAATGAAATTTATGAAAATGTACATACCGTTCCTAACGTACGTAAATAACATAATAAATTTGATTAAAGCAATTAAAGTGAAATTGGGGCTAATGAAAAATGTATAAGATAACAAAAATGTGTATCGAACAATATTTAACTTGCTGGAGTCGCTGGCTTGGATTTAAGATGAAAACTTTTGCTCTCTGTACAATCGATGTTTTATACTTTGTTTGACACACAATCACTCCAATTATCTGCATATAAGAAGCGACAATGCGATTCGCCTTGTCGGGAATTAGTGCACGCTGCCAACTTCTGGCTGAATAGCAAACTGGCTGAGTGACTGGTTTCGCTGATTGCCTGACTGGGTTTGTCTTTCAGGTCGGGGCGTTAATTACTCAATTCAACTGTCTGGGATCTAAAAGTTCAGTTGGTTTGAGTGTCGCCAGGCAACACAACGTTGTCACTAACATCGTTGTCTGACACAACGGAGAGCGGCCGAGGGCAGGCATTCTGTTGAGGGCAAGACACGGACAGCTAGAAATTTATTACACCGCATAATTGCACAGCCAGAGCGCTTTTGAGGTAGAAACCAATGTGGGCAGCAGGAGGCATAGCCGAGGGAAGCAACTGTTGTTGCATTTGCTAACAAATCGCTGGAAGCGGAAGTGAAGCCGTGTTACAAATGCGCGAACAAGAACAAGAAGAAACGGAAGCCAACGACAGAAATAGAGAGAGAGAGAGAGAGAGAGAAAGAGAGAGCGAGAGAGAGTTAGAGTGAGAGTGAGAGAGCGAGGGGCTGTTGCAGATTGGTAACAGAACTGGAGGCTATGGCGGTTAGACCGCCAACTTTATGGCGTAATCTTTTAAAAGTAATCTACAAATCTGCCAGGCGCTCGCCGCAGGTCGTTTGTTTATCCCCTCTGCTCCTTCAGCATAACCAACAATAACCGCCATATACTAAGGTATGTATGCCCTATGCGGCATACACATACATACATATATAATGTTTTGGCTTTACTTCGAAGCGCATTTTAATTGCGAGCCCCTCTGGGCTGACCCCAAACCCCACAAAACATCATTCAACTTACCGCCCGGTCGCCCAGATTCCGTACGCGGCAATGCAGGAGCGCCGCCTGCCCCACGGTTGCCGTGACCTCGCGTCGTGAGGAGTTATCAAAGTATGGCTGCGAGTAGGGTGTTTCCCAGTAATGTGGAGGCACTTCGCTGATGACCATGCCGCTTTCTGTGTGTTCGTATAATACATTAAACAAAACAAAAAAAGGGAATTCATAACAACCACAACAACAACAACATCATCATTTCAGTTCATGCCCCACGTTTATGGAGTCGGCGTGTGTATCGCTCTAAATGCCATGTCATTGGCATCTTGATCCTGAACTTACCAAATAGCAGCAGCAACAGCCACAGTTGTGTAAGCCAAAGCACTTTTAGGGGCGAGGCGCCCCAGCTGTGCCGTATGCCCATCGACATAATACTACGTTGATCGATGAACTGACAGCTGATTTCGTTTTCGCTTTATTATTGTTCTTCTCACTGGCCTTGCATATGCCACAACGACATCGATGACAATCTTGAAGGACTTCCAGACGCGTTAACAATCTATAAAAATCGTTTATATTATATATATATAGAGACGATGAGCATTGTTTCTTATACAGGTCTAACTTATTGTGTATGACAGCTTTGATAGCATACAAAGTAAAGGTCATCGTATCAAATTCTAAGTGCAAAAGTTTTGCAATATATTATATATTTGTTGTTTTTAATTTGACGAATTTATTATTATTATTATTCTATATAACTATTATCCCACTGAGAGTAAATACATTAACAATATAATATAAAATTATTATATACTTAAATATATTAACAATTTAGACATGCAAACACATTACATTTCATATGTAATGGTTACCAAATTATTGCCCATTATTATATACTTATGTATCTACATTTATTATTTATTAAATTTGTTTTACACACAAATTTTGGCTAATGTGCATGCCATTCCATTATACGACTGTACGATAATAATTGTAATTGTTTTAATGAACATTTTATCTGCCTATCAAAGTACAAGTCATTAATAATATTCGTCACTGGGTCCAGAAAACAAAAAATTATGAACTTAAAATTATAAATACATCATATAATAATTAATACTGTTTTAATGCATTAGCTATGTGTGATATCAATGTCAATCAAATCATTACAAAATATAGGGGAGCTCTAAAAAATTTGTTTAACGATTATATCCACAATTAAAAATGCAATTATATTTAAGTGCCTTCAGTTCATTAAAACGGACAGTATCTTAAAATCCATAGGAACCTATAGTTACGGGGTGCTATTATCTTATTGCTGGTCTGAAAAGTAATCCACTTATAATTGATATACAGACGAGCTGTGCATTTTAACTCTGACTTAATTGCGATTTCAAATATTTATACATAGTTTGGTACAATTTTTGATTTCAATCTTTGCAATGTCATCCAAATGCTAAACAGACCTGAAAACAAATAACTAAATATTGCAGAAAATAGATTTCAGGTAAAATAATTCAAATATTTTCTAGCCTTTATGAATCTCTTTAAGGTATGGCAAATCTATCTGCAAATACAAAAAAAGGAGGCCAATTCAAGTTGCAATAGACAAAATTCTTCCACAAAATGGATTTCAGCAATTTTAAAGCTTAACTCAGCTTCGTTAAGCGATTTAATCTAAAGAAAAATTGTCAAACTTTCAAGCAATTTAATCTTATTCATCAATAATCCCCCAATTTCAGAATGTGAATGTGAGTTCGAATCAATTCAGCTGAAATTTAATCGTTAACATTCTTTCAGCATCCAGAATTTTCTAAATTGAAATGAAAACGAAATTGGTAACATTTTCATTATATTATTGCAGGCAATTGCTACAGTCAAAGTGAATGAATGAGTGTATTTTAGGAAGCTCGGCAAAAGATGTGCTTAATAGAATAATTTATTGTAATTACTATTATTGTGGGGTAGCTCATCCCATAGATAAACGAGTCAGCTTTATCACCAAATAAGTGCTTATTTATACGCTTTAATACTCATTTCTCCAGCTGGCTAGTACTCGTAATATTCACTGCATTTGTTATAAATTACAGCTACAATTTATGGCGACCACTTACAGCAGTAGCTATTTCATTCTATCATAGACCAAAAAATACAGCAACAACAAATATAAGTACACAACACCCAAAATTTATCCAGCTGCGTTGAGTCAACGGGGAAAAAAATGCCATGGAAATACATTTAGCACGGGAAAATATTCATAATCCTGGGCCATTACTCACAAATATAAATTCGTTGTCAGTCCAATTAGCTGCGTGACTCGGGTCAAGGGGTTCGTGTGGCCCGCTATTTGTTTTGGTCATTCCCCCCTACATATATATATATATATATATGTATATATATTAATATATATAATAGTCCCATATATAAATATATATATATATGTATGCATATTTGTGTGTGGGTGTGTCTGTGAGGGGCGTAGTTGTTTGATTGTGCTGGTGACCGTTGTCCCTTTTGGCATCTAGCATTTTGCGCTGCTATTATAAAGAATTATCGCCCGAGGCCCCGAAACGTCAGTGTTCCATGGAAAACAAACACAACAAATGTCGGGCTTTAGACGCTGCTTAGTACATTTTTAACCAGCATTTTAAATCCACATATCAGTCAAAGTCACACTCAAACAATTAAAGCATCTAGCCTGGAGTTCCAGCACATTTCTTTTGTATTCACACTATTGTATTTTCACATTGAAACTGATTTTGAAAATGTTTTATTTCCCAGCGGCTATTGCATGATATTGCAACTTTTAATTATGTGACGCATTGAAAGCGATTTACGGAAAATATAATTTCCAAGCAACAATCTTTTTTGATTCTTAGTTGTTATTTTAATCATTGAAGGTAAACTGTAAAAGTAAGTTATTAAGTGGTATTTTCTAACCGATAATTACTACTTCCCATACACATATTTTCCATTGGAGCGATTTGCACTTGTTACTTAGTATTTTATTTAAGACAATATGTCGTTTTCATATTGTTTTCGCTTAAATAGAAGGGCTTCCTATCTTGAAGTTATCTATGCATTAGTTCACTTTAAGATCTTAAGAGAGCATATATCTTATATGACTTTTCCTTACCAGTTAGCACCTGTTCTATGTGTATTCCATGCAACGCTTGTATCCCGGCGCCATTTTGAGTTCAATACGGTGTTGATATTTTGTGCAAAGTTGATTTATTTGGCAATCGATTGCGCAATGCGGAATAATTAGTGGAAACTCTACATTTATGTGTGCACACATTTTTCGCTTCAATAGCCTCTCATTTTGACTGCCATTGTTGCTTTCTAGAGTTCTACGTTTTTATATTATACCTGGCAATAACCTGGACTACCAAATATTTCCGTTTAGCACTCGACCAACGACAATGAACATGGACGCGGACACGGACACGGTTGGGGACACGAGAGGACAACGCTGTTGCCTTTGTGTTTTTTTTTTGTTTGTATGTCGGTATGTATGTATGTAGGTATGTATGCTCGGCACATTAGGTACAGCTCTATAGGTATGCCATATAAGCACTACACTACACTCGCACACCGATACAATCACTCACTCACTCGCACACACACACACGCAAAGTCACACGCTCGAGCGTCTCATTTTTTTGTGTATCCGTCTCGTACGTGAGCAATGTTCTCGTTCTTCTGCTGCTTCTTGCTGCTTTGACTGGGTATACAGTTATTAAAATGCCGTTGCTGTTTTCCTTTCTTTTTTTTATTGTTGTTGTTGTTTAATATTTAGCTTTTTTTCTTCTTTAGGGTCCGCTTAAGGTATTTTTATTTGAAATGTGGCACAATGTAAGCAATCAATTGCAGTAGACGAGCGCACACGTGCATCCTTGCTGCAGGATTCGCGGACTAGAACTGATTCATCAGCAGGCAGCGCGTGTCGATGGCTACCTTGGCGAGAGCAACATACCCGAACGTCAAACCGAAGCATCTCACTCACAATTCTCTCACATTTCTCTCTCTCTCTCTATCTCTCTCGCAGACAGCGCCGACGCAGTGAGAGGGACAACATGAAACATTAATTTGCGTTTTCTTTGCATTTTTAATAAGAAGCAAAGTGGGCAACATTTTTGAACTCTCCTTTTTTTTTAGTTGTCGAGAAGTGGTAAAGGGGTAAGAGGAAGCGTCGCTCTGCTTATGCTTTAAAGCTCGTGCAAATGGTTTGACTTTGTCGCAGGTAGCGTTAGCCTGCCGCAGAGCCGAGCGGCTTGAGTCCAAGAGTCGAGTGCGAGCAAGGCGAATGAAATAGAGAGTGCCGCTCTCAGGTTAACTGGGTTATTAGCACAACCTGCCTCAACTCAACTCAACTGAACTCAACTCAATTCGTTGCGTCGCGTCGCGTCTCATCTTGAACTGCGTCGCATCGCATCACATCGCATCACATCGCATCGCATCGTACCCGAGCATAATCTGCTCAATAGTCACGTACAAATGAATATTCGCCATACAAACACGCCTTCGTTTCTGTCATATTAATATAGTCTACATTTGGAGGCTTTGCAACGCACATAAATGATTTACATAGCCCCAAACAGAAACATAAATGTGATTTTTACCGCAATGTGTAGGTATATTTGCAAGTAATATACCCCTCAGTCCACCACCACAGCCGCCGGCTGTCTGAATGCGACAAAAACAATCGAACAGACAGTTATAGGCCAATTTCAGTTTATGTACACGCGTCGCAGTCGTGAAAGATTTGTGAGGTCGCTCCTCGAGGGAGGCCCAGCCAATGAACACCTGTGCACCCCCCTGCATCTGCACGTGCACCTGCATCTGCACCTGCACCACCTACCTCTCTGCGTGTGGGTGTTTGATGTGGTGCTGTGTGGTTGCTGATTTTCCGGTGCCTATGGTCTCCATGGCCGACTGTGTCAAATGTTGCGTGTTATGGGCCGCAAATGTTGCTGTCGAAAGCGTATCCGTAACCTTATACTCCCCCAATTTGCCTCCCCCCAACATAGTCGGACAACACAGGGCGACGCGATGAGTCTGAGAGCAGTTGGAGTCCGAGGTCAGACTCGTTGTTAAAGTGTGGGGGGGCGTGTGGTGGTGGTTCATTTCAACGCGCGGCTTACAAGCTAATAAATAAAGTGCCAAAATTTTTTGTTCGAATCGAGAGTGCTTGACTAGAAAAGCGCTCAGTTCGCTGCTGTTGAATGTAAATTTCGGACAAACAATGAATAAATGCCCGAGTGGCGACACCTAGCGGACAATGAGAGCACTCAAGCGTTCCATGTTCACGATTCTGTTGTGAAATTTCCTAGACTAAATATATACCATATAAAACACTTTGAAGCACAATAAAAACTATTTTTTGACGTAGCAGATTGTTGTGAAACTTGTGGGAATATAAAAGTATTTAGCACATAATACACTTGTGGGTATAAATCACATTAAAGCTTTACGGATATACATTTTTGGCGAGTTCTTTGAAATATTTAATGGCTCCTTCTACGAGCTGACTTGTTATGGTTTTTTGTACATTCTTACTATCTACAAAGTTTTCGAAATCCAATCATAGTCTAATACGCTTCTAAGATTTTCTATGCTCCTGAGATTTGAAGACAACACTAACTATTTTTGTCTTTTTGAACGTTTACGTGAACACAATTATTTTCATCTTTTTCCTCTTTATTGAAGTGAGCACATTTCGAGTGGGACGAAGTTTGCTGAAGCCAAAGAAATAAGTTTGCTTTAAACGAACATATGTAAAAGAGCTTTCCTTGCACTTATCCGACTAGGTACATAAGTTTAAAGTTTCTTGATATTCTTGAAGACTTCTAAGGCTAATACACCAGGATGCTTTGAAGTTAACTGAACTGAACTGAATAATATTTAATAGGAAAACACTTTTACTAAAGTTGGACCCACATTGAAGACCGGCAACGGCCTCCCTGGGCCACAACATCGCAACTATGTAATTTGCACAGACACAAATGGTTCGCCGCACAACATTTTTCAAATCTTTGCTTTACTTGGTTGCTTGTTTAAGTACAGATTTATTGTAATCTCAAACTAGTCAAGCTTTCGAACAACAATTCCGCCGAAAGTTATTGACAGTAAATTTACGATATTTGTTCATTGTAATGATTAAAATATGGTAAATATATTAAAACCAAAAAAAAATAGATACTAATATTAAGCACAGACTTACAATAATTTCAAAGTAATCCCTGTTTTCTAAAGCAAAGCTCTTTGTGAGATTGTCAGCTTCGTGAAATTGACCAGGAGTCTTAATTGATTTCTCCATACCCGTTAGTCGGGACTGCTGGGTATCTGAAATATATTAGCGCTGCTTAAGTATCTCTCATTGAGCGAATCAAATTAGTGGAGCAATATATAGCTGCCCACACCGCCACACAGGAAATTCTCTATCGCATTCCTATACACTGGTACAACCTATACGAGATGCTATCTGTACACCTATTTGCAAGTGAATTTATTGTTGCCAATTAATTTGTTAAAATTAGTGGAACTGAGTCGCACAGGACTAGCGTCTAGCTGCCAGAGCATAGAGCCTTGTGGTAGTTTCAATTGCAGGGCTCCGACGTCAACTGCTTATCGAAAAGGCAAGGCGACGAGGACGCGGCTCTGGGAGCAAATTGTTTGGGCTCGTCTTTTGTATTGTTGGCAAATGTATGCCACGTACATGTATTTATCCATTGCTAAGCTGACGCTAGCAGCGCCATATATTGCCACTGCCGCTGCTCCAGATACTGGCACGCTCCCAGCCCCCCCATATATATCTCTCTCTCTCTCTCTCTCTCTCTCTCTCTCTCACTCTCTCTCTCTCTCTCTCTCTTTCTCTCTGCTTACCCTTCCGCTGGTGGTGCTGCTGCTGCTGATTTTGCGTCTCTTGCGGCCGACGCGTCTTGTGCCTTGCATGAATGCTAAATTAATTTCAAATGAATACAAATGGCTTTACGCTTTTAAGACCAGGCCAGAAGCAAAGCACAGCACAGCAAATTTACACACACACACACATACACGCACACACACACATGAAGTCCTTGCAGCGTTGTCTGTTTTACATTTAGCCATGATTTTCGCACAGTTTTTAACATTTGAAATAACTCTTCGGTCTCCGACGGCCGCTGACTCACTGGCTCAGCCTTTTTATGGGCCCGTACATGTCGGCACGGCCACGTTTATCAGATGCACTGTTGAAAATTTACAGCCCAGCACCGGACCCGTTAATTCAATTCAGCGCAAACGCTGAAAATTCTCTTACGCCTTGTTTCCCCTTGTTTCGCCAAACTGGCCAGGTACCCAAAAAAGCCGCCAACTGGCAATGGCTATTACCCAATAACTGGAAAAAGCGGCTAATCGCGTGAATAGTTTTTGGGGGCGGCGTAATTGATGTTTACAGCTAAGCAGGCAGGCCAGCGAAAAGCGAGCTGCACCCAGCATTGAGTCGCTCACGTTTTGCGAGTCACAATTGCGTTGCATACTTTTTGGGGCACCTCCCAATTGCAACACTGGTACTGCTGCTGCTGCCAATGCTGCTGCTACTCTACCACTGGTATTGTTGGTTACTTAGTTAGGGGTTGGCGACCAGAAGTTGCTTTCAACGATACCTTGATTTAATGCATTTCATTGAGCAGCGATAGCAAATGTGTTCTGGTAATGGTAGCGGCCACTTAAACACTTAGCATTCATTATTCAATTTGAGATTGGATTTAGATGTGCACACCGATTGGGGCAACAGACGTATCCGTGCTATATGTACTATGTGCAGCAGTAGCAAATATCATCATATATATTATTGTATAAATATATCCACATAAGTAGTAATACAAACATATCATAATAATTCTGCTGAGACAGTAAAAATAGTAACAGCTGATACATAGATGATTACATTAATATAAACAAACAAATGAATAATAATACATAAGGTAGAAGGCCTCAAGTAGTACTTGATAATAGGGCAATAATATTAACAAAATTTAAATAATATAGAAATTTAAATTAAAATATAAAATTTAGAGTATCAAATGTAGAATATAGAAATGTCAATCAATATAATAATTATCGTCTAAAACTTTCCTTTGTTTGTATTGAGAGACATATCGGTAAACAGTTTCATTCAGCTGTCAACACTATTTTTTCAAGTGCAGAACCACTAAGAAAGTTGTTTACAGAGTTCTGCTTAACTTCTGAGTCTTATCAAACAGCATAGCTAACTCCGACCCCTTTAACCTCTGGCATACCAATCAACAATTCCCCTTCATTGGTATCTAAATATGTTCCCCATATGAGTGGGCTCCCGTCTGTGATTTTGTGTGGGTGTGTGTGTGTGTGTGTGTGTGTGTGTGTTTGTGTATATATGTGAGAACGTGTGCCGTATGTCGCATCACGTTGGCTCTGTTGCCATTTGCTCACCTTTGGTTAGTCTGGATGTTGCTCAAGGTTGCTGAAATGCGTTCAGGCTTTTGGTACTGAGTGTGTTTTCCCTATCGATTTGTGTGGCTGATTTTCTAGGACTTCCAATTTGATTTGCATGCCAAAGTCGAACCAGCTAATGCCAGCAGTTCATTAGTGAGAATATTTCCTTTTTTGTGAGCCAAATAGGATAAGCATTTTCTTGCCCCCAGCTAACTGCCAGTCAATGCAAATTTCCAATCGCAACGGTGATGTATTAAAAAGCACTTTAAATTTTATTACAGCTAGTACTAAGCCATTATTTAAATTTCTGGTACGGTTCGGCCATAAACATTGTAAAAACAAAGTACTACAATGTTGAATGAGGTTAAGCACAATGGCTTAAGCCTGTCATGTAGATATCGGCTCAATTTATGGTCTGCGTCTTGTCTCTCAATTCAATTTTCATATTTTATTATTGACTTGCCCACTCCACTAGCATGCCATCTCTGTCTCTCGCTCTCTCGCACTGGTATATTGGTAACACATGCATGCTTACGTGCTCACCCTTTCCCAGTCTTGCGGTTCCATAGAAGTTAATATGTAAGCAGCTCACATCTGTCACAATATTAGTTTGGGTAAAACAATGCACACAAATATGTAAGCATGATACAGTCAGTGTGCTTTCGCTCTCACATCACTCTCTCTCTCTCTCTCTCTCTCTCTCTCTCTCTCTCTCTCCGTCTATCTCGCTCTCGTTCTCTCGTGGGAGCTTTAAATTTAATTAATTCTTCTTTGTTCCACATTCGTAAAGATTCCTTATCGTTTCTATGCACATTTAACTTTTTGTATAGGTTGGCTATAATTAGGCAGGCTGCTGGCCAGTTAAGCTGGAGACCCCCAGGACAAGCCGTCGCAGATTTGTGAGACTGCCAGGATTGTCAAGAATGGCGAAACACGTACTCTCGTCTAGTCCCTGTCTGCACAGAAATTATGGTACGTATACGTATCATGTATCCTTGAGACTCGTTTGCTAAATGGTCAGTTTACTTTTGAGCGAGAGAACAACAAAAAAAGGCCATAAGCCCTTAACATATTTTAAAGGTTGGGAACTTTCATATTTTTTCAGAGATCTAATTTCGAAAAAATATTCAAAGGCGTGAGTTAAGAGATTTATAGCTAGAAATATTATGAATACTTTATGTACTTTATATGTGCTTGTAATGAATGACTAAATTAAATTTCCATATTTTTTTGTTGCATCTTTAGTTAAGCCTTTGAGATGCGCTCCATTGTTTTTTTTTTTGTGTTGTCCACCCTCCCACTTAAAATGATAATTGCATTAATGTTTAATCCATTAGGCGACTGATTTATATATACAAATTTTTGCGACTTCCCTTTGAGTTTTACGATTATTTGATTTGTTTGCGGGCCAGCTACAAACTACTTAAATGTCACATGGTCAGTTACACTTGAGCATTACTCTTCCGTTTTATACTGATTTATGTGATGACCATACAAAGAAATATGCATACAATATATATGTATATGTATATATATATATATATGTATATAAAACACATCCACATATAATAATTAATAACTTTTGTATTTATGTGCGATCTGTGTGTGTGTGTGTGTGCGTGTGTGTGTGTGTGAATATTTTCATACATATATTTCCCTTTGAGTCGGAGCATTCGCATTTTGGCATCCTTTTTCCACTTCAGCTTAACTGTCCGGCTCGGAATTGAATTCCCTGCACGGCAACCTCCCCGCGTTAACCCCGCGGGAACATTTACGTATACCACACAAACACACACCCATACACATTCCACTAAACTTGTATTATATATGAGTCGAAGGACTTTTGTCTGCATTCGTTTTAGACTTGGACATTGAGCATCTGATATGCATCAAATATAACTCAATTGCCGGACTGCTCGGCTCTTAGGAGCTGAATAACCAGGAAATACTTTGACTTAGGCCAAACTTAGCCATTGAACGCTTTTGGCACCCTTTTTCCTTTAGCTTTAGCTTAGTTGGTAGCCAAAGCCACTGCTCTCTATCTTGCCATCCGCATCTATATTTATATGGGCGCTTTGCCGTTCGCTCTCACTCTGAGCATTTTCCATTCATTTTCGCAAGTGGCTACGGATTTGCTTTTTATACCCTATAGTCGCTTAAATTACTGTATAGGGTATATTATATGATCAAGTATGAAATGATTTTCAGTATACAGTTCTGGATTACAAAGATTATGTTTCACAAATTAAAATATATAGTTAAACAAATATAACTCAATATTATTAAACCTTAGTATTTCATATAAAAAGTTGACAGTGCTTGGAAAACAAATTGGGAAATTATTTAATACAATACTTATTCTCTATTTAGATCAGCCTCATACCCATTTGACGGCAGGTACAACTTTATGCTTACTGGGTATATTTATGTTGAGTTTACTCAAAATAGCCACTTGTTCTATTGAAATTCCAGTGCCGCTCAGCTCTCAGCACAAACAAATGCTGCGTTTTGTTTATTTACATAAGCATATAGCCAGTCAGACCTATATGCACACTTAAGTAAATGTATATATACATATATATATGTATAACCATATATATACTACCTATGCGACTGTCTGTCTCTTAAAGATATTTGGCTAAAGGCTTTTAGGGCCAGCTTGCCGTTAGATGGCGCTTCCAGCGAACATAAAAATGCCCTTAAAAGCCGGCACAGAGACACAAAGCAAGAAAGTGGACAGAGCAAAAAAAAAAAAAACTAAAGTCCAGAAAAACGAAACGAAAATAAAACTTATACCAAAAAGGGATTGACGGATATAAATGGTGATATGACCTTAGGTCATTTGTATAAAATTAAGTTGAGCATCATAAAAACTGCCCCGCACAAACAAATGACAATAACAGAAAGCAAAAAATGAAGAAGAAAAAATCTGAGAATAAGAACTAAATAGATAGCAACTACGCCCCAAGTTGTTGTTTAATCAAAAACTTCAAATCGATTTACAATAAAAACGAGAATGCGAGCATGAAGAGCAAGTGGACGATGAAAAAGAAGAAGAAGAAAGAGTAATAACTAAAAAGAGCTAACTAAAAACGTAAAAAGCCCTATCGAAATCCTTGGCGCGCTTTTCATTTAGCCGCGTTCATCTTTAATAAATTTTTATGCCGTATGCTAATAAAGATTTTCTGTCGTGCCCCAAGCCATTTGCCACGGCTCTGGCTATGGCAATGGCTATGCCAGTGGTTCTGCCACTCGTCACGCCTGGTCTTGTCTCTGTCCCACACACTGTTGGCGCTGGCTGGTTGGAGGCTCCGTCTTAATATCCAGCCACGTATGTCATGGCACAAAACCATTAAGCACAAAAAGCAAAGTAAAAGCTAGAGCTGAATGCTGAAACCAAAAGCGAAAAAAAAATAATATTATGAAAACCGAGGAGGAAGAAGCAGTGGAGAAACAGGAAAAAAAATTATGCCCCAGACGACGCTGAATTTTAAATGAGCCTTTATGGGCTTCATTTCAGCGTGTAAATTATCTCATTTGTCAGCAATTGCGCTATGCGTGTGTTAGTAGTGTATGTGAATATGTATAAGTGTGTGTGTGTGTGTGTGTGTGTGTGTGTTGCCAGATACTCAAGTGCTCGCCTAGACGAAGCGTTACATCCATGTTAAATCCTCGACTGTAATTCCGCCACACACTTTCCGTCTCGCATTCATATATGCGACATGTAGTCAGCCATTTGTAAAATGATTCAATGGCGTCTCCTGAAATTTAATGAGATAAGCGCACGGTTTGTGCGATTAGATAATGTTATGCCCAAGCATAGACCAGCCGTTGAGCATCAGCCTGTCTTTGGCAGGTTAACTACATACACACATTTATATATGTACTTCAAATATACAATGCACACATTTATCATTCGCAGCATTTGGGTGTCTGTCTCAATTCAGAGAACATAACGCATTTTGGAATGCGTTTACGCTTTGGAATTCGCTTGGTACACAATATGTGTGGTTACTTGGCAAGCAATCCATGATTGAAATGCAAACAAATCTGTGTCGTCGCAAATGAGCACCAACAAGATGACATTCCGCAAAACGGTACAGACAGCCAACAAGCATACAAGAGTTAAGCGGAAAAGGGTTGAAATCTATTTAATCTCTTATTTACGGTGTCACAATTCGATTTTAGTTGCGAGGCTGATTTCCGTTAATATGGTCAGCTCGACACGTGTCCATTATTCAGATATAAAGCGGTTAGCATTGATCCAAGTCCTTTGTCACACTAAAGAGACAGAACAGGAAACATATTGCTGTAGGACCATACCATTTACAATTTTCGCAACAAAATTCACACCTATGCCTTCCTTGGAAGGATATATTGACATTAATGTAGTACAGGATATTTAAATAATTAATTTTATAGCTTTAACTTACTGAGATTGGTAAAGGAAAATGATGATACAAATGAATTATGTTTATTTATAGAAATATATGTATATATGTATTTAAAACTTATTGTAGCAAATGATATAAAACTATTTAATAGCACTAACTGGCTGAGATTCATACAGAAAAATCCGCTAATTAGATTTCTGAATGACCAAAGCTCATATATATGTATATACCTATATAATTAAATATAAAATTCGACTAATAAAGCTTATAAAAAAATGTTTGAGACACAAAGATTATTAATCTCATTTTCTTGTTTACATATAAAATATGCAAGGGAAATATGTCATTATGTCTATCATATTGTATTTTAAAAGGTTTATTAGTCGCATTCTTTATTTTTTAATAAAAGTACCGACAGCAAAGAGGTGGACAACCTAACGTGATAACTCTAACTACCGCTTGAGCATAGCATTCTGGGATTTCCACTCAAATTGCGAAGTATAATAAGTATGTACTAACACAATAAAAAAAACAATGAAAATAAATTTCTTAACTTTCTATTGCAGTGCAAAACATGCTATTGTTAAGCTTACTGGATAAAATTCGCTCGAGTTTCTTTAGAACACATTTCTGGATGACTGCCTCATAAATACGGCAACTGTTTGTAACCCAGACTACCAATTAGTAGTTAAAAATTGATGTATTTACAAATGTTATTTCATTTTATGCTCTCTGCGTTTCGTTTTATTTTAACAAACTTGTATATGCTGGAGTCTTTTTGTGGACACACAGGTGAACATATGTGTATGTAGTTAGACATTCATATGTATGTACTCTGATATTTTGAAGCACAACAGGAGCAGCGCAGTTCTGGACAAGCGGGGCCCGAACCCACCTTTTGACAAGGGCATAATTAAACTGTAACAGGAGTAAAAGCAACGCCCAGTAAATGTACCCAAAACAAGCTCCACCCAATAACAACAAAAAAAAAAATGCCTTGCTACAGCTCCCAACGACGTCGACGTGAAGAAAGAGGCGAAGGCGCAGAAAGGCGGCACGTCGTGGCGAGAAGAGGTGAGGCAAGGCGCACATAAAAGAGAACCCCACTCTATGGGGTGAAAACTGGTTGTTACTTCCTCGCAAACAAGGTTCCGTTACCGTTATGCCGCTATATAGTATGCATATCTGTATATATATTTGTGTGTGTGTGTGTGGTTGTGTGTGTGTATTTTTGTCTGTAGCTGGCGTATAGAAGAAAAGCACGTTATTGCCAATTTAACTTACATTGTGCATGTGTCTTTAAACAAAGATTTATGTACCCACTTGCATGCATACTCATAGCTACCAAAGTAATATAAATGTATATGTGTGTATGTGTGCGCGCGTGTACTTACAGTGGGTGTAGAACGCTTCACTTCCAGACATTATGCCTAATCATTGGTTTTCTTTTTAACAAAAAGTGATATGTAAAATAGAAAATTAGAAATCAATTATTAAAAAGAAAACATTAAACTTCTTTTCAAAATTCATTTAAAAGTGTTACCAAAAATTCTGGAACCTCTTTATAACATTTATTTATTATAACGAGCTGCTTGAAAGTCTTGGTGACAAATGATCTTTAGGACATTAATTTTTACGGAATCTTTAATTATAACACATAACACATAAATTTATAAAAAAAAGAAGATAACTAAACTAAATTTCAAGACCAATTTTTAAGATTTTTGAAAACACTATAAGGCCAATTTTAATATTTGATATTAATCAGCTGGCTGAGATCTTGTTTTTTTTTTTATAATCATTCGCTCACCAACTCTTAGTAATAAGTTACCCGTAAGCAAAATAAAAAGGCTGCAAACATATGATAATAATTACAGATTTGCAAAAAGGCAAATGAAA
Organism: Drosophila setosimentum; assembly: GCA_035043505.1. Lineage (NCBI taxonomy): Eukaryota > Metazoa > Arthropoda > Insecta > Diptera > Drosophilidae > Drosophila > Drosophila setosimentum. The sequence continues at coordinate 787,410 of JAWNMY010000023.1, read as the reverse complement.
GCATTTTATATTGCGCACAACATTAAAAATTAAGCACCAATTTACAATTTAGACATTTCTCAAATCGTTCCAAATTACACCACTGTATAGGCTGCTTTGTGTGTGCGTGGTGTGTGGGTCAGGTGTGCGGGTAATAACTTGCTATAGATGTGTGTTGTTGTTGTTGTTGTTGGAGACTACGTGCCGAGTTGCCACTTAAATCAGCATAATGATATGCACTTATTGTTGTGGCAAATTTGTTAACGGAAATGCTGCGAGAAACCGCCGCAACAGAATCAGCGCACCCAACCGCAACACAACCGGCCACCGCTCGCCACCCGCCAACCGTTGACTGCTGCTTGCCACCCTGGCGATGTCGATTTCTTCATTTGCCTAATACGAGTCGACGCCATCATTAATCTAAAATATGGCAAAGACACACGCATGTCCACACACACACAGACAGAGAATCGCACATACACACGAATAACGATGTGCATGTAATTATGCTCAGCCACACGCACTCACTCACTCAAAACATATACACTCACTCCAACACAGACTCACACACTCATACACACACACACATACACATACACATACGCATACGCATACGCATTTGCGTAAGCCTTGTTAATCGTGACAAAAGCTTATTGCGGGTTATTTGGGCTACTTGTTTCACATCCGGCGTCAATGTCGCTGCCGGCAAAAATCAACACTGCGAACATGTTTGGTGTTGTGTGTGTGTGTGAGCGCGGTATATAATACAGTTATATAGGCAAGCATATGTGTGTGTGTGTGTGTGTGTTGTTTGTGCGTGTGCGTGGCTGGTCCCACTGGCACACGCTGTCATCCCAAGTAGAAACGCGCGTCACTTGCATACACATAATAAACATTTTAAACATTATATTCGTGTTTAGCAGCAACATCAACAGCAGCAGCAGCAGCTTCTTGCCTTGTTGTTACTTCTGTTTGTGGTTGTTCTTAATGCTGCTCTCTTTTTACTATACCCTTCCAGAGGGCTATTCAAATTTTGTGATTTAGATCTTGATCAGCATCACTATCCGAGTTTATATAGCTACACCCCATGAAATTAATAACTATTTAAGTTACTAATATATTCGGAATATGGAGTGTAGTTATGCTTTTAACAGTTGTGCAACAAATTATCAAAAATTAAGCCAATGCACTCTGAAAAAAATCTACTTGAAAACTAGAAAAAATGTCTTTTTTTTACAAATAATTTATAAATCTACGAACATCAATTTTGTACACTTTCAAAGTTTTAATTCCATTTTTCAGAAATATATTTCTTAAATGTAAAAATGCAAATCTTTATTTAAAAAAAAAAAATCAAGAAAATAGTAATGAAATTGGCTCTTTGAAAATCAACGGTTTTTAGAAATATACTGTTCAAAGTGATTTATTTTTTTGAGTGTAATTTCTATCAATGTAAATTGAACTGTGTGAATTCAACTAAATTTCAGTCTTCAAGTGTATGTCATCTTCGATACGACTAAGATAGCTGATTTTCTTGTTGTTGTTGGTATATTTATATGAAAGTGTGTGTTTGTTATGTGTATTTGTGTGTGTGTCTCGTTCGTTTTCAGCAAAATTTACGGGTTTTAACGAATAATGGCGCTTGTGGGAAATGAACGTTTTGTGTTCGCTTTTGCTTGTCATCGCTGCACGCCGAACACATTCGCAACGCATTCCACACAGCATTCACCACTTTATCAGCATTTTAGCTGTTATTACCGCACACACACACACACACACATCGACCACTCAGTACATTAGCGCTCAAGCACGCACTCTCTCCCACACACACACACACACATAAGCGCACACGAGCACACACGCATCTATGAGTTTTGCGACTCTCCAAGGAAATTAAAAAACAACTAAAACAAATTAACAATGTAATGACAAAGTTGCAAGTACATACGTATTTACAATATATGCCATACAAATATATGCCATACAAATATACAAATACAAACAGTACAAATATATTTACAGTGGTTGTTTTGCACCCAAATTACAATTTTTTCTTTTTAGCTTTTTTTATGTGTTTTAATTATTTACTAATTTTGTTAGTCATTGCTTCTCTGCTCGTTTTATAAATTAGAGTAAAAATGTATTTTAAAAATTAAAGAGTGATATGGTATATCAAAAGTTTATGATTTTTTACCAAAAATCAGAGTCTCAACGATCATAGAAACTAGTGAGATATCTTGCGTAATTCACATATAGGCAGATAATTATGGCCTTATCAATATGGCAAGTAATGCTGATCAGGAATATGTATGCAACATAAGGTCAAATACAGACATACTTGCTGACTTAGATCGGACATGTTTTGTTTCGAGTCGTTACAAACATTATGACAGAATTTAAAATTTAAATTGGTCAACAGAAAAGTAAATTAAATTATAACAACCAATAAGAGAGCATTATTTGAATATTTTTGGATATAAAAATTCAAAATGCTTGCAGCCACTGTATCAACAAATACTTATATATATATATGTAAACATATATGTGCACACACACACACACATACATATGCACATGCTCTGGCTTCTTGTAAACACTCGCGCAGCTGGCAGCAGGCTAATAACAAATCAAGCATTTACCAAAAGAAAAAAATTGGAATTACCAAGAATGCCCGCCCAGTGCTTATGGGACACTCAGAGGCCAAACACACACACACACACACACACACACCCAAGGCCTATGTTAAGTATACGCCATGGAATCGAGAAATTCGCACTTGCACTTGGCAAACGCTTTTAATGATGATCGATTTGGGTAAACAATGAAATTTCCGCATTCAAATTTTATTGCTGGCAATCAGAGGCTGATTCCTGCTCAAAGTTCGCCTACACAATAAGCTGGTGATGGTAATGGCAATGGCAATGATAATACACACACATACATACATTATCTACTTAAATTGCATTAATGTGTCAAGTGAGAGAGAGAGTACCGCCCTTTTGATGTTTGCTTGCTAATTTTCAGTTGAAATTAAGCGATTGTTATCTTTATCACATCCGCTTTACATACGCATCATCCGCTGCCATCAATATTTGCAGAAATTTAAAAAAGCGCTACAATATTAACTTGAGCCACCCTTTTTGAACCACCCAACAGCATAAACAGCTGTTTTGAGTTTAATACCAAATATGTCATTTATTAGTACTTTATGGTGTACTTAGCTTAACTGAGCTACGGTCACACTTACAAGCACTTGTAAACAAATGTCGAGCGTTGCCAGACCATTAAATCGTACAACAATATCACGAAAATCTACAAACAATTTTTAATCAAAGCACTTAATTGTTAATTGTGTTAAATAATTAGCAACGCACTATTCCTTGGCGCCAGCTGTAAGAAGAAGAATTTAAGCAGCTAAAGCAGGAGCGCCAGCAAACATTCCAATGCACTTTCTCCCGCTGGTGCAAAACCAGTCTTGCCGCTTTTGTTGTTGCTCTTGTGTTTTGACATCTATGCGATATCAATAGAAAAAAAAGAGAAAAAACGTACTGTTGTCGTTAGCAGACTACTAAGCACCTGTGTGAGCAACAACAACAACAGCAACTTTGTTGATTGCCGTGTTTTGCTCCGTTTTATTGGCATGGCCGAGGCGACAATGGAGCAACGACAGCCACAGTCACATCTTGCCCACTCTTAAGCACGTTTCGCATCAAATGCTCTCTCGCGCAACAAAAATTCTTTAGTTTTTTTTCTGTTTTTTTTTTTGTAATTTGCATAAAGCTGACATATGCATATCTCAGCATGAGCATGTTTCTCAAATTGAGTCACAACGCAATTTTAAGCTAAACGTAAGTTTGACGTTGCCAAATCCACATAAAATACAAAAAAAAAATCATTCTAACGCCACTTTCACATTAGGCCACACTTAAAGCAGACACGAAAAACATATATATATATATATAGACCACTATATATAGAAGCGAAGATGACAAGCATTGAGGAGAAAGTCGGATGCATATTGAATGGCTCCGATCTGGGCGATATAACGCAAGAATTATGCGACTTCTCGCTTAAAGAGCAAAATGCCACGGCAGAGGCGCAAGGTGTGCAGCCATCGACTGCCTCCGATTTTGTACCCAAAGTTGGCCAGACGATCAACTACATTGTGGCCTGTGTGCTGTTCAATGAGCACGACGAGCTGCTCATGATCGAGGAGGCCAAGCCCAGTTGCGCAGGTGAGCAAACAAGACACACACTAAAAAACACATGGCACCAATTTCACTCCTTCCTCTCTCTCTATTTACCTCTTTGTCTCTTTGGCCAGGCAAATGGTATCTGCCCGCGGGTCGCATGGAAAAAGGAGAATCCATCACGGAGGCAGCCGCACGCGAGCTGTTCGAGGAGACCGGTCTCAATGCGGAGATGACTACGCTTCTGGCGGTGGAATCAGCCGGTGGCTCCTGGTTTCGTTTTGTGCTAACGGGTCGCATTACGGGTGGCCGTTTAAAAACACCATCCGAAGCGGATACGGAGTCGATACAAGCGCTCTGGCTGCGCGATCCCAAAGAGGTGCCGCTACGTGCCAACGATATACTCAACATTATCGACATCGGACGTGCCCATCATCAGCATGAGAAGCAGACAAAGACCGACAAGCAATCGCAGTTGCAACAGTGGCATGCCAATATTCTGCCCACACGTTATCCGCACAAGCACAACTATTTGCGGGTGCTGGCTGTGGCACGGAAGCGTGCCACCAACTCGATGAACATACTGATTAGCGAGAAGAATGCTCATCATTTTCCCACTGTGGAAATGCATCCGAATCGCAGCCTGCACTCAACGTTACGCAAATTTATGATTGAGATATTTGGCGCTGAGCTGCCGCAACATCGGCCACATGGTCTACTCAGTGTGGAGCATGCGGCAACTGGCGATGTGGACAGCGATGGACTCTGTCTGAATCTATTAGTTGTGTTCCGGCCACCGCTCGAGGAGATTTCGCTAATTGGCAAATGCATTTGGCAGGAGCTCAGCGCGCCGCTGGACGAAACGCTGGCCAGGATTCTGAGCAGCAAAAATGCGTCGATACCACTGAACGTGATACGCTAACTGCTCTAGTTAACTACTTCTAGCCTAATATATATTACAATGGTGCAAGCATATATATATATATATATATATATAATTATATATAGATATCGATATTCCCTATAAGTAGACAACATCAATTGCCACTAAATCATGCAAATCTTTGTTGCATGCATGTTAAATTTTAAGAAAGTCTTTTTTCATTACAATTGAATGTCTGTGTAACTTCTGTAATATTCCAAAATATATATCTGTACTTGGTGCATAAATTGGAACGCTTAATATATCTCTACTAAATATTGTGCTGTATCAATTGAAATTCCTTCGACATTGGCTAAATTTTTGGCCAAAAGCCAAACATATTTCGCAGTTAGTTACTAAATGCACAGACACATTTTATTTATACAATAAATGCAATTAAAATAGTTCACATAAAATCTGGCTTGTGTGTGTGGGTGTGTCTACTCGTTGTCTTTGTGTGATTTTGGTTGTATCAAATATTGTAACAGTTGACTAGGTCAAATTTAGGTCAAAGTAACATGCTCGACAGTAATAAATCCGTTTTAGCCCTTCCAAACGGAGTTGAAGAGATCCATAAATGAGTCATAGATCATGAATGTTATGGCCACATCGAGACACACACGACCTAGACGCGGCACCGTGCCCTTGTAGAATGCGCCCAAGCCCTCGTTCTTCATTATTTGCATTGCACAATCCGCCGTATTCTTGTACCTGGCCGCCTCCAGACCCTGCATGCGCGTCTTGACCACATCCAACGGCGTATTGCCAAACACTGAAGCGGCACCAGCAACCGCACCGAAAACGCCCACAAGCAATTTTGGCACTGGCTTATTTTGATCACCACCCTGCGATGAGATGAGATGTGATGATTATAATCAAGAGTGATGCACACGACTAAAAACTTATCATTGAAATGTTTACCTTGTACATATCCTTCAGGGATTCGATGACAAAGAAGCGAATGGCTTGATTGGAGCCCTGCTTCATGATCGTTGGTGTGAGACCTTTGTAAATGCCACTGATACCCTCCGCCTTGATAATGTGTCCGACGCCATGGGCAAAGCCCTTGAACTTGGGATTCGCACTGCGCTGATCATTGATGAACTTCACCTTGATCGTCTCCATGGGCGTGACAGCAATGACAGCCTCACAGACGCCGGCACCCAGACCGCAGAGCAGCTTGCCCGCTGTGCTCAGCTGCCCCGAAGAGTCAACGGCGTGTGAGCGCAGGAATTCAAATGCACCAAATCTGCAATCGAACACAAAATCAAATTACATTCACAGGAGAGGGTTGGGAAACTGACCTGGCTGCTGATTTGGGTATACTGCCGTAGAGGAGGACGCTCAGACCGCGATAGAGACCAAAGAATCCCTTTTGTTGCACCGTTTTCTTGACACAATCGGAAATGCCGTTGTATCGCTTATTGGCCCCCTTTTCGTCCAGCTGCAGTTGCGTCTTCACGTATTCGGTGGGATATGTTATGCAGATCTCAATGCCGCCAGTAATGCCACCGGCGACGATGCCCTTGAGTCCCTTGGAGCCGCCAGCTCCCGCAGCGGCTCCTCTGTCGATCATCCAGGGTCGACACAGGAATGGGCTAGGTAACTGACGATCCATTTTAATCTGTGGACATTGGTGTGCATCGATTAGTGAAGAATTTTTAAGCTGATTAGATTATCTAGAAACTCAATTTTTAAATATTTATTTTTATTTTTTTTTTTTCAAAATAAATAACAAGTTGTAAATCTGTATACATGTGTGTGTGTGTGTGGTTGAAAACAAAAACACATTTTGTAGGTAAACTTTTCGAGTAGGCGCATAAAAAATGTAATGGATAACAAGAGCAGACCTACATAGTCAAGTTATCACTTTCAGAATGAAGATTCGTAACGTAATATTCAAGGCGTTATACAATATTCAAGCAGACAATTCATTGGCTAATGACCTAATTATATAATTCATCATATTATATTCTTAAAAAAAAAATTGTTTGGTAATTAGAAGCATTTCAAAGTACATAGTTTGGTTAGGTTTATTCCTAATCTATAACGTTTGCTTATGTCGTGACAATTCACGATTTTATCGCCTTGTTCTCACATTGAATCCAAAGTTCAAACAAAAATATGTTGTATAAGAACATAGACTAATTTAGTGTGACTAATGTCTGTCTAGTCTAGTTTTTTCCCCCATTTATCATTGAAACATCTTTAACTGATTGTGATTACTTAAGATCGTCCGATAATTGATACTCGTAATCAATGCTCTTTTCGCTCTCTCTCTCTCCCTCTCTCTCTCTCTCTCTCTCTCTCTCTCTCTCTCTCTCTCTCTCTCTCTCTCTCTCTCTCTCTCTCTCTTTCTGTTTATTTGACTTTTTTATTGTTATATAATACTTGCAATCGCATAATTAATAATGGATTTAACAGGAATCATTATGCATATTTATTTATGAATTAAATTTAGTTTACACCGCATTTGAACAAACTAAAACATTCGCCATGAAGATAAACAAAGTTTTATGATAACTTTTCGTTGTGCACACACACACACATACACACACACTCTGTTCAAATTGAAGAACTGGCACCGCTCCGCGATCGAAAAATGCTGATTGGAAAACATACACTCAAGCATGAAATTGGAAGTTTGAGCGTTTTGCTGGAAATCAACTCACTTAATTACAATCGAATAAATGCAATAATTGAAGCTATTCGGATCTGGTGCTTTTTGGCCGTTTGATTAGCCGATTGGAATGCGAATGCGACCCGTTCGCGGCTAGGGCAACAACTCAACTACCTTCACGCTATGGAAAAAAATTTAATTTTCCAATCGCAGAGAAAGCTACACAAATTCAAATAAGCAGGCCAATTGTAAACATCCAGACAAGCAGACACCAACCAACTGCTTCTCGCTCAAGATCAAGCGATAGAGCGAGAGCGAGAGCGAAGGCAAAAGCAAATGCTGCTGACAAAGAGCAAAAGTAACGGCGATGGCGTGATACTGAATTTTTTTTATGACGACGCGGCAGAAAAAATATTTGAGTCTCTTAATCAGCAAAACTCGTTTGGCACAGTACAACTTGTCGAAAGCTTTTTTCAACTGGAAAAGCTCGCCCTTGCGCTACGACAAGATAAAAACAATATTCACATGTAGAACTTTTCAAACGAGCGCGCAGCACAAACAGCCGCAAAATAGACAAGTTTTTTTTTCCTAGCTGCGATTACACAACATAAACACTCACATATACACACACAAGTACATTTTATGCTGGTTATGCTTGTAAGTTTATTCCTAAATATTAATTAATCAAAGTTCATGTACAGTTATTACACTTCTGCCAGCAAAGTCGTCATAATGCTTATGATTTAATGAAATAAGTATTAATTTACCAACAAATATTTATTTAATCAGCAGCCATGTGGATAACGACGGAACTTTAAACTGGAACCGGCAAACTGCAAGTGTTAACTAAACTAAATGAATGCTTTGATATACTCACTGTTGTCCCATTAAACTGAACGGCGCATGCGCCAGTTCCAGCTCCAGGCACCCACACAAGCACAACGCGTAAGCTGGTAAGTAAGGAATTGCGTTGGAGTCGCCTTTCAATGAACAGTGGGCAGAAATTGTTGCGCACGTCGGGAAATAACTGAAGGCGTGTAAAGTTTTTCTCATGAAAACCGATACCCAAATATCAAACAAAATCCGCCAAGCGTATTTTTTGACCCTGAACAATGTAAAATGAAACCCATCAGAATATATAGAATACAGAATACAGTGAAGCGTAGGAGAAAATGAAATATGTAGAAATTAGAATTCGAATTTAAAAAATGAACAGCTGAATTTAATTTAAATCGACATAAAAAACATCACAAACTATTCAAACTTTAATCGAAATTTTAATTTTATTCAAATCCATTTTGAAAGTATTTCAGATGTCATTTACATGCTTGATGCATCTGCATGTGTTTATAAATAAACATTAGAATTAATGTGCAGTTCTTTTCATTTAACTGTTAATCAATAACAATATATGTATGTATTATTACTAAACTGGGGAATTAGTTCGTAATGCAAAAGTTATTTAGACATCGATAGAAAATTCAGTCATGTTGCGCGCAGTGAAAAATGCTCCTTAAACTGCCTTATAGACGCGCACGCTCTTCACGGCGCCAATGGTCAGGGTCTAAATTAGGAAGAAAGAAATCAAGTTAAGATTCATTTGGGCAAATTCACTTTTTATGGGACTGTACGTACGGTAATCAGATCGCTGTCGCTAAACTCGCGTACAATGGTCGAGGGTTTGTCACCCTTCTGCTCCTGGGTCAGCTTGTTGCCATCAAGAGTGATGACACTCTTGACCTTGCGGCCATCGAGAGTCTCCTCATCGAACTCCTCTCCCAGCTTGAAACTAATGGCAGAGGTCTTGAAAGTCGATGTGGTCGTCATGGTATACGTATCACCATCCACGGTAACCTCCACAGTGGGGCTAACCGAGTTGCCCATCTTGCGCAGAACCATGTTAACACCTGCAAAGGGAATTTACAAAGTATAAATATATATAATACAGATGATATTATAATAAAGTAGATTTAAATATACATATATATATAATATGTATATGTATATGCATGTGCATTCAAAAAGTTTGAAGATTTGGACAGTTACTAATTGAATTAGCTCGTCGATGTTGAGGACCCCACAAAACATGCACAATGTAAATCATATTGTATTTAATTGAAATAATCAAGATGAATTATGAAGTTGCCGACAAGTAACCCCGACTCAGACACATCCACAGACCACAAGAGTCGTGCTCAAGGTTAACAATGCAGGCAGCGATGTGGATGGGGGATGTGGTGGTTGTGTACCCGCTGTTATATACATACAGCCTCCGGTACTTATCAATTTGTCGGCCTAAATATAGCAAACGCTGGAGAAGCAAGCCAATAAATGCAAGCAACCTTATCGCACAATACACAGATCAAGAGTATAACTCAATTACACATATAGATATATATACATTCATATTATATTATATTATAGATATATATGCAATGTATGGCTGCCCCCTTGTTGACCAATCCATTAAACACAGACAAATCAATTATGCTCAATTATGTACTTATAGAAGTTTTTAAGTGGACAACCTTTGGGTCTCAAGTGTTTTATGGTGGATAGTCACTCTGCCAATCTACATAAATAAATTCTGAGAACCCTTGCAACTGTCTGTATTTTTTTTTATGGCACTGATAAGCACGCATTAAAATAACCTATATATCATTATCACTTTCGTTGCCACCCAAAAACAAATAGTGTGATCAGGTGCAAAGTGCAAGAACCAAAGAAAAATAAAAAGCAATTCATATAGCAATAATTAAAAACCTTTATACCTTTATAGATATGTATGCAGGTAAATTGTTTATCAATTGTACTGTGTACTTTGGCTGCATAGAGGAACAATCATATATATATATATTGCTGATATATCGCCTCTCAAATCTCTCACCACATGTCGAGAGGTATTTTAATTATTGAAAATCGGTAATGCAAACCTCTTCAAAGTGTCGTTGTTGGAGGCGCCTTAAGACCCTCTTCACGTTACCAACAACTTAAGCTTGGCTGAAAATTGAGACCTCGTTACTAAGCAAACTTAACGCAGCAGCCATTTGGGAATCGATTTTCCCAACCGCACATAGACCGCAAATGCAAAAAATTACAGTGCCACAATCTACACAATCTATTAGACTATAATCCAAGCAGAACAAAGTTCGCAAGTCGCAAATTACTTTCGTACCCTTGGAAAAAAAAACATCGAAAACTAAGAAAATTACAGTAATTTCTTAATGTATGTATGTGTCATGCTTTCTACACACACACACACACACACACACATACAGCGAATAGTAATTTAGAACCCATTAAAGTTCGTCTGTCCCGTAAGTAGACACTTAATTTTAAATAGTTTTTAGCTTTATTAACCCATTGCACCTTTTGACTTTTACGATTTGCACCTTAAATATTCTCAGGCAACAAATTGGAGCAGCTCCCATTGCTCAAAAAAAGATAATTTTGGTTTTCATCTGCTTTCTCTTGCACATCTGCGCAATAAAACAAAAAGTTGCCGGCCGCTTAGCGCCATTTTTTTCGGCTTCTTTCTCACGCTCTTTTGCTCACTCAACTTAACTGTACTTTACTGTGCGACACGTGAGCATGTGACAATATTGTCGACATAACAGTAATTAGTAGAATCCTAGCTATTGTTCACTTACCCAACTCCTTCATGTACTCATCGAAGTTCTCGGACTTGTCCAGTTTGTACTTCTTGCCAACGAAAGATGCCATTTTGAATAGAAACTGGTTTGCTTGAAATTCGCCTCACAAAAATCGGACCACCACTGATGAGAGTTCGCGCTCGTATGAACTTTATATAGACGTACAGCGTTGCCAGATAAGACGATTTGTATAAAAGCTCTACATGAAGTTCTCAAAAGACATAGAGGGAAAGAGAGAGAGAGAGAGAGCTTAAAGTTTTATGACTGTGACATCGATATGGGTAAAAATGAGTTTATGACAAATAAAGGTGGAAAATTTATTTATTTTAAACAAACTGATAAAAAAGAATATTGCTTATAAAAAGCCTGTGAGTTTTATTATTGTGTAATCATTTTAAGGTTACACTCTAATAAAATTTTATTGAAGTCGAGTCGAAATCGATAATCGACCGTTAAAGAAATATATTTTTTCAAATTTAAATCAATTTTTCACAGTAGAAAATTCGATTTATTAAATAATTATAACTATAATATTAAAAACGAATTATATATATACATTTTTTTAAGAACAAGGATTGTGTATTTATTAAGATCAAATGATTATGTATGTAATTTTGTAAGTATATATTAAACATACTTCTCGCCCATAAATATAAATCGCTTGCAGTTTAATTGAGTCAAACATGCCGGCCACATAACTGTTATAAGTATTGTGGCAAATCACAAACAATGTGAGAACTGCAAGTTCAAGTGGCACCAATCCAATATTAATATATATATTGTTATATATTTAAATATATATATAGATAATTATATATATATGTTGTGCAACACCCACGTTTGTATAAAAATTGGCGTATTCTACTAAGAAAAAAAAAAAATATATATATATATATATCTATCTATATCTATATATATGTATAATTATCTCGATTTAGCGAATCGGCCACGGAATCTAATCGTGCATTATGTGCCATAAGAAGGCAGTCGATTGCAATATCACAAAAGCCACGCTATCCGAATTATATTTCATTTTCTCGCTTTCTTATCGCATTAATTCAATTAACGTCTTCAGTATTCTGCAATGCAGCTGTATCTTGTATCTTGACTTTCATAAATGTAACTGTTGCCAGAGTTTGCATTTTTTTAATTATACGTAAATTCTGAAAGCAACCAAGTTTCAGATGTACCTTTTCAGGTACACATTAATTTCATTAAAGACCACTCCTTATTTATTTTATCATTTGTCAACTAAGTTTAATAAACAAATGTTTTGAAATCAAATTTAAAAATATTATTTTGCACTGCTTGGATTCAGCGGAGACATGAACCATTTTCGTTAACAAAGCAGTTCAGGTAGCGAAGCACTTAAATATTTGAACTATTAAAACGTGTTAGTTGCGCATTTGTCGCTATATTCAATATGCTTGCTTATATGTTATAAATATGTTGACCATAAAATATAACATTTATCGCTGTTCTTGTGTTTATAATTTAGTAAATTGATAACGCTTACAAAAAAGCTTTTGCTTGAGAACGGCACTTCAATGCCAGTCAAGTTAGACAATAAGCAAATGAAAGCTTATCGTAAGATGTGTCATGGCCCAAAATCAACCCGTGTGATTGGCAGCATTTCAAAAGAGAGTTAGTGAAGGAGAGCCAGTAAGCGAGAGAGCGACCGATGTTGTTCATCTATCAATCTATACACAAACAATCACCTTGCAAAAGCTTAATGAGAAAGTGATTGTAATGTGGGAGAGCCATCATTTGTTTATGCTGGTTGCTATCAATTGTGCTCTAAAACAACGGCCGCTGGTGAGTCGCTCGTTAGAACGAGTTCGTCGGTCGGAGCGTGCACAACAATCTGCGAGCGGCAGCGGCGGCACTTTGAATTTCCATTCAAAACTTTTGATCACCACATAAAAAGAATAAAAAAAAAACAGCAATATTTCATTATCTAGGTATATGCTCGTACACTATCTCAAACGTATGTGATGCAAGAGTTTTGTGGGACTTGTAAAAAAGATATATTACCGATCGTATCAGTGCTATCAAAACATAATGCTTTGTGGAACGTTTTTAGAATAGATGTAACAACATCCGAAGTTAAACAACATTGTGAGTGGAAAAAAACAGAGGCGCATATCAATGTTTATTAAACATTAAATAATTATATTAACGGGCAGCGCGTGTCTGCATTTCTGTTTGGGATGCTAATGAAATCGAATCAAACACAAATTAAAAGTCGCCAAGATTCGGACAAATTAACAAATCAAATGCAAATAATAAGTCTATACAAAACTGTGTGTAAAAAGTAATTATACAATAACTGAATAATAAAATCAAAATAATAGGCAACAAAATCAAAAATGCAATCACTAAAGGCCGATGATCTGCCCGAGAATCCCGTGGAGCGGTCCAACTGCTGCTCGGAACTGTTGTTCTGGTAAGTGCAACCAAATATGGATTCGGATTCGGATTCAGATTTGGATTCGGATTGGTTTTGGACCTTTAGATATACGGTTAGGGTTAGGGTTGTGTGGACAGCATAACAACTGCCTCGAGTTCATTACTATTATTATTATTGTATTCAATGGGCCATTTAATTTAAATAGTTAGCGCGTTCGGGCTTCTGGTCTGAGTCCGAGTCTGAGTCTCTGGGCTTCCAATGGCGACGATATTCACGTACTCGTCAACATGTCCACATAAATATATTTGTGTGAAGTATTTGCAAGTTATTCATTCAATTGGCTGTCACTTAAGGCAACTTTAATTTCATCCGTCGGCCAAATGTAGCTGTAAGCTGATAAATTCCGAATGCCATTAAAAATATATGTATATGCTTCAATTTGGTGTTTCTTCAACATTAAAACGATTTTGACATTGCTTAATGACTGGCAGATAATCAACTCAACTCCCAACTATTACTGCTACGTGTGTGCTGACTTGAATGAAATTCAAATGTTTTCTTTCAAAGTGCTAATAGATCCCTCAGTCAATACCTAGAAAAAATATTGTTAGCGTTACGACTAGATCTAAGTTTGTTTTCTCTTGCTAACAATGAATATTCCCATTATATATATATTCTCATTTTTTGATAGATATGATTATTTCAAAAGTTAACTTTTTCATAGAATTGAATATGAATTAATTTGGTAGAAACCTTATCTATAACATTATTATGTCTGTCATATAGACATTGAGATAGTACCCATCATGATTATATTTAACAACAGATAGATATGGAATTCTTTATGTTTACAATTCGCCTATCTATGTATGTCATTATAAAATATGATCGCTATCTCAAAATGTACGTGTTTAATTAATTCTCTTGTTTCATCCGTAAAGCTTTGCGATGCCCGTTTTGTTCAAGGGTCGCCAGAAATCACTGGAACAAGCCGATCTCTATAAACCGCTCAAAAAGCACAAGTCAGGTGAGTGAGCGCAACACATCATTCGATCTCTATCCGACCTAATACATATTATTATCTGTTATCTGTTAGACACGCTCGGCGACCGTCTGTGCTCGGCCTGGGATGAGGAAGTCGCTAGGCGATCTGCCCAAAATCTCCAGCCTCGCTTGCTTCGCGTTGTAATGCGCGTGTTTGGTTGGAATCTGTTTGTCACTGGCCTCTTGCTCGCTGTCCAGGAGATGCTGACCAGGTAAGCATTCTTCTATATATGTGGAAGCTCGATTCTAAGATATTACGTCTTTTAGGGTTACACAGCCCATTTGCCTGTTTGGCATTATGGCCTATTTTGCCGGCAATGATACGGATTTGACCAAGGCGCAGCTTTATGCCGCCGGCCTAATCGCAGGATCGGTGTTCTCGGTTGCCTTTGGGCATCCATACATGCTGGGTGTCTTGCATCTGGGCATGAAAATGCGCATTGCCCTCTGCAGCTTAATATATCGCAAGGCTCTGCGCCTGAGCCGGACAGCGCTAGGAGACACGACCATCGGGCAGGTGGTGAATCTGCTGTCCAACGATGTCGGACGCTTCGATACGGTACTGATTAATGTGCATTATTTGTGGTTAGCACCCCTAGAGCTGATCGTCGTCACGTATTTCATGTACGAACAGGTGAGAACTCCCTCCTGGAAATAAATTTGATCTTTTTATTACTTTCTTTGGTCATTTACAGATCGGATTTTCGGCATTGTTTGGCGTAGCAGTGATGCTACTCTTTCTACCACTGCAGGCCTATCTGGGCAAGAAAACATCGGTGCTCCGTCTGCGTACTGCCCTTCGCACAGACGAACGCGTCCGCATGATGAACGAGATCATATCCGGTATTCAGGTTATCAAGATGTATGCATGGGAGAAGCCCTTTGGCAAGCTTGTGGAGTTCACGCGTCTCAAAGAAATGATCTGCATCAAGCAGGTCAACTATATACGTGGCATTCTCATCTCATTCGCTATGTTCCTCTCCCGCGTCTTTATATTCGCCAGTCTGGTGGGCTATGTGCTCCTCGGCAATCTCTTGACCGCCGAGAAGGCCTTCTACATCACCGCCTACTATAACATTCTTCGGCGCACAGTCACCATGTTCTTCCCACAAGGCATCGGACAGTTCGCGGAGCTCTTGGTGTCCATTAGACGTCTGCAGACCTTTATGCATCGCGAGGAGACTCTCGTGCAAGACAGATCAATTGATGGCACTGCCTCCGCATCTCTCAACCAGATGGAAAATGGTGCTCTAATGGAAAACGAAGATGGAGATGGGACAAAGGTCAATGGCAATCACGAGACTCTTATTGATTTCAACGAGTTCCATGCCAAGTGGAATGCCAAAGCAACTGAGAACACTCTAGACAACATCAATCTCAAGCTAGGTCGTCGTCAACTAGTCGCTGTGATTGGACCCGTTGGGTCAGGCAAGTCTAGTCTGATACAATCCATTCTCGGCGAACTCCCCGTTGGCAAGGGAAGCCTCAAAGTCAATGGTAAATATTCCTATGCCTCTCAGGAGCCTTGGCTTTTCACCGGAACTGTTCGCGAAAATATTCTCTTTGGATTGACTCTGGATAAGCATCGCTATCGCACAGTTGTGAAGAAGTGTGCCCTTGAGCGTGACTTTGAGCTACTTCCTCATGGTGATAAGACGATCGTTGGCGAGCGAGGAGCATCACTCTCCGGTGGACAGAAGGCACGCATCAGTCTGGCACGGGCTGTGTACCGTCGGGCGGACATTTATCTCCTAGATGATCCACTCAGCGCTGTGGATACTCATGTGGGTCGCCACTTGTTCGACCAGTGCATGAGAGGGTATCTGAGAAGTGAGTTAGTCATCCTGGTCACACATCAGCTGCAGTTCCTGGAGCAAGCCGATCTCATTGTCATTATGGATAAGGGTAAAATTAGTGCAATGGGCACATATGCCACAATGCAACGCAGCGGTTTGGACTTTGCACAACTGCTGACTGATCCTAACAAGTCTGACGAGGCATCAAATGATCGTGATAGTGAAGCTGGCGATATCTGGGATCGTCTGAGCCTCGCCTCACGGAGCAATAGATCGAGTCGCCAAGCTTCGCGCAATGAGAGTTTCAGCTCTTTAAGTTCCCTGACGGAATCGATTGCTAATGACGTAACTATGATTCCACAAGAGAAGTACGTCAAAGGCAAAATAGGCTTTGGTCTTTATAAGGAATACTTTACTGCAGGCAGTGGTTGGCTCATGCTATGTTTCATGGTCTTCTTTTGCTTGGGAACACAAATTTTGGGTTCAACAGCTGATATCTTTCTCGCCTACTGGTAAGTCATCTATTTTCATCGATCTAATAAATCGAATAATACGTTTCAATTCCTAAATTTAGGGTTGACAAGAACAAAAACGCAACAGACAGGGACTCAGATCCACTCGATATCTACTACTTCACTGCCCTAAATATAGGCGTCATCTTCTTTACGTTAGTAAGGACTATGCTATTCTATAAGCTGGCCATGCGCAGCTCGACAACGCTTCACAATGCCATGTTCCGTGGCATCACAAAGGCGGCAATGTACTTCTTCAATACGAATCCGTCGGGTCGGATATTGAATCGGTTCTCAAAGGACATCGGTCAGATAGACGAGCTTCTGCCAACCGTAATGCTGGACGTGGTTCAGATCTTTCTAACATTGACAGGCATCATTGTTGTCATCTGCATAACCAATCCGTATTATCTTATTCTCACTCTGGCTCTGGGGATAATCTTCTATTATATAAGAGAGTTTTATCTGAAGACATCGAGAGATTTAAAACGGCTGGAGGCAGTTGCCAGATCCCCAATATATTCCCATCTCAGTGCTTCTCTAAATGGACTGCCTACAATTAGAGCACTGGGCGCACAGAAGACTCTGATTACCGAGTTTGATAATCTGCAGGATCTGCATAGCTCTGGTTACTACACATTTCTCTCTACTAATCGTGCTTTTGGCTATTACCTGGACATATTCTGCACACTGTACATTATAGTGATTATAATCAATTACTTCATCAATCCGCCTGAAAATTCCGGTGAGGTTGGATTAGCTGTAACCCAGGCAATTGGTATGGCTGGCATGGTTCAATGGGGCATGCGACAATCGGCGGAGCTGGAGACCACCATGACAGCAGTTGAGCGTGTTGTGGAGTACGATGAGATCGAGCCAGAGGGTGAATATGAATCTCAGTTAAACAAGAAACCACCCAACACCTGGCCGGAACACGGAAAGATAGTGGCCGATGATCTAAGTCTACGCTATTTCCCCGATCCGCAATCCAAGTATGTGCTCAAGTCGCTCAACTTCGAGATCACACCCATGGAAAAGGTGGGCATTGTGGGTCGTACTGGTGCTGGCAAATCATCGCTTATCAACGCCCTCTTCCGTCTGTCCTACAACGATGGCTCTATCATCATCGACAGCCGAGACACAAACGAACTAGGACTACACGATCTGCGAAGCAAGATCTCCATTATACCACAGGAACCGGTACTGTTTTCGGGAAGCATGCGCTACAATCTTGATCCCTTCGAGGAATACAGCGATGCCAAGCTGTGGGATGCTTTGGAGGAGGTCAAGTTGAAGCCCGTCATCAGCGATCTTCCCAGTGGACTCCAGAGTAAAATCTCCGAGGGAGGCACCAACTTTAGTGTGGGTCAGAGGCAGCTGGTGTGTTTGGCACGAGCCATTCTTCGGGAGAACCGTATTCTGGTCATGGATGAGGCCACAGCCAATGTGGATCCACAGACAGATGCCCTCATTCAGATGACGATTAGGAATAAGTTTAGGGAGTGCACAGTTCTGACAATAGCCCATCGCCTGAACACGATTATGGACTCGGATAAGGTGATAGTCATGGATGCTGGCCAAATAGTGGAGTTTGGATCACCTTACGAACTCCTTACTCAGTGTGAGTCGAAGGTCTTCCATGGTATGGTCATGGAGACAGGTCAAAGTAGCTTTGATAGTCTGCTGAGGGTAGCAGAAAAGGTAGGTACTACATACTATCGGCTTTGGTATATATATTAATCCCTATTATTGTCCCACAGGCCCATTTGGAATCACGGAAGTCCAAGACTGCCTAGAACTAATGCAGAATCTGAATGCATTATAATATTCTCATTAATTAGGTTTAATAACAAGTCTCATAGAACATATACTGTTTTAAAATTAACCTGTGTGAAAATAAGAAACCTTTTGTATCTAAATGCTACTTAATCTATTACTTATTATTTTACGAAAAATAATAAACAAAATTATAAGACTAAAAATATATAATTGCAATTATTCATGTTTCAGCATTTTAAGTAACAAATCAGTTATATTTTTAAAGAGAGCAATTACATTTTATACATCTAGACACAATTTCTATCTCTCTCTCTCTCTCTCTCTCTCTCTCTCTGCTCTCTCTGTTTCTCTCTCTCGCTCTCTATCTCTCGATTCACCTGGGTTTGGGCAATTATCTTATCCGTTAGTAGAAATGCATTGTAAGATAAGCTACAGTATTTTACTCTGAAAACCGCGATAAAAAGATACGATTCGAGCTGAAGAGCTCAAATTGCAGTTGGCTCGCTCCGTTTAAGAGAGAGAAAAAGCTGCGTGGAACAGTTTGCATAAAAAGCAGCAGCTGAGCTGCTGAGAAGTAGAACGAGTTGCGCGCTCGGACAGAAAGCTTGTTATCTGAAGCGAGATAAACATTTAGGTCTATATACTTTGATATGTTGGTTTCTGTTTTAAATAGACAATTTCAATGCATTGTGAAATTTCATCTGTGAAAATACAAAACTTGTGCTTTTATTTTGCATAGATATGAAAAGGGGATCACATTAATTGTGATATGTTGGCTGTATCTTTGGCACTGTGGAAATTACCCAGAATAATTGGCAAGTCAGATATAAAACTAAACCAAACTTATGGAATTATAATGGGCTCAACAAATTGTAATAAACTGCTTAATTGTTTGATTTATTTAAGTAGTGCACATTGCGTAAAGCAAGGAAATAAATAACTAATTACAAATAATAAAAAAAAAAATGGCATTAACAAGAGCCGATGAGCTGCCAGAAAATCCCCGCGAGCGCTCCAGCCCAATTTCGGAATTGATGTTCTGGTGAGTACCACAATTGATTAATTAATGAATCAGTATTTTTTTTTTTTTTTGCTCCAATTAATTCAATTGCTTATCTATAGTAGTTATTAGTACATTCCAAACCTACACTACATTTTTAGGAGCATAAGTTGCCAGGGTTTTCGGGTCGCATATCTATCAATAGAAATGTGTAATAGAAAACTTCCTCCCCCATTGTAATAACATAACCGATATACCGGATTGATAATCCAATCATAAGCAATGTACACAATTATCTGTGTTTTCATTGATTCGAATGAATGATAGAACAATGATTGAATAAAACAACCTTACGTGAAAGACGCACATGATTTGTTAACAAAACGTGTAGTACTCACTGTGTATATGTATTTTCCCATGTTTGATCATAATAGAGTCTTTATTTAATCTTATTTCGTTTACGGATAACATGAAGCTTTGTATTTCCTGTGTTCTTCAAAGGCCGTAAAAAGACTTTACAACAACCAGATTTATACCGTCCCTTAAAAGAACATAAATCAGGTAGGTTCAGTAAATATATGTACAACACTTATACAGTTAAATAATAGTCAATCTAAATAATATATAATAATACTCAGATACTCTTGGAGATCGCTTAAGCGCTGCCTGGGATGAAGAAGTAATTCAGAGATCAGCTCAAAAGAAACCGCCTCGATTGAGGCGTGTTATGGTCCGCATCTTTGGCTGCCATCTGTTTATCACTGGAGTGCTAATATGCTCTAAAGAATTGTTAACAAAGTAAGTAAATTGACAAGTTCTCTGTGATCATTTAATTTAAATGCTTCTTAATTAAGAGTAACCCAGCCCATTTTCCTCTACGGTCTTATGTCCTACTTTTCGGGCGAGGATCCGGATCCATTGAAGGCGAAATTCTATGCGGTTTCCCTGATGGTTGGTTCCGTGCTCTCAGTTATCGCTCAACATCCCTGTATGTTCGGCATACTCCATCTGGGCATGAAAATGCGTATTGCGCTGAGCAGCTTGGTCTATCGGAAGGCTCTGCGTTTGAGCCATAACGCTTTGGGAGACACATCGATAGGTCAGGTGGTAAATCTGCTGTCCAACGATGTAGGACGCTTCGATTCAGTTTTGCTCAATTTACATTATATATGGCTGGGTCCAATGGAATTGGTGGTAATAACCTATCTAATGTTTGAAAAGGTAAGCAGTTAGTGTGAATTGAATGTAAGGGAGTCTTACATTAATTGAATATCTGTATTCTATTGTAGATTGGCATCGCATGCTTCTTTGGCGTTGCTCTTATGTTGTTTCTCATGCCCCTACAATTTTATCTGGCGAAGAAGACATCGTCGCTGAGGCTGCACACAGCTCTGCGCACTGACGAGCGTGTTCGATTGATGAATGAGATCATTTCGGGCATTCAGGTGATCAAGATGTATGCCTGGGAGAAGCCATTTGGAAAACTCGTTGAGTTTACGCGCCTAAACGAGATGGTCTGCATTAAGAAAGCCAACTATATTCGTGGCATTCTCATTGCTCTTGGCATGTGTGTATCTCGCACCTTTACCTTCGTTAGTCTAGTAGGATTTGTGCTACTAGGAAACATATTGACTGCCGGACAGGCCTTTTTCATCATGGCATACTTTAGTTTGCTGCAACGAACTTTCACCAATTTCTTTCCAATTAGCATATCTCAACTATTGGAACTAATGGTGACCATCAAGCGTCTGGAGACCTTTATGCATAGAGAGGAAATTCTAAGACTGGACAAATCTAATACAATGCTGGCACCTGATTTTGACAAGAGAAAGAGTGATAAGAAAAACGGCGCTCTCATCAGCGATGGCATCGGAGATGTGACTGAGAGCAATTGCAATGAGCAGACGCTTGTTGAATTCAACGACTTCCGTGCCAAGTGGGATGCCAAAGCAACTGAGAACACTCTAGACAACATCAATCTCAAGCTAGGTCGTCGTCAACTGGTCGCTGTGATTGGACCAGTCGGCTCAGGCAAGTCTAGTCTGATACAATCCATTCTCGGCGAACTCCCCGTTGGCAAGGGAAGCCTCAAAGTCAATGGTAAATATTCCTATGCCTCTCAGGAGCCTTGGCTTTTCACCGGAACTGTTCGCGAAAATATTCTCTTTGGATTGACTCTGGATAAGCATCGCTATCGCACAGTTGTGAAGAAGTGTGCCCTTGAGCGTGACTTTGAGCTACTTCCTCATGGTGATAAGACGATCGTTGGCGAGCGAGGAGCATCACTCTCCGGTGGACAGAAGGCACGCATCAGTCTGGCACGGGCTGTGTACCGTCGGGCGGACATTTATCTCCTAGATGATCCACTCAGCGCTGTGGATACTCATGTGGGTCGCCACTTGTTCGACCAGTGCATGAGAGGGTATCTGAGAAGTGAGTTAGTCATCCTGGTCACACATCAGCTGCAGTTCCTGGAGCAAGCCGATCTCATTGTCATTATGGATAAGGGTAAAATTAGTGCAATGGGCACATATGCCACAATGCAACGCAGCGGTTTGGACTTTGCACAACTGCTGACACGTCCCGAACAGGGCGATGAGGCGCTAAATGAAAAGATGAACGATGCATGTGAAAGTTTGGATAATACAAAGTCACAAAAGATTTTACGACAGACTTCACAAGCAGAGAGTATAAATTCAGTGAGCTCTCTGACCGAATCCATTACTCAAGATGAGTCTCTGACTGTGCAAGAAAGTCGAGTCGAGGGCAAGATCGGTTTGGGTCTCTATAAGGAATATTATGCGGCAGGCAGCAGTTGGTTTTTAATAAGTTTTCTGTTGTTACTTTTTGTGGGCGCGCAGATTGTGGGCTCCGTAACTGATGTTTTCCTTGCTTACTGGTAATTGTCTTTCTTGAATGCATCAGTCAATTAGAATAATCATTTTTCTCTTAAGGGTTGACAAGAATAAAAGCGCAGATGACTCGGATCCCGTCGATATCTATTACTTCAGTGCCCTTAATATAGCGGCCCTCTTGCTTACTTTGGGTCGGATTATGCTATTCTATAATCTGGCCATGCGTAGTTCTACTGAGCTTCATAATTCCATGTTCCGTGGCATCACAAGAGCAGCAATGTACTTCTTCAACACGAATCCCTCTGGCCGGATACTAAATCGCTTCTCAAAGGATCTTGGCCAGATAGATGAAATCCTGCCCACCGTAATGCTGGACGTGGTTCAGATCTTTCTAACATTGACAGGCATCATTGTTGTCATCTGCATAATTAATCCGTATTATCTTATTCTCACTCTGGCTCTGGGGATAATCTTCTATTATATAAGAGAGTTTTATCTGAAGACATCGAGAGATTTAAAACGGCTGGAGGCAGTTGCCAGATCCCCAATATATTCCCATCTCAGTGCTTCTCTAAATGGACTGCCTACAATAAGAGCACTGGGCGCACAGAAGACTCTGATTACCGAGTTTGATAATCTGCAGGATCTGCATAGCTCTGGTTACTACACATTTCTCTCTACTAATCGTGCTTTTGGCTATTACCTGGACTTATTCTGCACACTGTACATTATAGTGATTATAATCAATTACTTCATCAATCCGCCTGAAAACTCCGGTGAGGTTGGATTAGCTATAACCCAGGCAATTGGAATGACTGGCATCGTTCAATGGGGCATGCGACAATCGGCGGAGCTGGAGAACACCATGACAGCAGTTGAGCGTGTTGTGGAGTACGATGAGATCGAGCCAGAGGGTGAATATGAATCTCAGTTAAACAAGAAACCACCCAACACCTGGCCGGAACACGGAAAGATAGTGGCCGATGATCTAAGTCTACGCTATTTCCCCGATCCGCAATCCAAGTATGTGCTCAAGTCGCTCAACTTCGAGATCACACCCATGGAAAAGGTGGGCATTGTGGGTCGTACTGGTGCTGGCAAATCATCGCTTATCAACGCCCTCTTCCGTCTGTCCTACAACGATGGCTCTATCATCATCGACAGCCGAGACACAAACGAACTAGGACTACACGATCTGCGAAGCAAGATCTCCATTATACCACAGGAACCGGTACTGTTTTCGGGAAGCATGCGCTACAATCTTGATCCCTTCGAGGAATACAGCGATGCCAAGCTGTGGGATGCTTTGGAGGAGGTCAAGTTGAAGCCCGTCATCAGCGATCTTCCCAGTGGACTCCAGAGTAAAATCTCCGAGGGAGGCACCAACTTTAGTGTGGGTCAGAGGCAGCTGGTGTGTTTGGCACGAGCCATTCTTCGGGAGAACCGTATTCTGGTCATGGATGAGGCCACAGCCAATGTGGATCCACAGACAGATGCCCTCATTCAGATGACGATTAGGAATAAGTTTAGGGAGTGCACAGTTCTGACAATAGCCCATCGCCTGAACACGATTATGGACTCGGATAAGGTGATAGTCATGGATGCTGGCCAAATAGTGGAGTTTGGATCACCTTACGAACTCCTTACTCAGTGTGAGTCGAAGGTCTTCCATGGTATGGTCATGGAGACAGGTCAAAGTAGCTTTGATAGTCTGCTGAGGGTAGCAGAAAAGGTAGGTACTACATACTATCGGCTTTAGTATATATATTAATCCCTATTATTGTCCCACAGGCCCATTTGGAATCACGGAAGTCCAAGACTGCCTAGAACTAATGCAGAATCTGAATGCATTATAATATTCTCATTAATTAGGTTTAAGAACAAGTCTCATAGAACATATACTGTCTTAAAACAAGAGAGAATGTTGCAGTCGGCAGTAACCGACTGCGTAATACTTAATACGTAATACCAGCTGATAACAGGTAGCAAATAACAGGGTGGCCAAGAAATACCATCCAAGATTGCCTTTCCAAGATTGGCTTACCAATCCTGGAAGTATCTGCAATCAGATTTCTAGGGGCGAAGTTCCAGGGGCAGCGGATTTGAGCGTGATCTGAAAATTTTAAAATGCCGATCTTTGAAGATTGCCTTCCATGATTGATCACTCTATCTTTAAAATTAAAATTGTGTGAGATTTGTGAATCTATAGACTTACAAAATCCGATATATCGCTTATGGCGATTATGGGCGCAGGTGTGGGCGTGGCTATACAAAATTTATCAGTTCATGGAAACTGCTACCATTAATACACTTACCAAATTTGACGGGTCTAACTCAAAAGCTGCGGAAGTTATAGCCATTTTAAATTATTAGGTGCGGGGACCCTGGGGGTGATTCTGACTTATTCCGATCTTTGAAGGACATTGCGAAAAACCTACCAACTAGACCGTAGCCTTAACATTGTGTGAGATATGTGGCCTTATCAATTTTCAATTATCGATTTGATTGACTAGTGGACGTAGCACTTCAATTGTTACACTTTGCCTAACGCCGTCACAGACCAGTATATGATACAAGTTTCAAATCTTTATGTCTAAGGGTGTCGATAAAAGACAGACAGACAGCATTACTGACATTAACCAAAACCAATATATACCATCGGTATCAAAGTTCAATGAAACGGTATTCACCATTGTCAAAATAAGAAACCTTATATATCTAAATGAATAAATTGATGTATTACTTTTAATTTTTACAAAATTAAGATTTAAATAAACTTCCAAGGCTAAAAAATGTATAATTGCATTTATACATATCTTAGCAGGCTGAGTAAACAAAAAACTAACAAATTAGTTCAATTTTACATTTGACCACGCCATTATCTTATCCGTTCGAACAGATCACATAAATAGCGGTCCTGATTAGCTGAAAATTGGAACGAGCTGCAGCCTCAGAGTCAATGGTACATTTTTTTATGCCTCTCAGATTCCCGAATTATTTTAAACACAGTGATGGACAGACGCACGTACGGATGAACACACGCACATACAAAACCATCAAGAACATTGCCACAAAGATAATTAAAATTTAAATAAAAATTCAATTTTTTTTTTTTTTTTTTGTAATACTTTCATTTATTGATATTTGAAATCTATAAGGTAAATTGTTATCATTTGCTTCATTTTGCTGCTTGTTGTTTCATTTCTTTTGTGGGTTCTCTTTAATAGAGCTCTACAAGGATTGCAATAGTTTTTGATTACATTTGAAGTATGTATTAAATTAAAAAAATAAAATCAACTTTTTGCTATAAGGGATTATCCATATAGATTCACATGATGCTCAGAGCATCATAATCATCATTATCATCGATATTGACATCGTCGTCGTACACACAAAGTGCCAAAGTGGAGGGTGGTATTAGCAAATGAAATATCAATTTGAAAACAAATAAGAACAATCGATTGTAAGTATCCGCCTAAAACTAGAACTAAATAATAAATAATGACCTGGCCCAGACGCTCGAGTGTATCAGAGTGTTGCTATTTAGAGTGACAAATGGCAGTTATGAGGTGTTTAGACTAATCACTATGCATATATGTAAGTATGATCCGTTTTCAGGGGATTCTTAAGTGTGGGTGTTTGGGCGTATAACTTAAATGATCACTCTTTGAAATACGTTTAATTTGAAGTATACAAACTTAATGTACATGGAGTCAGCGCATAGATCAACACACCGAGTTACACATAGTATAATTGGTTAGATAAATTTGGATTGGTCACTGGACAGAGCCATTAGTTGTATGCATAGGAATATACATAGTTAGGATATTAATGTTTATCTTGTTCAAGCACAAAACCACATTGAAAGCGCTTTTTTCTGCATTGCATCATAGATCCGATCTTAAAAAAGTTGTTTTTTTAATTTGCATGCTGACAACTAACATTTAAATTTAATTATAATTGTAGTTTGGTTTTCTTCTTGTTAGTATACGGTAAATTTCACAACTTGTTGCCAATAAACTTATTAACCAATTTAAGCAGCTTGTGCGAATAATCGTCATATTACATATTAGATTGGCATTTCTCACCGGCGAGAAATTTTCTAATGCTTGGTAGTTCAACTAGACAGCTAGCGAATTAAATTAGCTGATTATATTGCTATTCATTGAATAATTTTTTAAAATCAAGGCAAGTTTAATTGATTACTGATCTATGGTGTTTGACAATCAAACTTTCATTCTATTTGACATTCATTATTCGCATTTTGTAGTTTTCTTTTTTAGTAATATGTCATACACATACATACATCGAAAGTATTATTATTTTTTTTCTTTTAATAATTTGCTAATAGCATAGGTTTCTGGCGACATTTAAGAAATTGCTTTGCAGCCTTAAGCACATTTACAAATAAAACTAATTTACGCAATTGTTCGACATGTTTTTTAAAATTTTTTTTTATTATTATTATTATTAATAACTTTTTTCTGCTGCTATTTGAATTATAACATTGAATTGTTGATGTTATTATTATTATTGTTAGCTTATGAGAGGCTTGAGGAGATATATATTGATGTCACCCGAAGTGATTCATGCTTTCATTTTTTTGTTTGCTGCTTCAGTGGGTTGTTGTTCTTGTTAATGTTGATGCTGGTTATCGCATCCACGATTAAACATTTTGACGAAAATATAAACTGTCCGGTTTTGCGGGTATATGTATGTATATATATGTATGTGTGGTTGGTTTTCTATGTGAGTGAGTGAATGAGTCAGTGTGTGTGTCTGTCTTGTCAATGTAGCGTATTTTGTGTCTTTCCGTCTGTCGGTGTGTGTTGGTTTTAGGAGCTGTTACAATTTCATAGCATTATAACTATTATAAATATATCTGATATTATTTAATTTAAACTTGTTTATATTATTGCGTCTTGTTGTTATTGAAGCATGTTGCTGCAAGTCGCTGCAGCTGGTGCTCCTGCTGT
This sequence comes from Drosophila setosimentum, assembly GCA_035043505.1. Lineage (NCBI taxonomy): Eukaryota > Metazoa > Arthropoda > Insecta > Diptera > Drosophilidae > Drosophila > Drosophila setosimentum. Next base: position 759,674 of record JAWNMY010000023.1, on the reverse strand, counting down.
TGCTGCCGCTTGTGCTGTCGTGTCTGCTGCTCCTGCTTATGCTCTTGCTGTTATAATTGTTGTTGGTGTTAATGTGGGCGCATGGCTAATCGATGAAACTTTGCTCCACACAGGCTTTCACGCGCTTCTCATACTCACGACGATTCTCTTTATACAGCTGAGCGGCGGTAGAATTTGCCGGTGAGTTGGGATTGGGATCGCTCAGCAGTGACTGGAAAACCAATTAAATAGTATTATTATAATCATTTCGAATTCGAATTTGTGGTATCCACTCACCTGTATAGATGTTAATATAGCCGACACATCATACGTGGGACTCCAGCGATTTTGCAATATATCCAAACATATGCCACCATCTGCATACACGTTAGGATGAAATACTTTCGAAACGAATCGAACTGTTGGCGGTTTGTTTGGGTATTCTTCCGTAAATTCTATGGTTAATTTAAAGGTACCATCCTCGAACGGAGTATCGTGTGGACCAAAAATCACAGCATTCCATATCATAATATTATTATCTGTTGGCGCACCCGAAACACCCGTTGGTGGATCCTCCTGAAGTCTGCAATTGAGTTGAGAAACCAAAAATGAATACGATTATAAAAATAAAAGGTTTTGATTGTTTTTATTGGGGTATATATAAATATCTGTTGAACATGTTCCACATAACCCATTTTAGAAAGTTTTAAATTGTAATGGTTGGATAACCATTAAAAATGATTATGTACCTAGTTGCTTTTCCAATTATTTTAAAATATTCAGTTACTCTACTTTTTGTTTCGATTCGTTATTGTTTTGGCGAAACAAAGAAAAATTACAAAAGCAACAAAATGCTGCGAATTGAAATTAAAAACAAGATGTACATAATTCATTTCTGCATATCTCTGACGAATAATTTGAGGTCTATGTCTATATATATAGAATGTATATACAAGCATGCATAAGTGTCGTGTAATGTTTTTTTTATATATCTAGCCTCCTGGCGTTGATTTTATTGCTTTCATCGATGTGGTTACTGTTTACAATCATCAGCTGTTTTTGTGTGGGTTCCACTTTGCAATTTGGCGAGTTCATTAAGCGGTGAGCGCCAAGAAATTTTTTCGCTGGAAGCGGTTGCTATTTTTTTTTTTTAAGATGTTGTATATATGATTGGTACAGTGATCGCTCCGATGGTTGATACATTAATTTATCAAATAATATTAGTTAATAAATTGAAATTAAGTTATATTTTGCGAGTGATCACTGTGTTTTCACACAAGTGGCGGCCAAGTTGCCAAGAAACTGCATTTCTTAACCCAGATCAACTGGCAATTGACATGTTTCGAGACCCACTCTCTAAGTACTGGTTCCCAGGGGCATCGCAGACACAACTACATATAGGTCAAGCACACACATATATACGTATGCATGTGCAACAGCTAAGAGAAAGAGAAGAAGCAGCAGCAGCAAAAACAGAAGCCAGCCGCGCCCTTCAATCGCCCAAATCAATACAAAATAACAGAGCCCAAAATGAAATCATCGATTAAACAACAAAAGCAGCAGCAACAAAATATATGTAGACAAACTAAAAGCTAAAAAAAACAAAAATAACATACAAAGGAAATAGCAAAAATGCCATCCGATAAAAATGCTGATAAACAAACACTTTCTGCAATGGGGTGTTGCTGGTCTGTGGAATAACTTGATTCTAGCTGCCTTGAGGCAGCCTTGACATTTACTTTGCTCAAGGAAAAGTAAATAAAGACGCACCTACCCTTTAAGTGTGCCTTATGCAATCAAGCTGTTAATTTTCAAATATTTAATTTGACAACAGCAAAACAATAAAACAAATAAAAAGGAATTTGCAAACAAAAAATAAAAGTAGAGGCAGCGAACGAAATCGTATGGCACAACATAAAGTACTAAAAACAAGCAGAGCTTTGAATGAAATTCCAATAAGAGACGCATAACGCTGCGCTGCTCTGCCCAGCTGCTCCGCTGTGCGTTGCTGCTTTTCAGCTGCTTTGCTGTTCTGCTGCAGAACATGAGTCAACAAGGTTAAATGTACGCTCTGCGAATAATGAAATATGATGAAATAGAGAAAATCAGGATGAAGATGACTATTTTATTTGTGTGTGTGGAGAAAAGCGGCAGCGCAGAGAGAACAATTTGATTATTGTTGCTCTCAGGCTTTCTGCTCTGGTTGGCATTTGTTGCTGTTTTGTCTGCGACGCAATTGCACAAACGGGAAAGAGAATTTTTGTACATTACGCTTTGCACTTTATTTATGTGCTATGCTTTGCGCAGATTTAGTTTGCGTGCTATTTCTTTTTGTGCTATGCTTCAAAGTCAAGTCTCAAAGGCGCAGACAGCAAGTGCAGCAATCTTAATGTTGTTGCTATTGATATACTGATGTTATTGTTGTAATACTATCACAAATGAGAAAGAGCAGCGAAAAAATCAGCCAACGTATAAACACACGCACACAAACACAGCTCGTACGCAGGTCACACACACAAACATAAGCACTTTTTGTATTTTGGCTGCGCAAACTTTTCCACGGGCATATGTCCGTACACACATACATAATTACGGACGTAAGTATGTATACATATGCTGGCCCGTTTCTCCATTTCACATACATCACGACTATTATCAAAGTGTGTGTGTGTAGTTTTCTTACCTTTTAAAATCTCTCATAAGACGTCTGCGTGCGGGTGTTGACATGTTCTACAATGTTACTACCACTTGTGCTTGAATGTTAACTAGACCGTTTAGGCAATACGATTTATTATAAACAGAAACAGTGAAATTTTGTAATTTAATTTTTAATTGAGGGCACTGAGCAGCGTAAGAAAATCTATCGATACTTCGCACATACCCAACGATATTATGCTCGATATCGAGGAGACCTGCCAGCTTGTCAATATCGCGTACGATAACACACGTCTGCCCACTTAACATATATACTCCGCCAGCTAACAGATTACTCCGCACTTAACAGTGCAGCTGTCTCACAACTCTCTCGTGCTGCAAAAATTAAATTTAAGTTTTACTTCCTTTTTACTTCCTCCAGCCCTCGCTATATATCGAGTACGAATGACAGCGTATTACAGTAGTGCTCGCTGTTAACAGCAGCCAAGCAAATGGTTAGGTTAAAGCTGTTCTGTTAACATTTCCTTAAAGATGAACACAAAACAAATTCAACACAAAAAGATAGGCAAAAAGAAATAGACACTTTAAAATATGCTTAGCAGCGAAAGAAATCAGGATTGTTGTATTATAATAATTTTCACGATTGGTGTGAAGAGAATAATACAGAAAGCTTGAGTTCCTTTAAAGTTTATTTATGAAATATATTAGCACTAACATAATGAAATTAACTGTATCACAAGCAATAGCATACAAATTTAAGCACACAGTTTAATTAAAGGGGAAACAATTCATTGTAGGTGAAATTCTCAACGATCTTGGTGGCAATGGCTAGGAACTTGACCTCCAGGGCACGGGCAATGGGCGCTATCACCTCGTTGGTGAACAGCTCAAAGTTCTCATTGATGGTATGGTTGATGACGTCTCCCAACACCTTGTCGCCATTGAAGAGATTCTCCAGATGGAGACGACCCTTGCCGGTGCGAATCTTCAGCGCGAACTCCTTCAACTCAAAGTAATCAATGTCGTTCACATTTTTTACATCATAAGTGAGGCGCACGTAGGCAACAAAATTGGTAAAGTTGCCGACGAATGGTCCGCTGCCCTTGATGGGCAACGCAAGTATGTTACCATTAATATCATATTGACCCTCTCCTTGCAGCAGTGGCAGAATTATCTCAAAGTCGAAGCGTTTATTCTGAGTGGAAGCACGCATTTTGGTAATCTCAAAATTGGACGCACCGTAGACGGTCAGTTTCTTGGCCTTGACCGTAATTCCAGTGGAGCTGCCTTCGAGTATGTTGAGGTCACCAATGTAGAGTGGCTCCAGGGAGGGCACATTGATTTCCTTGATGCCCTTGCCCAAATAAGGGCGCAGTTTGTGGATGCTCTGCTTGAGGCATTTGGACAGCTCGGGATCGTTACGATGGCAGATCTGGATATAGTCGGCTATAGTTGATTGTATGAAGTAACACAAAATTAGATACATATTATATGACTGTTATTGCTTTCACCTACGCATATTGCCCGCATACGTGACGCCAAAGAAGCAGACGAGAAGAGTGGCTGCAAATATTCTGGACTCCATTTTACGCTCAAGAATGTATTGATATTTCTGCAAATAGTAAGTTGGTAATACATCTATAAGTTATGGGACTTTCATAAAAGCAATCGAACAGTTTTTTAAATATGCGGGAATAGGAATATAATATTCTATATATAAAAATAATTGAGTCACCTCTGGAACTGAGGCATTCTAATTGTGGAGTAATACTTTATCCGTTGGCCCGTTGTCATTTTCTGCCCGCCTCCCGTTAAAACTTATATTCAGTTTATTGGAATTTATGCGAACTCATCGGCGGTCCCATCCATAACTTCTACATTCATCGAAGTCACGGCAACTTGTCGAGTTTAATGGTAGACTACAATTTGGCTTTACACATGCTTACCATTCCTAGCCCAGCTTTAAAATGCAGCTCACAATAATAATACAATCTATGTAATTAGTCTTAGTTGCTGATTGCATAGATTATAAATAAAGCTAATATGTTATTTGATGGCGAATTTCGTTTACGAGACGTTGCTCTCTAACCGTATCGATTAGCAGTCGCAATTAATATAGTCTAATAATTGATAATTAGTGTCCATAAAAATACATGCTAGTTTGCGGGCGTGTCTGGTCTGAAAAGCTAGTGAGATGGCTTGACAGTGGCCTAGCCAAGGATGCAAGACGGCTCGCTGGTTGCGGATAGCGAACGGCCTCCTGCAAGTTAACTGCGAAACAGCACCGACAAAGCGTTTATCCGGCTGCCTACTAAAACGTGGCACATACCTGGGCTGGACTAAGGTGTCGGTCGTGCCGTGCCGAAAGTTAGCCAGTCGCGAACAGAAAGCTCAAGCAAGTGGCGCATCTCTAATCGGTCAAGTAATGAAACACAACTGAACCGAACTTAATGTTGTTCAACCGCTCATCCGATACTCTCCGTCTGCGTCTCAGCGATCGCATTTTCAAAACTTATCCAGTGGGCTTGGATCCAAGCATCACTGGCTGCTCTTGCTCTGGAAGTGTTGTCTGAATATTTAGGACTATCACCAATGTGCACGGATATCGGCTGGTTTCAAGGAAATACTGAGCTATTGCAATCGCAAATTGATAGATCTGTTATGCGGTTTAGGCTGCGATTGCCAGGGTCGGCGAAGTGTATTCAGCCCACAGTTGGAGGTAACCCTTAGAGTCAAGGGCTATTCTAGAGATGCTAGCCAATTGCAATCCAAGCATACCCACGAGAGACTGGAATGTAATCAAGGCAACGCTTCGCTTGAAGTGAATTCAAAATTAGCCACGAATCAATTATCTGTCTAACCAGGTGTGTAAGCATTTTAAGCTATGGATTAAATAAGACCCATATGCAATTCTACAGGACTTCCTAAGAAGCCCTTTTGAAAAGAGACGCCTTTGCTGCGGCGATTGACCCGCTCAGCGAGGACGATTTGGAAACCACAGACGATGATTACTCGTTGGGTTCAAGTGATTAACTAAAATAATTGAAGCTCTTGCTATGAAAATCAAACTGTTCCATATAGTTTTACTATTTAATTCGTGGCTTTTTATTTGTGCACACCAAAAAAAAAACGAAAAATATATGTTCGTGATTTGTTTGATTGCTTGTAGTTTTATTAACACTTTACTGAATTCCTCACTAAAATTTTATTTTAAGGAACTCACTGATTTTTTTTTTTATATCTTTTATTTGAAATATTATGCAACTTAAACTCACTTTTTACTAACGTTTTAAGTTGTGGTTTGTAAACTGATGACCGCTCAGTGTTCTCGGCTTGAAGTATTTTGAAAGTGTTGTGTGTAGTTTAAGTAACCGTCTACAAGTCGTACTGAATGCAAAATTTTAGTCTCATTCGCGTTTTATAGGAAAAATTACGCTTTGATTTACATGAGCGAAACTGGCAAGCTTAGAACAAGCCATGGGTGCAAACGTAGAACCCCAAAACACGTTAATTCCCCAGCGAGAGCGACGCTGAGTGTGAGAGCGACAGTTCGCTGGGGTTAACTGTGAAACGAATAATAATAATAATCTCAATGATCGGATGCCCAGATATATTTGTATATATGGATGTGTGAAGCCTGGAAGCCAACCCGCCCAAAAAGTGCAACCAGGCTTTCTATTAATTTAACGTTGGCGTGCTGCACACAATTAATAGATCTTCAACGCGGACCCTGAAGTCGTGTTGACAATCTGCTGAGTTTTTATTTTAAAATTTGCATTGCCTGACGACCGTTTTGTTTATGTAATTTGTCAGTTTATAAGGCAGGCCAGCGACATTATGACATGGTTCACTGCGATGACAAAGTGAGCTACAATTGTTCAACCACACGCAACTGGACGAGCAATTGTATCTTATCGTTGGGTCGTTGAAGGAGAGTTTTTTGTTAAAGGTTTAGTTTAAGATTTTGAAACACGAGCCAAATATGATAAATATGGAAACCCAAATTTATTTTTTTCATTAAAATTACAAATTAATATTGCTTATATAAATATTATGAATGGTTCCTATGTAGTATTCTATGAAAGGATTTTTAATTAATCAAACTTTCTTGCATTTAATTGTAATAGTCCGATGTTTGTTCTTACGTGTTTTAGATTATTCAACATTTCATCTAGTATTCATTGATTTAATCATTTTATAAAGGCCTTCAATTACCGTGTGTCTAATGATAATGGCCACTAAACGGGCAACTTGCAATTTACTCTATCTAATACTTGGATATTATTTTTAAAGGTGGGTTGCTCTGCATATTAATTTAGAAAAGTCGAGGATTGTTGTGAACCGCCGTTTTTATTGAGGAAGATATACAAATTGATTGTGGGCGCAAATGATTCCGATCGGTGTAACAGAATTAAACCTGTTCAGCCTGGAAAAATTATATATACTACAGATAAAATATTGCGTAGTCCATTTCCATTTTATGTTGTATAATTTTTTTTATTATAGTTCGTAAGTGACGTTTGTGTGCAATAAATTAGAACTTAATATGTAGTACTCGTAAAGCGCAACTTAGCGAAAGACTATTCAATTCAAGTTGATCCATTCGTCAAGGGGAACCTTAGCGAACAGACGATCCATAAAGTTGCGTATGACGAGGGTCAGTTTGGTGCGTAGCGCTGGTTTCATTTCTTTTAGCAGTTCCTGCGAGTTGGAGTTGATGAACAGATTGAGAGCGGCCTCTGCAAGAGATAGAATTAGTTATGCCCTGGTTTTGTTTATTCCGGATTAAACGTACGTATTACGGAGTTGCCATTGGCAATGTTATCCACTCCCATCTGAATGTCCTTGACATTGAAATCCATTTTAACCGCATCGGTGGTCAGATATGTGCGTCCGTCGGCGCCTTCATTGGCCAACGCCTTGAAATATATTTTGGCCTTGACGCCCTCTATAATAAATGATTTAACCATTATGCAATCAAGTCGGTAAACTATGAACTATCCTTGAACTGGCAACTGGCAACTGTGTAACTCACCATACTCGCCCCAATAGTCACCGGCACCGGAGGCCTTTACCAAGATCAATACACCTGTGGATCGATATTGAGCCTTGACTCTGATCCGAGGTATCTCGCACGTCAGCTGGAACTGCAGCGAGTCCAAGTCGGAGCTGCAAGTGACGACAACGATGACAATGGCAGTGATAATGATAGTGACGATGATGATATATATCTATGTGCTCAAGCGAAAAACTCAAAACTGCCATTTCATTGGATATGTTAAGATATTTGCATTTTTTTATTCAATGTCTCACACACTTATATTATGTGGCAAACTCCACCTCGACCTTCGTTTCGAACACATTTGAGACTCTCGACAAAACAAATCTGGTGCACTCGTTGCAAAAACTACAACTCCAACTACAACCACAACAATAACAATGACAATATTGGCAACAAAATCAGTGGAGAGCCAAACGGATAGCATATACAAAAAACGATAGAGAAACGCAAATCGAATTGAAAAAATTTGTATTGCAATTGAAACCGGCTACTGTTCGGCAAGAGGCTAGAAATCAAAAGCTTGACATAGAGAATCGCTTTGACCCACTTTTTTATTTTTGTTGGGTATAGACATCTTTGGCACTCGACGGTATTGCCGTTTGCTTAGTGCTCAATTCTCAGATCTATGGTAAATGGTTCTAAAGACAACTTACAGGCTTTGGTTATAATTGCCTCTTGGCCAATTGATTGCAGGCCATGTTTGTCGTTACCGGAAAGTTGCCGGGTGTGTGCGACAGGTTGTTTATTTGCTTGCTTGCGGCTTAATCAAGGACTTAAATATTGCATAATTTTGAATGGAAGTCAGCACACTTAGATAATCAAGAAGTTGTGTCATTAAATCGGTTAACATTAACCAAATTTGACAATTAATTGGATTTAAACGTATCGATTTCCAAGTATAAGCTTGCGTAAAGGTTTTTTGTGTCGTCAGTGGCAGATAATTTAAACATTATTAATGATTTTTATTTATTTATATTAATCTGTAATTGCCCATTTGTGGTTAAACCAAGAGTTCCCAGCAAGCGGGCTGCTCAAATGAATTTCCAAGTCTTTGTTCTCATTAATAATTTATAATTAAACAGATTTCACCTAGCCCAACCCACAAACTCAAAATGCTTAATAAATTGTGGGGGAAAAATGCAAATGTTGCATGCAAATAAATTACTCACTATTAAAAGAGAACAGTGTTTGAGCTCGCTTTGTATGTAGACGAAGACTCTTAAATACACTCGCAATTCGAATAGCTAACAAGAAGTATGCAACTTTGTATCATTTAAAATTGAGCTTGTCTCTCAAATGCTTAAACACGTATTGACTAAGTGCCTGACTGAGCGAATGACAAACATGCTACCAGACGACGTTTATTATGTGGGAAGGGAAAAATGAAGACTTCAGAAGCTGACTGCTGGACGCCCTAATAGCGCAAAGTGTTTTTCTATAATTGAGGTTTGTAGCTTAAATAAATTAAATAGCGCTAAGATTAACATGCAAGAGCTTGATCTACAATTACAATTGTTAGAACAGTGAAGTCATAGCCTCTACTTAATAGTGTACGAGTAGTTAGTAAACAATGTAAGCAGCAGGTTATTAGGGGTCAAGACAGTACTTAAAATATTTAATGTGTTCACAGTACAAGCACTTGACCCCTATGGATATGTACATATGCATATATTATAGAATACATACCGTACATTTGTGACTGTTATATTGCTAACGCCAAAGGCCTGAATATTGCGGAAAAGTGCACGATAGCCATCTGGGCCGCTGCCGAGCACAATGCCAATTTCATCAATGACCACAGGCTCAATCTGTAAGATGGACAGTAAGAAAGGAGTTCAAGCTGGGGTGTAACATTGAAGGCGTGTCTGGGCATACCTCGTAAATATCTAATTCGGGTATGCCCTTTTGTAGATATTGCACCAATTTGTTGCCACTATCGCGTAAACATTCGTTGATAGCTGCCTCATCGCGAGGGCATTGTTGCAGATAGTAAGCTGCAAGAGAGAAAGAGATATAGCTGTGATTAATTCCACTTCCCAGTTCATTGAATTTTGCAAACTGCAATGTTCACTGTTGTTGCTAAATTACTCGGTTCGCCACTTTTGTTAATTATCTTTGGCTTAATGGTTTTTTATAGTTTTTGCTGCGTTTTCGTGTTTTTTTTTTTTGTTTTTCGATGTCTATAAACTTAAATTCAAACATTGCGCATTCGAGTGCAACGAAAATAATTGCATTGCAGCTTGCGCTCAGTTCAAGTTCACATGGCATATGCATGTGAATGTATACATATAAATATATTTACAGTCAAGTAAAGATTCACATAATGGCGGGTAAGATCAAACCCATCAGACATACGTGAGCATAAGCAGTAATCAATTCGTGAAAACTGATGTGACAACTTTATTGGGAGGAGGCTCATTAACGCTATGGGCACTACAAGTGTAAAGGACGGAAACGAACTCAGCTAATCAAATATAGCTCTCGGCTATTAATATTTAAATTACGCACTGCTAATAAGATAAGTTATCTTTATAAGCTTAAGCTGCTTGTTTGGTAACAAAGCTGTGATTCCCCTGTGATACACAGACTGACTGTAATATCTTTAGTTAATTATTTGAATTTCAAAACTTTATCTACACTCATTACGCAATAAAATTGAAGTCACGTCTCAATGAAATTTGAGTTTAAGAATAACTTTTGTATGACTGAAATAATCAGTTTATAGCTCTTTTTATGGTGGCTATAAAGAACTACAAAAATATAATACATATTAAAGTAATATGTGTTTATTATGAGCCAACTTTTAGCATAAGCCCACATTAAACATTTTGGGATTTTTCATAGAATTGTTAATGCTGTAAAATGATTTGATAAGTTAATTGATTCTTAAGCCATAAGGCTTAATGCTTTGCTACAACTTTCGATGTTGCTGTCACGTTTCGGGAGGGTAATTAAACCGAATTCAGCGCTACTTAAGCCAAGTTAAGAGCGACGTGGTCGATGTTATGCTTTAAACTTTTTTAAGAACTGGAAAGTGTCGATGTAACCGCAATAGAAAGCGATACAAGCAATTTGTATTTTTTATTGGCATTACTTACGCTGTTGCTGGGCCAAAATAGCGCCCACTGTAGCCAGCAGCAATATTATTCCAAATTTGTGGCACATGGTTGTTGGTACTGTGTTTTGGTAGGTCTGCATGAAATTACAAGTTGAAAAAAAAAAAAATAGTTATGAGCTTTGTTCCACTTTTAGTTTGGTTTCATAATTTGTTAGCACGTTTTATTTCGCGTCGTTTCTTGCATATAATAATTTGTTTTATTTCTTTTCTTTCTATGAGTAAGAGCGAAAGCGTTTTAGGTGAATTATTTTGGTTTTACTTGTTTTGGTTATTTTCAGAAAACACGATCAAACATACAATGTAATACAATATAAATTTCACTCGGCCCTCGAAATTCTTGCGGGCTAAGCTCCTATGTGGGTCAAAACGGACCAGTTCGCTTTTGAGTTTTGTTTTTTGTTTGTTCTTCTTTCTGGCCACGAAACAGAATAAAACCGACTGTATGAAATGCTACTGCTACTGGTTGCTTTCTTTGCGCTGACTGCCGTCCAACTTTCACGCGACTCGAGCGAGGAATGAGCCAACGCTGCATTGGACCAAGCCATTTAACCAAAAGCCCAAGCCAAGCCAAGCTGAGCCAGCCCAGCCAGCCAGTGAGGCGGCCAAAAGAAATGAGCTCGAATCGAAAGCAGCGCCAAAGGCAAAGGTGCAACACAACGTCGAACAAAAGCCACACAATGGGGCCACACCCACCGCCAACGTCAACGCCACATGCAACAGCAACGTCAGCCAAGGCATAGATGGGCTAGGGCCGGGACATGGACTTGGGCTGGGACTGGGGCTTGGGACGGGGCGTGAGTGTACCGCTACTTGAAGGTTAAGTTCGTGCCGTGAGCTAGTCGGTCTTTGACTCGTCGCTGGAAACCTGCTTGGCCTCAAAAATCAGCGTAATGAGCCGTGCCATGAATCATGAGCTTTATTAGCCATGGGACTAGCTCTGCTTATCCCTGCGTGCCATGCATTCTCTTCTCTGCTCTTCTCTTCGCGAGCTGAATCTATTTTTGTATATGATGAATAGCTGGTAATTGGCGCCCTTTTGCGGGCTAAGCTGGTCTGCTATTAGTGTGTCTAAAAAGAAATGCCTTTTGAAAAGGTCAAGTGCTTGCATGTGCCATTTGCCATTAACCAGTTACCATTTACCATTTGCATTGCACTTGAGATTTGCATACAAATAATGACATAAACAAAGGTTCCTACATTTCATGCAGGTAGTACCTCAATTCCATTGTTAAAAAATATTTTTTTTGTATTTGTGTTTTGGTAGAAATCAATCACCGGTATTTATGGCTGCCTTTCAATTGCAATTGCCAAGGAAATAAAAAATCGAAGAAGTTTATGTTCATTCAGAGCTCAAATAACGCGATCTGCATTTCAATAAAGCAAATGGTATTTCTTTGGTTAAGTTGCTTTTGGTTTATTTAAATAAGAACTTTATTTGGCAATTCAAAAATTAGCATACATGTTTATAAAGTAATAAAAAATTTCGTAGACGAGCAATTTTTGCGGTCACTTGTGGCAACAAAAAACATTCAGCTATTTTTAACAGAGTTTGTCGCATACTTTTAGGCGGGCCTGAAAATGAGTTTGCTACAGTCGCGTCCCGCATATTAGGCACACTGCTAATGGCAATGACAGGTTTTTATTGCTACGGTCAAGGTTATTTTCATTGGTCATTGTGCCCATTTTGACTTGTTTATTTGTATTCCTTGAAAGTTGGCCGGTTGCCAGTTGATATCCTCGTATTTCAATGTGGTTAGTGCAGAGGAAACTCAAGGAGATTTGTAGTTGAATACTTCCATTAAAATCAGAACTATACTTAATGCTTAATCAATAAAAAAAAAGCGGGAATATAAATAAGCAGGAATATTCTTGTCGACATAATTTGACCTAGAAAATTTAGCTTCCTGGATTTTTTTTTATCATTTAGCATTGTGTGCAAAAAAAAAATATTCGGTGTCTTAATACTGTCTGGTGATTTGGGAATATTTGTCGATAAGTTCAGTAACTTCGCGAAACTTGTTTCAACCGATAGTGAAACTATTAATGTGCTAATAAAATTGGAGCTTAATGTAGTATTTCTCATTAAAAGTTATGCAACTTATTAAAATCCAGTTTCATAGAACTTGTTTTCCATAAGTTATGACTAGAATTTTGTTTTCTTTTGTTTAGTTTTGCACTCAAATAATCAAGTGGAAATTACTTGGTCTGCGTAAGCACAATTTCAGTAATTATTTAATATGTATGTAGTATTTCAGTCATTATTAAAGAATTTAGTAAGTGTGTATGTATGTAGTATATTCCTGTGCGCAATTTCTCAGAATTAATGTTTCCTAGTGTGTTTTAATGGCATCTTCTGAACACCATTAGAAAAGCGACTGACTCATAATACAAATAGTAAAACAAAGCCGTCTAATTATTTAAATAACAATGCAAGTACTTTAACAATAGGCTGCAAAAACATATTCCTCTACCATTTGTTATTTATATATTTGCTCTGGCTTCGCTTTAAACTAATGTATTTCTCACTATTGTCATTTACTATTTAGAATGCGTATTGTGCCATAGCTCGTCAACTCCCATTGGTATTTGTAAACAAAGTCGCCTAGAATCGACTTGAGCCTTGTGCGCTGGCACTTCCCAATTGTGTGTGTTTGTCATGGCCATTGTAAGCAATTTAAGATCCGACCGTCAAAGGTCTTCACGCTGACAGTACAAAGTTAAAGGTTTGCCTCGGCTCGTTCTACCCTCCAAATTGATCTTTAAACGGAACCGAAATCAGAATACTTTGGCTACAGACATTTGGTTAAACTTCTAAATAGCCTAAGCGAGTTCCAAAAAAATGTAACTAGTCTATGAAATATATGCACAGAATGTTGTCTGCTAAATACTTGTATAGCTGAGTTGCATAACTGTTTACATCTATAAAAAAAATACTTGAACTACCTGAAAAACTACAAAGTGGCTAGGCCAATTATTGAATACTTGATTGAGAAGTAAATGTGCTCTGATGTGTTATTGAATCTAAGCTTTTATAATTGCGCTTGCGATAATAAGCAACACGATATGAACATGACTTTGGCACACAAATAGTTAAGAGAGCGATGCGCCGATGATAGGAGATTACAAATTATAGATTTGTCAGGGTTCTCTTGTGGCCAATATGCTATTGGGGCATTGAGGTCAGACAGTTGCCAGTTTCGAGGAGTTTATTGACCCGTGACTGAGCAGATTGACTAACTTACATAAGACCGTTGATTGCAACGGGGACAATCACAACTTCATTATGATTTGCACTTTGGCATATCGCTGCAAGAATAATAATTAAAAAATGTACAACAAAATTAACATTTTATTCTAAAAAAAACTGAAATTGAGATAATAATTTACAAAGCATTGCGAAAATTCAAGCGGCAAACAAAACAAACGAAAAATCCGAAAACAATAATTGTGTACACGATGAGACTGAAAGAGAGGCCCAAAGCGAAGAGGAAGGAGTAAAAGAGGCATTTAATAAAAAGGTGTCTACTAACACCGGTTAGCAGTCGATAAGTCAGCTAGTCAGCTAGTCGGCTAGTCAGCGAGTCAGCGAGTCAATCAGGCACTCACGTAGTCATGCAGTCACGCAGTCACGCAGTCGACGTCGCAGTCGCTGGAAGTTCAGAGCTGCGCTTTGCATTGAGTTAACTTGTCTTTGGAAGGGGGGCTTTAAAATCAAGCAGCGGCGCTGCCATCGTTCACAGTTGTAGTTCTCAGCTTGGCTTCGTTGGACGTCTGCCACGAGCGTCGACATCTAAAGATTACATAATTACCATCGCTTTTAATTGCTATTGCTGCCAAATTAGCCGTTTCGTGTGAATTGTTGTTTAAAAAAAAACCAAATAAAAATGCTGAGATACTTTACGATTGTGGCTGCTGTCATGCAGTTGACCTGGCTCGCACAGGCCGAAGCGCGTAAGTTCTGAAGAGAGATTCACTTGTGTAAAATATGCGAACAGATAAAACCAATTGACGTGTTGAATTTGTGATATCTCAATCATTTGCATGATTATATATTTTAATGACCAAAGTGCATCGTGATTTTTAGTTAGCACATTTCTGTGCCGACTAATTCCAAGCCCATTAATTTTGTTTATCATGAAAAATTCTAAGTTCGATGATGAGCTCAATATTTGTGCAATTAACAGTTATAATTGCTTACATCTTTTGTTTATTCAGTTTTGAATGTCAAGTACCATCCATTATAATTATTATATAAATTTGAATAGTTTACAGATGTCCGAGAGTGTTAATTGCCTAAAATGACACAGTTTGACAAATTGAAACTGAACGGAATCTTTAAATCTCGGGCAAGGGTCCAAAACGAAAATCAATATAAACAAAAAACATTTGCAATAGCAATAGCAAACTTCCGCATCCATAAAAGACGCATTGAAAATGCAAACTATGAACCAAATCCATATTTAATGAACGAGCGCAAACGAAACTATTTTGAAGCTGCGAAGCGATCCGTGAAAAAGCCTTCAACTTGAATATTAGGCTTTGAAATACTGAGATGCAGTCGCTGCTGGCACTAATGACACACACACACACACACACACACGTACAGTAACAATCAAATATAATGATCTGTGACGGTCAAACTACATAATTGTTGTGATAATACCAGTATGCACATATAATTAAATGTATATTATTTTTGAGACAGGTTCTTAAGCGGCACCTGCATTTTTAAGGCCAGCAATTTAACCTTGCCAGAGATCGCACTTGTTGTTGGCTGGCCAGTGGTATGAACTTGAATATTTGTTGTCATAACCAATGCTGGCCAGTTTTCGAGTCGTTGAACTTTACAAGAACTGAAATATGAATTGATTTTGTGTATACAACTAAGTGATAATTATTGTTTTGTTTTGTTCTGCTTGTGATTTATTTTGACAGCCGCATACATTAAGCAATGCCGCCGTGATGATCCCAAAATTCTGGACTGCCTAAGCAAAGCTGTAGAGCATCTGAGACCCTATCTGGCCAAGGGTATAGAAGACATTGAGGTGTGTAACCCTACGAGTCGATTTTTGTGTTTGCCAAACAAGTTGCTGTTGCATAAGATTCAAATGCCAAATGCGAAGTTGCAAATGCAGCACTAGGCTAACGGGTCTTGCGTAATGCGCCATCGCTTGTGGCAGCTGTAAAGTTAAGTGCGGAAATTGTCGAGACTCGACTGTGAATTTTCCGCATATCGATTTGATCATTTAAATTCACTTTTTGCTGCACTTTTTTCTACCGGTCTAAATATGACTCTTACCCCTTGTCACCGTTGCAGCTGCCGCCCGTGGAACCCTTCAAGATGGACATGCTGGCCCTACAGCTGACCGATGGACCGCAAGGCTACAAGATTACGCTAAAGAATATGGAGGCATTTGGCGCCAGCAACTTTGAAGTCAAATCCCTCAAGCTCGGCGTCAACGGTGGTGAGCCCTTCATGGCGCGCATAGTTATGCCCAAGCTGAAGATCGAGGCCAAGTACACCAGTTCGGGCACACTGCTGATCATACCCGCATCCGGTGGCGGTGATTTCCATGCCACATTCGATGGTGTTACTGCTAATCTGACTGGCAAAACATCGTTGCGTGGCAAGTACTTGCACGTGGATGCCCTGAGTCTGGTCCTAGATGTTGATAAAGTCAACATGAGCATCTCGCGAGCCTTTAACAACAATCGCATACTGCGTAAGTACTTTCAATCGAAACTTTTAGAAAAATTATTTATTTCTTGTTTTCCATTTTAGTGGAGGCCACAAATCTGTTCCTGCGCGACAATTCTATGATTGTGCTGGAGGCTATGCAGACGCAGCTCCAGAAGAAGTTGGCTACTGAATTTGGCAAACTGGCCAATCAGCTGCTTAAGAACGTTCCTGTCGACCAGTTCTACGTGGATTAGACTACCAAAGATAAGGACTCTAGCACTAGGCTCTCTTTAATTAATTGTAAAATGCTCGTTATCGCTATGAACAAAGTATTAAACAATATACAAAACGCATATACTATGTGCTCTTTTCTTTGCAAGGGATATTCGTGAGGGATTAAGCACGGACCATTCTAAGGACTTCCTTAGTTTGCTTAATTTTATAAAAAGGACTTGCTCTCTTAAGCCATATTTTCGACATATCTTTAAGAATCTCGAAAGGAGACATATTTGTAAATTCAAAGGAAAAACAACAATAGATTGGATTTTAAGCATTTTCAGGATTAGGTAACACAATTTGGCAAACATTTTAAAAGGCACAGGTCTGTTGATACGCATGGACGAAAGTCGTTCACATATTGAAAAAAATGATCTTGTGCCAAACAATTCGTATTGACCAGGACTACGATCTGGTCAAGGGAATTCTAAGTCGTTCTTGCAGTTTTCTGGAAGACAAGAATTTAATGATTTAATGCAAGACAAATTTTTTGGGTTCTTGATTCGTTGACTTTTGCAAGTATGTAAGGACTTGGCCGAGTTAGAGCTTATTTTGTAATAAGCTATTGTACATTTTGCGTTAAACCTAAAGTTAGCTTTAATCATTTTTATTTTTGAAACTTGCTTGAAAACACACTTTAAAATTTGTCAAACAGTGGGCAATGATTAATTTGATTTGATGTTAAGCCTAAAAGTATGCAATGTATTTATAGTGTGTTAGTGTTATATTTTAGATGCTATTTATTATTGGCCACATTTTTAAACCAATACAAAACAATTTCAATTTGTTTCATTAATTTATTAAAATATGTTTTGCATCTGTAATATATCTTTTTTCGCACCACTTCTGAAAAGAGAAATTCGTATGTCAATACATAAAATGTATATATATGTATATATATATATATTTATATATATATATATATATATATATATATGTATATGTGTGTTTATGTCTAAATAATTTAAGAGTAATGTAAAAATAATTATTGAAAATACATTATATAGAGAGTACTTTGACATTAAAATGCTTATTAAATACATGATACGTTGTGTATTTGAATTTTAATTGAATAGTTTAATAGTTGAGGTCATCTATCGATAGTTCCTATGGAATTGTGATGCGATAAGTCTGCCCATCAGTGTTTCCACTAGCTATGGGAAGAAGTGTCAATTAAGAAAGAAATGTATAAGTGTTTTATTTTTCTTTTTATTAAATATGTAGAAGTATTTAGTTTTACAATTGTTCATCTTTAGTAATGTTCGTACACCTATGTACATACGAGTGGCTAATACGGTTTCATGTTTTCCATTTCATTTAATTGAATTCGAGTGGTTTTTTGGGGTGTTATTGTGGCATTAATGGGGGCATTCAGAAAAATAAAAAGCAATCTTATGTTGTACGCTTTTAGTATTGGTCAAAAGTGCTCCTATTCTGCAGTTGGAGTAAGTACAAGGACTAATTACTAACTATAGTAAGCTATATAACATTTAAAAGAACTTTAATTATAAATACACCTTTTAAAAGCTTACAAAATATGAAAACTGTAATATTTTACGAAAATAATAATATTTATTTGCTTAATGATCCATAAGAAAAGAACTGTCAATCGGTTCAAAGACATCATAAATGTGAGTCATTTGTAAAGCAAGGAACAGAGCTCATTGAAATAGAATTAAGTATATTTTAAAATTTTGCAATTGTACCAGTCACTTACTCCCCAGTTCCAAACATATGCCTTGAACGAGTACTCTGTATATACAGTTTTATATTGAGTTGTGTTGTTGATTTTGTTGTTGTTGGTTTTCTACAAGTTTGCCTTTTGTTGTTGCTTATGTCGCCTTTGCAAAGCGAACAACATAATGAATCGTTATCGTATTCCTATTACATAACGAGATTTGCACATCCCAACAAGTTTCAAGTAAAAATCTATATAGTTATACATACATTTCATTTCTACAATGGAAAAATTCTACTATTTGAAATTATTTCTTGGGGGTTATTTTTATCATTCTTTATAATTAGATTTTTAATGTATTTATTTTTGTTATGCTTTTACTTATAGTTTTAGTTTTTTCTTTTTATTATAGTGAATTTCGGTAATTGGTAATTTTGTTAAAATGTTCGGCCTGGAAAAATTGTAGCTTGCCAACGCTTATAAAAAAATATGTCCGTTTACTTACTGGCTCATATAAAAGTTGATCATTTGTTGGGTATATCTTTATATGTATATATGTATGTATACATGTATATACGTATGTATAGACAGCTAGTCTGCTTATATAAAAAAAATGCGCTGTATAAAATGCCTCGAACAATGCGCTGTCTTTTGGTTTATAGATTTGGTTTTGTTGGAATGGTTATAGGTTAGTTGTACACACGTATATATATATATGTTTGTATATATTTATATATATAGTATGCTATCCATTAAAAGTATGCCATATTAATATGAATTTTGATTTCAGTTTTTTTTGTCATCGCAGCCTTCTATTGAAGCCAATTGGTTGGAACTTGAACATGAAAGTGAATGTGAAATGTAAAATGTATAAGGTGTGAAACTGAAAAACGAATATAAGTATATTTAATTGGATCAACCAATCGGATTGTTGAAATAAAACGTTTCGATCTTTGCTACATAATAAACTGTGTATTTTTTTTTTATTTTTTTCTCACAATGAAATTAGCATTAAATATAATTTTTATAATAAACATAAGAGTTTTGTTTAATGCATAGTTAAATCAAATGCTCGAAAGCTCGAATGCTATCAACGAATTTTATACTTGTTTCTTTATATATATAGACTCGTACGTAACTTGTGCCGATTGCGCGCTGTTTACAAAACTAAAGGTTCCTCGGTGTGTAAGTGTGTGTGTGTGTGTGTGTTTTGTATCTGTCTGTATATGTGTAGTTGTGTCTGTGAGTCGAGTGTATGTGTAACTACAAAATATAATTAGTTATGCTTTATAAGTATGTACTTGTATGTTTAATATTTATTTATATATATACATATATATATATATATATGTATATATATATATATATATATGTATAATTTATAGTTTTTTTTACTTGACGTCCCCTTAATAGCTCCCATGCTTACATCTTTGCTATCGTTCTATACTTTTTACAACAAATTACAAATTTTTTTTCAGTGTATGCATTAGCTATGTCCTTAGCTTAGTTGACATACTTTTGCTGTCGAAAAATTGTTACAAATTTTTACTGCTCGTATGTATAATAAATATATATTTAGGATTTAGTTTAAATATTGGATTATTATTATTGAATGCCATTTTTAGTATTTTCTTGTTCGATTTTGGTTTTTACAAATAAGTTGGCAAAATAAAATGTACAATTTAAAAAGGTTCCTTTTGACTGCATTGGCAGCATTGAAATTGGTTTTGCATTTGCTTTTCTCCCATTTGGGATTTGTCCGACACACTATCATAATTTTTGTATAAAAACCAATCTCACACAAGTCCGTTGTAGTTTCCGATTTTCTTTTATTTTATTTGTATTAATATATATACTATGCGTTGCTTATATCATAGGTTTTATATGCATTTTTATTTAAGTTAAGTTACATTGTTTACAATTGTGTTTTATTTTTCTCTTTAATTTGTAATTTTTAAATGGGGTTTTTGTCGCTTTAGTCAAAAGTGATTCGCATGCGTGCAAAAGGTTTTCCTTGTAAAAACTAGCAATATATATGTATGTATATATTTACGTAGAAAGCGCTAGTTGCGTCTTAAATTTTACTGTGCTGTTTCATCCTCATTCTCTACACACATTTTATTTTACATATACAAATACATGTACAAATACATCATATAAGTATTTAAAATCTTTGCTTTAACTGCAAGTCGTAATCAAGTGTAACACAATAGATACATGTAAGTAAGTTTGCTTGTATGTTCTCATGCATTATAAAGATCTTGTCTTAGACTAACTACTACAGCTACGCAGCTTAGCGTGTGTATGTATAGTGTACTGTATGTGTTCATGTGTGTGTGTGTGTGTGTGTGTTTAACAATGTTGAGAGCATCTCTGCTTCCATTGCATTCACTATGCAGAATATTGTGAATCTAAATAGCAGAGTTGTTTTCATGTTTATGTTATGATTTATGCAAATTAAAATTATCAGTGCATTGCGCTTTGTAGACAGGCAGTTGGTTGATTAGGTATAGCTAAATAATTAAACAAACAAAATATATCCAAATATACACATATGCATATAATAAGAGACTTGTTTGCTGCACCAAGGCTTGAAATGCGCTCGGGACATGGGCAAGCGGTTGGATGGGCCATGATGTTGTGTTTTGTCTGAAATAGACACAAAATTATATATTCTCAATGCTTGATTTTACTATATACAAAAACACAACGACAACGACGACATCGACATCGACGGCGACTCAACATTGAACATGTGCGAGTGTCTGTATAAAAATAGTTCCTAATCAAATTTACAGTTTACAATTTTGGCAAAACATGCATAACATCGTTTTGTGTATTAAGAGCGAAACCGACCAAAAGGTTAACCGATAACAAAAAATGTATATAAAAAATAAAGAGTATAAATTCGTATTACTCATAGTAAAATTTTCATATTTGTTTTGATTACTTCCAGTTCAGTTCCCGAATAAGACGTCGCGAAATATTCTAAATGTATTTATCAAAATGTACATAAATTCTGACTTTTTACAATTTCTTTGTGTGTTCGAGTGTGCTTTTGTTTACATACATACAATACAATCTTGTGTTGGCAATTTACAAGTGTGTGTGTGTTTTTCTGTGTGTCTTTGCTTGTTGGTGGCTAAAAACAATTTTATACACTTATACACGGTTAGGGGATACTAGCACATCGAATGCATTTCAAGCTGCGCAGGAATCATTTACATATGTATATACAAGATAATTATAAATTAAAATACGATTAAAATAGCTAGCGTCAACATGGCTGCTGCCAGTGACCGCCCAACTGTAAACAGAGACGGCGTGCAAGCAGTGCAATATTTACCGCACTGCTTAACATCGCACAGTTTGAGTGTCCTCGCGCACAGCAGCCGAGACAGCTAAGCAATGCGACGAGAGATTTTACAAAATATAATATTATTTTATGCATTATGAAAGGTGGGCTAACTGAACAATGACTGTAAATTATAATAGTTCAAAGCTGTTGAAATATTTTGCATACATGGTATTGATTTATTTTGTTTTGCACACATTCGTAGATGGATTCTGGTGAGTTGCTCGTTAAAAAAAACATATCTTTGAAAAATCATAACTTAAAGACACTTAAAACAAAAATCATAAATCAGTAATCAGTTAAATCTTACTGGCTAAACAAAAAGGTTCGGTTCGACGGCCTAAAAAAGCGCGTTTCTACAATTACAATATAAATACAATGCGTGTAGTGTAAATATGTATATATGAGTGAGTGTGTGTGGGACAGTTACTTGCGACTTAAAAACGAAACAATTTACAAAATACAAATATAAATGTATATATATATTTATGTATAACTATGTATATAGTATATGTATAGTGTTCGCAATTGGGGTACATTTTATAATTGCTACAATGCATGCGTGCGTTTTTCTTTTTATCGAGTTATATATATATATGTATATGTTTGTGTGTGTGAGAGTCTTGTATGAGTTTTTAGTGTGTGTGTGTTTGGGTTTTTTTTTTTAAATATTTAGTTTTTGTTGTTTAAAAGCATTTTTACAAACAAATGTTCGATTAAAATTAATGAGAATTTTACAAAACAGTTTTTAATTTACAAGTGAACAAATTGACAAACAAAATAAATAACTATTACGTTGTTTTACATGGTTTTAGTTTCGTGGTTTTCTTTTGAGTTCGTTTTTTTTTTGTTGTTTTTTTTTTTTTGTACAAAATTTTAC
This sequence comes from Drosophila setosimentum, assembly GCA_035043505.1. Lineage (NCBI taxonomy): Eukaryota > Metazoa > Arthropoda > Insecta > Diptera > Drosophilidae > Drosophila > Drosophila setosimentum. Next base: position 736,991 of record JAWNMY010000023.1, on the reverse strand, counting down.
ATAGCGCAAAAGCGACGTGAAATCGTTGCAAAACGCAACGCTAAAGAGTTCTTGATTGTGTGTGGTGTGTGTTGGTTTGTGTTGGTGTGTGTTGGTGTATTTGTGTTTTTCGAGTGCTCTCGGCTGCTGGCTCTATATAATGAAGTTCTTTACACATATTAAATTTGCTCATTAGCCTACATTCTACAATTAAGTTGTTCATTATATTTATTGTATTTATATTTTATATATTTTTATATTTGAAATGGTTGCAGTTAAATTCTATGCTAATAATCATGATCTTTTCATTATTATTTTTATCTTTCATTCGATCCTCTGTCTACTGTTTGTTTCGCAACTGAACGTCACGCGCTCTTGTTAATAATCAAATATACAGTCGATTCACGTACTTAAACATTTACAAATTGGTATTTCTTGAGTTTTTCGCTCATTTTTTTATACAATGTTATTACAACAAAAAATGTACGTAGACATTTTAAAATTTTGTTTTTTTTTTCATTTGCTCGATTATTTTGTTATATTTAGTTTATTTCGACTGCTTTTCGCTTTGTCGCTTTTGTTTTTCATATATCGATTTGACAATTTCAGCAACGAATACAAAAAAAAATCGAATACGCAAAATAATGCGTTATTTTTCGAATTTCACGAGTTTATTTCAAAACTCATCTGTGTGTGTTTCCGTTTGCTTGTGTGTGTGTGTGTGTTAGTATTACGCACTTTACAAAAGCGTTCAACATTCATATTTTGTTACAATTGAATATACAAGTTTACGATTGCTCTCAAATTTGGAGCCATAACTCTCTATCCCGATTTCAGGATGAGTTTTTAATCTTTGCATTCTGTGTGTGGTGTTTATATGCAGATTAGTCCTTCTGCGTGTTTATAAATTAATTACATTACATTTGTTATCCGTATTATATATATATATATATGTATATGTATTTTTTGTATAATATTTATAGTATGCATTCGCTTTGCTTTTTCTTATGCTCTCTTCCTCCTTCTTCTTCATCCCGACACTATAAACTAGAATTCGATAACGTGTTGCATTTTTCAAATTTACAGCACTCCATTGGCTGTTGTTGTGGGTGGTCCGATGGGGCCCAGGCCGCTGACCGCCGAGACAGATGACTCCGAGGTGGCTGGCGATGTTGGTTCGGCCATTAGGCCGTTTCCATTCTCCTGCACGGCACAGAGGGTGGGCGATGCAATGCTGTTGGTGGTTGCGCTGGCGCTGGCCACTACCGCGGACGTCGAGGGGGATGTTCCACCGGCACCGGAGACAGCACTGCTGGCGGTAGCCGGCGTTGTGGTTGCTGTGCTGGCACTGCTGGAGGCTCCGCCAACGCTGGCCGTGGCGGCAGTAATTGGATTGGTTATCTTCATGTAGTACTTCTCCAGCTTGGCATTGATGTGCTTGCCGTAGGTGTATTTGCGCAAGGCGGCCATGTGTGGTCGTATCTTGGTCATCAGCTTCTTCAGCTGCGTGGGCTCCGAAACGTCAATCATCTTCTGCACCACATAGTTGGCATACTGATCTTTCATCATGACGTGCAAGGCGCTGCAGCAGAAGTATAATCAATTATAAGTAACGTTCATCTTCTGTCTATATAAAAAAAAAATGTACAGAACACTTACTTGTCATTGAATGTGCAGACCTCATCGATAAGGCCAGTGCGCTCGCCCCGTGTGGCATGTGTCACACACTTCTCAACCACATTTGAGGCGAACTTATGCTGCGATAGCACCAGCACCTTGCCCCGCACACTGTTGATCAGTATAGATTTGTCCTCCTGTTTGCCATGCTCTGCAAATGCCGCAAGAATTTATAATATATGGAATCATCTCATACACAAAATGAAGTTTCAAAGACTCCCTGTTTAAGATGGATCTTAGTCCGTTTGCTCAACTAACCTAGAACATGTTGTATGACATAGTTGCCATATTGATCCTGGATCAAGTTTTCGGTGTGTTCGTGGAGTTCATCCAGAATGGGTGTCGTCTGCTCGGCGGTGCAATGCTCGAGAATACGTTGGATAACGCGACAACCGTAAGGATGTGTGCTCAATGAGTATACCTGACCCTTGAATGCATTGATGACAAATTGCAGGGCAACGGGATCAACGCATTCAATGCACTTTTGCACGACATGATTGCCATTTTGGTCCTTAACACACTTGAGGACATGTCCGTCCAGCTCGTGAACGATCTCTTGCTGCTGATCGGGAGAGATGCTCTCCAGTGCTTTCTGGATCACGCGACAGCCGTACATCTGGAGCGCCAGCTGCAGCACATGACCCTTGACCTGCATGCCCAGAGTGTTCTTCTGCTCCGGAGTTCCGAACTCGAAGAACTTCTGAATGACATAGTTGCCAAAGACATCCGTCATCAGGCTGTAGGCGGCGCCCAGAATCTCATTGAAGACCATCTGCTTCTCGGCGGCTGTGGCCCGTTCCAGTTTCTGTTGAATGAACCGCGAACCATGCTGATCCTGCGAGAACTCCACAATGTGATTGGTCAGATCGCGCAACTGCAAGTTCGGAAAACGTTGATTCCTAAAATCCTCCAGCAGCCGCGATCTGCCCGGCTGCGGTGCACCGGCCGCACCAGCAGCAGCAGCCGCCACAGCAGCAGCTGCTGCCACCTGTCGCGAATTCGCGACCACAGCGGCAACTGCTGCTGGTGTGGTACCCGGCATGGCCAGATGGCTCGAGAAGAGCGAACTGTTTGAACCAAACATATTGTTGGCCGCTGCGGCAACGGCCGCCTGGGCGGCTGCTGTTGCCGGCAGGCCGACAGCCAGCTGCTGACGCTGACGTGACTCGGCACCAGGCGCCCGATTGCCGCCCATCAGGCACGACTGAGCCGTCGGCGGCGGTGTCAGTGGTGCGCCCAACGGACTGGCCGACGCATTGACGCCGGCGGATCCGAGTGCTCCATAAGCGCTGGCATTTGACATGGCCCCGGGCCACTTGGCGCGTGCCGCAGCGGCTGCCACAGCAGCCGCTTGAGCCACACTATTGTTGACCGCATTGGCAGCAACGCTGCTCGTGGTATAGTCCATGGCCGAGGGGCTGAAGGCGGATGTGGTGCGATCGAAGGAGTCGCGACGACCGGTCAATGAGCTTGTGTTTAATGCAAGGCCTGTGTAAAATATATAGACAGAGAATTTGAGTTTAGTATTGCGTATAAGAGATATGGGCTAACAAGAGAGAGAGAGAGAGAGGGAGATATATACATAGAGAGAGACTGAGAGAGATAGATAGAGAGAAATGTAGCAAAGGAGATAGATCACAGTCGTATGCTTGCCTACCCTCCTGCATATTTTGTGTGTTTTCATTTCATTTATTTTAATGCATAAATACAATAGATTTTTTTTTTTACATAAACTGCTATTTTCTTCTTTCTATTATCTTTCATTTGAAGATTAAAAAGAGGGCTCTATCCAATATTATGACTTGATGCGATGTTACCAGACATTTTTTAAGCTAATCAAAAATTTCAGCAGTTGTTATAAAACTTGTGTAAATAATTTTGCATTAAAAATAACTGTAATAGATGCTGACAAAGGTTAACTTGTTGGCTTGCAGTTTCAGAGACATTTAAGTCACTATTTACTATTAATCCGAGTAGGTCATAAGGGAGAGACAGAGAGGGAGAGGGATGGGGGACGAGTACAAGTAATGTCAGGGTATTCGCTATTTTGTAATTAATCGAGTTAAGTCGTCGTCGAGCGGAAGGCCCTGAGTGTAGGCACTCGTAAACTTAATTGCCTACTTTAAGGCACAGCTGTGCCGTTAGTTTTAGTTGCAAGACAGGCAGGCAAGCAAGCATCAAGTGTGTAAGTGGCCAAGAGCGAGCTGGCAACCGACAAGAGGACTGCCCACTTACATATTTAACTAGCAGATATAGAGATGGAGAGAGATAGATAGAGATAGAGAGAGAGAGAGAGAGAGAGAGAGAGAGAGAGAGAGCAGGGGGTGGGGGTGGGGAAAGAGGCATAGTACTCGTAATGTCACCCATTAAGGACGCACATATGCGCTCCAAGAGTTACACATACAGCAAAGCTCCAGGGATATGTAAAAGGATATACCGAATGAAACAAGGAATATAACGAAAACACACAACAGCAGCAGCAGCAAGAGAGGGAGCCAGTTGGGAGGCTGCCAACTTGATGGATGCTGTAATATGTCACTGGCATTGATTCGCCCAGAGCAGCCGAGCAAGATGAAAATGAGTACAAATTTACAGCCTGACAAAACGTGTATGGCAGGCACGCATGGAGGAGGCAGCGGCAACAGTGAAAAAGGTGAAAGTACACAATGCTATTTGCCACTTGCAACTTATATCTTAAAATCCGACGAAGGCAACTTTGCACCCAAAATGAATTCATTGCCGGGCAGCAGGCTGCCTGCTGTTGCATGTGCCACACAGAGTATGTGGCTGCAAGGGCTTGTGGTCTGTTATCCAAGGGGTAAGGGGGGATGCAGTTGGCTCTTGTGTACTTGTGTACCACAATGAAATACATATTTAATTATAAAGATAACAAACTGTGACGTTCTTTCTGAACTAAGCGCTAAAGAATTATAATGATTATTTGCGGAATTGCGTGAAAATTGCAAAGGTTTCCGAAACTGCAATAAGATAACTCAATTATTCAGTTAATAAATATAATTCTTTGTGTCCTAAAAAGTTAAAACTTGCCGTGTATTAAATATAATCACTTAAAAAAGTGTTGGCAAAAATTATAAATATTAAAATAACATTGAATGGAACATAGCTATGAACTATGAACTATGAACTATTCACTTCTTCGACTTTATCTGCATTTCAATACTCAATTAAATGACAGCAACACTCTGTAGCGAAATTATAATTTTCTAGGGGGGGTAGACAGTAATTGTGAAATACAATGCTTAATAAATGACATCAACAATTGGAGAGTCGACGCGTCTATAAAAGTTTTTAATTTTTGCATTTAAATTGCAACTAATTTGACGCACTTCAGAGACGCGACTGCTACTGCTATTCCACTTCAAATGCAGGCAATGAACAACATGCAACCAGTAGTGGAAGTGGTGGGGATGGGTGGGAAGTGGGGTTGAAATGGATTATGTAGTACAAACAATTTGCGTGAAAGTGTCGAGTGGGCGGCCTCAGAGTATACATACATATATATATATATATATATCAGTATATATATATATATTTATATATATGCACATGTACATATGTATTTTAAGTGGAGGGATAGAAAGAGCGGTACTCTTCTGGTTTGGATGTTTGCCAGTCTGTTTATTTTATTTTCTGTGCACCATCATGCCCATCAGAACCCTGAGACCCCCCATGGGATGCTGTGGATTCGGTTTGCTGCGTGGTAGTTGCAACAATTTAAAAGAGAATTATTCATGCAATTTGTGTCTGTGTGCATGCAGCGACGTGGGAAAGAGGGAGAGAAATCGACAGATAGGAAGGATGTCGATGTTGCAGTGTGAGTAACGGTAGTCGAAAACAGTAATAATAATCAAGAGAGGAAACTAAACTACCTACTCCATGCCACCTTACCCTTACCGTTGCTATTACTGCAGGCTATGAATGTCTGCAACGAGTCTCTATCTCAGAGTGCCTCTCTTCCTACTCCCTTTCTGACTATGTCTCTCTCTCTCTCCCTCTTTCCGAAAACGAAACTGCAGCCTTTAATGCTGCCATACAAGTCTGTTTGTGTGTGTGTGTGTGTGTGTGGCATTTAAAAGACGGCCCCGTTAATTGCAGGCGACATTTTGTGGTTTTTTGCACATGTTCCACACATGAGCACAAGCTGAGCAGCTGCCACCTCATGGTCGACACCGCCCCCCTCCTTTTAGTGACGCATGCTCAGCCTAATGTAATCATTTTATGAATAACAAATGCACACACGTGTGCAATGTACATACACCAGCACTCACACACATACACACACACACACACTCGCAAACACGCACTAAAAAAGAAAACGCATTAAATAAAATGCTCAAGTTATTTAAATGCCCGGAAACTATTTCAAACTAAGGAGGAGCTGGCAACTTTGTAAACGTCCTTAAGTGGGCTATAAGAAAATTACAAGAAACACAGACACATTTTTAACAGCCCTACACAAAAATATAATTAGTGTTTGAGAACCAGCGACCATAAAAATAAAGCTTTCAAAATTAAATGCAATATGGCATGTGTGTGTGTGTGTGTGTGTGGGTGTGGGTGTGGCGGTGTGCGTGTGTGAGTGTGTGAGTGTGAGTGCTGTAAGGCAAGCCAGCAATTTGAGTGATACTTGACAGATATCCTTATATCTTTAAGATGCACCTCACACAAGATTTTCTAATGCTCACAAAAAGTGTGTGTGTGTGTGTGTGTGTGTGCGTGTGTGCATTATGTCTGAATTTATGCCACTTCTGTTGAATATATCTTATATATTCCTATATATCTTACGCTCATCTGGTTAGGCTTCAAAGGAATTTTATTGTGGTGTTTCTCATTCTATTTAATGCATGCTAATTTTCCATTTATATTTCCATATATATTTAATACAAATAGTAATTAAATTATTGTACACACATATTTACATAAATATGATCCTGATGAAATTGATAATCTTACTGCATCAGATTAATTTGAAATAATAGGATACAATATCAATGTAACTTTGCATATAACGTTTTGGCTAACTAATTGGGTTTAAGGCGTGTCGCTCATTTAATATGGTTACACATACGCCATTTTGTACACGCCATTGGGAATTTTATTAAGCGCAAAATGCAACAATTGCCTGGATTTGGTCCCCTCACACACACAGTAGCTAGTTCGCTTTTGAGGCAAGTGTCAAGCAAGTTGCTGAGGCACAAAATCACTCAGAAGCTGACATTGCTGCTGCTGCTGCTGCTGCAAACACCCCCTCTCTCACCACAATCCCAGATACTGTTGCTGCTGCTGCTGCTGCTGTTCGTCTGTGGCCCAACAGCAATTGACATTTTACAAAATAAACGAATTCATTTGCACAAAAGCCAGCAGCAGACGTCTGCACTGAACACAACACAAGGAGGATAACAACAATATGCGCCCTGTATAACAGAGAATGAGAGGGAGAGAGACAGAGAGAGAGAGAGATAGAGAGAGAGAGAGAGATAGAGAGAGAGGCAGAAATGAAGCTTATGTGTATGTATAGTGGTTTTGTCGTTGACTTTGGGCCTTGTGTAGCTGCAGCTGTAGCTGTTATTGCTGTTGGTTGGCTTGCTTTCACTTTCCCCCAAATGCAATCACATGTTGCCAACATGTGAAAGGTGTACATAATAATTTGTGGGCATGGCAAGACAAAAGGCAAAAGCAGAATCCTTCTTGACTGGCAGCCACAGAGCCGGGCTGTTGTACCCCACCACCTCACTCACTATTTTGTGGCATGGTGAAATGGTTTGGCGGTTGCAAAGTCAAGCTCTGCGAGTTACACACACACACACACACTGTTCCCCCATGTGCGTATTAGCGTTTGTAATTGCAGCTTGTCTGGGCACAGGCCTCTCTCAGGGGTGAGGCGGAAGGGGCGTGACGGTTGATTCTGCTTGCCCAGCCACTTAAAACAATATAATCTCCATTAAAAAGCTTTTTGACATTGCACGCAGACACAGTAAAAACCCAGGAAAAGCCAGGACGTGACTCAGGGGTCTGAGCTGTTTGTGCGGCTACTGTGACTTGTGCTCGAATGAAGGGGCAGGCTTTCCAATTGTTGTCTTGGCGCATCGATTGCAGTGCTTCGGTAATGAGCTGTAACGATGGATGCCAGTAACCGAAACTACCATTTATAGGGTGGGATGGGTGTTGTCTGCCCGATTGAGAAGCGACTCACTTGCGTTAGTGATAATTGCAATTGACTTGTGCATCAATTTGTATGTGTTTGTGTGTGTGTGTGTGTGTGTGTGTGTCTGTGTGTGTGTTTGTGCGTGTGCATCTGTGATAGTTATAGTGTGTGTGTTGCATATGCTTAAGAGCATGCACAATGCTCGAACCACACGCCAAGAAGCAATTCACAATCAGCTGTAGCACAGACGGCAGTTGCCATTGGTTGTGGATTGGTATCCTTTGAATGTCAAGATGGGCGCACTGACAAATGCACTTAATTGATTTTTGACTGATTGTCAGGCCCCAAAGAGAGATGCTTGAGTGTGCTTCATATATGTACATACATATGTAGATGGTAGCAGTGAGCATATGATGTACGTGTGACACACTTTAGTTCTTCATAACTAACTAACTAACGAACTAACTAACTAACTAACTAACTTTTAAACAGTTCAACCGAGCCGATTTTCGAGTTCCAACTGGATATTTTATATGAAATATTTTGATCAATTTGATCATTAACAAAATTCCATATAATCCAATTGCAACACGAAATGCTGTCGGCACACGGCACACTGTTCGAAAAATACATTAATGGAAATTGCAGTCATATGCCAGGAGCGTAATGAGTCAGCGGAAAAGCGAGAAATATTGAAGGAAAAAAAATGCTCGTTAAACTGCCATATGAAGGGAAAATAATTAACGAAATAATGTGAAAGTTGAGCCATTACCGAGTTAAGTGAGTTAACTGAACGAAAGGTCGAATATGTGATGCCGCAAATAACCGACTGTGAAATGAGAAATGGCAATTGGAAATTGGGAATGCGAATTTTTCATACATTAAGCGGGATTTCGTGTGGTCAAATTGATTTTTACTTCGGCTCGTAATATACTCGCGTTTCGTACCAATAATTCAATAAGCGCTTAAATGCCGACGGCTCTTTAGTTTTACAGAACTTTTAGCTTACACACGAGTCGACACACCAGGACGACAAATAAATATCACAGCTTAAATTGTGAGTGCCATAATTCCGGGCAACAATTTACTAGCAGCGAAAGCTGAAAAACTATTTAATAGCTACAAAATTAAAACTTTTCATTGCGCTCCGCAACAATTTCAGCAGCTTTCGAATAATAGAAAACGCCATGGGAGCCAAGGAGGAGGGGGGTGAGTTTGCATCTACAAAATGGTATTCAAGGGCTGAGCTACATATATACAAGGAAACTCCGTCGAAAGTGTAAACTTTCATTGCCTGACTGCCGCCGTTATTAATTATAATTTGAAATTCTATCAATTTACAACAATTGCCAACAGCAGCAGCAGCAACAGCAGCAGCAACAACAGCAACAGCAGCAGCAGCAACAGCAGCAGCAGCAGCAACAGCAGCAACAGCAACATCAATAATAACAACACAAATATAAATACAGCTCTTTGTAAATGCCACCAACGTTTTGCATTGCCAAGCTTCGAGGTTCTGGTTACCAGCTCCAGCACACCCACCCACACTCTTTTCCAACAAACACAATTCCCTTGGCTCATATTGCAACTGTTATTTTTGAGCACGAAAACTAAACAGAAAATACACTCGACTCACACAAACACCAAAAATTTCACACACACATATATACACATGTATAACAGTGGTGTGCGTGGATAGATGATGCTTGAATTAAGTTGTTGAGACTGAGCTGGAAAATGCTTTAGGCAGCAACTTCCTACGGGCGCTGTCAAGTTTTAATTTCAGACATTTGAAGTTTTATGTTACTTTCTAATTACCATATTAAATAAATTGCTCTAATAGACTTATATCTCTACAAATTATATAAATGCTACTTGTTAATAATCATAAATATTAATAAACAATAATGTGTATTAAATTATACACCCTGTGGCTCAGTTTGCTTGTACGGGATCATAAAATATAGGATATATGAACGGTTGTCTTACTTGTGAAGTGCAGAGTTTCGTTTTGGCGCTTTTCAACAAAGTCAACTAATCCGCACAACCCAACATACACATACACACACACACACACATACACACACACAGACACTTATAGTCATATTGCATGATTCGGTCGACGGCTGACAGAGTTAGTTGCATGGCAAGGATAACAACAAAATGTTGTTGCAACATTTGGGAAATAAGAATATTTTGTGTGCTTGCATGCTATGCTTTCAGTTGGTTTTCAGTTTTCAGTTTTCAGTTTGCTCATATTGTTTTCCTTTCCGTTATTTTTTTGTGCATTAGATGTATACGAAAACTAAGAAAATCTACTGACAAAAACATTTGGTGTTCGTTTATCTGATGGGTGTTTGTGTGCGAGTGTGTGTGGGTGTGTGTGTGTGTGTGTGAGACAACAAAACAGTTGGCGTTCCGCTTATTGTGTGCGTGTGTTTGTGTTGCCCTTAAACGCAGTGTTACTTAACACTTGTTTTGTAGAGCTTATAACCTAACGTATTTTGTTTAAATTTGAATTATTATTAATATAATTGAGTGTTGCACTTAAAGTTGTTTATTGCTATAGCTGACTGCATTTCTGATGTATTTCTAAATTATATATTTCGATTAACGAAATCGGACACCAAACTTTACTGTATTTTATTATGATGAACTTAACTGATGTGCCTCACAATTGCAATAGTAGCGCAAATGCAGACACGCAACATATAATAGAAATGGAATTTGAGATTATAAATTGCATTATTTTGTTATGGTTGAATAATATACTGACATGTTGGAAGTGCGATGGCGTCAGGCCATAAGCACGAAATGCGTCAAGTGAAAGTCTATATAACATTATTTATTATAATTGCTGTGATTTACACAAAATGGATTTTGAGGCTGTTGTCTTGGTTTTGTTATTGCTGTTGTTGTTGCTAAATATATGAAATGTTAGATAGATTAATGGCCATGCCAGAGTTGAACAATGCTTATATACATATATATATATATGACAGATATAGATGTATATGTGGATATATATATTGATGGGTATGTGACACACTTTACAGGCTAATTACAATTGGGGTTTAGTGTATGGGTATTATGAAGGTTATGTATGCAATTTGGCTTACCTCCAACACTGGATCCGTTCTGCTGTGAGTAGAGATTCTGTTGGGCCGTCTGCGGCTGTGGTGGATACAGTTGTGGACCCTGTGGCGGCGGTGGACCGGCGCGTGCGGCGCCCGGTGGCACCGCCAACACGGGGGCGGGGCTAACCAGACGCATGGGCGTGCCGGTGCGCGGTCCCATCACAAGCGAGCCGCTCTGATCGAAGAAGGCCGGTATGACCTTGGATTTTAGATTTGATTTATTTTTACACAATTTGCATTTGTTTTGTTTTTTACAGGGGTTAGCATTTGATTTGGTTTTTGTATTTTTGGTAGTTATGAAGCATTTGGTTTTTTGTTTTTATTTGATGTGGAAAAAGAAAAGAGAGAAAAATACAACGTTTTAGGTTAAGTTGTAGTTTAACTATACAAATATATATATATATATATATATGTATTTATATAAATACATATATATTTAAATAAAACTCCAACATTAAATGCGTTAAATGTATACAAAAATTTACACTGAATTTTACAGCCCCTCCCCGATTTTTATATATACTATATACAGAACTTCGGATGTCCCCTATATTTCGTCGTAATCCCTTTCTCGATTTGTGCTCACCTGATACGGCTGATTCTCGGCGCCCTGCTGTGAGGGCGTCAGTGGGCGTCGGGGCTGTGTGCCCTGCTGGGGTATCAGATTGCCCGGGTATACGCCCCAGGGTGCAACGCCGTAATACTGCGGCATTTGAGTGGCAGCAATCATGTTCAGATACGGCGCCGCCTCCTGTCCGGGATTCATGACATAAGGCGCTGCCTGCTGTGCCGCATAGGCTGCATTCTGTTGTGCCTGTTGTGCGGCCAAAAATTGTTGCGACACGGCCGCCATTTGCATCTGTTGCTGCTGCTGCTGCTGCTGTTGCGACGCCTGCATTGTGCCATTGGGAGCACCAGGTGGTGCAGCACCGGCCGCGGCCGCTGCACTTGCCGCCGATGTGGCCGCGACCGCAGCCACAAAGCCCTGATTCTGTGAACGAAAGAGTTGCTGCAAATCAGAGAGAGAGAGAGAGAGAGAGAGAAGGAAAAAAAATTAAGTTCAGATGTTTTTAATTCTTGTATTACAAAGTTTAGATTAGCGATCAATGCTGTAAGTGCTCCTAATTTGTTTAAACAAGATAAAATGCTCTAATTTCAAGTGGACTTTCAAGTGCACTTTATTTCAGTAAGTTTTACTTATACAAAAATGCAATCAATATATTTTGTAGTTTTAAATACGTTCGGATTTGAATCTATAAAGGCGTTTAATACCAAGCATTTCCTTATTATGAACAGCTACACAGTTGGTTCAGCTTGCAAGTAAAGTCTTTAAACTTTTCCTTGGTGTATTATAAACCATTCAACTTCAACTTCAAGTCAAGTTATCAACTTATATGTACTTTTGACTTTAAATTAAAGGAAAAAAGATTACAACAATTGCTTCAGTTTGCGAAGATTTCATAACAAGCTAAACACTTAAAGTGTTTTGCTTTCCCTCTTTTGTTATCTGTTCTGTTCTGTGAGGCGTGTAAATCATTTTACAATTGTTGTTGTCGGCTCACAGATACAAATACAAACAGACAAAGCTTCCAGTGCCAATTTATGTTGTTTGGCATGGAATCTGTGTCGCATAATAAGACGCAACAATCGTGTCATATCACATGTATGTTGTATCTGTATCCTTGAGTCCTGTGTGTACTGAACAGAAAAGAATGTAATAACTACGACGCAGGAGAGCAGCTCTCAGTGTTGTTCTAGCATTGGGAAACATGATCAAGTGTTTTCAATTGGAAAATTAAATCAAATCCAATCAAATCAGCATGTGATATATCCAGCCGCACAAGCGAACACACACACAAACAAGATACAAGATACCTTTATATAACGAGTATGTACAGAAAAGTTACTATATAGAGAAATAGGGAAAGCAACATGGCAACGCATGAGTGAATGCTTTTCTCTTCTTTTTTCAGGCATTTTTCCTTTCTTCTTTTTTCAAAATGTCTCCTGCAGTGTTGTCATATCATTGCCAGGAGCAAGAGCAACAACAACAACAACAACAATATCCATTCAGCATAGAAATGGTTGTCGGGCGTAAAAGGCGGAAAAAAGTGTAGCCCTTGTGTGCGTGTTCAGTGTGGTTTACAGTAACTTTAAGTGTTGGCAATTTAAATTGAGACAGCCTTGCGCACAGCAGTTGCAATTAATGAAAAGCCACTTGACAAGTTGGCATGCCCAATTGCAGACTGTACTTTAAACCGAAAATACAATCGAGTACCGACAGTATTATACAGAACATAGTGATAACATTCGAGGAGTTGGATGAGCCACGCAACACTTTAAGGTCCAAACTGTACTTCAACAGAGTTGAATTGAGAGAAAGTCTTCAGAGAGTTGAGTGCTGGCAGAAGTGGTAAAAATTATTTGTTTTAAATATTCAGAAGCTCAATTTCTCGCCGTTTGACCGTATGGCTTTACTGAGCTATCTTTTAGATGTTCGGCCATAGCGTAACAAAGTGGCATTTTTAACATTTGTTCCCATCGGAGTTCTGTCAATTGTTTACATGCGAGAATTGCGAGAAGCGAAACGAAGCCGCCAAAGAGCAAACATACAAAATAACAATGGAATCAACAACAGCACTGGGGAGCAGCTGCTGTTGGGAGCAGCAGCATCAGCAGCAGCAGCAGCAGCAGCAGCAGCAGCAGCAAAATGAGCAACGAAAAAGCAAAAGAAATCAATGTGAATTATTGATGAATGGCGCAGCGGCAGACGCAAAATAAAAGCATAAAAACCAACACGAATACGAAACGTGGCAAAAGATTGCAGAACTGAAATAATAATACACAGCCACACACACACACACACACACACACACACACACACACACACACACACACACAAACACACAGTAAGCACTTGGCAAACTTGGGCACGCAGCGATAAAAAGGCAAATATCATGGTGCATACTTTGAGGCGCGTGACGCGTTGGCAACTCTCCGCTCTCCGTTTCGTTGTGCTCAACTCTCCACTATCCACTATCCACTCAGCAATCCCCACTCCGCACTCACAGTGAACTCACCCAACGTATAAAATAATAATCAGAAACCAAATAAGCGCTGAAATCTGAACCCGGCCTTCTGCCCTTGCCACCGGCCTTCTGTCCATATCAACCTTCTAGCCCTCACTGTGGCACACGTTATTAAAAGCGAAATTGAAAATACACAACAATACCGAAAAGCGAAAAAGCGAAAAATCAACAGGAGCATGCAACAAAAATGATGTAATTTCACGCGCGCTAAAGTACGCAATACTTTTTGATTCTAGAGTTGCCAAGTGACGCAAGTTGATAAGGTAAGCCTCGCACCATCTCCACAGTTACGCCTAACAACAGCTGTCAGTTTGCACAGTGTGACCGACTAGTGACATTCATACTCATAAATTGACATTGTCAATTGACAATCCACTCCACTTCAATCCGCTTGCAACTAATGCCACAACATATAATTTAATGCTCGTTTGCCTGGTCAAAATTTGCCTCATCTCTCAAGTGATTTATGCAAATAGGCGTCCAGTGCGTCATTTGCGATGCACAAGCAAGAAGAAGAAACACATCACATTTATCGAAGCTGAGTGCGCATTATATGGCCTATAAATGGTAAGTATGTCTGCATGTGTGCACTCAATGTATGTGTGTACTGTATTATTGACCCGTTGAGTTATGCTGGAGTAAATTCCCCAAGTTGAAGGCCACTGTTTAGGGTTAGTTTTACGGATCAGTGATGGCAGTTGTTTCGTTGGAGAAATATCAACAAGTTCCTCTTTTTACAGTCGCGTGGCTGCACTCTCTTTTGCATGTCCTTGTAATTTAGTTAGCCCCACCAGTCGCTCGCCCATTGTCCACCACCACCACCACCCCTAGGAGTTGGACATTTTTTATTTCATTTAATTTGCGCATTACATTACATTTGCCCAGTTGCGAGCGATAGCGGGTCTTGACTTAATAAGCTCCCAGGTGTACGATTTTCAGCGCTCGACTCGTAATGGAAATTATAGCTGATGTCATACACTGGGGAACTCCGCCCTTTCCCCGTCCCAACATCCTACGAAAAGTGAGTCAACTCCCTGCTGCCTTGTCCTACTATGCAACACACATAGCCACGGCGGCAACCCTAACGTTTTTTTCTACCCCTAGTCGCTTCTCGCTTACTTGTTGCAAGTGGGTCGCATAACAACAAAAACTTTCAGAGTCCCTTAATGTTGTTTTTCTGCTGGTTTGCCTGAGTGGATTAGTTGTTGTAGTTACCAGCAGCAGTACCAGCAGCAGTACCAGCAGCAGCAAGTTATAATGGAAGGTACGTAGGCAGCTAGTTGATTTACATGATACAAATAAGACTACGACTACCACGAAACCAACTCCAACTAGTATAATTCTCATTTCGTATCCATTTCCATAAACATTTCAAAATTCAAGTGTACTACTACAAAAAAAGGTTTTTCAACTGTATTTCATTGTTTTACCTTTAGGCTAATTGAAAACGTGATTGGTTTTTTAGTGTGGCATTAAAGCTGGAATACTTATTGAGATTGTATTTTAATTTGGCTTACTCAAGTTTTATGGGCTTTGAAGATTGAATTGGAGTTGTAATGTCAAAATGTAGTTGTGAAAAATGTTTATTACCATTTAATTTATATTAGCGCATAATGCCAGTTTACTAGTGGTAACTAGATGTGCCCATTGAATATTTATGCATAAAAAGATGCATCCTTTTTTTTTTATTGTTTGCATAGAACAATGATTGAGGAAACCATCACTAAATCCTGCTTATTAAGTGGGAATTTTGTTACATTTTCTTTACATTTGTATTATTTTATAACTTCTGAAGCCTTTTTTCTGCTCATTAAAAAACCATTGTCAAGAAAAACTCATTGAAATGTTAATAAATAAAATCAACTTAAAATGGCTTTCTCTATTTGAGATGAGGTAAAGCAGAGTTTAACAAAGCACAATAATTTTTGTAGCCGACAAAAATAGAAAAAAGGCTACAAAATACGTGCTTTCAGTTGGCAGCTTGCAGGTGTGCCATACGTCAATGTAATGTAGGCGTGGCCCGGCCTTTTAATTGAATTTCAGAGGCAAAAGGTAATTCAATCGACTGGGCCAGACGTTGCCAGGACTCTGTGTATATATACGTATTTGTTATGACCATTTCAGGCATTTAAAAAGCTATTCAAACCGAAAACACTCACATACGGACACAGGCACATGAATGCATAAAACATAACATTACAAGAAAAAGAAAACTAATTGACTTTCTAATAGTTTAGCAAATAGTTTGGTGCGAGAACCATGTTGAGACAATCGAAAGTTTTAGTACAACGCCCAGCATGCCCAAAAATCTTTACGCACAACTTTTTCCCATTCTCACTTTTATTTTTGGCACAACTTTTGGCATGAATTCACACCAGCGCCTTCCTCGCCCTCGCCCATGGATGGACACGCTTTGGGGCAACTTGTTTGTTACAGCAAATAGTTTTAATGGGCGGCGGTTTTAACGGCAACTTTACTAGAATCTGCGTGAAGACAATACACACAAAAACACACTCACACACAGTCCCAATTTGAAGGAATTTGTTATGAAATGCCAAAAGGACAGATGAGTCAAGGGATCAGGGGTAGGTAGTGGGGAGTTAAGGGGAGGCGTCTCTCTCTCTCTTTCTTGAGTGCGCCAACTTTTGGCTGGGCAATTTGCAAGCCAATTAAATTTGACTGCTCTTTGGCGCGCAATGTTCGGTATAACAAAATAAAATAATAAAACTGCATAAATAAACACTTTCAAGCTATGCCACACTCACTCAACCTCAACCTCATTCCCCAACACTGGATATCTCGCGCTACTTTGTAATTTCGTGATTGCGCATTTATGGCTTCATTTTGAGAATTTTTATGTGCCTGCCCTTTTCAGCCCGACACCAACCACCCAGCATAATGTAGCCGGCTCCTTTGCTTCTTTTGTGAACTCAGTTTGCTTTTGTGGGGAAAGAGCAGATTTTTTCGGGTAATTTGCAGCGTTCTTTGAACCCGCGCTTATCGCACTCACAGCTACCCTCAACGTCGGCAATATTTTACTTAAATGTCCTGTTCATGTAAATGATGCGGTCTTCTGATTTGGTTTCACTCACTCTCTAAAGTTGACTACCTGCCTTAGTGCTCGATTCCGATTCCAATTTATATAGTCCATATATCAAACGTGTATTTACATGGCTCAACAAACAAAGAATTATAAACAGAGAGAGAGAGATAGAAATTGAGGTCACATCTTTTATAACGCTCACAATTCACGTCTCAGCACTCATTAAATAAGTCAACAAACGCAATGGGTAAATAATGGAACCAAATAAAAGAGAAATAAAAAAGTACGTAATTTTTATTATTAAATAAGAAACGAATGAAACAAGGAAATCAGTTCTCGACGGTCGGTGCTTGGAATGCTCAACATTTTCTGAGATGTGTCAGTCTTGTTGAAACTGCTGGCAAAAGAAAATCATTTATAGAATGAACTACTTAATGCATCATTAATTTTCCAACTGTTTGCATACAGAGCAATTAGCTGCTTACTTAAAGTTGTGGGTTCTGCATTATGTATAAAATTAATTAATGAAATTTAAACGTTATGTATAATTATACATATTAAATACAAGTTAAAATTAAAATTAGTTAGAAGTAGGCTGCTGCCTTTAAGTTAAGTCATACTTCAAAGCAAACTGACTAATTCTCTGATACTTTTAACTCAGCAATTCAGTAGCCAAGCTCCTCCTTGTGCTCCAGTTGGCTATCTTAGAGGCACTTAGCCGAGTTTGGAGTGGCCACTCGCTAGTGACTTGGCAACAACTTCAACTGTGCTTTAATTAAATATCAATTATGCAGTCAGCTTCAATGCCACTGCTGAAAAGCAATCAATTAAGTATGCTTAGTTATGTCGGCTCAGCGTAAGCACCCCACACTCCACTAACCGTTCCCCGTCCTCTGCCTACCCTCATTAGAGCCGTTTTTATTGTCCTATCAATTTATATAAAAAAAACGAGAGTGCAGCGCAAATACAAATATTTGTAGACGACGCCAAGGCGCAGGCTAAATTGAGTCCGTCGGACCCATCCAGAGCCCTTCTTCAGGCAATCCGTTAATGAATGACACATGGCGACAGCAAACAGTGGATAGTGGGTGGTTGGGTGCGACTTGTAAACAAAATTAATGCCACAAAACAACAAACATTAGCGCACTTTTCGTGCAGCATTGCGTGGCTCATTAGGCATGCCGATGGGCAACATAACACAAAACTGTGCAACACTCAACCATTTTTGCTACCACCACTCGCCACTCGACACTCGCTGCTGCTGTTGCTGCTACTGGTTGGGTGACCATTATAGCGAATTACTTAATGACCGCACGCGTGTGCTTTTGATGCCTACTTTTAGGCGCTGCCACACCCACTAGCACACTAGCTACAACACATACACAGGCACACTATGACGTACACACGGGGAATTCGGTCAGCGCTTTCTTTAATTTGAGTTTTGGGCTTTACTTTGCCTTCCCACTTCTTTGTTCTATTTCTTTATAACTCTGTGCGTGATTGCTGTTTGTATATTGCTTTTTAATTTCGCTCGTTACTCCGCCATTTGCAGTTGGAACGTGCGACAAGACAAGCATATGACTCACAACAATGTGCGAAAAAAAGAGAGAGGGCGAAAGACAAAGAGAGAGGGTGGTTAAAGTTGTGGCATTGGGTTAACACGTGTTTTTGCTGTAGTTTCCAATTGCGCCTCAACTTTGCCTCATATTTCATAGCTCGGGCGCCATTGAAGTGCGTTGTCGTCGCTCCGAGGCGAAACTTTTTATACAACTTGCTGACAAAGTCATGTTTTTACAGTCTTTGGTATTTTAGTGCACATAACTCGTAAACTTAATGCAGTCCAAATGATGCACCGGTCATGGAAAACAAACATTATTCACATACTTTCCGATGTAGGTGAATTCAACTTTCAGTTGCCAAGGTAGCTAGCGTAATAAACAAAAATTGGACTCTTTGATAAAGAGACAATATTTCCAATTGTTGAAAATTGTTGAACTGGCCTTTAATAGGGCGTATATTGGAAAAGAACTAAATCAAAAGATAAAAATGCAATGACATAAACTCAGTTTAAAATAGCAAGCAGTTCATAATGGATTACAAATAAATGCACTGCTTGCATGCAGATTGCATTTGAACTATTAAAATCGAATTGAATAATAAATCGGAACACTAAAGATCTTTGGAAATCATTACCTTGTGCAAATATTTTTACTTTATAGCACAATATTAAGTAATTAAATATTTGAATTGTTTGCTGGTTCATTTTATATACATAAATGTATAAATGTTTTCTATTTTCCATATTAAATAACCTTACTACGAGCTCACAAATGGTCAACCTAAAGCTGCAATTAGTTGACTTTTCGGCCATTCGGCTGCCAATTTAAAAGCCACCGCACTAAGCATGGCAACTGGAAGAGTGCTGAATGGAGTAGACTGCCGTTTGCTGTAGAGCGGTGGGTGGTGTAGGTGCCACATGAACCGCACTGTCATATTCACGTATGTGTATAATATACGTACATATACATGAATGTGTGTATGTGTGGACTTAAATTCATTTAGAATTTTCTCTGCGTTTTTATTTAATGGGTTTTGCCAGGGTCTGGCCCTAATCGGCACACAGACAAAATGACAGCACAAATGGCACGCGAGTTGCAGTCACAGTTGCCACTTCTATATGCCACTTATTATGTACTACACACACACACTCACACACATAAGCGGACACTTGGCTTGCAATCTAAACAGCCATGCATTAAAAATTAATGTGCGACGGTGCCTAGGTAAAAAAAAATTGTTGCCTACTTCTGTGGGCGGTGTCGCAGGCACACACATACACACAGGCACAAGCGCACACATATGCACAGAGGGACTACACGTCATGAGGGACGGCCAAAATGTTGACAGCCATAGGAAACGTGTGTCGGTTGTGCCTGTCGTCTGTCGCCTGTCGTTTTTGTTTTTCTTGTTGATGTTGCCTTTTGTTTGTCGTTGGAACAATCAGGCTATCGATTTTTGCCGCTTTGCGCATTTGCTGCTATTGGTTTAACTACTACATACAGTAACACACACACATACATCCGCATAAAATATTGTAGACAGCTGCCATGTCCTTGACAAAAGAACCTTCTTAAAGCCCAGATGCCTATCAGCCAGTCAAGCTACTACTAACGTAGGCAAAATTGAAAACTGTCAACGTCCTTGTCGCCGTCGTTTTCCCTATATGCAAATTGTGACTGTGGCAATGTCCGCGTGCCAGTCACTCGTCAAACTTTGACAAGATGTGTAAGGATGGTCTGAGTATTTAATTTGCGTAGAAAAACTAATTTACGATCAATTAATGTGCACAAGAAAAGCCACAGAGACAGAGACAGAGACAGAGAAAAAAAGAGTGTCGAGCAAGGACAAGGCCAAACTAAGGCGCAATTGAAAGTATTCGCTTGATTTGTTTTTAAATTTGTAATTATTCAATTCGAATTGGTTCCAAAACCTTTATTAAGCCAGCAATTGAAATTGATATATGCTGAGCACGTAGCACAGCAGGCAGTAGAAAAAACAACAACAATTAAAATCAAATGAATAATCTTAGGGTGCGGCTATCAAAGGGATGGGGAGATAACAATTAACCACTGGCAATACGGTAATGGTAATGGGAGGGAAAGGTAGTAACAGTAGTCAATTGCAAAGCAATTAAGTACGAAAGTCACGTAATTGATGGCAAAATAAAGTTGAGGAACATTTAGGATAGACTCAGGATCCAAATTAATGATATTCTAGAGAAATGGGCCAATAAAAGGCGATTGAATTTATGATGTTTGGATACAATGTATGAATGCTTAAAATGCGCTGCATATTTTACATTCATATTCTTAGTTCAAAAAGTGTAACATAAATATTGTTTGCACTTTAACTGAACACAAAGTAATGTACCTGCTATGTATTGTATTATTTGTTGACTTTTTTCGCCTTTGCTCTTGATTATATTTTATGGCTGCATTTTTCCCAAAACGCTCTGAATAAACTAACAAAAATATTACATTTTATTTCATTTTTTTCGCAACTTAATTGAAGCGCTTTAACTTATCGGTGAATAAATGTGTCCATAAGTAGTTCAACAGAGATGTCCTTTTATTTAGCTCAGTATTTGCTCTCCAATTACCAGTGTACACTCACCACTCCCAAACGCAGCCCTACCCCTCCCTACCCGCGCCACACGCAGAGCAATCAAATCAAACAAATTGTTGACTAAATTCAAGCGATATAAATAAATAAAACGCAGCCCGGACCATTAAATCAAGTACACGCACACTTGCCCAAACAACAGCACTCTTTATCCCCGCCCCATCACTCCCTCAAGCACCTGCAATTACAATAACTAAATGCAAGCGCAGGCGGTGGCTTAAGTGAGGGCGTGGCGCCAACAGCGACACCAGCTAAATAGTTCCAAGCACTCGTAAAAATTCATAAATATATATATATATATATGGGTAATGCGTGAATCTAAATAAAAACTCGCCTTGATGCTAAATAAATAAATTGTTAAAATGTGCAACAACAATAACAACAACAGTAATAAATTCCAACAACAACTCGAACAAACGTTACCTGCAAGTGAGTGTGTATAAAAATTTGGCCATAAATCACATTTATAGCGGGCAAAGGAAAAAACTTTCGCGTGACAAAAATCAACTAATGTGGTTAATAAAAAACCTCCCAAAGCATTCCCTCCACCCCACCCAAAAACAAAAAAACCTAAAATCCTGCAAAGTGCGAACGTTCACCTACTGTGAGAGGACAGGAGCAGAAATGGAGACGGGGGCAAGCGGCAAGTAGCGCGGCGAAGCGTGCTGCAAGTTTATGAAAAGTTAAACAGAACTTAAGCAACAAACAAGGCACCCAAATGCTAAAAGGGGTGGTGGTGGTGGTGCTGTAGGGAGTGGGTGGCGTTCTGTTTTGTGGTGTTGATGGAAATCACTTTCAGCGCTTGGCGACCAACTTTTGCCCCGCTGCGGGTTGCTTGAAATTTATGCAAATGTGTCGGTTGTTCTCATTGTTAGTTGCCTTGCCTCGAGTCCTGTTTGTTGTTGTTTTGACATACAGCGCCACCTGGTGTTGGCAATTGTCGTTGACATTTTCACCTGCTTTTTGGCACTGTTCAGTCAACTTTTCGAGCTGGTTAAATTGTTTTTAATATTTCCCAAACACTTACTAAAGCAGTCAAACAACCCGGCAGTGTGGGGTGAGTGGATAAAGTGTGGCAGTTGTAATCAACACCCAGTTGTTTGATTGACAGTAGGCAGTTTAGTGTTCAGTTTGCTGCAAGCTGTCTGCTGATTTATAAAGCGCCGCGTTTTATAAGTTTTGACATTTATGGCCAAATGGTGGGTCGGGGTGAGAGGGGCTGCTGGTTATGAAAAGTGTCTCACGGGACAGTTAACATAGCTTGAAATAAGCTGGTCAGATAACGTGACAGCTAATCGATCAATATTGAAATGCTTTATGTTCTCTATTTGGTTTTATGATTGTCAGCTGACAAGCTAGGCATAGACGGAGATAGATGGAGGTAGCTAAGGCAAATCAGCTCCAGGGGCGTTTGTGATTGTCATAAAGGTTGCGCACGGTGGTTTTTATTATGATTGTGGTGCGCATGTGGTGTGCACGCAAATGAACAGAATAAGTATTAATTTACTTGGGGGAGTGTTTGTTTGTTGAAAAGGTCAAGGTGAAACCGGTTGGAGTGGGACAAGCGCAGTTCTCACTATGACATAATTCCATGACAAGTATGGGAGTAATAAGTTAAGGGAAGTTTGCTGTATTTTTTTTTTTGTTGGTCATTTTCAACATTTTAAAGAATCTGTTGTTGTTAGCGTAAAAGTTGAAACAAATAGCTAGCAATTTCATTTCAAAAGAGAAGCTAAGGCTGGAGAGATCTGAGGGATCTCGAATTCAAAATGTTGTTTCTGCAGTGCAATATTCAATACGTGTAGATTAAATCATATATTTTTTCTACATTATAGTCTATATAATTGGATTGACTTTATATGTTTGATATATAGCCTTTTCACTACATAAAGATGAGTGTTAACGATGGAGTGAGAAATACCACTTCAACGTCCCATATCATTCTGCCGGCGCAATGTATTCTTGCGAATAGCGTAAAATGTTGTCGAAAGTTATGGCGAGCGAGTGTCATAAACTTTGATTTCCTGCAGCGTTTCGTTGTCGCGGCTAAAATCCGAATGGAACGGCACGAAAAATGGCGGCCACAACAGTTACAGTTATAACGGTTAAACCGGTTATAGCCGCCATTTTTTTTATGTCTGGGTAACACGCACGATTCGAGGGGGCGGCGGTGGGTAAATGTCTGTCTAAATCGACTGCAACTACTATTTAATTTATAAAATGCCGACACACAAAACACATTACTCGTGCATAAAATGGAAAGCAACATAACATAAAAGTTGAAGCAAATATAGGTTTTACGGGTTTGCATTGGGGTTAGGGCTTAAAAAATCCTGGATAATGTGTGGCTGCAATAACAACTATAACTACAAAATGAGCGGCATAAAAATATTTATTAAATGGCTAACGCTGGCATACGATGGAATTTCCATGCTTCCCTACTCTCAACTTCATCTCCCTCAGTTGTGGTGTTCGTATATTTCATATAGAAGTGCATTTTTTACAATCTATTTTTCATCGATTTCTATGCGGCTTAAAAATGCAAAAGCTGCAAGGCTTATTACATTTTTAATTTACAACAAATATGCAAAATGCTGCGGAATTTCAGGCTTATGGTTTTGCTTCTCGTACGCTGTTGGTTATGCAAATGAATACTACCATCCGTACTTACAACATTTATCGTTACGGTATTCTATACTGTACATGAACTTACCTAGAAAGAGAAAAAGAAAGATTCGAAATGAGTGGATTAGTATCAGTTGAATCCAGGCACATATTGGGTATTTAAAATGCAAAATATATGCATAAATTATGGTTACGAGTTAAAAATATAATGCGACTATTTTAACATTTTTAAGAATTTGGTATATGAAAATGCTATTGTTGCTCAAATAATTTATGTCTTGATCTTTTTAAATTACAGTCTTAATGGCTTTAATACATTGAAATGTCTTCCATGCTCATATGAAGTATACAAATTTCCAAGATTGTGTTTGCTTAGTTTAAAGCTCCACAAATCACTGAACGAATCAATCAATTACCGTTGGTAATGGTAATGGATACTGCAATTCAACTTTCATGTTTATTATAGTTACATTTACTTAGACTTTGCTTAAATTTCTAGACGTTGTTCATGGTCACTCGAACTCAGTTAATCTACCATAAGGCACAAATTATGTTTAAATGTTGAACTCGAAATCGCATTAAATAATGTCCGACAAGTTCGTGAGGATATTAACAGAATCAAAATTTACGACATGCCAGCATGAAGTGTTACATAAGCCCAGTGCTGAGAATATCTAACACAAAGCAATTGTGACAATAATAATTCCATAAATATCACAAGTAAACACAACAAATTGCCACAAAATCTTTTGGCCCACAGAATCGCAACAAATTTTGTGGCATAGAGTCAACAAACTTTCGATGGCTATAGCAACTGACAAATTGTGTGTGTGGCCCGTGTTGTTGCAGCTCACACAGACCAAAAGTTTTCTGCACCAAAAGTTGCAGTTGCAGCGCTTGAACATGACAGCAAATAAAACATACAGCAAAACAAACACGAATGCGAAGATGAGGAGATAATAACGATGATGATTGTTATTGCTGTTGTGAATTATGAAGTTCCTGCCGTTTGACACCTTTCAGTAATTATGTATTGTCATATTAAAACACATACTCACACATACATACATACACACAACACACTCACATTCGCATGGTTCACGCGCCACAATAATACGCACAATTTTCAATTGCTTTGCCAAGCGTAAAATTGCGCATACGCCGCGTATAAAATTAACTATGCAATTCAAGATACTTGCTTGTTAGTTTAGTTAGTTAGTTACTAATTTGTGATATTTAAAAGCTAGTTGTTAAAAAACCAACGAGCCATTGCATGCAGCAATTGCTGCCAAACTTTCGTTTTGAAAGTAGGAAATTTATTTTAGCCGTTTCGTTTTATTGTAGTATTTATAATTATTATGATTATTATTCGCAAATTTGATTAGTTGCCAGTGTATGTAGCCCATGGCTTAGATAAGTCCAAATGCAATCAACACTAATACATGCAGAGACCATAGACTGAAACACACGCTCACACACACTCGCATACTCAGATAGGGCAGACAGTCAAAGCCCTAGGCTTATGCATATATATGCAGAGCAGGCAGCAGCGTAATCAAAACTTATGTCTCTGGTCAGCTCGGGTCAGTTTGGGCAGCTCGTTCACTTTTAATGGCCAACCAAAATACATTTGGCATCCATACTCTCTGCCTCTCACACCCATACGGTCACTCTCTGTCTCTTTTGCTCTCTGCGTTGTGTTGATAATAGTGTTAATTATGCGCCTGTCAATATGCCAAACGTTGCACAGCCTAAAGTATGCTGCAGCAACAGCAGCAGAAGCAGCAGCAGCAGCTGCATCGCCAGCAATTGACGCATCAGGTTACCAAAATGGATCCAATGACCGACCAAGTGTTGTGGTTCTAGACCATCTCAACAGCTGCATGCACTAATTGAAGTTTGTGCAGTTTGTATCATAACATTTATGTACACTCTCCTACGCCACAACTCCCATTCTCACAGTGGCCTCTTTGGTCTGAAGTTTTTGCAGCTGTTTGCAGCTGTAGGCCACAAAATGCGATTTAACTGAGACTCAAATGCAGCAGCAAAAAGGCAAATAAACAATGAATGTTATTTAGGACTCGATGCGTATCAGCTTTTAATCAAAGTTCAAACTTGACCAGTTAAGCCAAGCGCAAGAGACGAGACAAGAGTGAGTAGTGAAGCTTGTCATATTAAGCGCATTAAAATCTGCTGCATATTGCTGGGGCAAACGCTTCTCCAGGGCTTTTGCTCAATCGAAACGAAATTGAATGAAATTACGGATAATTTGCCCAAGGAATATCTTAGCTATCATAAATAGAGAGGGTGCTAAAGAGAATACGAGACAATCATAGATAGAAATGGCATGTAAATCGAATAAGAAATTGCTTCAACTGGAATTAGATAAGTTTCGCAATTGATTTGTAAATAATGTGATACGTTTTGAATTATATTTGTTTTTGAGAAAGTAAGTAATCATATTGATCAACTGCACAAATTTCAATAGGAAAAGAAATCCTCAAGTTACTCTCGAAAACAGGCGCAATTATTTTCTGTATGCATAATTAATGCATAATTAAATGCGCAATTATTTTTTGTATACATAAATGCTACAATTCGACTATACAAAACTTAAAACTTTACTCGCATACATTGTGAAAATATATTAACATGCACAGATTTCAACACTAATGTCAGACACTGTTCACCTGACCAAGAGACATGAGTCGCAAATTTGCATTGTTGTCGATTGCAAATTGCAATTTATTTCCGATATTAGTTTAAATATTTAAAGGATATTCGTTGATGCTTCAAATATAAATATGAATTTTGTTGAGCTTTGGCATTTGACAGCTGACACATCTCGCTCCATTTTATATAATATATTTGTTGCATAGAAATAAGGGCCTTACAGAGTGTAACATTTTGGGGAAGAGTTCATTAACAACGAGAATGTAAACCAATTTGTTGCGACCGAACGACTAATGACATCAAATGCATTTATACTAATTAAAAATTAAATGCGAATCGCATGGAAAATTTTGGAAAATTCGCTAATGTAGAATGTAATTTAATTGCAATTGGAAAATGAAAACAAAAAAGCCTATAATGTGTTTGAGTGTTTTATTTGCATGTAATGCAAATGCAGCCAAATCGTGGATAACTTATTGTTATTGCCGCTAATGGCAACCAACGATAAACCGAACATTGTCAAAGATATCAATATCTAAAATCTATTGCATTTTAAATAAATAAATATATTGTGTAATAAGTGAGATTTAGATAAAATAATATAAACTATTTCTAGTGAATTTTAAGCTCATTATTTGCAATTCTGGCTTTAAACTCAATTACTATAATTGCTATAAAAACTTGATGACTTTAAACTCTTCTCTACGCAAAATGGCAGATTCCATTTTTATATTATTATATTTTTTTGGGAGAAGGTCGCATTGCACAAGCCCCCTAGTAAATTCCTTAAATTAATAAATTTGCATTTGAAATCTTATTTCAAATCTGTGCTAAATTTAAATTCAGATTAATTTACTGCACTGTGAACGAAAATCCATCTACTCATCTCTGTTTGACTACATCACGTCTCATTTGATTTTTAAATATTTTGAAAAAATCACCGACTAAAAATACAAATCTCATTACATTTGATTATCATTAACATTTTTTTAACACACACATAAGCGCTGTGCTTTGTTCTGGCTGGCTCCTAATTTATATGCAGCTGGCAATGGCAAAATATTTATGCACAATTAAATCAAGAAGAAGGATGGAATAAATGGCAGTCGTGACTAGCACACATGCACACACACATACGCACACACACATACACATTCACAGATAGAATGACTCTGTCTCTTTCATACACACACAAACCCATTAAGCAACTGCTCATTTAAAAAAAAAAATGCAAATGACATTTAAAACAAAATACGAAACGTTCCAAAAAGCTGCACATGTGATTGTGGCACCTCTTACCACTGCCCTCTTTCTCTCTCTCTATATATATATATAAGTGTAAGTATATATGCATGCATGTATATGTATGCCTTCCTCCTCATCTGCATTAACTTTTCACAATGAGCCATGCAGTTGACCCACATTCGGTGTCCTTTTCCCACTCTCCCATGCGCTTGCTCTCCCTCCATCTGTGGTCCCATAGATTTCCCGAGCTTTCTTCTTCTTGATTTGCGGCGATTTCATGTTGGCTCCCTGTACTTAATGTGTATTAAAAGCATGGACTGCTTGTTATTGCTGTTATCCTTGTGTTCTTGCTGTTTTTGTTGCTGTTGTTGTTGTATTTGCTACGCAGCGCTAATTAAGTGGTATTATGTGCCCGAGGCCCTTGGCTTGTACTTCTCTCGTTTCATGCTGTTCTCTGGTTTGCCCATTTTTTCTTTAATTTAATTTTTACAATTTTTTTTTTTTACTTGCTTGTCATTTTCCATTCTTGTTATGATAATATCCTAATTTCTATTTTTGGATTCTGTAGCCAGCAGTTAATTGCATTGACATTGATTGTTTAGAGGGTTTGTGACATATATCAAAATTCGTCCCTTATCGCCACAGTTTGCTATTTGAGCTCGCTTAAACACGCAAGCTCGTTATGAATCCCGATTCATGCAAATTTATGTTGGAACTCGCATTAATAAAATTATATTTATAACTACTATATTTCTACTTTATGCAAATAAATATTTAGTCATTAATAAATTTAGTTTGGATTTGATAAGAAGTAGTTTTTTTTTCTCATATTTAGTAAAAAAATTATTATTAAATAGTCAACACTAAATGTCTTAAGACAATTATCATTTGAGGTAGACTAAGTCCAAAAATTTTTAACGATAAAAACAAATTGTTGCAGCAAACTTTAAAGTTTTAACTTATCTGAGTTCTCCATTAGGTTATGTTTTTTTTTCTAACGTCTTAACGCCTTAACGTCCTAAGTGTATGCCACAATTTTATTATTGGCAAATGGCAACAATGTTTGACTTTTTGAGCTTATTTACAAGTAATACGTATTATTTTGGTTCGCAAATTAAATGCGCTGAGAAATTGTCGTTAAACTAGTAAAACTATCGCAGCACACCTACAAATTGACAATATTTGAGGCTGTAGCAACAAAAAACAACATAAACATTACATAAACTGGCAAATGCATTTTAATTTACGGTGGTGTTCTGATTCTGGCGTTTTATTTGATGTTGCCTGCATTTGCATGCAAATAGTCAACAAACGAAAATAGTCTGCATTAAAAATGAAATCGCACACAAAGACAGCCAGAGGGAAATGCGCAATTTATAAGGGTTGTGTGAGAGCTATTTCCCCGCTGGGAGTCTAATGCAGTAACACGACTAAAGCGTCAATGGGTTAACAATGGCTGACAGCGCCAATGCCAAATTAAGCCTGTCCCACTACACCTCTCTGTTGGCTGCTCTTTGTTTGCGTTTCAACTGAGCCACCAAAGTGCGTTAAATTTTCCGTCGTGTTGCAAAACTAACGAGCAACATTGTTTAATGATGACAATCATTAGATACGATAATGCAAATGAACGCAGCTGGAGATCCCAATTGAAGCTCCAACTAGGAATAGAGAATAGGGACAGACTGTGATAGGGAGAGTGAGAGAGGAGCAGATAGGAAGGGAGTGAGGCCAAACAGACGTTCTACGCTGCTGCCTGCTATTGTGTTATGTCAAAAAGGATGATCCCCAAAAAAAGAGACAAAAAAAATTTGCATGCCAATGATACATGACCATCTAACAACAACAACAGCTGAAAACAACGACTGCCGGCTGCAACAAAAATTGTTCAAAACACAAACATTGTACACCATGGCACAGTGGAACAAAATATATACTTGGCAAAACTTAAATATCAAACTTACTTTTCCCCCATTAAATCTATGGATCAAGATAAATATATACAAATTGATATATAAATAACACATGCAATTTATAGTTCTAATACATTTTGTACCATTATTTGGCGTTATTAATTCTCGAACTGTATTTTCCTAAATTTTCCTTGTAATCTATATCACAATAGATCAAGTTATATTAATATATGAAAATGTACATACAAAAAAGAATGAATTTAAGAATGAAGTCCTAATAATTTTTTGTTATTAATTTTTTAATTCTTTTTTATACCTCTGCTTAAGTACAATTTTTAATAAAAAAAAATAATTTACTTAATTTTCTGGTTTTTTTTTATGCATTTATTCAATTGCAGTATTTTCATTTTGTCCTCGTGCATAGATAGATGTGAGAAATCTTTCATTACTTCATTCAATTTAGATGGCACCATTGTGCTGTGGCGCCCGCTTTCGGAATCTGCATGTTTATAAAGAATGCGCTCGGCTGCCTGCCTGGCTGGGCGTGTCAAATGTAGGCGTTGACAGCTGCAGCAACAACGATGACAACAGTGATGACGTGCGGTTGTCATTAGAGCTGCTGCTGCTGTCCGACTGTTGATGACGTTGTTATGACACCCCATACCCCATATCCTACACCACATACCCAACACCCTACACCCTACACCCTACACTCCACATCCCACACAGACCACACACAACAGTCTATGTCAAAAAACCTCAGCCCAGTTCAGTTCAGTTCAGTTCAGTCCAGTCCAGTCCAGCCCAGTCCAGGCCTAATGCCCCTTATGCAATCTCACATCCAGCATTGACCGCTGTTCTTCCTGTTGTTTTGCATGGGTTGTTGCTGTCGCTATTGCTGTTGTTATTGTTGTTGCTATGCTGTTGTTGTTGGGTGTCGGTGTCGTCATCATAGTAGCTGGGGCTCGTTACTGTGGCTGGACAACAAAATGGAGACCGCATAGCGACCGAAATGCATACAACATGAACAAAGCGTAAAACTGTAAGGCTTGTGGTGCTGGTGGTGCGACAGACGACAACCCTGGTCAAGCGGTGTCCGACCTTTTATTAGGCGTTGATTTCATGTTGGCCGTCGACGCGTCTGCTTTAATTGATGGTTGCTACATTGAAATTATGCGCAGGCTGTTGCACATTGTGGCAATTCGAGTTTATTTATGTATATACAGCCCACACCTTATGGTGGCAACCCTTGAAAGGGTTGCCAAGGCTCGAGATGCGTGCACATAATTGTATTGGTATTAGCCGCGGGGCGTCGTCAATTTTTAATCTTAAACAATTTTATTAATTTCCGCAATGCTAAGCTTTAACCACACTGGTTAGGTAAAACTCAGAGGGGAACTTCTTATAAACCTTGGAGTGAGTAACTGCTTTCATTTCGATTCCGTCGATTCCCTTTTTCAGACTATATTTCGCATAATTTCAAGTAACGCTAGTGTGCTATATGCTGATCCCTTTGTATTTTACTTTAAAAATTGAAAGTTAAAGTGGAGAGAATTGCTTTTTCCTTTCATATTTTTATAGAAATTTTCCATTTCTTTCTTTGTTTTGTTTATTTTTTTTAAGCCTAATACCAAAGATTTTGTTGTCAGATAACATTTACCCAGCATCTTTCTCTCTCTGCCCCGGTAATGACATTTTGATGACATTTTTGCTCCTTTAAAAGTGTTGCATGCAAAAACGGTGCCAATGTTAAAATATTTTGGTTTATGCAATGCAACATATTGACAGGCAGCATGGCCACAGCTCTTCCACAGCCCCATGTCAATTATTCTGGCAATTAGGGTGACCACTTATGTAAATAGATTGGGTAATTTGATGGGATAGGGTGACCATTCGCTTTCCATTTAATAGCTGATTTTCAAAGCTATTAAATTGTCTGACCAGAAAGGGAGTTGAACGATGCCAGCGTTGCCGCAACAACTCAAAAAGTGAGTTATCATGCACTTTTCTAATTACGATTTGGGATGTGGCTTTTCTCTCTCTCGGAGTCAAAGGCACTCTGCAGCTGATGGCCTGGGTGGGGTTGGGCCAGAACCAGGCCAACATTAGTCTGGACAGATTTCCCTGCAGGCCAAAATCTAGATGTTTTCGTTGCTGCTGTTATGGATGCAACTTTAAATTGCTTTGCCAGTGACTTTTTTTTTAACAGTTCTGAGAGCCCCCACGCTCACCAACACTCTTTCTTCCTCTTACAGGGAGCTGACAATGCAGATGAGCCTTGACTACCGCTTCTGTTGCGATTCTCTGCTCATTCCTGTGGGAATCGCATCAGTGCACTGATTGCGCAGCATCGCTCCAAAATTTCACAGAGGCGAGCCCCAAAATGCCTGAGTGCGTAATGTGTTTTCCGGGACTAGCCCCAGTACAGTCCCAGGGGGGCCCGGGGCAAAAGTTGCCGGTTGAAATTTTCCAAGTCTGACGATATGGTGATAAAGTGCAGACATTTGACAAATTAACTGCTTTGCGCCGGAAATGTTGTTGCAACGTTCGGCAGGCAGAAACGACAAATTCCCTACACCCCTGATGGATCTCCATTCCACCACCACCCTCTCATCCAATGAGCACTCAACGAACAAAAGCCAATGGCATGCAAGCTCTGATTGATTTATGAAGCCAGACAACGATTTGACAGCGATGGGAGATGAGGTGTTAGGCTTGATACATGAGTGTTAACCAACAAATACTAAAGATTCAATTCAAAGCTTAAGCCATAGTACTAAAATAATGATTCAAATAATGATAACGCAAATGAAAAATAAAAAGTATCTTACTTGATTCTGACTCAAAGCAAGCGAAAGCACATCGTCACTTACCTGAAAGAAAGAAGGAAACATAAAGAAAATTAGATTAAACTATGAAATAAACTATAACTCTTAGATGCATAGCTTCCACATAATTAACAATATTTGTTCGATTAAAATATGTATAATAAAATCACATTATCTTTGGAATGTCAATTTAGCTTTTTAGTCTAATCAAACACAGAATGCTAATACGAAACCGATTACAGATGTGCAGCAAAGTAGAATTTGCAAGCACGAATCTGAAGAGAGAATTTTGGAGAACGCTGGACAAGTTAGTTTCATCGTCAAACGGAATATAAACTTACAGATGGAGTCAATGCCTATATATGAAGACAAATTTTCTAGTCTTTCCATCAGATCAAAATTCAATATACTCCAAGGATATCCAATAAGCTTTCACACACACACAATGACAAAATTACATTTAGTAATGTGTGGAAACACAAAGCGGCAATAAGAGATTGTAGCTGAGCAGCAGCAGGCGCCCAATATGTACAAGTATTATGTCGTAAAATGCATGCGACACACACACACACACACACACACACACACACACACATAAAACTATTGAAATTGCTTTATAACCAGCATGGTGGGAGTCAGTAGCGGTAATTTCGAGGCTAATGCCAAGCCATAAAAGCTGTTACTTAAATGCTATGGCAGGGGGCAGAGTGGCATGTGTAGAGGGAGGAAGTCAGTGACCTTGAGCTTACGCTAACTGAAATTACAGTCGAAATTAAGTTTGACACATGTCATACAGTGCACACAGAAGGAAAATACGAGCAGACAAGAGCTCTTAGTAGCCACACACCTGGAACAGAGTTCAAGTTAGAGACTGGAGAGAGAAGGAAGCGGGGTGTAGGGCGCAAGATCCCGTTGGTTACTGTCGCGGCACGAACTTACATAAAAATCAACAGTTTATGGCCAACGCGTGTCCTTGAGTGGCAGGACGACAGACGAGCAGAGGCAGAGGAAAATGCTGCCCTAACCCAAACCACCCACAACCTTCCAGGTCCCACAAGCCTGGTTGCTAAGGACCTGGAAAAGTTTCCGTCTGGTTTTGCGTCGCAGATCCTCTGCCAAATGCCTTGCCATCTATTTGCATTTTCTATTTATTTCTTTATCCCTTTGGCAGGCGAATCGGCGGCATTTGAGTTTGGCAGCCATTAGTGGCACGTCCTTGTCCTTGTCCCTGTCCCTGTCCATGTCCCTGGCCCTGAATCTATATCTGTCCCGTTGCACGTTGTTTGTCGTTTTGTCCTCTGCCCGAGTCCTGTCCTATTTGTATCTTCCACTTTGCCACTCATATTTTATTAAGTAGCAAAGTTGACAGGGGATTCGAGGCCTCACCCCAAACGCCTCCGTTCCACAGCGCTCAAGTATATCCAAGTGGAACTGTCATTTTGCAAAGTAAATATTGGTAATTTTTATTGAGGACTTTGCTTGATTCCCATCCTTATCCCTCAAATAGAAAAAAAATACTTTGGCAAATTGTAAACATTTAAGGGAACAAAAAAAAAAAATAAAATAGACAAGAACCTGGATCCGGAGTTGAACCCAAATCAAGGCGGAGAGCATTAAGCAATAACCGAAAGTGATTGCAACTAGAAAATTAGAAACACACTTCTTTCAGCTCGGCTCCCCTCCTCCCCCCCCCCTCACACTCCTATTCCAAATTCGTGTGTTACTCAACGCATCGATGGGCCCAAAAATGTTCGAGAATGCAGCAGACCGTAAGCAGACAACATAAGCGTTAACAAGAAGTTTTTGGGCGGTTGCTATAACATGATTTGTATAAGGTGTAGCATCAATACCAAAACAACCCCTATCCTAAGGCCAAGCTCTGAGTAACCACGGCAAGAGGCACAGGTGTTGCATACATACACACGCGCAAATTGCCAATGGCTAAGTGAATTTATTGCCAGGCAAAAAACCAAATATAATAATTGTTGCCCACTTTGGGGTGCAAATCACACTTAAAAGTTGAAATAACGCTTAAGTGGTTAACAATTAGAGTTTGGCCTCCGGTCATTTGTTTCAAGTCGATATGCTTCTTAATGATAAGACATCCTTTACAACGAACGCTTTAAATTGACAAGAGGGCTATAAATCAAACTGAAACGCACAATAGAACTACGTCGCTTTTGTATCATATTTTAGCGTGCTCTGGTATTCATAAAGGTTTCAAGTGCTTTCGGCACACATCATTTAACTTAGCCGGGCGGAACGACCTCAGAAAAAAAAAAAAAAACCTGTACAAACAGCTGCCTTTCAATTTCAATCAGCACACAATTCAACGCTAATAGCTTTTCCCAGTTAGGAAAGGAGCACAAGTACTGGAGGAGGTGAATGAATGGAGGTTTTTGCTATTTACTTTTCGCACAAATTGTTATAAAATATTTAAAAATCATGCTTCAGGCCCTGAACCGCAACGAACCTTGAAAACGAGCATCAAGAGTCGAGTCGAGAAAATCTTACTTTTTTTTTGGCGAAAAAAAAGTCATAAACTGTAAAGATTTCCAGGCACGCAGCACTTCAACGGCTTCCGTTTTAGATGGTAGGCCCTTAAATATGCACAGGGAACTTCAATTTTATGCTAGTATATGTTTTGTGTGTGTGGGCCTCTAGAGAATTGAGTCCCATAACTATGTACGTATATGCATATATATAGGCTCTACACAGTCAGTCGTCTTTGCCATACGCATGAATACTTAAAATGCAGTGAAAATAAATTACACAAAATATTCTTTTCAATTTCATTTCTTTGCCAGCCTTTCTTACATTTGCATTGCATATTTTATATTGTTGTTTAATATACATATAATACCAGACACATGCAGATATTAAAGATTGATATGTGAGTGGTGTATTTTATTATTTGAGTTTTGTGACCGTTTTGGATGGCAGCTTGAATTTACTCCCAAAAGATATTCTGAGATCAGAAGTTGTAATAAAGCAAAAGGATTCTCTATAAATGTATCATTTTTATAAAGAGTCACTTTCATCCACCTGAGAGTAGGTATCCAATCGTTTCCTATAATATTTGAAGTAATTTATATATACGTATTATAAAGTAATTAAAATTAAACTTTTATTTATTGTTACAATCCAAATTTGTTTGCTAACACTTCTAAATAAATGCCATATGCAAACATATTCAAATTATATGAAGGTTTATGGCATTAACCCATTCTGTAAACCAGCTGACATAAAACAAAAACATGGTTAATAAACGTGTCACGTTTTCATCAGCATCATTAAACATATTGAAATAGGACAAATTAAGCATCAATTTGGGGATCATGACACGTTTGGCTTAAATTATTCATGAATTGTGGAAATTTCATTGTTTCTCGTCGTATCACATTTTTGACGCATTGTAACAAAACAATAAAAAACAAATCAAATAAAGCTCAAAATTCCAAATACGTTGTTTGTTTATTGTCTGGGTAGGGGGCAGGATCTGAGGCACGTCCCAGTCATTTCCCTGCGATTAGCAGGCTCAAAAATTGTCATTTCAAAAAGAAAAGCTTTTCCAATTCGCAGTAAAATTGCGACAAGCCAAAGCACCGGATGACATAAACAAAAAAGTCGCCGCCAAAAGCAGCCATTTAATTTTTTTTTTGACAAGTGGAGAATCAGCTTCCGGGCGTGTATTTACGCTGCTCTCTCTTTGCCGGCAGGGCAGATCTGCAAAAGACCAAGTTAAGAGTGGAACAAACCTGAGCAAAGTCTGCAGTTGAAACAAATTTAATTTTCTACTTTTTAGCGGCTGCCAGACAAATAGAAACAAGCCGCAAAAGCCACCATGAGACGCCTGCGGCTGACACAAGTGCGACGGCTGCTTCCTTTTTTAAATGTTTTTTAGCTGGCTTCAATCTGCAGGTTTTTTTTTTTTTTTTTGCACACAAAAATAGTAAAAACTTTTGGATAATTACATTTGTCGGCGACGGCGGTTGTTGCTTTGGCAGCTAAGTCAAAACAAACAGCAACAACGAATCACTAGAAACCAAGAAAAACCTAAAATGGTTTTAGCCTGACGAAGTCGAAATACCCTAGCAGAAATTTTATTTCAAATAAATACATATATAAATTAAAAAGAGAGCTCAATTTAATGGACTTTAATTATATACCAGTTAACGCACAAAGTTTGACTACTTTTAACGTTCAACAAAATAAATATAAAATTTAAGTGCTCATTCAAAGAAGAGTATATAAGGACGACATTTGTACTGTCAATATCTTCTTTTCAGGATTTATATTTTGTTATTTGGCTGTCTGCGCTTTATGATTTTCTTCTACCTCTCATTTGAAATATACTGTTTGGGGCGGGGTGAGGGATTCGCCAGATTCTGGCGCTGACTGTAAACTAATTTCGAGGTTGACGCTACTGGGGGCGTTCAAAAATATGTAAATGCCATAAAAACTTCTTTTGATGTCCATTTTAATCACTTGCCGGGACGGCAAGTGGCTCAGCGTTGGGGGACGAGGATAGAAAATGGGGCAATTTTATTGTGACTGAGCGCACAATCAATCGAGCGCCCATTTTGTAATATCCGGCTTAAAATGTAATATGCGAAATGTTGATTGAAATGCAAAGAATCGAACATAGTAGAGCAAATGAAGAAAAGGCCGCCCACATATTCATAGCTTAATTGTTTTTTGCCATCAGTATGTATGTCCTCAAATCTTTCTTAAGCATGCATGTGTATGTCTGTATAATTGCCATCTGCTTGTAGTTGAAAAAAGGTTGAAAAGAGGCTGCACAGCACCATAGACAAAAGGATGAGGAGTTGTGCCGTCTGCGAGTGACAGCTAAGGAAAAAGTGAATTATAGGAACGAGAATAGATTGAGATAGAAAGATAGAAAGAGAATGATGAATGGCAGGACAGCTACCACCTGAAGAGATGATAGTTGGAAAGAGCTGAGCAAATGTTGCCGAGGACAATTAAACTTTTAAGCAGCCAACGACCCGAAGGCGAAGCAGAGCGACAAATTATGAAAGTGCATGTAAATGAAAATAAATATGAGAATCCAAAGCTGATAACCAGTTGCCAGTTGCCGACACATGCCACAGACGGAGCGACACACAGTGCCACAAACACACAGGACTCTAAGCAAAATACTCACAATAGCGATAACAATAGAGGGCGAAAAGAGTGAAGAGTGGGAAGAGAAAAGAGGTTTGCTGACTATTACCATTGTTGGCAGCAGCCGCAACAGTTCACATGCCTCATTTTCAACGGTCAAAAAGAAGCAGGATATACAGGATATATATTGTAGCAGCAGGATATGCCACAGCACTTTTATATGTTCTGCGTCTTTTGGACCAACAGCGTTTGTCGCTTTTTTACACACACACACACACACACCCATTGAATGCGAAAGTTAGTCAGTGAGAGAGAGAGAGACGGAGAGGGAGAGACACACACACTAACACATGTATAAATCTCCTCTGCATGAATGAAATATGGCAAATGTCATTTAACATGACAACTTGATGATAATAATAACAATAACAACAATGGGATACCAAAAATGTTTCTTAGAGCCAGCGTCACAGCCAGCCCCTTTGTTCCCTTTGTGATTGGAAGGATGAGGCATGCGACGAGGAGCAGACAGAAAAGGTGAAACGACAATAAACTTAGGGTAAGAAAAGAATCGCCGAGTTCGCTGCAAATATATGTAAAAAATTACCAAAGCTTGGAAACCAAAGATTGAATATAAAAGATAATCGGCGCGCAAATACCAGAGATTAGATGAAAGTCAAGATTGGTTGGTATTTATAGTAGATAAAACATAATAGAATATAAAGATCAAAGCCTAGATTAGAAAGTCGTGAGATGTGTATGTGATATATAAATAAAATATATACCTAATGAACTTAGATTACTCCTGAAAAATCATCAAAAATCAAGACCCGAAAGATAGAAGTATTAAGAAAATCAAATATGTTGAAAATATGAAATTCTATCTGAAATTAATTGGAAATATTAACATTTATTCGCCTAGAACGATGACATACTCTTTAAAACTTTCAAAAGAAAGAGCAAGAGTCTTTTAAAAATGCTAAAGTAAACTAACTATATCATATATCCACTCCTATAACTGTATACCCATCTTAAGCACTTCATAAAGTTCACAAATTACTTTGTAGGTATGTGGCATTGATATTCGTTTCAGTTGCCCGTTTCGTACAGGAGTATTCGATTCAAGTTCGAAACGTATGGTTAACAAAGCAACACGTTAACTATTTCAGTTTACAGCCTCGCTGCTGCTGCTGCTGCTCATACAAAATGCCACAAAGTACATTTAGTGTAAGCCGAGTCAACCGCAAAGCTATTGAATGCGTGCAGCAGATGGACATACACCAAGCATATGGACTCAGATATTGGAGGAGAGGGGATGGTTCGAAACTGCTGCTTTCAGCTGCACACTGATACAAAATGGAGCACAACCGGAAATGTGGTTATGTAATCTACGTGAGTGATTGAAAGAGATAGCACGAGCTACATATGCAGGCAATCAAAAACTGTAGCATACTTCTTGGCACGCTATTAATACCGACGCAATTGGTCGAAATTTCGAAAATCGACAGCCTAATGGAAATTGCAACGGTTGATATTTTGCATATTGTTTTATATGAATATTTATAGATATGCGCTATTCAATTAAAAGAAAAATAATAAGAAATATATGGGCAAATAAAAATCAAAACCAAAACTGTTATAAACAAAAGCATTTCAAACTTTGGCCATGGTTGGGATTTGTTAAAGGAGTGTAAAATAGGTGTGTGTGTGTGTGTGTGTGTTTGAGACGGAGACAGACATAAAGAGCGTGGGTGTGGAATAGTAGTAAGGAACAGAAGCGGAGGAACTCAACAAGGAACAAACAACCATTCAACATCCGCTGCAAAAAACCGCAATGAAATTTCCGGAAGTTGTGCATAAAATGGGCTATGCATACGGAAATCATCAACTCAATGGCTGAGCACAAATCATAGAGCAGGAAAAAGATAAATGGGGAAAATGGGGAAAAAGTGGTGGTAAAAGAGTATGATGGCCATGGGAGTATTGCTGACCAAAAGCAACAATGGAATGACGCCAAATGAAATGCCAAAAACAATGCAAACGGCTGCCAACTTCCGGCAAACGCAGAATGCACAACTCAATGATGAGGATAAACCGAAATAGGGGCTGAGAATGAAAATGATGATGATGATGATGATGATGATGATGATGATGATGATGATGATGATGTTGTTGATAACAATGCAGATGAGTGGGAGAGGGAGAAGGCTGCTGTTGATGACCTTCAGTGTACGTTTGGACGGTGCTTGCTGCTCAGTTGACCAGAAAGGCGCTGCAGGCTGCCAGAGTCCTTGTCAGGGTCGCTTCTGCTGCTCTTCCCCTATTTTAAAGGTGGGCGTCGGACTTGTCAGTGGCCGTTGTGTTTTTTTTTTTGGTTTGTGTTTTTATTGTTTCACAATTCACAGAGAAATTGAGTCGCATGGCTGGGCTTGGTTCATGACTCATTTGATTTCAATGGCCACAACTGTTCATTTGGAAGCGAAAGTAGTCAACAATCGAACAATGGAAACAAACGGCAGACAAACGATACGACCAGTTCAGACGCACAATTTATTGAAAAATGTGTATGAAATTGTAAGGCAATGTAGCTAAGAGAAGTATTAAAAGCAGCTGTGCAGTAGAGTTGATTTTATTGCAGTTTTACTGGTTTTTTAAAGTCTTTCTTTTTTTTGTCTCACTGTACTCTGATAGTAATTATTTATGCTGTTAGCTGCTGGCATAGTCTTAATAATAATAGTAATAAATATGCATGTTACGGGGGTTATTTTCACCCAAGTTGACTGCTATCAAAAAGCAAATCCCGAAGCCCCCATCCAATGATGAGCATTCAGTTTTAAGCGCTTTACCAGTTGGTTGCGCTGCATTCCACAAATGTTAAGCGCTTTACTCAAGGGGCTGAGGAGAAGCATGAGCTGCTTCTGCAGCGGAAGTTCTGGGCAACTGGGCAGCTTACCGAATGATTCTAGTGCACAGTTTGCAATTGAAACTACAGAGACACATAGAGACATAGAGAGAGGGAGAGAGAGAGAGAGAGGGAGAGAGAGAGGGGAGAGAGACAGTTGCTATGGATTAGGATTGAAGTATTGTTAGGCAGGAATGCTGGTTGGCAGAAGGACTGAGGACCGGATGATGGAAAGGATGACAGACAATGGGGCCACAACAGGACATGGCACATAAATGTTTAATAACTCGAGCAGAAAATTAATTTTTATGTAAAACATTTTGTAAAGACAAAACACGTACCCCGCAAAACATATTTTACATAATTCTCTCACAAAGTTCAAACTTGATAAACAATTTCATTTGAAGCAGATGCTTAACAGCAGCAACAACAAAAAACAATAAACAAAAGCAGCACAAAACAACAAAGTGTAGTAAAAGGAATTTCGCTTTCATGTTGCGCGCCGCTGGGGACGCTGCCTCGTTTTTCTTCAACGCTTTCTTGCTTTGCGTCTTCAACGCAAAAACTTTGCTACCACTTTACACATACACACACCCAATCTACCTACACATAGCTCAACATACAAACACGCACACATGCAGAGAAGGTGAAGGTGCACATAAACATCGCACAACAAAGGTGCGTTGTCGTATAACCTGGAGCCAACGCACAGCCCTCTAAAATATGCAATGATTTTTCTATATACTCTTCACAACTGAAGGAAGGCATTTAAGTTAAGCCAATCAGTAGGCTATCCCTCAAGCAAAACATTATGGGATTTATTACATTATTCCTTCTGAGCTTTCGAAGAAACAACAAAAATTATTTATAAAGATTATTATGTTTTATTTCAACAGCTATTTGCAGTTTTGACAACTGTTGAAATTATTTACTGATTTATTGTTGTGGCGTATTGTGGTATGTTGGGTATCTTTCCATCATTTAAAGTCTTATAGTTGATATGCCTCATTTTCAAAATTCTCTGTTTCGTTTGTTTTTATTGCTTTCTGGAGAGTTTGGCTTCATTTTGGCCAGGACGATGTTTAGAGGCGTTTAGCAGCGCGTTTAGTTTGTTGTTGGCAGCAACGATGCAGCTTTTGTTTAAATTTCAATCAAAAACAATTTTCAAAGCTGCTTACGAGCAGCGTTAGAGCGAAGCGTAGACAGACAGAATGAGGGGGAGCAAGAGGGGGAGGCAGAGGCAGCAATTGAAGCATGTTGAATGCCTAAGGGGGCAAAGACAACGCCATTTCTAAACGCATAAGGTTGCCAGCCAGACTGCAACAAGTTAGCATTGTAGAGGGTGAACTTTTCTGCTTAGAGCAAAGCAGAAATAGAGAGAGAGAGAGAGACAGACAGATAAAGAGAAATACAATGGGGTGAGCGGAAAGAGTGGGCAAATGCACAGCACAGAATTGCCGCTGGTGTGTCAACAACAGCAACAACTACACGAAGAAAAGCCACCACATGCCCACTGCAATTCACTTTCCCCTATCAAAGGGAGGCAAGAAAAGGGCAAATGGGCTGAGAGTAAGAATGGAGAAACTGCCACCGAGTCTTGTGTTTAACTACAATTTGCCCCTGGGCACACACACATTCTCAGCTGGTAGAGAACGAAAATGCAACATGGTGCAAAGTTTTTTACATAATTAGAAATATGAAGCAGTAGCAGCAGCAGCAGCAGTAGCAGCAGCAGCAGCAGCAGCAGCCTCAAAGTGAAGTTGGAAGGGCAGAAAAGTCAGTGGCTTGAATATAGAGACTCCGTCTTTAATAGTGATTTATTTTTAAGGTTCATTTGCCTCTGCCATGCTGAAAGTTCCTCAGCTGTTGCTGTTGTTGTAACTGAAGCATGAAGTGCAGTGTAAATGTCTTGACTTTTTGTGTTTGTTGAGCCCTTAAGCGGCCTCACACAAGAGCAAGTCAGCTCATAGATGTGTGTGAGTGTGTGATTGTGTGGGTGTGTGTGTATGCAAGTGAGGAATAGTGGCAGTAAGAGTGGATGGGCTGATGGTAGTCAAGTTGCGTTTTTGTGTTCCCTACGTGCTTGGCCATTAATAAAATGTTCACCGTGTTCGCTTGTGTGTTGTTTATGCAGAAATTTTATATTTTTTGACCCTAAATGTTACACACACGCACACACATCACATAAACAAGTGCACATACATACACAGGGACAAAAATGTATTCGACACACACTAGTAAAAAGCAACCCATTTGCAAAGTGCTCTCCATTTTTAATTAATTAACAGTTTCGCCTAAAAGCTGGCAACAAAATATACAAAATTCAGGAACAAAATCGATGGTACAAGTTGTCGAAAAACCAACCGCTTTGACAATACAAGCAAATTCAATTAACCCCTAAGCACATATAATTTATTAATTGGAAAAAATTAAATTCAATAAGCTGAAAGTAATGTGAGATCGAATATTCGAAATTTAATGCATATATTAATTTTGCTAAAGACCAACTCGTCTGTGAAACTTAAGGCGCGTTTTGGTTGCTGATAAATCATGCTTCTTCAGTTTTATCGCTTTATTATTATACTCCAAAGCAGAATTATTGTTAAATTATCTGTTTGCCAAGCTGTTTAGAACCAACATTGTGCTCTTTCACAGTAGGCCAATTTGGGTATCCACTGAAATGGCGGACATTAAAGTTCCCCCACAAACACATAATAACAGAAGCGCACGCAAAAATAAATTAGCTATAAAATCCAAGCAGTTAAAAGCCTACCTCGGGGCCCACTTTTCTATGGAAACCCTCACCCCAAAGAAACTTTACCAGCAGCGCCACCCGTCGCCCGCAGCAAACTTTTACTAATTGCGTAATAATCTCATTACATTTACAAATACATTTACAACAGCATTTATACCTGCCCGAAGGCCAAAGAAGTCGCTGGAGAGGAGATGAGGAAAAAAAAAACAGCAACAACAAAAAGAATAAACTAAAACCCCAATTTGAAACGAAGACGCTAACAGCAGTCAGTCAGGATGAACAAAACACAGGAACAAGACTGCCGCCCGGAAGCGCTGATAAATGATAGCCACCACCCCACCACTGAACCCAAAAGTTCGTACTCTGGTGCACCTCCCTTGCTCGCCGCAGCATTGCCAAAGTTGGGCGTGTAAATAAATCTAAACATTAGTCGAGAAAGAAGCTGCGTCTCTCTGAGATCTCAGACAATGGCAAAAGGCACTAAAAACTGTCAAAATTGCGTCAGCTTATGAATATGAAACACTCAGGCGGCAAATTAAAGCATGACAAAAGCTTTGCAAAACCGAATCATTGTAGAACACCACTACCCACCCAACCAATCCCCAACCATGCAACCACCCAACAATCTTAACCTGACAACGAAACGCATATCATCCCAGGATCCCTCTTTGGCTTTCATAATGAGTAAAATGTCACAAGTTGACGCAAGTAAATATTTAAATGTCAGATTTCTATATGACAAAAAACAGACAAACTGCCCCCAACCACAATCCCCAACAACCAACCGCTCTATGAAATCCTCAAAACAGTAGAGCCGCTGAACAAGCTTCAGACAAGAGCAAAATATGTCTCATAATTTTGGCTGCTGAGCAAATTCATTCTAAAACTGATGACATTCAAGCGCCTGACTGTCATTCCCCTCGATTTGCTTACGTCTCCTTCCCCTCCCATCTAACGCTCTCTCTTTGTTCAGTGGTGGCCCAACGATATACGGGCTTCAAGTTAAAGGAACATTTTGAG
The DNA here is from genome assembly GCA_035043505.1 of Drosophila setosimentum. Taxonomy (NCBI): domain Eukaryota; kingdom Metazoa; phylum Arthropoda; class Insecta; order Diptera; family Drosophilidae; genus Drosophila; species Drosophila setosimentum. Next base: position 692,633 of record JAWNMY010000023.1, on the reverse strand, counting down.
CATTGACTCTGCATGTGGGTGAAGACGGGGCACGAACAATGGTCAGGGGTCGGCTCATACTTTACACACTCTTCTCTCATCTATCAAAAACTCCTACTTTTTCACTTATATAGGACTTTCGTATTCTATTGCTCTTGCTTTCACTCACTCTCGCTCTCTCTCTCTCTCTCTCTCTCTTTATCTCTCTCTTTATCTGTCTATCTCTCTTTGTCATGTATGCATGCAAAATATGCTCGACCGCCGTTTGACATTTACAAATGACAAACATTTGACAAACAAAATGTCCTTTTGTCTGCGCATCCTGCGAGTGTCACAGCAGCATTGTTACAAGCGTTTAATGTGGGCGCTACGTCTTTGCTTACTGCTTAAAGTTTCGGGGAGGGTGGGCAGGGTTGCGGCGTGGCATATTTTATGTAGACCCGCAGCAAGTTGCAGCAACTTGTTATTACCTCAGGATGAGTCCAACAACAACAATTGCAATTAAAATTCGAGAAACTTTACAACTTTAAAAGAGAACTGGAAATGTTAATTTAAATGTTCAGCAATTAAATGAATTTAATGAAAGGAGCAAATAAAGCTCAAGCTTGTAATAAGGTATATAAAAAACTTGTGGGCATTATCAAGAAAATTGATTTTCATAGCAGTCCTACAGCGTTTTAAAACGTTTTCATAGCCCAGTTGAATGCAGACAGTATGTTGCACTAAACTGACTCTCGCAAAAGAGTAAGTGAAACTGAGAGCAGTAAAACTCTGGAACATACAAATAGATATTAGATATTTGTAGTCAGTTTTCGTTAAACAATGCTAGATATGAGAGGCAAATTAAATTCAGTGCGATATTTGTTAGACAGGTAAACATAACTTGGCAGTAGAGGCTTCTTCTCTCGCACTGTTTACGTGCATTAACAGTAGTTAGTTCCAGTACTGCGTATAGGGATGGGGAATAACATCAACAACAATTCTATACTGAAACTGTACATAATACACCTGACCAGGCCAAATGCTCAAAACAAGCAGAGAGTCATTACTTTTAATAAAGTCTACGGAAACTAGACTGCCTTGCTGCTTCTGTGCCTATTGTGGCTAGTGTCCTGTGCGTGTATCCTGGGTGTGGTCAGCACACCTACGCCGATAGACAATTCGATGGTGGGCTAGGAGGGAGTCTGGCGTACCTGTGTTTACAGACGGGCCCCAAAAGTGCTTGCACTCTGAACTGTCTGTCTGTATTCCATTTTTTGGTCGTCAGAAGCAGTTTGTTTTGTGTGCGTAAATATTTGGCTTTAATAGAATTAGATGATGAAGAAGCGAATACTGGGCAAAAAAGAAGAGAGGCAACAAAGTTATTTACCACCCTCGCCTAGACTTGAGAGGGTGTTGCTTGGCATGGGCCTACACTTAAATTAATAAAGTAAATAATAAGCATTACGTGAGGGACTCAGGTCAAGGTACAGCTACGCCAGGTGCCGGACTTTGCCGCGTTGAAAGTGAATTAAACGCCTTTTATGGGGCTTTGCAAAAAAGAGAACAAAAAAAATAGACAAAAAATGATTTTAGCCTCGATGTTGGCCATGTTTCTATGAAGCTTTTAAATACATTTTTTTTGCGCTCATGTTTCACTTTTTTCTCATCTACGCTTTATTGATTAATTTATGGTCCTGGACTCAGGACGAAGGAATTGGAGAGCTGTTGGTTACGATATTTTGCGGATCTGGCCCTTAAGCACATTGCGGCAGTTAGCGCCTAATCCAGCTCAATATGGCTCAGCGGCCAAGGCAGCACCGCCACCAGGACGAAGAGCACACCGGCGATTCCTTTCAACTGTAAGCGCATTTGTGGTCGGGCTGGCTTAAGGGCGCTGCGAAAAGCTTTTGATTGAATTGGAAAATGAGAATGAAAATAATTATGCGGCTGCTGTCAAGTGGCTCTCGCTTTATTTAAATGCGGTCCTTGGATTAGTCGGATACATCTTCCCTAACGTCCTTTTTTGGTCGCAGACCACAAACTTAAAGCTAACTTACGCAATTTCTGTGCCCTAAATAGCAGACATCTTCATTGCGACTTGAACTTACCTAAAATGAAAAAAAAACACAATGCAAATTAAATTTAAATTAATTTCAACAGCAACATGAATTTGCAAAATGAGACAAGTGACAAGATAAATCCAAGCTGGCCAGAGTGTGTATGGAAGAGAGCGAGAGAGAGAGAGAGAGAGGATAGACGACGTTGTCATCTTGTCAAAATCTTCGCATTAAATTGGCTTTTCTTTGCCTAATTTTAGAGGCCTACTTAAAAATCCATTAAAAATTTGCATGAATCCATAAAAAAAAAGACCAGCAAATGAGCAAAGAATTGAAAGAGTTACGTTACGAACTTAGAATACCCTAAAAATGTACAGGGTAGAAAGGCGAGACGTTAAAAATTATAAGTTTAGTTTATAAATAATAAATCTGTGGATACTTATATTGAATATATTGTGAACAAATTTAATAATATAATATATTATGTATAAGGAAAAGATATTGAAAAATGTAATCCACTTAAAAGTTGTTGGCCAGTTATTTAAGAAATAAAAGTGAGAAACACATAAATTACATTGAACTAATAACTTTTACTAAATATTTAAACTACTTAAAAATTAGAATAAATAAATGATATTTATGTATTTACATAAACATTTTCTTTGCTATACAAATCTTTTGAAAGTTTTTTGAACATTGCATTAACAACACAAATAATTGACAATCATTTAAAGTGTAAACATGAATTCGGTTCTGCTGTTTGGCTACCATTTCTCTTCAACTCATGAAATTGACAAGAAGCTGTCATTAATTTGCATCAAATCAATTTCCCTTTGACAGCTGCCTATCCTAGCCTCACCAAGTTTGGCCCCGCCTGTCTTGGCCTGTTTTGTTGTGTTTGTGTTGTCTTGGCCTAGGCGGAGGCGACATAAAAATGCAAATTTTGCCGATGGCTTTAAAAAGGACATGGCCAAAAATGGAAGGAAGGAAGCAGGGTGAACGCAGTCAGGCAAAAGAAACTCAACTGCCAGCTTGACACAAGAGACGTTCGCATATGTGACATGGCAACAAAAATTGCTAAAATATTATTACAAGTAATAGGCACAAGGAGCAACAACATTTTCTGGCAGCTACAGCTGGGTTGGGAAGTAATGGATGGGGGTGGATGGAGGGAATGACGACAAAAGGGTGTTGAAATTGATGCCAGTGGCTGGCAGCTGACGGAAGATGATGATGATGATGATGGCGGATGATGGGGGGGATGATGTCGATGATGCCTGGCTATATCAATAGGCATATCAATACTGTCGCCACACACAAACACACACGCTACCCCAAACACCTCCCGACACCCATTCGGCTGCGGTTAGACGTGCCCAAAATACATTAAAAGTTAGGCAGCAAGCACAGAAAGACGGGGAAGAGAAAAAAAAACTCTTCAGGGCATTTTCTATACAAACAAATTGCTGCGTACGCGACTTGAAAGCCAAAAATTGATTGATGTTACTTTGCGTAGTCTTTTCGAAGTCTGCTTTTAGGCCATGTTAGCAAGAGAGTGCGATAAAGAGAGAGAGAGAGGGAGTGAGAGTGAGTGAGTAAGCGAGAGACAGAGGGAGAGAGAGAAAGAGCGCATATAACTTGGTACTAATGTGATTTTGAGTGCTCATTGTTGGCCATTATACACATATTGAGTGCGGCAGAGAAAGCCAAGCTCTGGTAGCTTTTGGGGTTTCGGATGGTTTTGGCTGTTTTATGGCCCAACACCTTGAGAAATGCGCATTTAATTGAGTGTATATAGGGGGTGCAGAGGGGGGTTCTTGCTTGGGATAATTGAATAACTGTCAACACTTTAATTAGAGCGTAAAAAATTGCAAGCGAAATGACATAATTGCAATTGCGGCACAGAATTGTGCAGCAGCTGCAACATTTGTTGGCAAACGCATTTATCGCGACCTTATTCACAGCCAAAAGCTGGGCAGACAGGGTAAGCGGTGGCATAGATGGGGAAACATGTATTTATGATTTGATTATTGAAATCTTTTGGTCAGTTGTATCAAAATTTGCATCTGTTCGTTAAATATCTACTTTTGCCACATTTTCTATCCAATTAAAGCGCATCAAATTGTCTAACCTTTTGTGCAATATTTTCACATTTACAGACAGATAAAAATAATGAAACAAGAAATAAATCCAATTAAATGCCAAAAAACTCGGAAACAAACTTTTTGCTCAATTCAATTTACATGGCTAAAACGCATTTCCACAACAATTGCTCGAAATATTCCAACAATGATCCAAACAGACAGACAATTAGAGAAATGCGTTTGTTGTGTTGTTTTAATGCAGAAATTTGGTCGCTAGTTAATGACAATTCCAAATTAGTAACAAACTCTTGACTAAAGCGTTTTAATGTTTAAATTTGTTTCCGCGTGCGAATTATACATAATTGTTGAATTATATTACGGATAATATCAATGCATACTGTTGCACTGCAATTAAAGTCAATGTCGATGCACTGAAATCGTTTAAGTGAGGCGGTATTAATATAAACATGGATAACAGCTCTGGCAGATCATTGGATGAACTAAGGAGCATTTATATACCAATTGTAAATACATCAGTGAAATGCAAATTTAATTCAAAACCAAAATGAATAATGTGATTATAGAGCTCAAATAATATAATGAAAACAGTAATATGTAAGAATTTACAAATATATTAAAAGAATTTTGTGAGCCATTAATTTAATTTAATTTAATTTAGGACCTAATAATATGGAAAGCATTTACAAATAGCTTTGACAAAAATTTAATACATATAAGTATTATTTCTATAGGGCGCTTCATGCACAGCGACCTGATGTTAGATATATTGTGCCCCTTTGTGAGTCTTTAGCTTTTTCATCAACCCTAAATTCTGCACGAATGTGAGATTCATTGCCGGTTTGAAAGTTTCTTGGTCCACCGAGTGTTCAACCAGTTTCTATAGGCAACTATTATATTTTTTGCTGACTAACACGAAACAATCTGCTTTTATGTACTTAGAAGATTCTTTCACATTTTCACAAAATCGTCAGAGTTTGCTCTGACACTACCAAGTTTACCTAGTTGATATCTTCGAAAAACTAAAACGATCTCGATATTCTCTATATATACAAGAAAGGTGAAAAATCTACAATATATCATAAGACTATATATAATATAAAATGAGATTACCAAAATAAATTTCAAACACAATTGCATCTGTGTTGGGATTTTATTTTCTTATTGCACAAACATACATACAGACATATTTATACATATATCGACAACATTCAGAATCTGTAAAAAGCAAAAGCTCGCACAGCATGTTAAATGAAGTCACTAAGCTGCCATTCTTATCGCCATTTTGTAAAGAAAAACACATGTAAAGATAAAACATATACATTTATGTATATTTATATAGGTAATATCCGCAGCAATCAGGCAAAGAGGCGTGTCGCAGCGTGCCCTTTTTATAGCATATGTACCATAAAAACCATTTGAAAAATAAAAGAATAAAAAAAAAACAACAACGAAAATCGCACTTTTTATGGTGTGCCCGCAAAGTATGCAACATTTATTTTTAATGCTACAAAAAAGGCAGAAAACGGAGGCGAGAGGCAAGTATTTTCCCGTTTTATGCATATTCGGCACATATAAATTTTTACGCGTTTAGAATATCAATTTGGTAGATGCGATTTGGCCATAAATGCTGCGAAAAAAACAACAACAAAACAGCAACAATAAATTCATGACATATTTTCCTCTTTTTTGGAGCTGTGTGCGAGCGAGTTAGCTATCCAAATGCGTTGGTATTTTATATCCCTTGTTTTTGTATATTTGTGACTGCAATGTTTGCTGTAGCATTTAAAAATTCATTTCGTTGTTTGTTGCTTTTCTGTTGCTTTCGTTGTTGTGGTGTTTGTGACATGTTTTCCTGTGGCTTGTGAGTTTTTTTTTTAAGTCGCGCTTTTCGGTCATTTGCTAGACATGTTGGCTGTTGTTGTTGTAAGTGAACATGTCGGGGTTTTGTACGTTAAATTAAATTATGCGGTTTTTGCACACATCAGCACACAATGCATATGTGTACGTGTTTTAAACAAATATGCAACTAATGAAACGCATTTAACCAAAATGGCAATTGAATTGCAAAAATCCAATTAGATTGTTTACAATGCTGACCACCAGATGTCGCAGCATTATTGACTGTTTCCGTCTAATTAAAATGAAATATAAAACTAGCTTCATTTTGACAAAATCGCATTTCTCGAAATTTGTCGGCCTGTGCTTATGGGTCTTTGTTTTGTGGCGCTTTCTTTACGGTGCTCGTGCCACTTTACAACACTAAGAACTAAAGTCCGGTACGACATTTTCTCGTCGTCTCACTTGAGGGAAAAGTTTTTTGCATGGCACTTAAAAAAATTTATAAAGTGCTTTGAGCAGACTGCCCCACAGCAGCTCTGAAGGGGTGGGGTGGGTGGATTGGTTCCTTCGCTGCCCCCTCTTGGTCTGGCAATGAAGTGCAAATTGCAGCGTAAAGTGTTGGCCATGTTGCCTTGTTCACTGCCACGACACGCCCCAGCCAGCCACGCCTACGTGTTTCCGATTCTCGACTTTTACTTCTTTGTCACACGAGAAAAACGAAATGGGATTCAGTAAAAGCGCCCATGAAGCAAGTCACTTGCAGTTACTAGCAAATAGGACCAACCCGCCTGCCTCTCTATCTCTCACTCTTCCGTCTCCCTCTCTCTGTCTCCCTCATGCTTTCTCTCCCTCCGCTTAGTTTTTTTTTTGTGTATTTGGCAAACTTGTTCGCGATGCACAGCCCGCCATTTCCCCAAGTTTTTGGCGCCTCCGCATTCATCTTCAACCACGCCTCGCACTTTTAATTGTTTCGAGTTTTTGCGTTTTCTACTTTAGTTGTGTTTTTTTTTTTTTTTTTAATTTTTAGCTTTTTATTTTGCGCGCAGTTTTGTAGTGCAATTTGTTTCCGGTGATGCCTTGAAGTATGCAGTGCTTCTCTTATTTACAGTTTCCCTCTTTCCTCCTGTCTCTCTGAATCTATTTTTGTATTGTTCTGACTCCATATTTTTGTCATAAATCTGGCAATTATCGCACTTACTTAAAAAGCACAGGCAATAATTAAGTATCATCTGCGATATATGAAATGAATAAATATTGGGAATTAATGTCTGTTTGTATTGTATCGTGAGTTTTTAAAGGACATAGAAAATCGTGTTTAATGGATTCGCTGTCTCACAAAAGATGAAAAAAGTTAATTTGGTGCAAACATATAGCAAAGTGAAAAATATATCAATATGACATAAATGGCAAAATCGAACATCGAAGATAAACATTTTAAAGCTCGTATCTTCCAAAATAATACAGCATGAAAAACTGCAGAAAAAACCTCTATTTTCTTATGGAATTTTATAGATAAAACCCGCAGAGTTTGCTTTTGTTTGTACGCCAATCGGATTGGTTTTGGTTTGGTGAAATCTACTCACATAATTTATTTGCAAATAATCGAAATTTTTGGTTCTCTGGATTTTTATCTGGTTATCGCTTTTGGCCATTTGCCGCTGTTGCGGTTGTGTTAAATAATTTTAAAATATGCCAACGAAAATACTCTGAACAAATATAGCAAAACCGCACACGCAAAAACAATATGCATGAACATATATGTCATACACATATCCATGTACATATTTATATTCGCGTATTGAATGGAGGGAAAATAATGTAGCAGCCTGACATGAATTTTTGTTCACACAAGCGCATGACAATTAATTGTGATCCGATGTTTGTATGTGTGCATATATATCTCTATCTATATTTGTTTTGTGATATGGCATTTTATTCCCATATTGTGACATGCTGCGGCACACTGTACCTTATCAGTGGCAGCAAGAAGCAGGCAGAAAAACAATGCTAGTCTCGTGTGAGACTTTAAAATTGTATAAAACAAAATCCCTCGGCAACCCCTGCAACAGTTTATCATAAAAATAAAAACACGAAAAAATATAAAGCTAGAAAGGAAAATACTTTGCATACTGCTTGCATTAGATAAAGAAGTGTGGAAGGGGTGGCGCTTCCATCATTTTGTTAGCGGAAATTTGCTGAAAAAGTTAAGTTGTAATATTTCGTCACCTTTTGGCCATATAGAGAAACAGAGGAGAGAGTTGAGAGAGGGAGGAGGGAGGAGAAAAGGCAAAAGTGTGCATAATTTAGCCAGACAGAAGACGCCTGAATCCAACGAGTGCCCCTGTAATGTATGCTACAGAATACGCACACATAAAAAATGCGCTATTACCATAACACACACGCATATATAACAGACGTATGCGTGTCTATGTGTATGTGCATGTATGTGAGGGCACCGGAAGTCACTTTAACGATGCGCGAGTAAGTAATAACAACAGAAAAAAATGTACACATACAGCAAAGCTAAAAGAAACGGGCAGATACAACAAAATGGCGCACATTTGTCTGCTTCACATGTATGTGTGTGTGTGTGTGCGGGTTGTTAATGCGCACAAGCTAGACACACGCACACACAAATGAGTAGATAGATAGAGCATGGGGTGGCTGGCACTACCTGTTCGCTATGACAACTCATCAGTGTACCAGATCCGCTCCGATTCGCCCCAATCCCAAGTTGAGAATGTAGAGTTTCTGGTCATAAGCAGTGCTGAGATTGTCCTCCAACAACAACACCAACAACTTAGCTAAATGTGTGTGTGTATTTTTGTGTATGTCGCTGACGTTGAATACTTACTGCAGTCAGGGCAACAGTTTTGCTTATGCCCTGTAGCTGCCAGCACTTTATGTGTATTGAAGTAAATGATACAGAAAAAATCAATAAATTATTTTTGAATTGAAAAAACTATTTTGTCTTGAGAAAAAGATAATTCGAGAAAAAGAGAGAAATAATACGATACATTTTATACTAGTAGATAGTCGCGCTTTGATACTTTGTGATACTGAGAATGTAACCTAACGGAGTATATAAATAGAAACTAGAATATGTATAATAGATCTAGGGGTACGTAGTGTTAGGATTAATTTACCTGCTATGTCGAAAGTCAATATTTAATTTTAAATATATCAAAAATATTTTGCTAATTCCTACGAGGGCATTCTCTTAGTGTATCATTGCCTGTCACCTGTGCAGATATCTCGTTTCGGATGTTGGACAATGTTTGCAATTCTGGTGCAGGATTGCTGACCAGCGTCGTCTGGCGGCTGTTTCTTGTTGCTGATTGTTTGCACAGCGGAAACAACGGAACAGCAAAGAAACAGCAAAAAAACCAACAAAAAAATAATAAAACGAAAGCAAAATACAAACACGATGAACACCTGGAAGAGGAGGAATGCACTTTGATTGTGTGCAGCAGCCATTCGGGACTGGACTTCATGTCTTTGGAGCTCACGAGCTGTTCTCGCTGTTCATTCTGTTTGTTCAGGCTTCAGCTTTAGATTTTTGGTTTTTTCTGGTGTTTAGGCAAATGTTGAGAAGTGAAACAAAAATTCGCTGACTGTTTGCTGTTTGCCATTTCTGTCGTTGAAGTGAAATTATGAGGCACCACAAATATGCTGTTGATGACGAGGCAACGGGAACGAACAACTACATCTGAGACTGTAAGACTGTGCGACTAGGCAGCAATTGCCAGAGGTAAACGTGCAAGATATGACAAAATATGACAGCCAGACACGCAGAAAAATGTAACAAATGTTCATTACAAAAATATAGAGCGATAGAGAGAGAAAGAGAGAAGAGAGAGAGAGAGAGAGAGAGAGAGAGAGAGAAAAGGAGAGGCAGGTAGATGTATTGCACACGCAGTCGCTGGCTTGGGAATTGCTGCTGCTGTTGCATATATTCTATTCTGTTGCAGATGAAGAGAAATGTGCAGCTTATGAAATGAAACGAGTGCAACACATGCGAAAAGCGAATTATGCATCAGCAGCCACGACGGCGATTCAGCAAAGTTTCCCAGCCCTTTGGCCTTAGGTAAACGTGCAGAACAAAAAGGCCTTGAGAAAAAGAACACCATGCGGGGAAAAATAGAGAAAACTGATGGCTGCCATATTACTGCGACTGCCACTGGTTCCGTCCGTCTATCCGTCTGCACCGACCCTTCCCCCGTCCTTATTCAGTCTGATTGCGCCAGCACCCGGGAGTTATGATAAAACGGAAATTGCTGTTTTTCTTTTTATACCAACATGCTTTCTTCATTTGCTTTGGCAATAACAAAAGCGAAACGAACGCACCGGAAATGAAATCAAAATGCAAAAATAGCCCATTTATCAGCAGTTGCTTCCTCACATATATTTTATATACACAAAATTCATGAAATGATCCCAACAAAAACATATATTGGATAGCGGAGGGTTTGCCTAAATGTCCTCAAATATTTAATAATATATTTTATTTTTCAAACTGAATGATAGTAGAGGTAAAAACATGACTAACAAGATATTTTAATTATTATTATTAAAAGTTGTAAAGAAATAGTTTTAATGAAAATATAAAACCAAAACACAGAGTTCAAAACAAAGTCTGCTCAAGAAAATCAGCTGGATTTTCAGAAAGCTGTAAAAGTTTAAAGTGTACCAAAAGCATGCGGCAAGGCTTCGCTAACAGGTTACTTATGACAACCACATCAGCCAGCTATAGCCTTAGACTGGCCACAATCTTTGTTGACCGAAAAAAAAGGTAGTGTGAGGAACGCAAGGGATACCCTACATACCTCCTTCCCCACACCGCACTCCCCAGTTAAGCCTGTCCACGCCCTGAAAATGAATCGTTTTTGGCAGTTTTCATGTGGTTACTGCTGCTTTTGGGGGGGTTGGGGCAAAACTTGGAGCCCCCTATACAGTACCTGGTCTCGGTTTCCGAATTTGTTTGCGGTTTTTCCTGCAGCTGGCAGTGGGAAGCAATAAGCATAAGAGAGAATGAAAACAGAAAGCTTTGTGCCCCGACCCCGTGGCAAATGTTTGCGGTTGTTTTTTTTTTTATTTTGACTGTGAGCCGTGGGGCCCATCTAAAGTCTAGACATTGCCATTTCCGTTTAACGTGACTGTTGTCCGAACTGTTTTCGTCGTGGCAAAGTCAAAAAATTGTAAACAGTCCGCGCAACGGGTGCTATCCCTATCAACAATATCATTATCATCATCATCAGCCGGTTTGCCATTTGCATATTGGCGACAAGCATTGAAAAAATTATATAGCCTTGTTTGGAGTAAAACAGAAACAATGGAAACCTCCGCAAACTGTTCTTTTGACTGTTAACTGTTGCCTTTTATAATGATTCCATTTTGAATTTGTATTTTATATTTTATTTGTGCATTGCTTTGTTCTTGTCATCATCTGCTGGTCTTGTGGCTTGTTGTCTGTTTTTAATTTATTTGTCTCCGCTTTAAAGTCACACTCGCCTGCGCTTTTAATTAATTTCAGTTTTTGTGGCTAATTTGGGTCTTTTCTACGACACATGGCTCTTGCATATTGTATCCCTTTTTGGCCTGCATGTACTATGCAGTTGTTTTTCAACTGCACTTTTAGGCAAAACCTTAAGGCAAAAAAAAAAAAAAAACAAACTATGCATTGTTGACATTAAAATCCAATTTGCTAAACGGCAGCTGCAATAAATATCACAGTGCAAACAACAATGCAATATGCATTTATAACTGGCGAAAGTTAAAAGTATTACTCAACTAAAAGTTACCCCGTATTCACGCCAAAAGGCGAATCATTTTGGAGAATAAATTTCTAACATGCAATAATATTTGTATTTTACTTCATATTTTATAAATCTGCCTATAAGTTTCAGCTATATTCTTTATGAGCCCATTAACAACTATCCAAAAATCCAAAAATGCCTAGACCAAGCAAACAATTCAAACAGTTATAGTGTTTAAGGGGGATGGTAGGGTTGGGTGAGTATGCATGCATAGTAATATTATTGCCAATTTTGCAATGTTTACATTTTTCAATTGCTGTCAGAGAGCGAGACAGCAGCAGCGGGGAAGGCATCGTGTAAGAGGAAGAGAGTTGAGAGAAAACAAATTCGATTGCAAATTGAATTTTTATTGAATGTTGACGGCAGACAGGAGAGAAACCAAAACGAGGCTCAAAGAGGTACTAAAGTTGGCGGCTTCTTTTCGATTTGTTTTTCTGTTTATTTTCGATTTTCACCATATACTTTGACAAGTTCTTGCACAGTATAGAGCTGACTAAATGACGTTGACTTCAAATCAAAGGCTTGAAGTGCCAGTAGTCCTTTCTAGGATATTTGCCATCAGTTTAAATTAAGGTCTGTGCAACTACATGTAATATTTACTATATGGTATTCTATATATATAACTAGCTTACAACAGAGTTTTGCACTTTGTTTTCGTTGTTGTTGTTTTTGCTACGCTTGCACACAGCTGCTGGGCAAGTTTTTTATCGCACCGGAAATGTTATAGAAATGACGCTTATCAAGAGGCACAACAAAAAATAAAAACCATCAGACTGAAGTCGAGGCCTGTGACCCACATTTATCTGACAGCTTTCTGTTATGTTCTGATTAAAATTCTGTTTTGCTTCTGTTTGCTACTTAGACTATGATATATGAAAGCGTTTACATATTTGATACAACTCTGATAGTACAAGTTAAACGGAAGTCAACTGGCAACTTAGCTGCAATGATTAAATTAATTATATTGAAATAAATTTTTTGCGTTGGCGTTTCATTTGTTACTCACGCTGTTGCGCAGCAGTTTAGCTATGTTTCAAGCATGCGTCATATAAGAAACTTACCTGCAAGAGAGAAAAAACATTGCAAAAATGCATTGATTAGAATTAGATTTAAATTTTTAATTATCGATATATTTTGTACAGCTACCTAGCTAATAATAGGAAGTAGCTTCTAGAATACATTTGGATCTCTTACAAGTTAATTTACTATAAACTTAAAGAAAGTTTAAAGTAAACTGTCAAATGTATTTTTCCAAAGTAAGTTGAAATAGAAAATTTAAGCATAACATTCAATACCTCTCTCTATAATCGTATAAAAACCAGTTAAGTTGGGTTTACTTGAATTATGCAAACCATTTCAATTGAAAACTAAATTTCATAAAGTGAAAATATTAACTATCTTATCAAATTGGTTACATAAATAATTGAATTACATTTCGTTTAGGTTTTCTACACAATTTTCTCTTCTACGCTCACGCCCTAAACGTCAATGTTGAAGTGAAAGTTAATAAGTTTCATAAATGCCCTGTCGTAAAGAGCCTTCAGTTATATGTAAGATCTTCTGCCATGCCTTAAGGCGTTTCTAAGCCTGTAATTGCATTTGGGCGACAACGCAAACAGGCGGCTAGATGAAAAATAATTAAAAGCAATGACAACTTGGTTTTGCTTTCACACACACACACACACACACACATAAAGTATATATATGTATGTATATGCTCGAATCCCCAAACACGTCGCTCACATTTCAATTTACGCATGAAAATGTCATTTCCGACAAGGCACGCACTGAGCGGCGGGGTGCATGGAAATTTGCATGCAGGAATGCTCAGCGAAATACAAGAAAATATAAGAAGAGATGAGAACGAGAGGGAGGCTGGCTGCCTGGCCTATTCCCAACTAGCTCCATACCTATCTCTCTGTCCAAACCGTCCGTCTGTCTGTCCGCTTGTCTGTCTTTCTATTTGTCTCTTGCCGCGTTACGCACGCCAAAAGTGTAATAAAATTAAGAATTCCTAAGCTGCCGTGACAAATTTTTTTCCACATTTTCTTCATTTTTTTTCATGCGCAATGAATGGCAAATGCCTTAGACAAACTGAGTGAAGAGTGATGAACAAGTAGAGGTTTGGGGAGGGAAGTGGAGTGGGGAGTTGGTGAATGAGTGAAGCATTACTGACAGTTCACGACAGCAACGACGACGACGTTGAGTGCCAATCTTGCGCTCTCATAGTTCTAAGACTTCAGAATATGAGCGAGGGGAGTGAAAGAGAGTTTGCGCCAAAGGGAAGTGACTTCCAATGATGGAAGTATACCAAGTATATTAAGCCATAAAATTAGTGCGGCCGCGTGCAGCACTGAATGTATGTAACAAGGGGAGGGGAGGGGGCAACGTACGTGAGCAGCATTAGCGAAACGAGCAGCTCGAGATGAAATTTGTTTATTTGTGATGTATCGCATAATTAGAGGGCAGCACAAAAAGACTTGGAATTTGAGATGGGAATCAAAAGATTAAAGAGGGTGTGTCATAATGGACGGATAATTAGAACTGGGAAAACGCCAGTTCTACTTAAGCTGTGCTTTGAAATGTTTAAGATACCAATCATATCTCAGGATCATGGAAATTTGTTATGCAGCGCTTGGACGAAACGAAGCCATTCTCAACTGTCAATATCTCAGGATATTTTTGTTTACGAATATGATATTTGAGAAATATTCATTAAAATTACTCTTAAATGTACACCGCAAGTCATTTGCGCTGTAATAATGCGTACTTTGCGAAAGCTGCTTAACAAACAAGCTGTGGCAATCTAATCTAGTAGTATCCCCAACCAGATAAAAGTCAGCCAACAAATTAGTATGCAAGTGAACACAGATTGACAGATGTTTTTGTAAAGTTATGAGAAGCTGATTGACTAGCTGACTGACTGACAGACTACTGACTGGAGGACTTACAAATAAATGAGTTTGTTATCATAATCACAAAATGATGAGCACTGCTCATGAATAACATTACAATAAATACACGGAAAAGGGATTGTTAACTCGAGCTGTGTTTTTGTCTAAGGAAAGTGAAAATGTTAATCAGGTCATCTGTGATTTTTGATTCGGAAATTATGCAATCGGCGGCATATAGTAGGCGTTGATGAACATAGTGATCCTAATGATGTTGATGTTAATGTTGAGAGGTCTTTCGGTCTTGATGTTGCAGCCCACACAACATTTGTCAATTTAAATGAGCCATAAGCACATTTCGCCAATTTTTATGATTAATTAAGTGTGTGCATTAATTGCAGTCGAACATGAAGAAAACGAACACCCGAACAACATCACAAGCAACAAACTGATTGCCGCCCCCTCACCTCACCGCTATTTCTAATTTTTTTTTTTTTTTTAGTACTAATGATGCCCCAGCAATTTGCTGCTAGGTTGCCGCGCATCGGCCAGAACAAATTGCAAAGCAATCGCCTCAAACTAAATAACCAGAGAGACGCCTATTTGCAGATCTAGTGGATACACATAGACAAGTGGAAGTACTCGTGTGAGTAGATACACTCAAATGAGTGGATACTCGCTGAGTTTCATGCTTGCAACTTTTAAAGCCAAAAAAAATGGAAAAAATTTGAAATCGTTAGGCAGGTTAATATGCACACACTTACAACACACTCATATCTGGCTTGCATAGTTTGCCGAGTGGCGGAAACTTTATTTTTGGTTGCATTTGTATCAGTGAGCAGTGGCCTTTACCTTTGCCACTCGTTCGGTTCTGCAAATGCAGTTAGTATGGCACTTAGCCAAATTTAGTTAACTTATTCGATTGAAGGCGACTTTAAGTCGATCCCTTGGCAGCACGCACAGGCGTAATTAAGTGCAAAACAATATATCAAAAACTGTATGCGGCCACGTTCAAAGCTTATTAATAGGCGCAGCGCTGCCTTAGCGTGGCGTGGCGTGGCGTTAGTGTTTTGACCCAATGAGGCATTTAATATAAGCCACATCAAAAAACACCAACAACAAAAACAAAACAAAACAAGACAACAGCAGCACAACAACAGAATAAGAAACAATAAATAAACATGACAGATGAAACACAAGACAGGCAGTCAGCTATAATTGCTTGAACAACAATAAGAAAAATAACAACAAAAAAAAAACAAAAAAACAAAAAAATTGTATTTACTCGCAATACAATCATAATAATTAGCATAATAAACATCATTCACAGTGCTCATTATGAACAGAGCACGTAGCAAGTAACAGAAGCTACAAAAATAATAATGAATGCTACATTTTTACAAATATCTCAGGATCTTTTTGAGCTACCGAGCTGAAATTTCTAGCATATTAAATTCATGGGGCTTTGACAAAACAAATAAAAGTTGGGCGTCAAAATAAAATTGTGAATAAATATTAAAAACAAAAATTAAAAATTATATGCCGCGCAGACATCTGACAGCTGCATAAACCTATGAAAAGTTGCGTAAGAGAATTTTAAATTTCTTATAGCGTAATTAATATGCATATAATTTGGGAGGGCTCAAGCGGCATAATAAATAATAATAAATAGTAAATCATTGCCAGTGCATTCTCAAACAGACAAAATAGAAACTGACAGCTGCACTGAGAGCAATGAGCACCGAAAACTAGGTAAGGAATGTGATGTTGGGCACATATATTTGGCTGTGTTGGATGTGTCCAAAGCAAAAAATATGTATAGCTTGCATAAATTATGACAAATTATGAATGATGGCAAATGAGCGGGCGGAAGAGAAACGGAGAGAGAGCGAGCGAGAGAGAGAGCGAGAGTGAGGTAGAGAGTCGCTGAATCCGCTTGCTTATTATAATTAGCTACAATATTGCACATGACTGCAATAAATGTTTCAATTATTTATAATCCCATGCATGTGTATGTATATATACACATAGGTGTAAGTGTGTGTGTGTCGTGGTTAGCTAAACCCCTTAGCACTTGCAATTGCCCGCTATGTCTGCGGTTATTGCGCATTAATTACGTACAATTACAAATTACAATATGAAAGTTTCACAAAGTCTTGCAAAAAAAAAAACCAAAGCAAACCAAACTAAACTTAACTCAATTTTGTATTACTCATAAATCACCCTTATTAAGTTTTAAATCTACTCGATTTAAATCGAGAAAAGATACATGCTTATGGGGATCTTGGCCAGCTTCTTCTAAGGTCAGTTCATAATGTTTTCCTGTACCAAGTAAATTAAACAGCCTAAAAACTTTTAATGAACAGCGATTTATTAAATGCCTCCCACCCCCAGTAACTCTCCTACACAAGCACTAAAATCTCCCCAACTGCTCTCCACCGCCAAACAAATTGTATCGATCCATTTGCTCCAACCATAAATAAATTTAGCATAATTTATCTTTCAACGGCATTTGTTGAACGTAAATAAAAACAATGCGTGCGCTAAAAAAAAACCACTAACCATCAAAATCGGATAAATGGTTTATAGACGAAACGGGCAGATACCCTGAATAAAAGTGAGAAATATTCGTGGCAGTATTGATATCGAAACGAATTTAATCGACTGGGAAGATGTTCAAAGTTTTAAGTAATTTTCATCTAGGAAATAGTGTAGATGATCGAATCAACAAATTACCTATACTCTATATAATAAAATCTGTTCTGTTTTGTTCTGTTTCTGCCTTTAATTCGAACACTAGAACAACGTTACAGCTTTACACCTCCTCTCTTGCCAATTTATATGAGTGCAGGGTATACAAAGAACATTAAATTCCCAATTATTCAACAATTTTAGAACATCTAAAGCATGAGTTCTGTATGTGGCTCTAATGATGACCAATGAACAGACAGGCCGACAAACAGACAGTTAGATGGATAAATAGCTGGATAGAGATGGGGCAAATAGATAAATAAACAGAAAGGAGGTGGAGGAGGTAATGGTAATGAGCTGTACGTTGATTTGATTTGTACCGCAACAAAGCAAGTCAAATATTTGTATATTGTTAGTTTTTTTTTTTTTTTTTGTATAAATATTCCTCAACTTCTTCTTTGTTGTTGTTGTACGCAAAAATTACGCAAAAATTAAATTGCAATTAACTGGAAATTATGTCTGTAATTATGCATATGAAAGTCATAAGCAAATAGGCAACAATTATTGCGTATTGGCCAACAAAGAAAACCAATTGTTTATATATCGTTAAATTAGCAGCAGTGTTCATTCAACCGAACTGGTTCAATTGAACTGAACTGATGCGGAAAAAATGCGACTATAACATGTTTGTAATATTAAATTGATATATTCAATGTTAAAGCTGATCTTCGACATATCTTATTATTTTCGTTAAAGATATTTGTAAGTTTAATAAGCTTAAGGCGTATACAAATTTACATACATTTAAAAGCAGAAGCGATTACATTCGGCTGACTGACAGATGTTTTATTAAAATTTTAAAAGTTTAATGAACCCCAGAAAATAATGGAATTGTTTATTTGCGAACATATCAAGAAATTGCCACAACACAGAACAACAAAATATTAATTTACATATTCAGTTGCTTTCTAATTTTATAACCCAATCAGAACACATTTACAACATGTTAGAAAAATATGTACAAGGCAAACCAAATATTTAAAACAAAGAATACAAATGTTGTAAGAAAGAATGAATATATAAGGCATTCATAAATTTTGTATTCTCTTGACCCGGAATCGAATTTCCGACAATTAGATATTACTATAAAATTTAAAAAAAAAAAGTAGTAGTCCGATGTTGACTTAAAGTTTACTACAGAATAGAAAGAATAACAAATGTGTAAGCAAAATGTGAAAATGTTTCTTTTTTTTTTGGCAATTGTCGCACTTACAACAAGAAGAAGAACGCCATCAACTACTAAGCAGCAGCAACTCAGTGAACGCAACTGAGGCGCAACGAGAATGCTAATTAATCTGATTATGTTGCCATTTGAATGCTTAACAATTGTTTTGCGATTATTCAGGCGTCAAAAGCACAGACACACGATCAACTGCAGGCTGCAGGAGGGGCGGGCAGGCGGAGTGACAGCGGTGACAAAAGAATGCGAGGGCTCATGATGATTAATTGTTGCATATGTGCAGCACAAACGGGGCGCCAATTTGATGCCAAAAGTTTTGCTATCAAGCGGTAAGCGAGTGAAAAGTAGCAAAAATTACACATACGCCGCATGTGGCAGCCGCAGCCATTGTTGAAGTAGTAGCACAAAGTTTAAAGCTTTTGACACGGGCCGCTGAAGGTGGCTGAAAGCGTGTGGCAGAGCAACGCACATTTGCACACACCTATCAAAACACATACACACACAGACGCAAGTAAGACACGACCAAGAGCCAAAAATCTCACCTGGCCAACCCGTTAAACTGCCGCAGAATGTATTTTACTTTTTTTTTTTTCATTCTTTTTGCTGCCGCTGCTGATAAGCGCAGACAGCCGCCACGCCCTTGCACCCAGTCACCCACAGAAGGCAGCCATCTAGTTGCCTGGCTCTGGCTAAACTGACAGCTATAGAGACATTAATGTGACGAGGGTTTACGGGTATGGGCATTCCTTAGGGGGTGAAGGGCTTACTGCTCGCAACACGAAAAACTTGTAGAAAATTACATCACGGGTTGAGCACGCCACAAAAAATCAGTTCATGTCTGTGGCTGGTTAAGAAAAAAAAAATAAAAAAAAAGTGCTGAAATCTGTGCAAGCATCCCATAAAATTCCAACCCCCTCCCAAACCCCTTAAAATCTAACCTCCGTGAAACTGTTTGCGCGTATCATATGATACGAGTGCTGCTACTGCGTTTCGGGCTTTGCCACTTAAAATTGCACGTCATATGCTTAAGTTTTATACTGTTACGTGTCTAACGGTTTATATATTTATATATATATATGTATGTTGATATATATATTTAGCAGGTAGCTTCGGCAAATAGACAAAGTTTTGATAAGCAGCAACCGCATTGTTTGCCTAACAATTAGCTGAACACCTCTTAAAAGTCTGATTATAAGAAAAACAAAGATTACGAAGATTTCGAAAGATTGCTTTGATTGTTCTCAAGAGTTTGAGTTTGTTTCCTATTAGATTTGTGTGAATAACAGTGCAGAGATTATAATCAAATTGCTTGCTTAAATGTTGAGCACGCAAAGTGAAAAGTTTTCAGATTTAAGTGTGGTGAAACTTGAGATTTTAACGTATGTAAGAATTGGAAAGAAAACTACTGAATAAAACAGAAGACCATGAAAACTATTAGCACTATCGATTCTCTGCATATTTTTACAAATTGTGCAATTTAAATAAAGCGAAATTTAATATATATTATATATTATACATCCAAAATAGTATTTATTGAATTTATAGTTTTACTTTCATAAATTAGATCGAAAAATATAAGTTTTTCATATTTTTGTAAGAAATTTGTTATTTTTCTGTAGGTTAATTCCCAACATCCAATATACATCCAGAAGCGAAACTTTTATTAAGTGAATTAACTGTTTTACTGTCATATATTGAAATTGGATCAAAGTTGTTAAGTTCGATTTTTGTTGTGCCTTTCTGGTAGGCTATAAATAGATAATTGGTGTATTGTGTCAATGTTGACGGCGCATGTTACGGCCACATTGCGGCAAAGATAAAAATAAAGTGTGACCAAGAGGAAACCAAAAAATAATCAGCGTGTCTGTCGCAACCTTCCTCCTCGAGCACACCCACCAGGAGAAAAGTGCTCTTCAAGTGGGTGAGCTGATAAGAATGTTTGTCAATTGCGGGCACTTCGTTTAGGAAACTCCCCCTCTACCATCCTCTAACCTCTAACAACCAGCAAGCCCAAATGAACCATTCAATATAATTAACTGTCGTTGTACGAGTTGTTTTCAAGTGGAGTCGAGATTTCCTCAACTATAACAACATTTTTTGTTGACTTTTCTATGTTAGTCGCAGATAGATCAATTATTGATTTCGTTCTACTTGTTGTTGTCGAAAGGTAAGTAGAAAAAATAGAGAGACAGATAGAGAGAGAGAGAGAGAGAGAGAGAGAGAGCGGGAAAACCGGCACGATTCCATTGAATGAGTAGATGATAATTGATTTTTAGCCGGAAGAGAGCTCGAAGCAACAACTGAACTGACAATGGCAATCAATTTCCATTATTGCTGCTCGGCTAATTGAAAGTTGTTGAGAACTCGTTGATGTCGTTTTTCTTGTTGTTATTGGTTGTTGTTGCTCTACCGTATACCGTATAGATACGGTATCAGAGATAGTAAATGCCTCTATTTGTTGGGCAAGTTTACAGACTCTGACTGTGTGTGTCCGTTGTGTGTGTTCACATTTCCTGTAGTTATCGTACCCATATCAAATGTTTTTTCTGATCTTTTTTGGTTCTTTTAATGAAAATTTTTGGGCAGCCGCTCTATCATAAATAATTCAATTCTACAGCATACTTTTCGGTGCACAAAAAAAAATAAAAGGAAGGAAGAGTCACAAGCGGGAAAACATGAAAACAAGCCACAAAATACGAGCTGGAAAACGTAACAAACACTAAAATTCACACAGTTGCGCTTCAGTGCACAAATATATTAAATTTCGATTTTGGGCAAATCGAACTCTGACTGCGACTTCAACTTCAAATTTGAACCCAAATCCGATACCGAATCCATGAGCACGTGCGTTAACCTTTGACATATGAGCTAGCTACTGGCTACCATCAAACATATTTTATGTATTAAGGATATGCGATGCGACCGAAAGAAAGGGAGAGAGCAATAGAGAAAGAGAGATAGAAAGAGAGAGAGAGAGGACGCCAGACCCATCACACAAAGAGACAGGACACAAAACGTCCATGCTTACATGCATATAAAAAAGAAATACATAAAAAAAAAATACAACACAGCCAAAGCAAATGGGGAGTTTTGGAAGGGGGCGGTGTAAGCTGAGGTTGTGCTGTGGCAACAAGAAATCACGGTACATTACTGTCAGGCAGGCGGCTGCCACAACAGCAACACAGCGACACCACACGAAGGACACATATCAAACTTGCCCCCCGGAGCAGCTGCGGGTAGAGGGGAGGAGTGACTGACTCGACTGTAAGCGAGACACTCCCCTCCCTGGGGAAATCAAAACAGATCAAAGTGTCATCTTTAAGAGCTTAAATTTGTATAAAATTGCCGCTCATAAAACCCTAAAAAGCTGAGCTAAGCAACCACTCACACAAAGGTGTTGCCAGCTCTCTCTCTCTCTCTCTCTCTATCTCACTCTCCGTCTGTCTCTCTCTGACTATGTCTCTCTCTCTCTCACACACACACACACAGTGTGGTTGTGTCATAAGGTGTCATTGCTTATAATAACAATATAAACAGATGGTTTAGTTTGCGTCTTCGTCTTCACTTTTAGTGGGTTAGTCTGAGTCTGTCAATGGTTTGCATTGTGAATGCTCTACGAGAGTCATCATAAAGCTCAACGAGTTGATTTTTGTTTTTTTTATTTTATTTTTCTTATCGTTGCACGACGAGAAAGTGTCAACATTTTGTGTATGAGCTGTAGGGCTTAGGCTTGTCAATAGCAAACACATAGATAGTTTGGGCCATATTTGGTTGGTGGTTAAACGTAAAGTGCAGATTAAACTATATGGCAGTGATTAAGCAGTTTTATTAAGCTATTAAAACACTTTAAATCAGCATCTTCAGTTGTGTTTCTTTTGCTTAATTCAATAAACAGTTTTCAAACACAAAAAACTAAATAGTTCGATTCTAATCGAATAAAATGAAATGCTTTTTTAATTGAAAACAGCCCTCCTCAATTCTGGTACTTGATACGCCCGCAAAGTCAATTTTGCAATTTGTACTTTTACTTAGACAACGAAACCACAAAACAAAATATTTTATCTTTCTAATAGCAAGCTTTCTGTAGCAAGCTTCAACCAAAACAAAAAAATAATAATATAAAAATTATAAAAAAAAACCTTGCACCGTGTAAAATACACAACGTAAATAATAGAACAGAAAATACAAAAATAATAAATAAATAAGTCGCAGCAAAATTTAAGTTTTGTCTGGACACCAAAAAAAAAACACATGATGCTTGCAAAAGCTATAAAATGCATTTCAATGCTTCATTCAATTAAGTTTCAAAGAGAGAAAGACAACATCAACATGAGATTGAGAGGGCGGCGAGAGCAAAAAGACAACTTAATTTTCAACCAGAGAAATTTAAAAACAGACAACCTGAAACCGAGCGGAAAGAAACGGGGGGAATGAGTGAAATTTTTGACCAGTTATCTGGCTTGAAATCCATTTGGCATATGAGCTAAGTAGGACGAACACGCAAACAAAGATGGAAAACTGCATCTGGGTCTCAAACATAATAAGGCAAAAGCAAATGCTTTGATTTTCACATGAGGCGACTACAAAATTGAAGGTTTTTCTCATTCATTCATTCAGAACGAGCCGGGCCGGACGCACGATTCGTTGAGTGTGAGGGTGACAAAACCTAATAAAATTTAATTAAACTCAATCAAAATCCATTTAAGGCGCACAAAAACCAAACAACGAGCCAACGAACAAAACCAAACCAACATGTACATCAGCAAATGGGTGGGCGTATAAACGGGTGGGGAAGAATGTCGGAGGAACAGATGTGGATGCTGTGAGAGACAAGAGACCCACACTTGTGGGTGCATTGCGAGTGGACAGCTTTAATTGAATTTGCAGTGCGATCTCTCTTAATAATAACGTGAACTGCAAAAACGGAAATGAAAATGATGTCATTTGTTTGGTTTCTTTGGGTTCTATTTCATTAGCAAATAAATACACCTACCCATCCACCCGCACACACACACACATACACACATACAGTGTTATATACGAAAGATAAATTTAATTGAAATGCAGGCAAACTGCACCTGTTGACGGACAAAAGCTGATTCACATGCGGCCAGCCAGGCAACAAACAATATGCAATCGCCAAGCAAAATTTAATTAATAATTGCAACAATTGTCATGAACAATTTCTGAGCCACACATTCAACGCAACTTTCATATAAATAAGAGCTACACTTCAACATGCATGCACTGAGTAAAACTGGGGGCTAAAGTCCTCCAAAATATTGTTTACATAAAAAAAATGTATATAGACAAGAAACTACAAGTATAAGTAAAGAATCATTTAGGTGG
Source organism: Drosophila setosimentum (assembly GCA_035043505.1). Lineage (NCBI taxonomy): Eukaryota > Metazoa > Arthropoda > Insecta > Diptera > Drosophilidae > Drosophila > Drosophila setosimentum. The sequence goes on along the minus strand of JAWNMY010000023.1, from coordinate 668,684 downwards.
AACTAAATTTCATAAGTTAAAATAAAAATTTGTTCATGAAAATCGTTTGAATTTTGATTAAATTATGTTTGTTGTGGGATCAGCATGGTTATTGACTATCTAGGGGAACCTCTTTCGAACTTTTAACATTTCAAATAAATATAATTCGCTTGTTGCAATAACCATCAACGTGCGTTACAAATTCTCGCTCAGTGCATATATATATATATATATATATAGATATATATTCATAAATGGATGATTTCCACTGTCATGTTGTACAATAAGCTGCCCTCTGTCTGAGATTCTGTTTGTTTGCTTAATTTAATTTACCCAACACAATGTTGAGGGATGTTTATGACCATGCTGATAACAAGTAAGACAAGAACGGATACTAAGGGGGCGCAGTGTGGAAGGGGGGCTTTTGGTTGGGGAGGTGAAGAGGTCAATTTACTTGTTAGCGCACAAATCATAGCGTTGTGAATGCCAAATAGAGTGGTGGTTGGGGCGGTGGGGGAGGGGTGTCGGTGGATTATGGTATAGCGTCCATGTGTACATTTATTATATGAGTAGTACTCGAAGACCTCCCCTTTCAAGTGGCCTTTTGAATTATGGCAGCTACTCAACTGATTTTAACTGATGGGGGTGATATTTCGATTGGCTTCCATTTTGTCGAGCTCATGTTCTATTCTAGTTTTAAGTAGCTGTCAAATTAGACTGCCCGCTTCTCCAGCTATTTTCATGAATAAACACACTTGCCAGATGCAAGCTCCATAAATGTTTACAAGTGTGTGTTTGTGTATTTGAGGTATATATATTTATACATTTATTTAGTCTTGTGTCTAGTCATTTTAAAATATGTGTAAATTGCTCTTCATGCATATTTTTTCATCTCTTTATGTATACTATATTTTGAAAATTTTTTGCCTCATCTCGACACGCAAAAGAAAAATAATTTTTCCAAATTATAAATACATTTTTACCTCAGCGCAGCAGCGACGCTGACTGCACTGCTAGCGTGCAGGTGTGCGCCAATATATTTTTAGTAGTTACCGACAGCGACAGCGACGTCGCAGTCAACGTCGCAGCAGCACAGTGAGTGTAGCTATGCTGCGCACCACTCGCCTGTTTTTGGCCATTGAGATTTCAGATACCGAGATATATATTCGTTTATTTTTTGCCTCATTTCTGTTTTTTTTTTTTGGGTTTCGACTGTTTAGTGAGTAATTAACAAGAAAAAGCAACAGCCAAAAAAAGAAGAAAGCAAAAAAACTGAAAATAGACTGTAAATAGATAAGTGCAGCCTGCGTCAGAGTGGGGCTGGGGGCTTGCTACTTGGCCCGCAAGCAAAAGAAACAGTAATAAGAAACTGTGCAGAACGAAACACCATTTCACTTAACTAGACATTAATTATATGCCATGGAACTACAGAACCACAGCGCACTAAGGGGAATATAAAGTCGAGAACAATATCAACAACAACAACTTACTATAAACAACATTTGAGCATGTGGCGCAACAGCAACAGCAAAAATAATAATAATTATTATGATTGTTATAAATATTGTAGTACACAGACTTGATATTGCAGCATATTGTTAACTAAATTTAGCTCAAGGCATTTTTTTTGTTCAGCGTTATTTAAGTTTATTTGTTTAATTGTATTTCTGTGCTTGGTTTCGTTTGTTTTCTTATACTCTCTTTCTGAAAGTACGATTCGATTGTCAGCCAACTTGCTACACATTGAGGCAGGATATATTTCATTGAATAAATTCAGCTTATAAAAAGTCAAAAATATAGTTATTCCAATATCAAAGATGTCTGTTTTTCATAATATTCTCAATCAGATTCTACCAAAAATAGTTTTTAATATAGTTACTTTTAGTACAAAATGTAGATTTAAATGTAGTACAAAAACTTGACTTTTCAATGAGATTCTCTAAACAAACACTACCAAAGAAAACAATTTTCATTATATTTAAGTATGCAATAGAAAAATAGAAAAAGTTTATAAAATGATTATTGGTCAATATGGATGGGTATATTGACTTCGATCACCAAAATCGTACAATTTTGGATAATTTTACTTAAAAGCCGAGAACATTAAGCAGCAATGTGGATTGCAATTCATGCGATTGCACATTATGCCAATTAATATGAGGTCAATTAACTTGGCCAGCGATTGCTGAAAGCTTTAGTTAAAAGTACAATACAATTCGGAGAACAAATTGAAACAATCTGAAATTTATTGGAATAAAAAACTGAGCTATGCGTTGAACCAGTTCTTGACATGTGTCATTTTTGTTTCTAAATTAGCTGCCAAAAATCAAAGAAATGTACGACAAATCCAATTCACGGACTCAAGTAAAACTACACACTAAAAAAGAACAGAAATGTTTTTTTGACTAAAAGAATTTACTTTCATCATAGATCTTTCTTTTCTTTTTTTGTTGGCTAATGGAACTACATACACAATTATTGTAAAAAATACTTATGCTTCAGTTTTGGTAAGGCTCAAGGGCAAAATCTGTTTTGGGGTCGCTAGGTGATGGAAACTTACCTGAAACGACAAAAAAAAAAAATAGAAAGAAAAACATAAATTAGATATTAAAAATTTACGGTAAACACAGTGAAGTAGAGTAACATTTTATGAAACTATTTCGTTTGTATAAAAATGCAATAAACACACAAAATTTATGAAGAATTCACTAAGAAATAAACAAGAGAAAAAGGGGGAGCGGTGGGGATTTCGATGTTAGGTGGCATGAAGAATAGGCACAATAACGAGCAGATAGACAAGTTGTACAAGAATTTATGACTATAAAAATGTTTATTGCCTGAGGTGTAAGCGCTGCCAACGAGGGTTGATACAAAAAACTAAAATTTGGTGGCTGCCAAAAAGTATATGTCTCTTTCTCTCTGACTCTCCATTTATCTCCCCTCTGATAGGCTACGTCTGCCCATCTCTTTTCGAGTAGCTGTGTAAGTTGTTTAGACAACATTTGATAGGTAGTCCGAGGGGAGCAGTCGCCACTTTGCTGTCAGTTTAAATAATGCGTTCCCTCATAAATTTGCTGGTGTATGAAATGTGTCCCCAACCCCACCATTACCTTATTACCAACTTCTCTTTCACACTTCCCTAATTTTTTTTAACCATTCATTTCTAATTACGTGCAAGCTGTAGGATTAGGTAATTTTCAACACTTTTCATGAAAATTTCATAAAGCAGTCATTTGATGAAAGTATCAAAATTAATGTGACCACCACAAAGAAAAATAATTAAAAATGAAAAGTGTTAAGAAGCTTGATGGCTGGCGGAGAGAGCAAGAGGGCAGACAAATGAAAAAGGCAACTCATGGGATCGCTTAATCCTTCAAAAGTGTAGATGACAACTGCCTCAACTGGTGGAACATTTGCGTCATGCCGCAATCTCGTCTGTCAACAAAGAGATGTTAAGACAACACTTCGCCAGCTTAAGGCGAGGCGAAGGGCATGAATAACCAAAGTAAACTTCAGATATATAAAAAATTATAAAAATATCCTAACATAGTACAAATTTTAGATTGATTTTTTCAGTAATTTAACTTTACTTTTAATTGAGCAGGAAACTTTTTTAATGTTCATCTTTTTATTGTTGTTAACTTTTGATATATTAAAAACAAAACTGATTCAAACAAATAAAATTATGCAGCCGTGTAGTTGCAAAAGTATATAGCACTAAGCCTGCTCGCCCAGCTGATGTGCTTGTCTTCAGTTAAAGCATTACAAACAACGACAAAAATAACAACAAAAAACAATGATGCTGGTGCCACCCAGCGTTACAGGGTGCATATATTTTTTAATCAAAATTCTTTTAAATAATTAAAATGCAAATTGTGCGAGCATAAAAATAACAACAAACAAATGGCAGGCGATACGACGACGAGGACGATGAGGATAACACACCAGAGCGACAAAGGACAACAGAGTAGAACAGAGCAGAACAGAACAGAACAGAACAGAACAGAACAGAGTCGCATACAAACTGAATGATATGACAACAGCAACTGCAAATAATAATGATATTGCTGTTGATAATAATGATGTTGAGCACACTGCAGACGATGAGAAGGACGCCGACTTGTGACAGTTCTTTGTGGTATTTGGCCAGCGTCGTTTTGACAGCCTGGGCGTGAGTGATAAGCACAGAGAAAACAACAACACCAATAATAAGAATGTTATTCAAAACAACAACAGATCCCTTTAAGTGTTAAGCATACTGATAATAATAATGATGTTAGTGATGATGATTTCACGTTGCCAGCTGCGACTATGAAAAACAAAAAAATTAAATTATTTTCTGTATATATAAAATATATATATATATATATCACATGGCAGCTCTTTCGACACCGTTCATAACCCGTTCATAACAATGACCCCTTCCTCCCACTAATGAAGTTCGTCACCAAGCACACACTCACACTCACACTCACAAAACTCTCACACACACACATACGTGTTAAATTCATGACACAAGCTTTGCATGCACAAAAAGGGTTGCTTCTCCTCTATTATGGAAGGAATAAGCAAAGTGAGAGCGGCACGTGCTCGCCAGGCGGCAGAAAGGTTTCCACAGTGTCTACCCAACCTCTCCACACAACCACCTTTCCCCCCCCCCTTCCATTCCGCACCCCTCCACACCTACCCGGTCCAGCGAGCGCTCGATAAGGTCTGTGAATGTTGTGTTCATTAAGCTGCTTATTATGTTTGCACTTAAAAATTCATATGTGACTATAGCAGCAAATTGTGTGTGTGGGTTTCTGTGTGCGTCCTACAAATTTTTAGTTGTTGCGGCCTTTTGCTCCGCATCTTTTTCCATGCCCTTGCTCTCATTTAAAGTGGAAATTATTAGCATACTTAAGGGCGATTGTGCTGCTGATGCTTCAAGGATTTGAGAATGTAATTAGGACAATGGGACATGCAGCGTTTTTATAGTTATCTTGTGTGTTGTAATTAATGTTTAATGCTGCTGCTGCTGCTGTTGTTGTTGTTGTTCTTGTTGTTGTGGTACCTGTTTTCTCAGCTGTAAACATAATATGCAATTAAGCATACAACATGTGTTGCCATTTCATAATATATATTATAGACCCCACTTCTTATATAAATATTAAATTAAACCCATGAAATTTACATTCTCACATTTTGCAGCAAAGCGAATGGAGTATGAAGTGGTTGGGTGGTGGAAAAGTGAAATGTTTGCGGTTAGTTGTGAAAGATGCTGTCGGAAACGAAACGAAAACTGTCGACCGCAAAACATTTCATTAGTCTTAAAAAGTGGTTGAACGGCTAATGAAATTTATGTAAACTTTAAATGATCCAAGCCTAAAGGGCAGGTAAACTGTTGAATTTTAAAGACTTTTCATGGGCAGCACGTAACTTTTCGCTTCAAGTACTAGTTGTCGGTATAAGAGTGTGTGCTATCGTTTAATTCATTTAATATAACTTTTTATATAAACATTACTTGAACATACTTCATTTAACAGCTCGTCACTTTAACACTATGAGACTCATTCTTTTACACATTATACAAAACAGTTTCAGCCCGTTCACTTTTTTTACGCATTCTCCTCCTTAAATCACTCATTATCATGCTTTGAGTTCTTACCTTTTAGCGCATGCCTGGCAACAATTTTCCACTGCATGGCTCAGTGAACCTGAACCCGCATTCCAAAAGTGGCTGCATCAATGGTGCGACTTCAATACAAACAAGTAAGAGTCGAGTGAACTCGACTACGATATACCCTGAACCCAGTTATTAAATATATTATATTGGTATTTAAGAACCTATATTCCAAACTTGAAGTCTCTAGCTTTAATAGTCCCTGAGATCTGCGTGTTCTTCCAGACAGACGGACAGATGGACAGACGGACGGACGGACAGACTGACATGGCTATATCGACTCGGCTGTTGACCATGATCAAAAATATATATATATACTTTATAGGGTCGACGATGCTTCCTTCTGCCTGTTACATACATTTGCACAAAACCATTATACCCTTTTTACCCATTTTTAATGGGTATAAAAACAGAACCAAAAAAAATGTCGAGAAAAATAATGAAAGCAAATAACAAAGCCAAAAAAAATTATGAACGCAATAATGTTAATAATCATGACAAAGGAATGGCGGAATAAAACAAGGACTAAAAGAGAAAAGCTACTGCAAAGAATGAGTTAAAAATTGTATTTAAAGTCTACCAAAGTCAAAGATGGTGGGAGGGGAAAGAGCGAATCTCCTCTGATATACACAAGGACACCATCACAAGCAGACGCAAAGTGAAGAAGAAGGAGGAGGAGAATCCATGTTTACTTCAAAAAAATTTAATTTTATGCTTTTTAATTGAGCGAATATGCGCGACGACAATCGGAGGAGTGGACACAGATAAAGAGAGTCGACGATGTGCTAAAAAGGACTGAAAGAGAGGTAGTGTTTATTTTTTGATGAGCAGGTTGGGGGTGCCGCTGCTGCTGAGCGTCAAGTTGATGAGTTTGCGATGCATTCAAGCATCAACATGAATACACATAGTAAGGCTGAGATGTTTGCCAACCTGGTGCTGATGGTGCAGCTGATGCTGCACATTAACTGGCCCAAAAGGACAAAGAGTACTTCGCCAAGCGGAATGGGGCGGCGTGCTAATGTATTTAAGCAACTAAAAGTAGCTGAGACAGCAGACAGATCAGCAGCAACAGTAGCAGCAGCAGCAGCAGCAGCAGCAAAAGAAGAAGGTCGGGTAGATGGAAGTTAGCACGTTGAAAAGCAATAAAAATGCAACATTATTAATCATCATCAATCAATGTCATCCATCAAAAATGCGGCAGTGTGTCGGCAAGTCGAAGCGACGCATCACTTATGAAGCTCCCTTTGTTCAGCTTTTTGCTCTGCTGGTCTGCTTTACGTTCTGGGCGCCCTATCCCATTATTATCATCAACGGCTCTTTTTCCCCCTCCATCAAGTGCCGCCCTTAGGCAAGACTTCTAGACAAGCTGGAGACAATACAGAAAAGAGAGAGAGAGAGAGAGAGACGACTGGAAGGTAGCACTTTAATAGTTTAGAACTTCAATTTAGAAAAGAGCAATTTTGCTCTTTAATATTCTGACGAGACCTGTTATTAAGAGCAGCCATCCAGCAGCATCTGTTTTGTGACACACGCGTTTCTTTTTCTGATTATACACACTGTAGTAAGCTGTAGTTATTCAACGATATAAAAATTAAATAACCATTTAACAAAATTAATCAATTCATTTATGATAATCTAGTTTTGTATGCGCTTTTATCTGCGAATTCCAAACAGCAAAATTCAAGCTGCATAGAAACTTAATCAGGTCACGTTTCTTTGTTGTGTCTTGAACCTGACCCTATCAAAAGTCACTTAAATGTTAAGCAATAACACATCTGTCGTACTGGCGTTAATTAAACGATAACATATTCAAATCTTCATTCCGCTTTACCATCCAATCGCATTCTTAATTATTTCCTACTTTACTCATGCATATGTATTGAAAAGATCTTGAAATCTCAAGCTGCTTATTGCGTTTTATGCTGCAATCTTAGTTGTAGTTGTAGAGTTGCCAGGTTGATGGCCATAGCTAGGTTGCAGACACTATAAATATTACGATACAATTCGGATAAACTATTAAAATGTCGCAAAAGGTGGCGCTGCTGTGCAAAGTTTTATCAACTTTTCTACGAATTAAAGAAAAAAAACAAGACAACAAAAAACCTAAGCAAAATGCAGTAACTGTAAATTTGTTGTCAAGAAAACAAAACAAAAGGCGCAATGTAAAAAGAAACGAACAGGTAAAGAAGCAAACAAGACACGAATTGGGAAGTTCAAAGAGTGGCAGACGGAATGCAAAAGGGGTGGAGAGGAGCGGGGTGCGCCTTGTGGGGAAAAATAGTCAGGTAAAGTAGGTAGGTAGGTAGATAGGTAGATAGGTAGCTAACTGACTGGCTGGCTGGGCATGAGAAGAGGAGTACTTCAAGTATTTTGTATGTCAATTGCTATTCAAGAAGTCACGACAAAACAGCATAAGAAGAAGCAGAAGCAGAAGCAGAATCAGAAGGTGATACCAAACCAAGTTGTAGTGGGAGCTGGCATTTGTGTTATGGAGGGATGCAGGCGGTGTGGGAAAGGAAGTGATGGCAAAGTGCCGCAAAGTTTATAAGCACACTTTTTTCCCTTCTCCTTTTTTTTTTTTTTTAGCCAAGAAGTTTTTGAGTCAAGCAGCGCAGGTGCTGCATAGGAGAAGCAGGGGGGTTGGGGATCAACGGTAACTCAGTTTGTTAATTAAATTCACGCTGAAGCAAAAGAAAAACGAAGAGAAAACAACAACAACAACAACAAAAACACGAAGCACCAAAAATGCTGATATATTTAAATATGCGCAGACGAAAAAGGTGTCATGATGTAATCTTTGACCAGCGTGTGCCAAGTGCACAGAAGTGTAAAGATTTGAATGGAGAACTCGTCTTGGACAGGGTTGCCAGGCTGTTTGTTTTGGGCCCCCATATGTAATTAACACATAAATTATGCTAACCACAAGCTCTTGTGTTGCGCGGCGGCGCTTCATCCTCTACATTTGCTTCTTTTGTTATTGTTTACTTCCATATGATATCCCCCATTAACAGCAGTTTCGGTTATTGTTCTTTAAGCCTTTCTTTCGCTTGGACATTGACTTTCTTGGACAAGTTCATTGACTTTGGCTGTTCTGTTTTTTTCTTCTATTTTTTTATTGTTGCTTTTGCTTGTTTGTGTTGCATTTCAACTTTCATTTAGTTGCCATTTTTTGCGTCTTAGTATATTGATTGCTTTCCAAATGATATTTAAACCGCATTTATGCGAAATACATTTTCTATTTTTTCTTTTGTATTGTGCTTTCCAAGTGTGATGGGAGCCCTTTCTAAAGTCACAGTCAGCTCATGCGATTAGCAAATTGTTGATAGAGTTGAAATAGTGACCTTAATATATTTAACATAAGAAATAAGGCGAATGAGTAACCTTTCTTCACGCTCTGCAAGTACAATCAACTTTTGCACACTTTCAAAAGAAACCCTACGCTTTAAATACTATATACACTATCTTTCCAATCTTCTAATTATGTACATTTTTTAAAAATAATATGAAAGTTGAATTTAACTGCCATTCTATTTCTCTGTTCCCAATCGACCATATTCCGTTTGTTACAATTTCAGATTGTTGCTTCTCATTTATATTTATCATAATTTAGATGTTAAAGACCGATTTCTCCAAAAACCTTGTCTATATTATAGTTGTAAGTAGACCAGATTTCTCAAAAACAACAAATATTTCAACTAAAATTTAGGTTGACACCGCACTCACGTACTTTCTTTGACATGTCGTCACCTTTGCTTAAGTGCAACTCTTTGCTTATTTGTTCACCTAGTTCTCATCATTCATTAGGCGCACGTTTCTAACAGACAACATTGAAAAAAAATAAACACAAGTTCAACCGAAACCTGACTCACATTATTTGCGTGACAAACCCAAGCACAAAACTCACAAAAAAAAGCAAATAAAATCGTATACTTTATTGATAAATAGTGAGTCCACACAACAAAACAAGCAAAGATACTACAAAAACAAAAAAAAAATAACATGAACACAGTGATGACGTCGAATAAAGATGACTATTAAGATTTTAATTTTATTTCAAGTATGAATATTTTCATAAATACAACAAATATTTCACTTGCAACAAGATTTGTGGTTAATTTTAAAAATATGTCAAATGAAAGCCGCCTTGATTGACTGTCTGGCTCGACAGGCCCCACAAAAATCACATTTGTATAGCTCCCACGGAGCGTTTTGGCATGCACCAAGAAAAACAAGTTGCTCAATACGCCCACTAACTGACCGCATTTGCACGAGAGGGGCAGTATGATATATAGACAGAGATAGTGTGAGGTAGAAAGAGAGAGAGAGAGAGAGGGGTACAAGGGGTCACATCTTTACCTGGTGAAAATTCCAAAGGCCAGCACAAAATATTGTCTACTAAATGAGCGGCACTTATTTATGTAGCGTTTCATTTTTCTTCTCAACTTTTTGGTATTTTTGTCGTTTTGTGTTTTCTTTTCATTTTGCTGTCACACCGCTTTTCACACTCGCCTGTTGACAGTTGCTTGATAAATTTGTTTTTGGCTGGTTTTTTCTTTGGGAGGGCGGAGCAACACGAGTGTTGTCGGTGGATGAGTGCTTTGGCATATGTCAAATAGCTTTGTAGTTAATTCTATGGGAAATGTGTGACTAATTATCATAATCAAAAAGAAAATTTTAAGCCCAGATTTACATTTATTTAAAAAAAAATCAATATTTTTGATATGACTTTTAATGAGTTTATTGGCGTATCAGCTCGATATCTAAAAAAAAATATTATTTTTTCAGACCTAAGTAGCATTTTTCATTCTATAAAGTTTATACTCAATACTCTTGAAAAATTTCACAGTTTTCTGCAGTTCTATTAAAACTATTTGAAATCTTCACTCCAATGTCAATTGCGAGAGAGAGAGAGAGAGAGAGAGAACCACTTTGACAGACAGTTTCAATTTGCACTAACTTCACAGACAAGTCAAACCAGAGCATCAGACCGACTTGGTAAATGCAAGCGGAAGAGCGAAAGAAAAAGAAGGGGGGGAAAACATAAACTAGAGAAAAACAATTTATATAAAGCGCTGCGTTAAAAAAGGCCAGCAAGAGAGAAAAGCCCAAGCGACGCCTTTCTTTTGGTATTAAGGTCAAACGCGTTAAACCAAAACAGCAAATACAAAAGCAACCACAAGAAAGAACAACAAATGACGAAACAGGTAATACAAACTGGCAGCAGATTTGCAACAGCCGCAGCAACCACAGAAATCACAAAGCTATGGAAAAACAGCAACAAAACCCTAAGCAAAAAAAAAAAAAAAGAAATGTGCTCAGCGCCAGCGTCAGAACATTGGCAAGTAACGGTAAAGAAGAAGAGAGTTAAAGAATTGGGTCAGGCACAGTGTCAAAGCGGGAGGAAGAGGAAAGAAATGTGCAACGCACATAATTGGCCAAAAGCACAGAGAGACAGAGAAAGAGAGAGAGAGAGAGAGAGAGAGAGATAAAGAGCGCGAGAACCTGGCTTAAATGAAAAGAAAGTTAAGAACAAATATTGCCACAAATGCGAACGAAACGCAAAATCAGCCGCTGCACAACTCCGGCTTACCGTTATGTTGACCGCCTTAGTTAACGGTACTGCTGTACCTCGCACCCTCCCCTCCCATTACAATGCTCCGCTGCGGCAGCAGCCTCTTCAACGAAACCGGTTAGATTTCGCATTGGTCGCTTCTTCAATTCAGCATTGACACCCATTTTGCAACACAAAGCAAAAAAAAAAAGTCTTTGACTTTGAGTTTCCCTCGGGTTCTGATTGAATCAAGAACTGGTTTTCAATCAAAACTGAAGTTGAAGCCAAATTCTAAAAGCTTTTTAAATGATGCATTCAAAACACATTTGGTAAGAACATCAACATCTATTTTTATAGCTTAAGACCATAAACTCATAATTAAAATTTCATAAATTTTAAATCTATATTGAATAGTATGTTCAATGTGCCGCCAAGCTTTGACTAGTTTAACTCATCTTAAACTTTAATCAGTCATTAGTTGCATATTATCACGCTATAATTTAATGGAATTAATATAATATTATGCATAATTTTTTTATTCAGCACTTTAACACGATTAAAGCATAAGTCAAACCGGAAATTGCGTAATGCGCAAAAGCCAAAGCCAAAACCAAAGTTGGACGCTTCCGTTTGATTGCTTAAACCTAAAACTGCTTCAGATCTTACTTTGCAGTTCATGTTTTTATTTGATGGCATCTTACTTTTTGATTTTGATTTCCACTTTAATTAAATCATTTGATTTGCGCACGAGCAAAAATTAGCAAAGTTTTAAATTCCAAAAAAAAAAATAATAAATACGATTGAATACTAATTAAAATGAATAATGCAAAATTCAACGAGTGGTGCAACGAAAATGTTGCTATAAGTTTTGCAATACATCAATCATTCAATATATCATTTACCTTCAATTCAATTTATTAATTGGATACTTTTAGTGCCAGCAATTCAACACATTTTGCAATTATATTTTATTTCGAACTAATAACACTTTCAATTTAATTTTCATTTCAATTTCTTTTTTCCACCAAACAATTGTAATTACTTTCTTTATAAAGTACCTTCTTTCAAAATTTAAATTTAGATATCTGAACAATCATCTCGATAAGACCCATGCAACTCCTATTGAATTCCTTTTCTTCGTTCGCCTTTTCTTCAACTTCTGTTGAAGTACGTATTCAATTTTACTTACTTTCTATTCAGTGCATTCATAGCATACAATTAACTCAGCTTCCTTCAATCTACGTTTATTTCATTTATATGCAATTAGTTTATCTTCAATTCAATTCATTTTGAACGAGTTCTTCAATGTTTTTGAACACACCACTTGAAACTATAATATTCAAGTTTTTTTTAGCTTACGGTCTTGACTTTGTAGAACTTGCTATAACTAAACAGATTTCAAATCAGCTTGCCACACAAGACTAGACCAGTTTCTTTATGGCTTTTTATTTGAGAAATGTCAAGGCGATTTGTATGGAACGCGTTCGTTCTCAAACCATTTCCTTAATAAATGTCTACATACCATCAGCAATCACTACTCAAATTGTGTGACATTTTTATTAAATTACTCGACGATGCCAGAATGTCAACATTATTTCTACTTAATGAGTTTTGCATTCACTCGCCTTATTTTCTTATGCCGTATTTGTTTTGGTATGTCAAAAATATTGAAACAAAAACTTAGACAAAGGTTGTCAAACCAGTTTCCATAAATACAAAAAAATAAACCTTATAGATAGAATATAATTAAATTAGCAACTTGTTTCATAGCCTAAAAACCATCCGTCATACAGTCCTAAAAGAGATGTTGTTGCTTTTATATAGGTATGTTCCGTTTTGCCTTAACTAAGTGATATTAAATTTATTTATTATGCAAATTTTTATTTAGGACTATGAACCTTTTTATTGCACACCTTTTGTAATGCAAATAAATGATGTATTTTAATTTTGTTGAACTTGGCAGCTTGGATAAACGTCGTATTAGATAAATAATATGTATATGTATAAAACGTTGTCGCTGTCATAAGCAAATAAGAAACATAATCGCTGTCCAGTCCAAGAAAGAAAACATTTTACTATCCTCTCTAAAAGTACAGTAAATTCTGAAATAGACAAAGAGATCTGATGACTAACCCCAGTACAAAATAAGCATATAATTATATATTAATAAATACAACCTCAAATATATATTTATGTTCATCTGATTGCTGAATTCAGAAATCATAGCGAGTGACTAATAAATTCCCAAGACAATTTATGAGGTGGTTCTGAATTGTGATATTTAAATTGGCTGCCAGGCTTACTTTCCAGAAACTTGGTCAGCATTGATTTTGTTGTTTTTGTTTGAGTATTTTTTAATGATCTGCCAGCTAAAATAAAACTTGGCCCAACAACGCAAATGATTTTCGAATAGTTTACCCCACACTAAAACTGAATGGTCCCACTTTGACCCAATGACGCAAGCGGATGGCCAAACAAAATAATTGTGAAGAGCACAATAGCAATGCCGATACCAATTTCAATATTATATAACACTGAATTGAGCATTTTGGTATTTCGTTTTTAGTAAATAAAAGCATTCGAAATAGAGCCATGTGCGAAAATTCATTCGCTCATTATACCAATCAACAGTACTCTCCAAATTTATTGCGTATGCATGTTTATGTATATGGGGCTGAGCGGGTCAGGGGATACGAATTTGTAGATCAGTTGCTTGTTGCGACTTCTAAACAAGTTACGTACATTGTCACCTACCTGCAATGAGAAATAATTAAAAAAAAAAATGAATTAGTTACGAGGTAAATAATTAATGTTCAGCATTTCTTGTGAATAAAAATTGAAAACATAGTGCTTTTATTTTGAAGCCATGGATATTATTATTATTATGATATTTTTGAGAAATTCATTATATTTTTTAAGAGCTATTTGCATAGCGTTTCTTATAACTTCAAAACCTGACTACATTTTATAAACCGCTTTTCATCATATCTTTGTCGGAAATAGACAATGTTTTTGAGAAATTTATTATAATTTTGATAAAACAGCTATTTGCATAGAGTTTCTTATAACTTCAAAACCTGACTACATTTTATAAACCGCTTTTCATCATATCATTGTCGGTCTAAAAACTTTAATGCCGCATACAAACCGCGGTTTGCTGCCAGACTTATTAAATCGTTATACCAGACGCTGTCAACAGTTTCGGGACTGATGGACGACGGTACAGGCTGATTTGTATGTGTATAGCAGCAAAGGCTTTGGCGTTTGCCTATTTCAGAGCCTGGCAAACTAGTTAAGCCACAGGGGATAACCGAAAAAATCCGCATCAAAAGCGCTGGCTCATAAATCACGAGGCCTCTTTCAAAAACAAAGGTCGACTGCGACACAAAAACCAAAACAATCAGGAGCAGCTTTAGAGGGGTGATTCAATGGGTTGAAGTGGTGCAAGAGAGGTGGTGCAGGAGCGATGGGGCAGTACATCATGTGGCGGGTCAACTGTGCTGCTGAAGTTGCAGTGCCTCATAAATATTGACGCGATTCGCGTATGACAAAAATTGTCGAGCGCGGTTTGTAAAAATAAATTCATGGCTTGTAAAATACAGAAAATCCAGGAATATTAAATATTTAAAAAGGCATTTAAAAGACAAGAAAACGCAAAAGCCGACGAATTGGCGGACAGCGGACAGCGGCCGAGCCTGGCAAAGCGGCTTAAACACACACAGACACAGGCACAAAGGCATAAGCATATACGGATTTTTGGCCCGTGGCCCTTTGACCGCAAAGTGCTTTAAGGGTGTGTGTATGTGTGTGAGTTTGTTGTCTGGTCATTGGGATGTTCCATTTTCATTGCCTGCATTTGACTGGCGACTACTCGAAAATATCATTTACATATCCTGAGCGCATCCTTGACGCCTGCCGCTTTCAAATATACACGAAAAGCTTTTACATTTTTATACGCACAACTCACACACACAACCACACACGAAAACCCCCACACCCTCAAAATACAGCCAGAGAAAATATGAAAACCAAAAAAAATTCACAACCTCAATTCGGTATTTTTGTTTGCATTTTATTTTTCATGTGTCGCATATTTTTTTTGCCCCTTTTATTTATTTATTCATTTATGCCTTATGCCTCAGTTGCCATCGTTGAGCTGACCGTGCGCTGCCCCCACCCCAAATCTCCCTTTACCATACACTCCCTACTTGTGGACGACCCTTTAATTTTTGGCATTCGGCATTGTTGTTGTTGAATTTATCGCGTAAATTAAATTAAATTTTCATGTTGCAACTTTCGTTTTTCCGCTGTTTTGAGCACAACTCAAAACCAAAACCAACCCCATCTCCAACCCCTCCCCTCTGCTTCTGCTAACCATATATCGTATTAACAATTCCATTGATTTTAAATTTTAAGCATCGTTGAAATTGTATTAACATTTTTACAGTTCTCTTTTAGACTTAAAACATTTTAACACAATATTCTGCATTCTTATTCTATATACTTCAAAGTGCAGTGGTTTTTTGATTTAAAGGATTTTCTATGCAATTTGCTTAAATGTTTAATTTTGGGCAGCCCTCAGAATAAATAGATATTAACAACAGCCCACAATCTCAACAACAAATACAACAAAATTTTATGGCACATCTGTGCGTTTTTCTCTTCGATTTTTCTTGGTTTTGTTTTGTTTATGTTTTAATTACGTTTATGAGGTTGATTTATGTTTAAACAAACGCCACGGGGGGGCGGGAGTGGAGAGGAGGGCAAGCTGGCCACACATTGCCAGATGTGTTTGTGTGGGAGACAGACAGAGAGAGAGAGAGAGAGAGAGGGAGATAGAGGAAGGGTGAGTGTGTGTGGGTGGATCGGTGTCTGTCTGGTGCGTCTATTGGCTAATGTTTTGCTAATGGCCTGGGCCAAACCATTTGGCCTTAAGCGGCGCAACAAGCACCAAATGCTAATTGAAATGGGCCAAAAAACTGGGATTAGGTATGGTATTAATTGGCTTTATTATAAGTTTATTAATTAGCAATGTGAGAACTGTTCAAAATCTGAATATTTTTTTTTAGAATGATAGCTTTCTTCTTGTTTGTAAATTAATTTATATTCTTCAAACTGGGATTTTATCTAATTTCAAAATAATTGCTTCTTACTTTTTGTCTTAGAAAAGCTGAGTTTTTCTTATCCGATCGTGATGAAATAAGTGAAGTTATATGTCATTTAGTATCAATGGTAAGGCTCTCTCTTTAAAACTGAATATTATTAAAATGAAATAAAAGTACATTCCAAATACTTTCTACTTCCTACATAAAACCATTATAGCCTTTTAACCGCAACAAATTATATTTAGACCATTTCTTTATACTCAACATTTAATTGGTATTATTTTTTTTTATATAAATATTAACAATTATTAATTAATTAATTATTTTTAATGCGTATAATATTGATAATAAAAATAAATAAATAAAAGCAAGTTCGCAATACTCGCTTAAAGTTCACCCATTTGTTATATTCACAATCAGTCCTCTGCACCTTTATCCCCAATACATATGTGTTTGTATGATTTTATGTGTGTGTTTATTTTGTTGTCTACGCACGCATTTCTCATACATATTCCATTTGCTGTTGGCATGATAAATGACTCGCATGCATTCTATATGAGCGAAAGAAATAACCATTCATCCATCCCAAACAACAACTATCTATGCCATCTATCTAACCGTCTATCTATCTATATAACTATTCTATTGCCGTGCTTTGTATTTTTGTTAGTCAACAGTATGGCAAAATATGTTGCGGACTGCAGCAGGCAGAGTCTATACCATTTGATTCTCTCTCTCTCTCTCTCTATCTCTCTCTCTCTATCTCTCTCTCTGTCCAGTTTCTGTTTCTATCTAATATGACCATCGAAAAGTTTCGCGCTATTGCTGCTTTTGTTGTTATTACTGCAACTTGTCAGTTTCGGCGGAAGGACCATCAATTTACTTAGCTTTATTATGTGCACACGCAGTGGGGAGTAACTCCCCTCTTTATTCCTCATCCACCCCACAAATATGGCCCATTTTTTATTTTTTTTTTCTGTGTTTTGTTCTTGCTACGCTCCATTTTGTATTGGCGCTTGGCCCTTTTTGTTTACGCTTTGCACGCAATGCATAAAAGCGGTTGGGTAGCAAAAGAAAGCAACGAAAATATATCAGAAAATCGTTTTCCCATCGCAGTATGCAAGTGTCCCAAACCCTATTGTTCCCTACCCCTTCCCCCTTTCTACACGTTTTGCAGCTAAAAACAATGGCAACAAAATGTATCTTGACACTTCATCGTTAGCCAAAAAGTAGCGCAACGTAGCTAAACAAAAGACAAGCAAGGCGCTGCCACAAAGGGCGTGGCAGACACCATGTGACACGAGGCGTACAAATGGGGGGATGGGGGTGCAATTCGGAACACCCAAGTGGGGGAAATGCCTGCATTTTCGCGCTTGTCGTTGAATTCCCCTGACAGCTATAAAATTGCATTTTAGAGTAGCGCAAAAAAAAAAAAAAAAGAGAACAAAAAACACAACGGGCAGCAAGCAGTAAGAAAAGAAGACAACAATAAAAAGAAGAAGCAACATTCCATGACCAGGCGCAGATACTTTGTATCTATGTATCTAATAAATAGTTATTGCCAGCACACAAAATTGATATTCCCCAATGCAATGCGAACAGACAGACAACAGAATAATAGAGAGGGGTTGCAGTGAGGTGTGTGTGTGTGTGTGTGTATGTAAGAGGTGGGGACAAAAGCAAAAGTGCGACATCATTATATAAATTGTGTGTGGTTGAGAACAGCAGCAGCAGCAGCATCATATGTTTTGTATCTATTAGATACGTGAAGCGTTGAGTGCCTGCTCTGCCGGCTGGTTTGAAGTGATTTCACACACATGTTATTCTACAAGCCACCCACACACCAACATCCCTAAAACGTATGTGTGTGTGTGTGTGTGTGTTCGTGTGTGTGATTGCGTATCAGCACACAAACATGACCACAGGAAATGTTTCACAGCTGTGCGAAGAAACGCCAAAGAAGGGCAAAAGTATCTCTGCGCTCAGCTATTTGTCTTAAAATGGGAAAAGCGAAGTTTGGCGCGGTTGCCTTTGGGGGTAGAATGAGAGAGAGAGAGAGAGAGCGAGAGAGAGAGAGAGCGAGAGAGAGAGGGAGAGCGAGAGATAGAGAAAGAGAGAGAGAGAGCGAGGCATAGCGGGTTGTCCAAGCATTTAAGCAAACAAACAGAAAATGGCACGTGACAAATGCCAGATACTTCATATGTGTTTTTGTATCCAACGGATAGACAACAACAAGTTTAGACTGCGTCTCAGGCATTCAGTTTAAAGGGCATCTCTCGCCAGAGTTGTCAACATAGGCACAAAAGCAATTTCCGACTCTCTCCGCTTTGCGTTCGCTTTAAGTGAATTTTGATGAGATACAGAGTTAGTCACATATGTTGACAGGCAACGGCCCGCAGTTTGAGACCGACCTGCCTGCCTGGCTGCCAGCTGATAGCAAGAGTGTGGCACGTGTTGCAGCCACGTGAGTGGCTCGAGGGCAATGCGACTGCGGCAAAAGGGGTGGTAACGCTCAGTACCTTTTTTTTTCAGCCTGCGTCTTTCACTTACGCTGAGATTACACGCTTGTCAGCCCATGCCGAAAGCCGTTCGTCCATTTGCCATGCATATCAAGTTTATGGCCAAAAGGGGTTAACGGTTTGTGTAAGGACTGGGGAGACAGGATCGGGGGCATGCATATATATATATACCTCATTTATATATATATATATATATATATGTGAAAACATTTTAAATAAATGTATTTCAGTTCAAAAAGCAGCTGCGATGACTTTAAAAATTTCTAGGTTTCTCTCAATGTTTTGAGTAGATTACGCCAATTAGCTGTCGCAAAAGTATCTCAAAGATACAAAAGCTGACACAGCACACATAGATATCTCACGAAACTGAGATACACGTCGAAAAGTGTGTCACACACATCAGTGCCAAGTGAAATTGTCATAATTCTTGGATGAGCACAGTTACTTGACTCGCAGTGCCAAGAAATTCAAATGCTCATTGCATTAACCATGGCCAACTTTCACCCACCTAGTTGTACTTGTACTTGTAGTTGTAGTTGTAGATATATCTATGTATCTTTTGGTAATGCGCTTCTCGTGTCTCTAATGCTTAGCACTGACAATGCATTTTTTTTTATTTTTCAGAGCACCAACCATGCTCATTACTCATCATTATTATTATGATTATGATTAGTATATCATTAGACTTTTAACCCAATTTTCTTTTATTTTTTGTTTTTCTGCCACATTTTGAACATTTTCCATTTCCTCATTTGTGTGATGTTATTGGTGTTGTTGCTTTTATTGTTTGCTGTTGTTGTTTGCTGTGTGCCAAAAAGGGCGACGCAACAACAATTAACATTTTCAATTGCATTCACGATTGCAATAACAATTGCTCGTGCGAAACTATTAAATTGCACAGTGCATTTCCGCCACACACAAAACATTTCCATTTTTATTTCCAGGCCAAATGCAAAACAAAAAGAAAACGTAATAATTAACCGTGCTTGAGCAAAGAGTGCAACTCAACTATCGACAAAATATAATTTCTGTTTGTGTCTTGATAATTTGTGTGTTAACCCGATAACTGTAATATATAGTGAACATTTGTCTTAGTAATGCTCAACAAATTTTTGTTTGTAATTTATTTGATTTATTTCGATTTCAAATAGAACAGGAATGGAAAATAAAATTTCCATTATGATGATTATCAATCTTACAAGTACTGAGTAGCAATCAGATATATCTTGTATAAATATATCTTAAATCAACCTAATTTTTTATTCCTATTCTAACTGCAGTGTGTAGAAATTGTCTTTAGAATTTTGAATTATTTAAGCAAATTATGCGCACAGCTACTTCATCATTAATATTATACAAACTGAGCGAGCGGGCGTCCATATAATATTGCTCTACACTAGCAGCCTCAATCCATGAATCCCCATCCCCACTCCCACCCCCAACTGAAACCTACCTCAACCCAAACAGTCTGGTAAATTTTCATTCGCATTCATAATCCCTAAAGAGCAAAAGGCACAAAATGATCAAAAACTTTGCATATCATTTTGTCCGAAGGGAATATTTATAGATGGTGGGGCAATAGGGAGGGGGTGTGGCAAAGGGGTGTGGTAGCCTAGCAATTTGCTGAAAATTTGTTTGGCATAAATTGTAATCCAAGTTGAGCAGTTGCATTTGAACAGTTTTTGGCCACTAAACACAAAACTTGGGATACATTTTAGATTATGGGGCACATTTTGTCGTATAAAGTGAAAATGTACAGTTAAAAGTTAGGTATGCAATACATGGCAGTTTATTAACTGTTCAAAATAAATGCTCTCTATTAAGAGGAGTTTTTTTTTATGTAATAGACAGAATCATAAATTGACAGAGACTAAAATCGCTATTGAACATATCATTCCGCATTATCATTTGACAGAACAGAGCTTGAAATGCTTTTCCCACACTATATCTGTATAATTCTTAAAAGTTAATCCATAATCCTAGGCACATGTCGTTTGTCAATTTTGTGGTCTTGCCACCCAGAGAGACCAGAGAACTGTTAACCATCTGAGTGGCATTTGCATACGCTGTCAGTTGGCTTGGCACCAACAACTACAACTACAGCTAGTTGCAATTATCTTGAGCAATGCTATCTATAGACAACGTGCAACAGCTGCCATATGGATAGATATTTAGATGCTACATCTCGCACTTGCAGCCACAATCGAATCAGAAAATTCCTAAACTCACTTTAGGTTGACTGTCGTTATCACTTTGGTTGGCCTTTTAGCAGGCAACACACACAGCCACAGCCACACACACAAACACCACACATCGACATCATTCAAATGGCTAACAAATTGCACTGTCGAATGCAATATTTTTGCTTTTAGCCATAATACCTTTTACATAAGCTACGACAGCCGCCATAGTAAAGCATTTTAAGCGGCCATTTCCGACCCATCCCAACCCATCCCTGCTCCACGTATAGCAGCACCACAACCACAGGCATCTCTTCTGCTGCAGCTTCATCTTCATCTGCTTTTCGTGCTCCTCGGCAAGGTAAGTTAGTTGCTTGCAACACACGCAACACGAGCAGCAGCAGCGCTTGGGCCCAGCTTGTTAGCATGAAATGTGTCTGCCTCAGCAGCTCCAGCCTTTGCCCCCACTCTTCAGCTACCTTTCTATCTCTGCCTGTGTCTCGACAACCTTCCAATTGCATCTCATCGTCTGCCCTCCCAGGGATACCAAAGATGCCAGAGTGATAAATCCTTGCGGCTTTTTATTTCCACAGCGGAGTCGCTCTCGTGTATGCGTATCTGTGTGTATGTGTATGTTCATGTGTGTGTATGTGTGGGTGCGACATGCTCTACAGCCACACCCCCGATCCCCTCCTCTCCACCCTCTCCACTAGACTGTGCATTGCATTACAAGCATAATAATTCTTACTGACAGCCCACGACGAGCTGTTACCATTCTCTCGATACGGTTTCTGTTGGGTTTTGGGTCCACTTCGGCGCCTTCTCTTAAGGCGTTCATTTAACAGAACGCACAACACGTTGTAAAAAAGAGTATTTGAGTTTTGTGCAGCAGCATAAAACGCATTTGTGTATCACAACAGCAAGGGAATAGAAACAACAGAAATATATATATTGGATCACTCCCATCTCTCAATTAAACCTAAATAACAAAAAAAAAAAAAAAAAAAAAAAAACAACTGGCGTAACAACAATTTGTACCCAAACAGCTGAATCGATTTTCTAAATTTGAAAACTGAAGCACATCAAATCCAATTTATTTTTTATAAAAAAAAATAGACCAACTTTTATGTGGTTTTCAATATCACTTTTAGTGCACGTCAACGTTGACAACACTTGTAAATCGTCGTTTCCTCTTTCCTCGGATTGCACTTAGCGCCCAATTAAAGCAAAAGTTTCACTTCATTTTCGTTTTGTATCCTTTTTTATTTTGGTTTGGGTCTAACCCAGAAAAATTTACGCCTCGTTAATTTCAATTTAAGTGCAGACAATTTAAAAAAAAAAAGAAAACAGTGAATACTATATATATATATATATTATACATATATATTTATATGTATATATACTGCGGCATTTTTTGCAGGCAACTTGCGGCGATTTCAACTCCATAGCGCAAATTAACAGCTACGTTTCGAGCGTTGCCACGACCCTTGGCTACCCAAAAGCCCACCCACTCACGAACACACACGCACATACACACACACATTTGCTTTGGCATAAAAATGTATTTTATCGTTGGCCAGGAAACAGCTTTGCGGCAGCCGGAAATGTTTCCACTTCCACTTTATTATGTGGCCAATTCTTATTCCTCTTTTTTATCTGTTATTCTCTCTTTCTCTCTCTCTCTCTCTGTCTCTCTCTCCCTTTATCTCTATCTCTTTCTGTCATTGTGCTAAAGAGTTTTCAACGTTCCACACCGCAAACAACAAAGTGCATTATATATTTCACTAATTAAAATAATGGAAAATACAATATTTTGAATATTTACAATTAATTTCTCTCCCTCTCTATCTCTCTCTCTCTCTCTCTCTCTCTCGCTCTCTGTCCCTCTCCTCTCATTGTGTTTTTTTTTTCTATTTGTGTCTTTTTATACCATTTTCTTTTTTGTTTGGTTTATCTGGGGGATTATGACATGACCCAATGCTTTACTGGGTAATTTGGAAATAAATCTCTATGCTGCTGAGGAAGGTTGTGCTACGGGGCGGGAGGGGGCAGCGACAGCAGTTGACAGTCGTCTCTCAGCATTTAGCATAATGAGGTCGAGTGCTGCCAAATTGCGAGCAGGTTTCTAGTGACGTGTTGTTGTCAGGGTACTTCATTAAGGCTATGGCATTGTTGTGGAAATTTCATTTATATTCGCATTGATTTCAAACAAAAATTTGAGACTATTATATACAATTAAATTGTTAATTTACATATTCGCATTTATATAAATTGTATTAATTCATTATTTAATTTATTTATTACAATTATTTGCAAAGAGTGTTGCCCTACATTTTCAATACCTTATTGTTGTTTATTTTGTGGAATTCCATATTTATTAAATTCTTATATTTAAACGCTAATCCATTATGATCACAAGTGGGGTTTTATTGATCCTTTAACCAGTATGACAGTTGGGTAAGAGCAAAAAAAAACCTTTAAATTAAATAAATTTATTACATTTCTGACCACCACATAAAAAAAAATAAAAAAAAAAAATCAAAGCATTTAAAACCGGTTGACAAAAAATTAGCAAAATTAACAACAACAACAAAATACAAACAAGTTCGAAATGTATTTCAAGTGTTGACAATTGACTTACTGACTCTTAGCTGCTGGCCACATGCACTTCAAAAGGTATTTGACCGAATCGTTATATTCTGGTTACATGAATCTCTAGACATGAATACCTAACACACAGACAGTGTGAAAAGTTAAGAGGGAATAATAACTTGGGACAGATAGAGATAGGGAGGGGCATGGGAATAGAAATTCAAATGACATGGGCCAGAGAACTTTAAGCCAACAGCTGCTCTGCTGTCGACTTCATTTCGTTGTCTTGGCCACGTCTTTTTTTTCTTCTTTCATTTTTGATTTGAAGCCCGAGTCGGCGGCACACATTGCCCTGGGTCATTGACATTGGGGGCTATACCACACACGAAATGATTATAAAGAAGTTATGAAGAAAAAAAAGTATGGAAAAAAAATCAATGATATTTGAGATGACAACAAGAATAAGTCAAACCAAATAAATGGAACACCGAAACTAAATTATGACAACATTTTTTTCTCCTTATATTTATTCATTTCTTTTTCTTCTCTTTGCCATGTCTATTTGTCCATTAATTTGTTTATTAATTTTTTCGTTTGATATCTGCGCCAAGTTGTATCGAAAATTAATTTGTAACACTTCATTGATAGAAATGCGTCGCTAAATGGTTTATGACTTTTAGCGTAAATAATGTTTAATCTATAATTATTGAGATGAATGATTCTTTTGATGGGTAATGTATGCTGTGATACTTTTGCGCAATTTTATTTTTATTTTTACGATCTCATCTAAATTTTAATCTAACTTTTAGCCTAAAATACTTTGAATTTTTCACTACATTCATTGCCGTATGGAAAACGTTGCCAATTAGGCTTCAAATATTTGCTAGTTATATTTTCAATTTAAAACAGTTTAATTTCCTTTCTTCTTTACTATCTATCTATCTATCTATCTTACTGCTACTAAAGCTATAAAGCTATACATTTAATGTCCGTAGAGAGGCTTTATCAAATGCGTTTCATCTCATCCAGCCACACAACACATACTCATACACACTATATTGGCTATAAAAGCCCAAGCGTAAGAATTAAATTTGAACTTTAGCATATGGTTAATGCCAAGCAATATAAAAAACATGCAAAACAGCCAACATTCAAATGGAAAAAAAAGAAGAGTAAGAGGAAGAGCAGGCTAACATAATAATATATAATAAATATATGTATATATATATATATACTGTATACGTAATTTTCTGCACATTTGAGCGCAAAATTATCGATTTTATATGCAGCAGCGCGCAAAATGCAATAGCAACAAAACACGCAGGCTCAACTAGAAGGGGGCAGAAGAGACAGCTGAAACAGAACAGGGTCAGTTGTAGCAGGGACGGACAATTTTTGGATTCGAACTGGAACTGAAATGATGCCCAGCATCGAGTGCTTATGGTTAGGGAACTATT
The DNA here is from genome assembly GCA_035043505.1 of Drosophila setosimentum. Lineage (NCBI taxonomy): Eukaryota > Metazoa > Arthropoda > Insecta > Diptera > Drosophilidae > Drosophila > Drosophila setosimentum. The sequence goes on along the minus strand of JAWNMY010000023.1, from coordinate 643,639 downwards.
GATGTCGAGTGCAAATGCTTGGGGACTGAGAGCGAAGCACAGGTAAAGGTGAGGGGTGTGTTGCTACAACAACAACAACAACAACAACTACAACTGCTGCTGCTGCTGTTGCTGCTTCTTTGGTTAGTTTCCGTTCAAATATTTTGATGTATGTACTTAATGGGGGTGGGTGCTTGAGCGGTTTGGTATTTGCTGCCTAGTTTGCTGATGTTTTGGCCGTATGTCTCTCTCAACTGTCTGTGGTTCAATAAACTCGCGCGTGTATTTTCTATTTTACTTGATTTTGTTTTTTTTTTTTATTCATGATTCTTTTTTCATCACCATTTCGTTTAATGTTCAACATGTTTTACAATATGCCAGAGACAGCAGCAGCAACAACAACAAAAACAACAAAGGAAAAGGGACGGCAGACAACATTGCAAATGGCAGGAAGGTAGGGGCATATGCGGCAAAGCGGGGAGGTGGAGGCGTGGCGCTGCGTTCTATGTGTCAAACATTCTGTAAAGTGAAGTGGGCGCGTAAGCAGAGGTGGGTTGATCATGCAAAAGAGCGGGGAGGATGGGTGGCAACTATAGAGGAAGCAAACGCAACGAGGCGAATGAAACAGGCTGTCTGGTTCCCATCGGAATTTTTGCGTTTTTTTTTTTTTTTTCGAAGAGAGCCAGCGCTGAATGTGGGTTTGGCAATAGCGAACGGCAAGCGGATATGCTAGAGGGGGTGATGTGGTGGGATGAGGTTTAGAAGGGGTTGTGCTCTGGGTGAATAGCTGATAGATTGTTGGACGCAAACGCTGCCAGCCAGCAAACACTGGCCAATATGCATATCGAATTTGCTCAGAATAATATTTCTCTCTTTGTGTGCGTTGTGTCAAATTCTGAAATTGATGAAGAGCCAAAAAGTTGTTGGTTTAAATTTAGGATGCGAGAATCTATAACTGAAAATATACATTCATTTGTGTTTGTCTCGAAGCCAATAACTAAATATTTATTGACTTAATAATATACATGTTTGAGTTATTTTTTGTTGCCCTAAAACGACACAAACAAGAATCTCACAATAAAGCGTCAAGTTTCGTTGGAAGACATTATTTTTTAAACATAGTTTCTATGCCGTTTACTAAACCACATTATAATTCAATTATTCTTGCTATAAGATAAAACTTCTAAATATTTGATAATTATTTTATTTATTTATTTGTACCTTCACTATTTGTTCGTTCTGCAAGTCAATGACTTGCAACTTTTTGTTGCATCTGCTTGATATTTTCTTTTTGTCATGCACTGCAAACTAACAGCGTTCTTCCATCTTTTAAGCATAAGAATCATATACCCTTTCCGCCTCCTTTCCAACCTGATCTGAATTTCAACTGTGTGGGGGCAACACATCGCATCATTGCCACGTTAGCGTGACCTTTTTTGCCTGCTAATTTGCTGTCATTTTGTTATGTAAGGCTACTTTTTCTCTCTCCTAAGACCACTTACTTGCTCCCCCACCTCTTTTGGCATGCATGCATTATATATCGATCAAAATTCAATTTGTGCCCCTCTTTTGACAACGTTTAAGACAGGAAGCAAACGCGTCTGGCACCAAAGTGTAGTCAAAAAAAAATTAACTTTAATTGAAAAAGTTTGCGACGCACTTTTCGTTGTCGTTTTTAATATTTCCATCTCTCTCTCTCTCTCTCTCTCTCTCTCTGTCACTCTTTCTCTCTGCCTATCTGTTTCTCTCTCTCTCTCTCGTTCGCTTTCATTTTATTTGCCAATTATCATTTTTTGTCAAGGACTCTATCCTCCTATAACGAGATTCCAAGTGCGACTTACGTGACAGAGACAGACAGAGTGAGAGCGGAAGAGCAAGTGACCTCGAGCAGTTTTTAATTAACCTAATTTACACAGCTGAGCTCCCAAATTTGGTCCCATTATTTAGACTAAAGGTTTGCGCTTTTTCAGGGGAGTTTCCTCCTCTCGGTTTGGGTTAGAATGTGGTTGGTTGTCACTTCAAATCATTCATGTGTCACCTTGAAAAAGTTCTGACTTAAATATGACCCAACTGACTCAAAAATGACAAGGTTCGTAACAAATCAGAATAGGAAAAAAAAAAACAAATCGTATGAAAATCTCAGTAACTGTCTAAAAATAAAATTAATTTGATTGAAGTGGTACATATAGAATTATAAAGCATACTTTTCTTTCTACACGATTGTTAAAGAAAACTTGCTAAATACTTGTTTTCCTTTTAAAAGACAATTTGTTCATGCCTCGGAAGATTCTTAGTTTAATTCCATTTGCTTTTTGTTAACTTTCGAGTTGCTCTCAGTTTGGTTCCGCTTTATAGTTGACTTATGTTTGTGTCACTCAGCTGCAACTTAAACTTTACTTCAATTCCAATCCATTCCGTTCAGTTCCACATTAATTATGCTCTTTGAGGCAGCAACGCAGTCCATCAATGTGATCCAATAGACACCCCCTCTCCGCTCATGATTGTTTTAAGTTGTGTTTGAGTTGGAGAAAAAAAAAAAACTTTCTTGCTATTTTGTAATTGAGAGCAGAAGATAATCAAATTGCAAGTTGCGACTTCCAAGTAGAGCATTGCACGTTGTTCGTTGTAAGTTGCACGTTATACGTTGCTGCTCTTACGGCCAAGTTTCATGGCTGGCCATAAACTCAAGCAGTTGTTGACCCCCCCTTCCTCCATTTCATGCCAATTTATTCGTTCACTGGCAGCTGTCTGGCGGTAACACATGTTGTTAATAACTCTATCGCTTGGACTTGGCCCTTAAGCTGAAATTGAAACACGTTCCACGCCCCTGAGAAAGTCATAATTAAGGCAAACTTTTTTGGATTTTCGCTAGCGTTGACAGAAAATTAATTAAAAAATACAATTTGAGTCGACACAACTGCAACTGCGATTGAAATTGCAATTGCAGTAGAGGTTGATTTAAGTTCATTAAAGTTGGCCCATGGACGTAGCCAAGGTCCAGACTCTAGACCACTCCCAAGATTAGAACATAATTACGAGCCAGGTGTTTGCGCTGCGAGTGTGTGTGTAAGAGAGTTAAAGACTTTCCTGTCTGCACGAAAAAAGTATTTGGCAAGTGCATTTAACCAATGTGGATAAATTTTATGGCAAGTTAGCTAAAAACAGAAAAACTCAACAATATATATATATATATATATATATATATAAATATTTATAAATATATTAAATATTAGTTAAAGATATACGATATTTATGATATAAATAAAAGAATAAGTTTTGATATATAGCTTCTTTTGCTTCTTTCACGATCTTAATGATATTTGTGCAGTTGATCAATAGTATCTCAATGTATATTTTTTGGCATTCTATTAATTAAAACTTTTAATATTTTTACTTTTGTATTCCATTCAAATTGCCTTAAGAAATATTATTAAAATACACATCGCGTTTGAAATTAGTGGCATTTCTTCTCGTTTTCATTTTTAAATCTAATACACATTACCACACACACACAAACACAGCTCAACAGCTGGCTCAGCGAGTTTCTCTCTTGGCTGCCACCACTGCTCCAGTTTTCACCTGACCAAAATGTAAACTCAAAGACAGAAAACAACAAATGAGACATCAACAAAAAAAAACACAAAAAAAAGCTGCGAGCAATTTGCTATATCTCCAGCATTCTTGAGTCAATCCCATGCCAACCATATAGCTGCACATTCAACTAAGCATAAACTCGTTAAAGCTACAAGCAAAGAAAATCACATATTCACACACACACGCTAGCACTCACACACACACATGCATGCGCAAACATGTTGCGATAAGTAATTTGCCACAATTTTCACCGCATCCAAGAGCAGCAACAGCAAGAAATTCTTTCTGCACCCCATATTAAAAATGAGTAAATAGCAATAAGGGGGCAACAAAAGTGAGACTCCTCTCCACCCACACACTCACACACACACACACACACAGACACCCTTAACAGCGCCTCTCCCAGTCATTACAGCAAATTCTGCAATTTTGCACGTAGTCCGCGGGTCGGCGAACATAAAAATAAATATTAAAAATAAATTAGAGCTACCTGCGGCTTTTATTAACTTTTAATTTATGAGAAAGAAAAAAAAAACGCAGGAAAAACTCCCAGCTGAACGAAGAACCCCCAACGCCCCATACCCTACAAGAAATGCAGGTACGAATGCGAATGCATATGTGAAGAGGAATGAGCACAACAAAATAATGTGCAACATATGCGAATGAAAAACAAACAAACAAACATCGCAGAAAGCTCAGCAGCAAAAACTCTGTTGAAACTGCATACAATGAGATACATAGATAAAGATATACGTGCATAGATACATTTGCAAATAAATACATAGAGACTGCATTGGGAGTCAAACCACTAAGCATCAAATCCTAATATAGATGATGAAAATTTAGAGCAAGTGCACAGCGACTCTTAATACACAAGGAGCAAAAAAAAAAATACAAAAAAATTGTATCTATATTCAAGAGGATTTCAAGTTAATGTCTTGTGTAAACTAGCGAAATCTGTATATACTAGCGATATCTGTATAATGTATATATATATTATATATAAAATTAAATGATATACCTTTCGCTATCGTAAATCGATATGTATCGGTATTCGCCAATATATATAAAATATATATATAGCGCGATATTTGTACTAACTATACCAAAAATCGACATTCACTTACAGCATCTATTAAAAATGTTGTAAAATTATTCAGAGTTCTGAAACAAAAGTCAACTGCAACATAAATTTACTGTAGCTCTTTCGGTCTATATCTCCATTTCTCTCTCTTTGCTCTAGCCAATGTCATGTACACAAAAAGAAAAATAATAATAATAAAAGCAATGCTACAAGTTAATGAAGTGCACACAAAGCATTGACTTTGTCTTTTGGCCTCATTTTAAAGACTCATTGTCAGCATTGACAGTTGCTGTTGCAGTTGTTACTCATGTTGATGATGGAGTTTGAGTTGCGATTGTTTCATAGAAAGTTATAAGCTTTAATTATAACTAGGCTTAGTGCTCAAGAAACCAAGCCAACAATTCCAAATAAACAATGCAACTGCATGGCATGCATGGCGATGCATGGCAAAACTCAAATTATAATGAAGGTGGGGGTGGGAGTTAAGAGCAGGCTAAACTCAAGTGGTCAATAATGCAGAAGAGCGAACAGGCAAAAGACTTCAGGGGGACACCCTCCTTACAATTTCAGTTGTGCAATTGCAAAAAGCATATCAGAAGCGCACTGTGGAGCTTAAACAAGAAGACGCGAGGCAGGCAACTGTTAGTTAGTAAACAGTGGAAGGGGCAACTGAAGAACGGCCGCCCTGAAGCGACCAAGAGACATTTTGTACAACATTTAAATGGGCAGCTAGTGGAACACAAGTCCTAGTAGGTAAAAAAAAAAAATAAAATAACCAAGCTAAGACCACACAGCGACTCAAACAGAGCAAGCAGAAGGAAGTCGGGCACACAACATGCAACAACAACAACAACAACATTTTTTAACGACATTTATAGAATCAGGCAAAAAAAAAAAAGAAAGAAGAAACTTCAGTGAGGAGTGGGGGAATTCCTAAGCACAACGTGGCTGATTCTTTTTTCTACATAAAAGAATTTGTTCTCCCTTTTTGCAATTTCCAGCTTGTTTTATTATTATGATTATTATGATTATTATTATTATTTTGAAAAGTCTCTTTGGCAAGTCGCTTGAAGCGCTTTTCAGTGTTTCTCTTCTATGAAGTTGACAAGTAGTACAACTAGTTGAACAGCCGCTCATTCAGTCAGTCAGCCAGTCAGCCAGTCAGTCAGTCACTCAGTCAATCAGTCAATTAGGCAGAGGGGGTTGGGGGGGTTGTAAGAAGAATGTGAAGAGCGCTTGTCTAACGACAGCTGTCGCAAGATAGATTGTAGTCTTTAACAGCTTTTAAAAACAGGTCAAAACTAAATATGCAGAGGAAGAGCGTGTTAACGTTAAAAATGGTTAGAGCAGATGATAGTATTTACAGTTTTTGACGTTTAAGGTAATAATCAACTTGGAAAGTTGACCATGAGCATGAAAATACGTCAATGGATAACGGACGGGGAGGGGTGTTAGCGGTGTTAGAGAAAACATAAGCATAAGCATGAGTACTTAAGCTCTATTACAAATGAATGCAAAGTATTGTTCAATTCCGTTTTGAGATACATTTTCTTTAATCATTTGCTTTGTTTATTTAAACTGCCGAGTAGTTAATCTGATTTGAATGACAAGTTAAACATTTCTGTATATTGTGGGTAATTGTGCAACAAAATATTTCCCTTATTTGCAGTATCATAAATCAGTCAACAAATCGTATGTGAATTTTGAGTTTGTTTTATGAGTTGTGCGCAATCATGAAAGTTTTTATCATCAACATCATATTTAATAAATAAATAATAAAGGCCGCTATGCTATAAGCTCTTTAAGCTGTATTGTTCAATTTGTAGCAACACTTTTGCAGTGTAAAATAATAATAAATGTCTAGTTGCTGGAAAAGATGCTTAAGGTTCTATCTGCTTTTTAATCACACTTCATATATCTGTTTCATAATCAATTCTCTCTCTCGCTCGTTCTCTCTTTCTTTCCCTCTCTCTCTCTCTCTCTGTCTCACTTTCTCTCTTTCTCTATAGGTAATAGACTGCTCTCATTAAATGAAAACCGATATCTCGTTTGGAGCAAAGGCATTTCGCAGTCACAGCAACGCATCGATAACAGGTCACAATTCTCTAGCTTGTCACAATTCCCAGTGCAACGTTACGGGGCACTTAACAAATGTGAGTTTAGAATGTCTGTGTGTGTGTGTGTGTGTGTGTGTTAGTCTGTATATATGTAACTTGAGCAGCATTCGAAGCACACATAACGTATACGTAATGCATCACACAGATAGTGAGAGAGAGAGAGAGACGGTGCAGGGAGACAGGTAGAAGCTGCAGTTAAGCACATTGTTCTGGTTACAGTTACAGCATAAGCTGCTCAAAACAACACACACACACACAAGTACAGCACCCACATTTAACAATTTGTAAACAAATATTTGGCCAATTTAATTCTGTCTGCAGCTATGCAAGCTCCTTCTGGCCAATTTTACACCATTAATTAATCACTTAAAACTTAAGTAATTTACTTCACATCACTTCCAAAGAATACGCCACACAATCTATTTATGTTTACACTGTACACATTTTGTTTTTGCTTAATTTCCACTATATCCAATAGTTCCCATAGGAACAATCGGTCGGAAGACCTTTTTGTGAACACTTGTTTTAGTTAACAAGATTTTCTAATTAAATTCTCTAATAACGTATGTTAAGAATTTATTAAAATATTATCGCGATCATACTACTATATCCTATAGCAAAAATCTATCGAAAAAGAGCTTCTGTTATTTTTCTTTGTACTTACAAAGATGTTTACAACTTTATATCTGATAGCTCCCCTAGTATATGCAAAGATGCAGTCTTAAGTTAAAAATTGTAGCAACTTATCGCCAAATATTTTACGAATTTCTGCCTTAAAAATATGTTAGTCTGGCCCAGTGTGCATTAAGTCTCAAAATCCTTGAATAAGCACCTATTGCTCTCTCACTCACTGATTCAACAACCAATTATCTCTGTCTCTGTTTGCAGGTGCCATTAATGCTTTTGTCTTTGTTGCAGCTTAATGAGCTGAATGTGTGTCTCCCTCTATCTCTCTCTCTCTCTGTCAGTCGCTCTCTCTTTCAGTCGCTCTCACTATCTGAGCTGTGTGAGCTGTTACTTTATGGCAGGCAGGCAGCAACCGCATTTTGAATGCATTTTGCAAGCGCATAAATCACTCAATTGGAAAATGCACACAGACCAAACAGAAAACTTCCTCTTCTTTTTTTATACCAACCCGCACCCAGCACATACCCTACGCCCCCCTTCAGAGGTATAATTCATAAGCTGCTTAAGCCGCTGGTCATAAATTTAGTGCACACACATTAATTAGGCCGCCTGCCACATCCCTAAAGACACTCCTTTACCTATCCCATTGCTTTTCCCTCTCTTCTAGCAAACAGCAAGCAGCACACCTTCAACTCTTCCTCCTCAAATGCTCCTTCCCCCACAGGCAAAACACACAACTCTTCTAATAGAGTACGCCTTGGCTTCGGGTTCTGCTTGTTGCTGGTTGCATCGCAGCCAAATGAGTAATGGTTGCTCATTAGTCTTGGACCAGGGACTGGGGAACCTAGCTCGTAAATAGCACTACGCCAAATAGACTGGCAAAAACAAAAAGAAAGCAAAAAAAAAAACAGGGCCCTAAGTTAAACAGGTAACATGCTTCAAGCCAACCCCAATTCAATTCCAATTCCAGATCAACCTTTTCTTTTTTTCCAAGTTGTTTATAATCAAAAAAGTGTGCAACAATTACAGCTTGGGCGATATCTGGAGTATATAAGTTGTATAAAAGAAAATTTGGCATATAATCAATCAAATTGTCAATCAATCAATCAATGCAAACTAACAGCAACAACAATATCAACAAAAACTCAAGACAAAAACAAAAGCACACGCAATCAATGTGAAAATGCTTGAAAACGAAATTGAAATGGACAACAAAATTGGTGGGACAATAGTGTTGTGCTGGGCTGGGCTACGTTGAGGCTCATGGGGTATTCTATTTGGCCAAAAGGCGAATGTGACAAGGGAAAATAACAACAACAAAAGAGGAAACAATGATCGGAAATAATTAGAAATATATACGGGCGGGCACAAGAATTACTGGCTCAAAACAAATAAATTTAAATTGAAATCGAATTCAAAAGTGTTGTGGAAAAATTGAAGCCAGAATTTCATTTGCAAAGCAAATCAAGTACATTTTGTTTAAACGCAAATCTTACAAAAACATGATTTGAAAAGTTTAAAGTACTTAATATTTATGTTATTTAAAATTGAACTCGATAAATTGCAAGCAAATAAATAATTCAATGGTACACAGAAAGAAAGCCAAAGTCTATCAATAAAAGTTTTTTTTTATTGCATTGCAAATTAACAAATTCGTGGTTATTCCCATTATTTACTTGGTCTTACTTCATTAAAAAAATATATATATATATTTATATATAAATATTATACTTTATTCCGTATATATATTCATATATGTATATATTTAATTTTTAATCATGTTTTTTGCTCAAACCCCCATAAATTATTACACGCATTTCTTGAAATTACATTTCACTTCAAGAATATCTCACTTCATGATCAACAAGTAACAACAAAAACCTTTATGTGCTTGAACAGCATCTTGCTAGACCCCAAACAACTTTACAGCTCGTCAAAAGGAACTAAAATCAACACACAGAAAATGTGTTTTTTCCCATTGCGCATAAGTCACAATTATGTGACAAAGTTCTTATCGAGCCTATAAGTAAAATAAAGAACAAAGAAAAAAAAAACACTAGGGTAATTTTTTTAATATTTTACTTATCACACTTTGTGGTATTATTTTAGTTGAAAAAATCACACATTTCTATTTGATTGATACAAAATAATCACAATTTAGTGTTGGTTAAATTTCAAATCTGATTTATATATTTTTGTTTAATATAAATTTAATTATTTTGGGAACACTTACAATATGCTCCTTAAGCTCTTTGCGTATGGGTCCCAGCCACTGGTGTAATCCAATATACCGTTTTTGCACCATTTTTAGGGCAGGGGCGCCCTGGGCGTAGGGGCCGCCCAGTAAAGCGCTAGCGGTTTCCAGAACCACCATTTTGTTGTAATCGCTTGTTGTGCCGATTATGAAGTTATTTATTTGTTGTTGTTGTTGTAGTTATTGTTGCTTTTGCACCGATCACAAACACATACACAGCGACACACACGCACAATCTTCCCGTTGTATTTTATCCGGGCTGCTGATAAGCTCGCTATAGCCCCTATTCTATATAATATTAATATATTTTTTATATATTATATTTTATTTCCTTTCCTGTATATTTGCGTGCAGAACGGCAAAATATAAAAAAAATTCTTTTTCTGTTTTTTTTTGTTATCAAATTTGTGTTGGATATAAAGAAATGTTGGAACTTTGGTTTCTGATTGCTGGAATTGCGTTTTTCTTTTTTATTGTAATATGATTAACATTATATATATATATATATATATATGTATATATATATATATAAATATATTATGTGTATAAATATATCTGGTCAAAAAACTGTTGATTCAGCTTGAGGGCAGAGTGAAATTTTGTATTAGCTACTCGGTTTTTTCGGATTTTGGAACGCGTTTCAATTAAATTTAAGCCGCACTCGTCAGACGTGCCTCGCTGGCCGCAAGTGCGATATGTGACACCCGATGCGATGATGCTCCAGATGATATATGCAACTGTATACATATATATAAATATACATATATATATATATATACACATAAATGTAAGCCGCTACTTTAATCCTCAGACGACGATGTTAACGTTTAACGGCAAGATGTTGTTTTCAATTCACGTTTTAATGGGGAGGGGGAAATCCTTTAAATCATTTAAATGACACGCACTCAATATCTTTCTCCTTTTGCTTTTGATTTATTCTTCTTTTTGTTATAAATATTTTGTGCTTTATTGTTACAAGAAATTGCTAATTGTGTTGTGCAATATTGAATATATTATATTAGTAATGCACTTTTGGACCACTTCAAAATATTTTAGCATAAATTGCACAAATATGATAATAATACAATAATAATAATAATAATTATATTAATAACACGACGACGATATTTGTCTAATTTTCACGACAATAAGTTTGGTTTAACGGACAAAACGGGTACGGGCACGAGTACGAAACGGAAACGGCAGAACGAACCGCAGTGTTCAAAGTTCCATCGCGAACTGATTTGTAGCCTGCGATACGAGTTGTGCCGAACCAACAGAAACGACTGCCGTAGCAGCGTACGAACGAATGAGTGACGAGGAGAGTTCGTCGTCGCACGAATGCAGCGTCAACGAAGCGGCCAATCTGTCACAGTGGTCGCAATGCGCTTAATCACCTAATCAAAATGAACAGTTTGTACGAAGCGGTGACAATAAAGTACACTAAGCGAAGAATTTAACTAAAATATGTAAAGAAATTACATATGGTAGATACACAATAAACAACTATTTGAAATGGTTAAATTTAAAAATTTCGTTACGCAATATATAAACTCCAATACTTTTGCGCCACTGTGTGGCGCTGTTGAGTCAAAGAGAGCGAGAGAGTGCGACTTGTGTAGACTTTACTCAGCGCATACAAAAAACACTTGTTGACGTTCTACGGAGGCGGCAGCGGCAGTAGCAGCAAAGCCGAGCACACCCCAAAAGCAACCAGTAAGTGAGTAAGTGTGGAGAGAGCGCGAGAAAACTGTTGCGCCCATTTGCTCTTATACTCTTATACTAGAGCGCCGCACGGCATTGCCAGCTGTGTGCAAAGAAAGCGCAGTTATCTTTTGTAGAACATCTCTCTGATTTTATGCATTCAATGGCCATTGGAAGTTTTCTAATTCTCTTTGAATGCAATACGGTCGCATATGTTTATGTATGGGTGTGTGTATGTATTTGTGTCTGTGTGGGTCTGTCAGGCTGCAAGGCGCTTTGCTCGCTAAAAGTTAACAGGTTGCCACCTTCAAAAATGTTCAGTTTGAAAATAGGCAAGCGAAATTTCAAAAGAAAATAGAGCTGAGATAAAGACAAAGAGAACTGAATAAGCTGCTGATTAGAATGATTAGAATAATAAAAGTACAAATGGAAATTGTATGCATCAAGTTTACTTGGAATCAATCTTTACGTGAATAATCTCCGAACTTTGGATGTAAAATTAAATCAAGCTTAAATTTTGGCTCAGAAAACATAAAAATTGCTGACTAAAGCATAGTTTTTATAACAAATTACATTCCTATCGAACAAAGGCTTTTTCTTATATGCTTAGTTTAATAAGTATTCTGCTCAAAACTTAACATTTTAGTTGAAGTAATCTTAAGTTATTTTTGTAGCTTGCGAAAAAATAACGAAAATTATAAATATGCCACATGCTAATCTGCTTGACTCCTTCTCTATTATTATTACTATACTCTGTGCATATTACGAAAAATTAATCATTACTTTGTCCATTATTAAATTGTCTGGCAACCGATGATGATGATGATGATCAAGCAGAACATTTATTACAATTTGGTTAATCCATTAATTATAGAGCAACTAGACGACAAGTCCGCGCACGCCTACGATAATTTTAATGACGATAGCCAAATAAAACTAAAACGAAACCTAAGACACACTCAAATATACACTTTAATACATACTCACACACACACTAGGAAAAAATGATGGTATGATTATTATTAGGTAACGTTGAACCCATGCCGAGTTTGTTGACTTCTGCAACAAAGTGTGACTAAACAAATTAAGCCGAGAACTAGGCGGGCAACAAAAAAAAAAATACAAAAAAAATGATAAATTAAGAAACAAAAAACGAGAGCACAGAACGAGAGCTGAAAACACTTATAAGGCACCAAAATGCGCAGTCTCAACAACAACAACAACAACAACAACAAGGCGTTAAATTACATATTAGGTCTGCTGGACTTTACCTGGCTCCGTATCGGAACAGTGTCAAAAGAAGACATATAATAATAATAACAGAAGAATAAGAAGAAGATCGATTTCATGCACGAGAACGTGAAATTGAAAGAGGCTGCTGCTTGAGAGAGCTGGGAAATTGCATGTGCATGATGGAAAATCATCATAAGCGGCATCAACAGCAACAGCAGCAACAAAACATTAACAACATCATCAACAAGAATGTATTACAGGAAAGAGACAATGAGAGTTCACTAACTTCTAACGGTAACTCAAGCTCAAAGCGTACGCTTGCTCAACAAGTTGCCATAAGCATGTTGCCGCAACATTGCATCAGTAATTAATTCTGCCGTTGCTGCTGCTCACGTGTTGCTATGGTCTGTGTATGTGTGTGTGTGTGTGTCTGTGTTTTGTTTTTAGCGCACAAGTTCAATGCACGGCAATCACACATGAGAAATTAGCACAAAAGCAAAAACAACAACAACAACATATCCAAAGCCTTAGCTACTTCGGAGCTTATGCAAACTAAGATAGCGCAAAACAGAAGAAAAGAGAGTGAGCGAGCAGGCGCTGCTGCTGCTGCTGTTTTTACTCTCTTAGCTCACCTCGACAATGACATTCAAAAAAGCAGCAAGTCAAGCTTAGAGACACGAGAGCTAAACCGCAGTCCATCTCGCTCCAACTCACTGTTGCTGCTTAAGCCAGGCAAATGTGTTCCCGTCAAACAGCTTTGAGTTCGTTCACCGCACGCGACGAAACAAAACAGCAACAACGATGTTCGCAAAGACCGTTCTCAAATTTAAGTGTGTGTGTATGTGTGTGTTTGTCTGTGTGTGTGCTTGGCCTAAAATTTTTATTCTGAGCCGACCGCGACCTGCCTAACTGCACAACAAGTTTGACTCTGGCAAAGACAAAGAGAGAAACAAAGAGAGTTGGGTGCGGGCAAGGGGCAGACAGAGAGCGAAAATGAAAGAGACAGATGCTTGCGACGATCGTTAAAGTTGATGTTAATCTCGTTGCAGGCAGAGAGCGACTCGTTAGCAATGCTCTCCTTTACATGCAACAGCAGTCATTATGCCTAGTTGCTACTTTATTTTTTGTTTTTGTCCAACAACAGCGCCTGTTTAAATAAAAATTAAAATTAGTGCACATCTTTGTCAATTTGTTTTCAGCTCAATTAAATTTAATGTACCAGGTACAGTCGGAGCAACAGTGATTTTATCGATAACGATAAGTGCTGTATGCGGTGCAGATGCATTTTTTATACAATTTAATTTCCACATTTTTTTCTTTCTTTTTTTTTTTGTGCACAATTTCAATTCGCTTTTGCAAAACAGCTGTGAAGTGCTTAACCAGACATGAGGCAATGAAGTTTCAAGTGTGTGTGTGTGTGTGTGAAGGACTGTCATAGTGTGAGTGCGTTCGTGTGAGAATTTGTACAAGTACGCAGATCTGACGCAGGGTTGCCAAGCACTTGAATGATGCTGTCATGCACGTTGCATTAAACTATTTTTTAAACTCGTTATACATAACACACTTGTGCTGCGAATTTAAATGCAATGTTATTGAGCGATTCGGCTTGGCTGGTGTTTGCGATACCCTAGAAAGGTGTCTCTCTGCAAATATGTTTAATCTGATTAACATATTATGATTATTTTATTTCTATGTTTAATTTTCCCTCTTACTGATCCTAATTTAGTCAAAATTCGATTTCACTTCGCCATGCCAATCAATTTACAGTACTCTGCTAATCATATTAGACACAAATTCGTTAAATCCAATTATTTACTCCAATCTATTTCATAATTCTACACAATGAGTTTACTATTATTTATGGCGCATACATATTAATCGCTCATGTGGATTTCCCTGTTGCAATTACCATACCAGAGTTCTCAGCTACAACGTAAACATACACATGTTGTCTGGTTTTATTTGTTCTTTTCATCTCATACAACATCCAACACGTATCTAAATTGAATTTACAATAGTTGACAATGCCACCGCGCAACCTCACACCCTTACACACACTCACTCACACACACACACACACACACACTCTTGTGGAAAGTCAATTGATTCGAAGTATCCAGTGAACGAGAGGCCACCAATAGCAATTGCCAGCAATTTTCATTTCACTTCAGAGGGCACAAAAATGTGACGAAAATTAATTAAAAATCAATTTGAATTTGATTGTTGACTGAATCCTGCCCCAAACCAGCGCCCTCCCCCCTTAACTGCCCCTTCAGATCTTATACACTCGTTTACTATTTGTGTCTTTGTCGTTGAAAGTTAATTGACATTTGCACAATGTTTGTCATTTTTTTGTAGCTACCCCGTTCATTTTTTTTTAGCTCTTTTTTACAACGGTCTACAGACCAACGCATTGAATTTGAACTCCATCTGCAAATCGAATCAATATTTTGTTCCCTTTTATTTTTTGGTATTTGTTTATATTTTATTGTCTGATTTTTCAATTATGCACAAAACGTGGACGTTGATTCCATCTCTTGTCATCTGTGTGGTGTAAAAACAAATTTTTAATTGAATTATGCGCACAAGGCAAATAAATTCGTTAGCTCATTTCAATTTGCATCGATCGAATATTTATTTCATTTTCTTTATAATTTCATTTATTGAATTGAATTAATTTGAAATTTGAGAAATGTTGCTTAAAATGTATATGGGAAATCGAGATATGCTGGTAACCCTACCGTACCGTATAAATGGAACATTTGTGTTGGGGCTGAAATTAGGGTTGCCAGCACACATGTAAAAACAATGATATTTTGCTAAAAATGTTGCCAATTGGAAAGCCGCCAGTAAATCCATGTGAACAATGCAAATTGATGAAATAAATGACAAGGCAAAAGAGTAAACACCAGATAAATACATAACGCAAACAACAACAATAACAGCGACAAGATGACAATGAAAAGTCGCGTCTCAATGAAAAACCTTTTTTTGTATTTTTTGCCTCAACTCAATTTCAGTTGACACACAAAAAAACTGTGTCAACAACAACGCGACGAGAATATTTAAATTAAAGAAAGACATTACCAGTGGCAAAAAAAAAAATAAATAAGAAATCTGAAGCAACAAAAGAAGATGCCACACCTCAAGATCGTTCCTACGTGTGTAAAGTAAAATTAATATTTGAATACAATTACGATTCATAAATTAAATTTTTGGAATTTACACTTCATAACTTTATGAGTAGGTTAATTAAAGAAATCCAATCCCAACAAGATTATAATTCATAAACATACTATTATATAATTTATATAGCAGAGAACTTTAAAGCTCGACAGAGATATGCTCAATATTATATGGGAATTCCCAATCAAAATCCACTTCTATAGAAGAGTGAGCTCTAAAAGTTTTTCAGAAACACTTTCAATTTTATAGGGGTATTCACTAGTACGTACCCACCCAATCAGAGATAAACTCTTTGAGCTAAGCTTGCGAAGACTTCTTAAGATGAATCAACATAACGTACCTGCAAATAGATAGAAAAAGTATTACATTAATAACATATAAAAGTTGTATGTAAATCACTGAATGTATGTGGGAAAACTTCAAAGCACAACTCTTAAATTTACGCGCAGATCAAAGCGCTTAAGAGGTAAAAAAAAAAATAATAATATTAATAATATAAGAAGATAATTTGAAGTGAGTGAAAACCACAGTAAAGCAAAAAAAAGTGTACGCAAGCTAACTTCTGTGCTTCTCCACCTCTGGTTGTATCTTATTATTCTGTATTTTTGTTTGTTTATTCCAGCTGTACTTTAAGTTCATTAAAAATTACAACGCACTTAAAAATTTGCTCACTTATGCCTCATTTAACCAAATTAAAAGTAAACACGAGCCCAAATTGCCAGCGCAACGATTCGAAATTGCTAAAAGAAAATCACAGAGAACAATGAAAAGCTCTGTGTATAAGTGTCTGTATGTCTGTATGGGTGTGTGTGTGTATGGGTGTGTGTGTGTGTGTATGTGTGTGCGGATTTAATCAGCAAACGAAGACGGCACACAACCACAAAAAGTATGCAATGGCAAATTATGACAATGGGTAAACACAAAAGGCTGAAAGTGAAAGTGACACGCAAAACCCAACAATAATAATGTTCAAGATTATCAAGATACTGATGATGATGATGATGTTGACGATGATACAGATGCTGATAATGTTGATGGCAAGATAAATGATATAATACAAAAACAACAACAACAACAACAACAAAAAACATACACACACTAAGAGTGGAATATCTGGTGACAGCAGGCGTATCAATTGGTTGTTAAATGTCATGAATAAGTTGGCAGGAGTGGCTTTCTCTTTAACATTCTGATAAATTATAATTACTATTTTAATAAGATCTTCGAAGACCATAATTAATGGAAAATCTGATTCAAAATATGACTCATTGAATCTTAATCGATTACTAAAAGCAATACTATTTTGCTTTAATCCAATCTCCATCGGTGTAGGGGGGGCTTAGCTTAAGTGCGAGTTTCGTATCGAACTCTGCATTTAAATGTCATCAAGATCAAGATTAATTAAAATATTGTATGGACAGCATACTACCAAAAATAATTTATCCATTTATCAGAGTACGTGCATTATTAGATTCTGATTAGTAGCAAACAAGCTGAGAAACCTGCTGATGTCATCCAAGTGCCCGCAAACTGGACCGTAACAAACCATTGACCTCCACATTTGTGAAACGGCTGCCCACAAAAATTGTGCAAATCTTACACATTTAGGCGAGTCAACCAAAGTGTTTTCAAATATAGTCGACTACTAAGCATATATGCTAGAAATATATTTTTCTATACGACCTCTATATATTTGAGAGACACAGAACGGAATAAATAACTATACTAGACATTTATCCGATAAATACATTTTTATATATATCCTATTCATATTAAAACTTACTAATAGAGTATTGAAGAGTCACCATGTACAGTGGACAACTTGGTTCCGCCTTTTCTAAATATTATCTTAGCTAGGATGGACAGAGAATTTTGGCAAGACGGGGGGAGGGGGGGCTCCCTTCGACTTTAATAACTTTAAGCATCTACGGTCAATTTAGTTTTCATGGCAGATGCACAGAGGAAAGACAGTCAGCAGTAAGTAAACGACAAAGGAGTAAAATATAAACATACATACAAAAACACACACACACAACGAGACACAGACATACTAGCTAGCACACACACACACACACACACACACATACATACACACACATACACACAATGACCGAGTCACATGTCCTGTCAGCCAGGCGACAATTTGTGCAAGCATATGGACTGAGACAGAGCGAGGGAAAATAGGAAAAGGAAACTTGAAAGGAAAACTTGATTATAAAGCGATGACTTCACACATTGCCGAACGGACGAGCGGACAAAGGACGTATGACGTAGGACGCAGGACCTATAATTTTCATGCTGCTGCGCAAAAAGCGAATAAGAAGAGCAAAAAATAGATATATGTATAGAAAAAGGATAGCCACAGGACACAGATCCTACAACTGGGCATGGACATTGTGCAAACAGAGGCGTGTATTCTGCATGGGCGTTGTAATTTAATACTTTTCAAATATGTAGTTGTCTCTAACTGGCCATCCTTTCGCAATCTCCCTCTACCACCCAGAC
Organism: Drosophila setosimentum; assembly: GCA_035043505.1. NCBI lineage: Eukaryota > Metazoa > Arthropoda > Insecta > Diptera > Drosophilidae > Drosophila > Drosophila setosimentum. Next base: position 625,356 of record JAWNMY010000023.1, on the reverse strand, counting down.
CCCCCCCCCCCCTCCGCTCCATCCTTTCCCTTCCCTTCCCTTACACATCTCTTTCTGCTTGCGTGTGACTTTTGAGAAGAATTTTAATAGAATTGGTAAGCTGAGCTGAAGCCGAAGCTGATGTCCTGGTGCATGATTAGATGCCCAAAAGTAGGCAATGGAAATTTGAAAAATATGCTATTTGCCCACTCCCTCGTTAAGCAAGCATTTGTTGATGGAGCACCGATGTGGGTCATCTCAGCGTCCTTATGAATTGTTAAACCAGCCAAGCCAAATTGGCAAAAAGGAACAGTACTTAAGTCAACTGGCCACACAAGTTGCTAATGCATGCAGAGGCAATAAAGTATGGTAAATATGAGTCATTGTGAATATATAACCATATTATGGCTGTCAAATATCATAATTTTTAGCACATATGCTAGTTGTCTTCTATTTAAAACCGCTTAGTCAGTGAAACGCTTACAAAGCAAACATCGATAACAATCGTAAAATGAGTGCATAATCTATAATCCATTTACCGATGGGGTGAGTGAACACAACGTTTAGGAATACCACACAAGCTCATTGGTCAAATCGAACTATATCCGAGGCATTACACACGTTGAATTAATCAGCTAAAGCTAAGGAATAAATAAAAGTAGGTATTTTTCATTTCCGGAAGTATAAATAGTTCTCCACATTTTAATCACACTGCCCGCAGATACCATATTATATTATATTTAATGGAAAATCTGATTCAAAATATTGATCAATGAATCTTAAACGATTATTAAAAGCAATACTATTTTGCTCTAATTCAATTTCCATCGGTTAAGGGTTTAGCTTAAGTGCGAGTTTCATATCGAATTCTGCATTTAAATGTCATCAAAATCAAGATTAATTAAAATATTGTATGGACACCATACTACCTAAAATAATTTATCCATTTATCAGAGTACGTGCATTATTAGATTCTGATTAGTAGCAAACAAGCTGGGAAACCTGCTGATGTCATCGAAGGGTATTCTATATATAATTTATACAATAATTTTTATAATCTTGTAGTCATCGATTTGCATCGATATTCGCCAAACGGAGTTGTCAATAAAATAAAAAAAAACTTGATCGGCGTATGGTAATAGAATTTATATGACTTGATTTAAATAAGCTTCCATTGTCCCTGAGACCAGCAACATAAATATATATACTTTATGGAGTCGTAAATGCTTACTTTTGCCTGTGACATACTTTGTGCACTTTCATTAAGCCCTTATTCCCATTTTGATGTGTTCGGTGCATAAAAATCAACACTCTTATTACACTATTAAGAAACTAATTTCTAAACTACTCCCAGCACATGAAAACCCCCCCGTGAGGTAAGTTAAAAAGCATTGTTGCTTAATTCAGCAACGAAACAAAGTTCGTGCAATAATTAATTCCTACTACACAAAATTAAATTAACCGGGTCCCCAACACTTGAACACCTCCCCTTAATAATAGCTGTAATAGAAAACCAAAAACAAAAAGAAACCTGTAGAAATGTTGCGAAATTTATTGGGAAGGATGCGTTGGAGTGGTGCCACAGCTTTTAGCATACATATTAGAATAGAGTTTTACACGTAAACGTACTTCATTATTAACCCGGCGAGTGTGTCGCATGCACAAACATGACAAACTTCCCCAGAGAGACAAAAAAAAAAAAAAGGAAAAAAAAAAACAACAAAAAGAATCTCTTGCCTAGAGCAAAGAACCGAACGAGAGATATATAGATAGATATATAGAACGGTTGAGAGTTTGGGAGCGAGCAGAGAGCGAGAGAGAAAAAAATAAATACATTAAAATGCCAGCGGGTAAAATGAAGATACAAACAAACGCATTAATACGTGATGCCGAAACATTATTAGAAAATGTGTCTCGACGTTGGTTACTTGCCACAGCAGCAGCAGCAGCAGCAGTAACAGCAACGGGGCACTCAGTCGGGTAGGGGTAGGGGGTGTTGCTCGTAGTACGTGCGTCTACGTTGCAAGGGGGCAAAGATCTAAGGGGTCTACTGCCTCTGCTGCTGCTGCTGCTGCTGCTGATGCTGATGCTGCTGCTGATGCTGCTGTTGCCTGTGCAATATATTTTAGAATTTTTGCACTTGCAGGCGGCAGGGCAGCCGCGTTGCCAGTTTTGGGGTTCACGGTTTGGGTTTCTGGTTTTCCCAAGTTTGAGGGCTTTGGATGGGCCTTTCACAGTTTTCGGTTTTGGTTGTCGGTTTTGTATGCGCTGCCATTTGGCTGGCTTTGGCCGCTGTCATGTCTGCGCGTACTTTTAATATGAATTTAGTCCTTTAAGTCCTCGCCTGGCTGAGGCTGACTGGCTGCTTGCTTGACTCCGTCTGCTCGATAGCTTCAGCTCCACTTGCTGGTTGTCGTCTGACTGTGTGGCACAGCTTTGTTGCAGTTGGCGGCGGTTTGGCTTGGCGCACGTTTGTTCAATATGTCAATATTACATGGCGTTGGCCATTCCTGAGTGGCATTACATTCCTTGTGCGTCCTTTCGCAAAAAGGGATGCTTGTAAGTGACTTAATCAAATAACTTTGCATTCCCACTCCCCTTTCCCTACCACTGTACTCCTCCCCTCTGTCACTCTCTCTCTCTCTCTCTATTTCTCTCTCTTGCTGAGAAAACTCTTTTTTTTTCCAGTGCTTTGCTTTTGTTTTTTTTGCTTGCACTTTGCAATTTTCTTTACGGCATGTTTTGTGCACCATTAAACATGGACTTTACTTTTGGCTTTTTCACTTTATCTATGCTTCCTCCTTTGCTTTGCTTTATTTTTTTTATATTCTTTTTTTGTTGTTTTCTTTTCTTTTTTTTTTTTTGGCAAATTGTCACCCTTTGTTTTTACTGGCAAGCGACACGTAGCAACCGACATGACATTAACTAGAATTCGAGACCGTGAGAGTGTGCGACAAGTTAGTTGTGTTTAAGAATGTTTCTGGTTTGGCCAGCATTAGTTGTCAGCTCGTAATGGAGATTGAGACGTTTAAGGAATGCAACGTAAAGCAGCTGGGCAAAATGAAACGATCTCCTGATAGAACAGAACGGCAGCAAAGTGATCCAAATATGTTAATGATAATTTCAATTTCAAGTTTTTGGCTAATCTTATTTTAGTTTTTGTGTCTGACGATACCATTTTTGTTTTCTTTAAATATTTGTAGACAAATTGATGTACAGATACACATATAATTTATGAATAAAAATATTTATATATGTAAAGAGAGAGAGAGAGAGAGAGAGAGAGAGAGAGAGAGAGAGAGAGAGAGAATGTCATACAAATAATAGCACAGACATACAGATTTATCCGTTCAGTGAAATTTTCAAATAACTCACTTATCACCATCACAAAAAGTTACAATGATGAGAGCAACAGAATTTATGAGTACCCATTTCAAAGCCAGATCAGCAGCAAGTTCTAGCAAGTTTTGTGTTGCACATTAATTCACTTCTGCTGCTGCTGGTGGTGAACATTACAATATGAATTACCTGCCGCACAGGCTACCACAACAACAACCATCAGCAGCACAACAACAGCAACAACAACAACAACAACAACAAGAGCGATAACTAGAACAGCAGCAACAAGAGCAATCTAAACTGTGCAACGTGGAAAAATTCATCAAGCGCAAAATAACATTGCATACTTTATGGCGCATTATGAAAACACACGCGTTAACATCCGAGCTGTGGCAAGGGGATGAGGGGTAGGTGGGGTTTGGTTCATGTTGGTTACATAGGGTGGTGGGGTTGCGTGAGTTGAGGGTTGATGGATACAGTTGAAAGATATGCGCAGAGAAATTTGCGCCACATTTGCACAAAAACGTTTTAGAAAATGTGCGCAACATAACAGTACCCCAGAGCCCCAACACCCGGATCCTCCCCCTCTTCAGTCAACAACTGCTTTAAACACGCAAACACACAAACACACACACACACACACACACACACACACACACACACATACATACATACACTTAAAACTATTAAAAATATGCAAAATATGAGCTGGCAGTTAGCCCAGGACAGTGCGACCCATCACTTATACAAATAGCGCTGATGAAGATAATGATGCTAAAAATTATAAAGATGACAATGATGATTATGATGATGACGTGTAGTCCTCCAAAGCGGAGGTCACTGAGCGAAAATGGAAGTCCCTTTGAAAAATGTTTAATTCAATTAGCAATCTTAACTTCAAATTGTACGAAAACTAAATTCGTAGTTATTATTATTAAAAAGACAGAATTAAATTGTATTTGCAGTGCCTTAAAAAGTATTGCATAAAGTAAGAACAAAAGACTTTGTTCAGTTTTTCATAATATATAATTTGCTGTTTTTGTCAAGTGTATTTTAGTTGATAGGACACGCAGCACACACACATACACACACACATACACACAAGCAACTCAACAGTTCTGGCGCCTGGCTGACGGCGCCTGACGTCCTTACTGCCCTTACCCCAAAAACATAGCCTGGTTCTGAATATTTCGCCATATGGCAACGTAATGATAATAAACTCCAAAAGATAAACTCGTATACAACAACAGCAATCGCAGTGACAGAGAGTGAGTAAAAGGAGCAACAGGCTGGCAGGAAGGGTTAGGATGGGGAATGGGAAGGGGTGGGGTGTCTGTTACAGTTCGTCGTCGCAACAGGGCCACAATTGTCGTCACTTTGTCGGCATCGGACAGCAACGTCAGAGACGTTGTCATTTTGTCTTATCTGCAGCAGCAGCAACACAAATCGCTGCGTGAAGGATGCGAACGCGAAGGAGAACGGTGAAAAGCGCAGGGAAACGAGAAGAGGCGAAGGGGAACGCGACTCAGCATTCTGTGATCTGATAGCAGCGATAGAGCCAGTTATTTTCTTTCAATTTGCAGTTGCAGCTGAACTGATGAAGATGCTGGCAATGAACCTGATGCAGCCAATTGGATAGACAAGAGGCGTAAAAGTGAGAGAAACAGGGAAAGAGAGAGAGAGAGAGAGAGAGAGAGAGAGAGACATAGAATAGGGAGTACGATGCAAGTGGCAGGAAGCGGTTTTAATTGTTGCAACTTTATATAACAATTATCGCATTGGTCAAAAACATTAAAAACAATCAGGAAAACATATTTTATACAATTTCAAAATTAACGAATAAGGGAACAACTAGCTTTTGTATTTAAAATAAACAATTACAATATTGATAAATATATTAAAGCAGTTTAAAACCATTGAATCAAACAAACTTCTCATATGTTATATGATTATTATGTTATATGTGATCTAAACTATAAAAGCTTTTGGATGGTTGGTCTTGTTTTACTTACTTTCTAATATATGACTTAAGAGCCTTATCAATGGTCTTCCAGAACTTGCTATATCATCCTGCAAATTCCCCGAAAACCCAATTGTAAAGTCTCACATCATTCTCATTTAATTTGTGACGACAGAAAGTCGCGTTATTCGAATACTCTCCTTCTATTACACCACCTACCCCTACCAATTCCACTGCTGTGCCCACGCTAAGAGCTGGAAGCAAGTCGCAAATGAAATTAAAAATGTGTCGCACAATCTCATTGCCATTTTGAAGTCAAATTATCCCCAACCCCCGCAGTTGATGCTCTCACACCCCCACTCCTCTCATCACCCCATGCGCTCTTCTGCTCTCTCCGTTTCTGATTGTTCTCATTTGATGGCCAAATCCATTGGCACGCCCAGCTTCAAATAGCCAGGCGGCAAATTAAGCGCAAGGCTGACGCTGACGTCGTCGCTTTTAGCCTTCCCTGGCCCCTCTCCTCATGCTCCTGCTGTTACCGACATATCCCCCATGCGTTATATATAATTGCATTTTTTAGCTTTAATGGAGCGTACAGAGCCCGGAACGGAACGGAATAGAACCGAACCAGACCTAACCGAAACGAGTCGAGCGGCTAACAGCGAACAGCTCACTGCGAATGTAATTCATTTGTAACGTCTGATGACCAGCTTAATGGGAAATATAGGATAGAGGAGAAGGGGTGAATGAGGTGTGGGTGACTGCTGTGTGCAACTGACAGTGTGACAGTGTGACAAAGGGACCAACTGACTAACGGTCTGCAGTGACTCGCACAGCTAAGATTTGTTGTCAATAGTTTTATAATTGTATTTGATATGATTTAGCAGAAAAATTCCTGGGGGAAATCTATTTGAGGTCGGGGAAGCGAAGAAAGTTTCAAATTGTGGGAAAGAACGGCAAAAGTTAATTATTGTTATGTACAATAAGGGAAAGAACCCCAAGGAGAAATGAAAATTGGCAACAATGCTACTTTTTCAGTTTGGAAAGCTATACCGATTTTTATATTTCATAATCAAAAATCATAATTTAGTATCTTAATCAGGCATTAAATACATTTTTATTATAAGTTGACAGCCCCTAATTAAATAGAACTGATCTTGGAAGAAAGTCAACATTGATTAGTTTTGAGTGATATTTTTTGACTGTGATTTAAATAAGCACTTGAGGCATTTTAAATGTGTTCTTATCTTATGCTATGCTAAGCAATTTGAACAGTTTATAAATATGAAAAATTAAAAATCAGTTGCCTTTGCGAAATACAAACCTGTTAGAAGCTAATGTGCATTCTTTCGGTTGACTGAATACACTCAGTGCTCAGTGCTTTTATCTTTACACACATTACGCTCCAACAACTAGTTCTATTCATGTGCAGCCTGCCCGGGGCGCATACCTCAACTTTAATTACAAAACTCTCTCTATGGTTATGCAGTCGAAAACCAACCTGATGCCAAAGAACTAAAACTAAGGTCAACATCATAGTGCCACCAAAAAGGCAGAGTGAAAATAGTAAAAAAAAAAAAATAATAAAGAAGAGAATCGTGTGTCTGTGATTGCGATTGTGACAGTGACATTGGTGGCTGCTGTGTCTGCATGGTCTGTGCCCCAACCCATCTCCCATCTACCGTTTGCTGTCTACTGTCTGCTCCGCTTTTGGGTAACATACACCAAACTGGCACTCACACAAATACGCATACATGTCTAACAATTTGTAAAAACAACACTCGACTTGAACTTTAAGTAAACAAGTAGCGAAAACTACATAAATGAGTTTGCTTAAAACTCGCAACACACAAAAAAAAAAACAAAAAAAAAAAGTTGGCGAGCGAACCAATCCAAAAAAGTCGCCGCCTCAGTGTGAATGACACAGCAGAGTCCCCAGTCAGCAGGGAAGGGAGCTGGGTACAGTTTGGCAGGGGAAAAGGTTTCGTGTCCAGACACATTCATGTTCTCACACTCAAGTAACTGGACATGATGTGAGAAGAGATGGAGATAGAGAAAGAGAGAGAGAGAGAGAGAGAGAGAGGCAGGCGCTGAGTGGGTTCTACTTTTATGCGGTGACACTTTGAGATCCCCAAGCTCCAGCGCACACCCCTCCCCCTCTGCACCTCTACCCCCTTTCTCACTAATATACTCTATACTCCAGCATAATATCAAAAAACTTTGCCGACAAACATATAAAAAAAATTACACAAGCGTGAAAAAAGAACAACTCCAAAGTACATAGAAAAATAAAAAGAGAGCAATGATGAGGTGTGAATGATGGTAATGGGGGGCGGGTGGTGGCGGAGGGTGGTGCACTGTGTGACCAAAGTAATGTGTAGTGAAGTGAAGTGACAAATCAAGAGATGATGATGAGCGTTGATTCACTCCAAAACTGGTTTCTATCCATGCAGACCCTTCTCTCCACCACCATAGTGGCAAGTTGCGTTCCAATTAATGTGAGCATTTTCACGCCATAATTTGATTGATGTGCTGCATAATTACAAATGTTGCCTATAAATATACCGCTTCTTTACACAATTTGTGCAGACTTTAGTGGCACTTCTTATCCAAGATCTAACGCGGCTCTGTTTGCAGCCATCATTAAAGAATTATCATAAAAAATTGTGAGATCATAAAACAAAATAAATAAGCAACACTTTGTCTACGTTTTAAAGGTCGACTTGTTACACACTGAACTTCAAAATGCGAAAAATGATTTCATGAAAGTTGCGCAAAAGTAAGCTATAAGCGGAATTTAGCATAGCTATAAACTAGAGACTTAAAATATACTTTTTATATCATTATTATTTCATCTCATCGGTAATTTAACTATTCCCTCTTTCCAAATATCGATATTAATTTGATTTCGATAGCAATAAATGAGTACAAAATATATCCTGACATATTATTGATAAACTGTGAAAGAAAAACTTAAAAAGTTCAAATGAGAAACACCGAAAACTACTATAACTAAGCTTACTTCTCATCTAAAAGCTTGGCTTTAGATCATTCTAGCTGGTATTATATGATTTTAAAATATATATTTGACTTCCAGGCCACAATTTGATAAAAATGACAATTGTATCTTCAACATTTCCAACATTTCAATAACCAACTTGCTTAATTAATTAAAATAGTTTAATTTTTTCCTATATATTCTAACCTTATTTCCAATTCAACATTTACTCTGCCATATCTGCCAAACAAGTTTGCCAAGTTAAATTTCCCCTTTTTGAATCTAGTGTATAATAATAAAAAAAAAAAACATTTTTGCCTCATTATGATATCGCTTTAAACTCATCTAAACTGACTTTTGTTGAGGGGCGAAGCCGAGTGGAAAATGTGCGGCGACGGAACATTGACGCGGCTCCTGAGCGTCAAATTTGATCAGCGACAGCTGCGGGGCTCTAATGGGTTAATGTTTAACCGTCGGCATTTATTGCGTTGTATGCAAATTCGCACGTGTTTCGTGGAAATGCCTCGGAAATAATAATGTCGCTGCCTATTAGGAACATGACGTGTTAATGTGGCAATCAGTGAATGACAGTTGCGAACAGGAATGCACAAAGCGAACAAATCAGAGTTGAAATTGTTGCCACGAAGTAAGTAATAAATAAAAGATTGGTTACTGAATGAAGTGATAAACATTTGACTGGATAAAGTTCGTGCACCAAAACAAATAAAAATAAAACCAAATTGAGATAATAAACATAAAATCAACAAGTATTTGCTTTAAAGTGAACGATTTTTTAAATAACTAATAGATTTTCTATCTAGCATCAATCTGTAACAGTTAAGAGCTTACAAATTGCTTTAGATTGCAAAACATTCTACCAGAGGTGTCTTTCGGTTTTATAATGGCTACATTCTTCGCTTTCATCCTCATCTACTACAACTATAATCCTCTCAAATCATTGATTTGTTCTCCCCATATAGTTTGCATATGAATGTAAATGATGCAATGACTGACGTAATCGGCATTATACTTTCACAATATTAATTCGTATTCTTCTTTTTATCTTTAGTATGAGGTCATAACAATACCATAATATAACGATGAGTATGTTGAGTTTAACAGTTTAACACTTTGGTAAACACATGGCAGCCGCAGGAGGGAGGGGGGGAGGGAAGGAGTACGACTTTTAGTATCATTAGTATAATTTCTATATGCGTTCTTTTGATAGATAAATTCATAAATTTCATATTATTAATTAAATTAATCAAATTCACATTAGCGGCACGCACAACAACCAACCCGACCCGGTTCGTTTGGGACACTCGAATCGAATCCAATCAACTTTGGGAAGTCATTAGAGGCCGGCCAAAACAAACAAGGGAGACGGCATAGGAAGGGGGCCCAAGTAGAGTGGATGGGTAAGGGGGTAAGGAAGACAGTCGCGTCATTTACTAAATTGTCTATGATTTCTTTATTCGTTCAATGAACTTGCCACAATAAATGGCAACAGGCGAATCAAAGCGATATTAATAATCGCCAATTAAAATGCTAATCGTATTTAATAGTTTCATTCTAAATCCGGAATGGATGGATGGGGAGAGGGAGACACAGACTGACAACTTGTGTGGCTTGGAAAAACAGAAGAAGAAAAAACAACTAAAACATTGGCCAATGACCCAAAAAGAAGAAAAGGAAAGACTTTGGCAGAGCTTATAGTAAAATCATATGGAAAACCAGAATAATAAGAGGAAACAAGGCAAAAGTCTTCGCAGCTGATATCATTTAAAGAATTCAAGCTTCTTCAAAGCTTCTTCTTAAGAAAAATATATATATAAAAGACAACCAGTCCCGAGATATACGAGTATTTCAATTTATTTATGGAGATCATGTCTGAATGGCTCTTTGGCATTGCAAATCTCAGGGGAGCCATGCTGCAAACCAGGAAGCTAGAAAAATAAGAACCAAATTCCGACTGGCTGGCTGACAGCAGTTGCAAGATCGCTTGGTAAAAGTTGCAGTTGAAATGGCAAAAATGGCAGCACAACAAATTGAGGTGAAAGTTGCACAAAGAACGAATAGAGAACGGCTCTTGCAAGATACAATTAAGTATCTAAAGAAACCGTTGCTAAAATATTTACAACATTTATAAATGTCAAGATATAACAGTTAAAAAGTTAATTTTTAAAACTTATAATGCAAGAGTAACACATGTTACAGAATATTATTTTCTATAAATATTCTATAACATTTCTATATAAGCCAAAAGATTTCTTCACTTTGTAGTCACAGAAAGAGAGAAAGAGAGAAAGAGAGCTGCAAAAATTAATAGATATCGATATGAATTATTCAAGTGCAAAGTTATGTTCCATTTTTCCAACTGCAAGTTTTTCCAGATTCTGCTGGAATTTTGCCCCTCTTATTGGCTATGGAAATGGTTTGCTAGAGAAAAAGTTGCACAGAAAGAAAGAAAGCAGAAAAGAAGAGAAACTGAAAATAGTTTGCAGAGCAAAGGTGTGCTACAAATGAGGCTGAGGAAAATACATCTTGTTAGTTTACAGTTAAATGATTATACGCAACGGTACTCTGTTAATGATGGCTAATAACTCGAGACCAGCAACGGCAACAACACAGTTGTATATGCCCAAAAAAAATCCGTACACATTCTCTCAATGGCCTGTTAGATAATTGGCAACGACAGCAACAACAACAACCACAAACGACAACAAAGGCGAGGCGAACAAACTTTTTGCCGCCGGACATGACAGAATAACAGCAGCAACAAATGTAATAAGAAATAACAACAACAACAACTACAACAAGAAGCAACAAGTACAATAACAAAAGCCACAAGTTGGCAAAGACAGGAAGCCATAGGAAACATAGGAAACATTGTCAGCTACACCCATCGTGACATCATCACAAAAATAAGCTAAACACTAAATCAGAAAGAGAGGCAATGCTCAACTATAATGTGCCCTCGGTAGTTATTCAAGATTGGCGGAGAACGCCAGAAAAACATGTATAATGTATTTTCTAGCACGTATACGAAGGCTAACTGCACGACTATGAAACACCCTGCGCAATCTGCTTAGCAACCTTTCTTAAGACAACGAATAAATCGAAAAGAAACTAAAACAAAGTACATATATAAATGATAACTCAAGAGCTTGTGTAGCACACCCACTGCTCAATTGTTTAGAGGGTATTCAAAACTATTCTACACAATTGTTGACTAAGCCGATGTCTAAGCTACAGTGCGCTGGACTTTCACGATTGCAGTTAAAGGGCGAATATAGCCAATGGAAAGACAAAAGAAAGAGAGAGAGAAAGAGAGAGAGAGAGAGAGAGAGAGCGAGATAGAGAGAGATAGAGCAAGATAGGGATAGAGAGACAGAGAGAGAGAGAGAGAAAGAGAGACTTAAGTGTAAGGCTTACACTGTAAGCAGCCAACTTGTCCAGCAAATGCCAATGACCCAAAGGCGTAACTGATGATGACCATTAACACTAATATTAAAACATTACGATGATGAGGCGCAATAGTTGTCTTTAAAATAATGGCTAAAACCAAATGCTACTATAAACAACTATTAAAACTAAACCCAGATGCGTAACGAAACAACAACAGAGCGAGAAGGACAGAGGGAGAGAGAGAGACAGCAACAAAGCTAAGGCAAAAAATAAAGCAAAAAAAAAGCAAGAAAAAAAAAAAACAATTGTATTAAGACAATAGCAAAGCCAAGCTTTACATGCTAGTACAGAAAGACACTCACACATGCACAGAGCGCACCGGAGACAAGACAATGACCCAGAGCAAAGAGAGAGGCAGCAGAGACAAAGACTACAAGTACGACTAGTAAGCGCACTTGAAAAAGAGTCATTAGCATGAGCTTGAACTAGTTGCTCAAGCAACATTTTCAATTCAGACAGAGAGAGAGAGAGAGAGAGAGAGAGAGAGAGAGAAAGAGAGACAGGAGAGCGTGATCAACGATTGCGCTGCTGCTTGTGCTGCCTAGGCCAAGGTCAGCTTTGCAACATGTTGACAACGTGCACTAACATATGCGTAGCGTGAGATGTTGCAATTGCTGATGTTGCCAACCTTAACACAACAGCAAATGTTGCGTGCAGCTTGCTGTCTTCCTTCCGTCTTATACCATCTGAGCTGAATGCTGTGTGGGAAACGTGCTGCAACAGCAAACTGGCATCTGTTTGGGGTCAAAAGTTGTACACGCAACATGCATCCATTTGTATATGTATAAAGAAAAACATGTTGCCTGGCAAACCACTCGAAATTACAGGTCAGCGTGAGGTAGGCAGCCAATCAGCACGAGTTGTTCGTAACTCAATAATCATTTTCAACACATTCTCGCTTTGGCCGCATCTTCTTAGAACTGAAGTTTACCATTACAGCAGTCCTTCTCCTTCTCCTTCTCTACTGTTCCTGCTCCCCTACTGCTCCCACCTATCCACACTCGGCAACAACAGCACTAATAATCATGACTTGTTAATCTTTATGCTGTTGCCTTCACACTCTCAGTACCAAAAGCACTGTTTGCATCTTCTGCTTTACACCTTTTCGCTCGTTCTTTTTCATCTTATACTTTATCTGCTGCGTGTCACGTCTGCTGGTAAGCTGCTTGCTCACTAAGTAAGAAAGAAAGAAAAATACCTAAAGCAGCAACAATCTAGAATTTAACGGTGGATATTCTGCTGCTTGTTGAAAACATCATTTTCACTCATTATTATTATTATTACTTTTTTTTATGCCATCATCATGGTATAAGTGCAAAAAGCCATTGAACGTTTAGTTTACATGCTGTTCCCTGAGTTTCTCTAAAGTCGATTCTTCGACTTGCTCACCTTTCATTACTATAGCAAGAGTCAGGCTATTTTTTAAGCATTTCTATCTGTTACTGTGCCATTCCCTTATTACGACCCTTCGCTTACATCCCCTTTCATTTCAATTGAAACGGTGTCTTTAAAGTTTGCCTTTATATTCCTTGTGGTTATCCTTGGCAAAAACACTTTCATTACATTTTGCTGTTGCCAACAAAAATAGCATGAAGGAAAACACCGGAAAGTACCAACCTTGGACAGACGTTTCCTTATCTTTGGTGTTGCCAGAAATGCGTCGCTTGCAGACACAACACCACTGAACACCACATCCCATTTTTTGCCCACCATTTTACTGTTTAGTGACTTGGAAAAGCGCATGAATTTTTTGTTTGTTTTTCATATATATCTATATATCTATATATATATATATATATATATATATATATATTTTGAATTTCTTGCATGTTTTTACGCCATTTTTTTGGCACTTAACCAAGATTAGGTAACTCAAAAAAAAAAAAGATTATACGCGTTTGCATTAAAAATTCGTTATGCCAATCAATGTTTAAAATAAATAATTCAGCTCTGCAGAAGATAATTGGAAGCATATGTTAAAAATTGTATTATTTCTATCCTATCGTCAATTTGCTGTCACTTCTATTGATTTGCTCTCATTTGTATTAGATATTTACAGACATTTCCATACAATGTTTCCAGAGTACACATAAAACTATGAAATTGTCATACTAATTGTATTAAATGAAATTTAATTATTATTATGAGCAATTAGAACTGGCACCAAACCAATTATTGTTATACAAATGACTTACTCCTGTTCTGGCTTGATTTTTCCTATTTCTCCTTGGACATATTAATGTACTCTCATTTTGCTCAACACGCATCCTTTATTTAATTTCTTGCAGTTCCTCATCTGCAATTCCATCACTGACCTTTCTCATTCTGACACGCATTATTATTGCTACACACTGCTGCCTTTGGCTTCTTCTTTTATTGCCATTCGCCAATGTTGTCAAGGTCTTTGGTGGTTTGGTCTGAGTCTGAGGCTGAGTAGGATTGTTGTTGCTCGGGGTTTATTCACTTTTATGGCATCCGATGCATTCGCAGAGCATGGCAGATGAGCGAATCGAAATGTAAGACTCAAGCAAACACACAGATGAGAAAAAAGAAAAACGTTACTTTGCAAATGAAATTGAAAACGTTACGCATGCGTTTTCAATGGCTTTGCATAGGGAATTGCTGAAGTTTAATTTTTCTTCTTCTTGTTTTTAAACTTGTCTGACAAAGCTATCGAATGACACAAAGCACAGAGAAATAATAAAAAAAAAAAAAAAAAAAAAGTGATGCACAGCGGATACGCGAGATGATTTGAACTGAAAATGGTTCGAAGGAAAATGGAAAATTGCATTCACCACAGTGCAGCTGCTGGAAACGTGAGGTGAAACAGCTGCCACTCCCCGCTAACTTCTGCTTCTCAACAAAAAAAAAAAATAAAGGAAATATGATCTGTGAGTAGTTTTTTGTTGCGTTTCTGTAGCTTTAACTGTATTTTCATTACCGCCTCGCGAGCCAATAAAAGTAGGAGACACCACAGCGGCGTTTGTCAGAAGTTGGCCAGAGTTGAAGGCAGACAAACGCGCCAGGATAAAAGGGAACCAGAGGATAAAGGAACGGTGGTATCAGGGAACGGCAGGATAAACGCATTGAAATGAAAGCACACATATCAATTGCAATTATGTGGATCGTTTGGGCCAGGCTGGAATACGACAAAGTAGCAGCAGCAAACAGCGGCGAAAGGTGCGTTTAAAAATAAATAAAGTTTTTAAAGAAACATTTTTCTTTGAAAAAAAATCAAAGAACAATCTCAAAAAATTGGTATGATTTCCATTCCAATACGAAAATAATGCTAAAAAATCATTTTATTGAAAAAAAAAACATTTTTTGCTAGATTCATATAGAAATGGAAATATGAAATTCGAGTTATGAGAACATTACTGAACGAAATCTTATAATGTATATGTATGTAATGTACTGTATATATGATTCAGAAAAATCCAACCGCACAAAATTCGATTATGTAAAGTTTAAAGGTAAAAGTATATTAACAATTTATATTCTTCATATAAATTATTTGATTCTTTAATGCCTTACGCATTTCCTGAGACTATTATAATAGCCCACTGCAGTTGTATTTATGTGCTGATTTTATTTACTTTTAACCAATAAATATTCGTTCTTGACGCTTTCCTTTTGAACAGGGTGCACATACGTCTGCACATGCCGGAAGTTGTGCGTCAGCACACGCATTTCCACAAGGTCTACAAGCAGTTGCCAATTGCAGTAACAGCCCCAGTACAGCACCCACCACATTCACAACCCCATTCACAATTAATGCCCGTGGGCAAGCCACATGTCTCGCTGCTCGGCTATACGACAACGGCAAGTGGCAGCGGTGGCATGTCACCCAGTCTGATGCAGCTAATGTCCACAGCTGCCATGCCCATGCCAATGCCAATGCCAATGGGGCCCAACTATGGACCCGCACTATTCGACAGCTACAATCAGCCTTTGGAGACCGGATTAAGGGAGACGACGAGTACAGTTAAGACGACTGATGGCAGTGCCAGCGGTTATCTTGGCACAGCGCCTGAAAGCAGCAGCTACAAGCAACGACAGTTGTTGCAACAGCTCTTTACGCCAAACTTAATGGCAGCCATAACAGCGGCCCAGAAGCAACGTGAGAAGTTGGTGGAGGAGGAGCAGCTGGACAACGGTACTGAACCACAACCGGAAACCGAACTGGAGCACAATGAGCTGCTCAATGGCAACTTTTTGGCCGCACTGCAGCGTGAATATTTCTCGAAATTTGGACGCAAACGCAAGAAGGTTAAGTTTGCGAGCAATACTCGCACCAAGAAAAGACCTCACAAGCAGCCGAAATATGTACAGCAAACCGAGGAGCAATTTGATGAGTATCAGGATGAGCCAGGCACTGAATATGAACAGACAGACGAGGACGAGCCCTACGAAGATCGACTTAATTTTTGGGGGGATCAATCTGATCGGCTGAATGATGCAAGGGGTTATGACAGTGCGGTGGCATTTAGTGGACAGAACAATGCCTTGAGTGTAGATGAGTTTATTAACAATGAGGTAAATGGCAATATCTATGCACCATTTTATAGCAACGGCAACACGATGTACGATGATGATTATGACGACACTACCACAAACAGCTCCTGGCAAGCATCTCCCACATTCAACACCCATCCGCGACCCACAAAAGCCACGCCTACTCGATTGCGAACACGACAACGGCGACCCGGTACGGCTATGCATACCGGCGGTTCCGGATACGGTAGCACTACGAAGCCAGGAAAGTTGCGTACCATCAAGTTGACAACGCGCAAGAAGCGAAAAAATTACATCAGAGCAAATAGATATCGCCTATAAGTGTAAGATTTGTTCAAACCTAAGTATTTTTCTAGTTATTAGCGATTAAAATACTTCTTTTTTTTTGAGTCACTCTGCATTTAGATCTGGCATCTAATATCAAACTTAGAGTAGTATTTAAATTTACATAAATATGAAATGTTTTAAAGTTTTCTACTAAAGATCTATTATACATTATAAAATTGTTTATTCAATGGCCAAAGTTGAAAGTATTGTTCATTTGATGCTAACTTGCTGCCAGATTTTTTTACTACAGAGTTGCGATTTTGTTTTAAAATAAAAAGCTAACAATTTATTTTGCCAGACATCTTTCTGATATGCATAGAAAATGTTGAAAATAAATATTTCTGGGCCTGACAGAATTCTCATTTAAGGACGACAAAAAATTCAGCTCACCCCGAATTTAAGAGCTATCTCACGGATGGATTAGTTGTGATAAACAGTTTCAATTTTCGTATTATGGCCATTCACGAGGACTTACCTGCAAATAGATAAAAGATATAGACAAAAGTTAGTCAAGTAAAAAAGGTTATGTCACAGACAGACAGACAAAGCACTTAAATAACGATAGTAATTACAACAAAAAAAAAAAACAAAAACCAAAAAACAATTTCATGATGCCGTTTTCATCTAGTGTCCATAGACTGTTAGGCAAGCCCCAAAATTGCTCATCCAAAACAAATAGCATATTCTATTAGCACACAAAGGCAAAACAATAAACGGAAAACCTCCCCGGAAAGAAAGAAGACCCACAATCCTCTCAGTAACATTGGATATACAAAGGATACCCGCCGAACCCCCAATTTTCTTGGGAAATAAAGTATACGATTAAATGTGCAAAGCGATAGAGGGAGACACTTATTCGTAGAAGGAGTGGGAGTAACAAAGACAGAGAGAGGGCGAGCAAATAATAAGTACAAATGCTAATAAAATTCAATTAAAGGCCACAAAATTACAATAAAAGTGGCTGGGAAACTAACTCTCGAAGGGTCTCTGGTCGTGTTTCCTGGACAGGTTCTGAATGCCCTAGCAATGGATGTGGGTGTGTGTCCATTGAGGGCGGGTGTCACATGAAAAGTCAAAATTAACGACTCATTTGGGCAAATTGAAGACATAAACTACAAAGCCGAATGCCAGACGTTGGCCACCACCACAAGCAAGACTAGAATCAGAACCAAGTATTCAGGACCCAGAACCAAGAGCCCAAGCCCAAAACTCCAAGCGCTGACGTCACTCTACTGTACACAGCAGCCAAAATATAAATTACGCAAAAATTCCAAGTGAGTGACAGAGCAACAGAGAACTGTACGACGAGGGAGGGTTGGGGGCGCCCTGTAGGAGTTGGCAGCCTACATGGAAGTCGGAGGCGGGAGGCGGTTGGAGTTGAGCTGGCGCTTATGTTTATGTCCTCGGGCTCATCCTTTCTTTTCGTTTTTGGCAATAATTTTATTTCATTTTGCTTTGGTCATAAACAAAAAAATGTGACACAAAACACAGCGAGAAAAATTCACTTCCCTCTCACAATTCCCACAGAGCCCCCCCCCCCCCCCCCCCCCCACACACACACACACATAACCATCCTTCCCACACGCCTTCCCTTGTGCGAAACATTTGCCGCATACTTTCAGGCGAAATTAAAAGCATGCAAGATTTTCATTTCCACAAATGTGTGAGAGAAGTGATGGAGAAGAGAACGGAGCGGAGAAGCGTGGCATATGGCAAGGCGACACATAAAGTGTTGATGTGTCAGCCATATGACATTTATTGTTTAGGGGAAGAATTTTTGCTCTGTGCTCCAAATGCAGACGTTTATTATGACCGCCAGATGGCGTCAACGTGCCGCAACAGCAGTCAACAAGTGGCAGTTACAAGTGTACGGCGGGAGACTCAGGGACGAAGAGAGTGAGTGAGAATAAAAGCGGCAATGGTGATCAGGGGTAAGTGGGTGGCTGCTGACCCATTTTCATCTCTGTGCCGCATCTATTTTGATTTACAACGAAAATTAGAATTTTCAAAATAAATATACATATAATATATTCATACTCATTGATCTATGGCTATTTTATATATGGTAATTATCATTATAATTAAATAATGATTATGAAAATGTTGCTGAATTTCAATCGTTAAAATTTTGGTTAACGGTTCTGGGTACGTTTCTGGTTCCGGTTTCGTGTTTAGAAAAATAAATCTTAGCTCACAAAATGCATATTCAGTTATATTTCACATATTACACAATCTGCACAGATGCGCTGCCATGCGATACAAGTAAATGTAAGGAAACATTTTCAATAAAAGATATCACACTGATACATACAGAAATGTGCTGTTAAATGTGTGTGACGCATTTATCGGATGATGCTCAACACAATTTGCCACTGTTTAATGAAAGGGACATAAAATGTGAAGCATTACGGATGGATGAGCGATGACACGAACCCATCAATGGACACTGAAAACCCATTTCGGGTTTTTATCACCAACAACTTTATCAGCGCCATAAAAGTTTGAATAACAGTAAATATAAATATATACATATATATATATATATATATATATATATATATATATATATATATATATATAATATATAATATATAATATATATATATAATATATATATATAATATATATATATAATATAATATATAATTATATATATTTAATTTCATGTTTACGAATTACAAAATTAATTTTCCGGTTCAGCTGGTGGCTCTTTCCACTGGGAACAATAAATGGAATGAATAAATAAATATAATATTACCACTGCAATTTCAGCTCAACGCAAATCATTTGTCATTTAATGGAATGGGGCGTGGGGGGAGTGGGAGAGGAGAGGGGGCGAAATAGAATCTACAACATCCATGTCTCATTTTGGTATAAATGACTACAAAATGCCAGCGACTGCTGTTGCTGTTGCTGATGGCATAAAAATGCAACGACAAACAATTCATTAATTTAATTAATTTGTGGCAATTAAATGGCTGCTGCTGGGGCGGTTGTTATAAGAGGAAGAATAGTGACTGCTGCCACATGGGGCAACTACAGAAGCCGCACAGTCATCATCAACTCAACGCTCCGGTCATTACTTATACGCATGCATATATCTTCCCAGTCCCTCTCTCTCTCTTTCTCTCTCCTTCTCTCATTTTCGACCTGGTCATCATCATGGGGGTTCGGGGACCCATCAATCCCCTCAGGACATTATGAACAACGCCCCCGCATATTGTTGCGTCTGTTGCTGCTCCACTAAAATGGGTTAAGTGTGTTTCATGTCCGTTTCGTAGCACAGATAACGACAAGTATCGTCCCATTGTTCAAGGTGTTGAAATGTGGCACTTAGCCAAGGGGCAGATCCAACACAACATTTATTTACCATGTGTATTACAAAAGGGAGGATAGTGTGGCATATGTATTTGTATGTATAATAGAGCAAACAAGCGAAAGACCAACAACACACACTTCAGATACTCTTATTAATTGCTTGTCATCGTCTCGCTGACAAACAACATAATGATTCAGCTCTAAATGGTTAGAAACGGGAATGACGATAAGAAAAAAACTGATTAAAGAGCGGTTGAAAGCACTTTTAGAGAAATATATAATGATTGGTGATATCATTTGGAAATATAAAATTTTGATCGCCACTTGAAGTTGTCATGGTGAAGGGGTTTCAGATCCACTTTCCTTACAGAATTCATTTCTTATCTTGTGTTTCAGATCATAGAAACTTGGAAGTATATTAGAGAATAGAGAATATTGAGGTAATTATTAGACTAAGACAATATATCCTAGCGAATAACATATGTTACAGATTGTTATGCGGATAATTATCGTAATATACAAAACCCTTCCAAAAAAAAAAGAAATAAATTCTTACATATTTAAAAAAAAATGTATCTTAAAAAATTAAATTAAAAAATAAACTGGCATCATTGAACTCAACAATTTGATGCTGTAAACCATGAATCACAAGGTCACTTGAACATTCGACTTACTCCCACGATCAAAAAGAGAACTCAAATTTCGTTAATATAGAGCAATTTTAAAACTTTGTAGTTCAGAGTTAAGTATATGCAATTTGGGGAGTGCTCATGGCCCCAAACGATTAGCTGCTCAGCATTTGCATAAAATAAACCCAACCCCTCACCAGGCCCCCAGTTAACAATTTAAGTCGACTACGCAACGGCGTCGCTATTCAGTCATCAGCCCAACTGCTGGACAGCGGAGCAATTTAATTAAAATTAAAAGTACAACTGCAACAATAACAACCATAACACAAACAACAACAACGACGAAAACGAGTAAAAATACTCGCGGGTATTACGAATGTATTACAAAATGCTAATTAAATACCATGGAATTGGGCCAAGCCTCGCAAATGTAAGCCACTAATCACACCCACGCCCCCAATCACACTCCTCGCTGTGGGGCGTGGCGTGGAGAGTAGGACTAAGCAAAGGGTTGTTGTTGCCGCTTTTTTTTGCTTTTTTTTTCTTTTTATGAGGCTTCAAGTGCATTGTGTAAAAATTACAAATTCTTTCGTCTATTTGCGGTAATTAAGTGAAATTAATTATGTGTGTCACAGGCGAACGATGATGATGGCGATGACGATGACGATTATCGTAGCCAACGCCACAAAAATGTGTTCAACTCACTCACTCAATGATACACAGCTGCATATAAAGATATAATGTGCATAAAAAATGCAACACTGTACTGCAGAAACTAAAAGTAGATGACAAAATCAACTGTGTTTTTCCTGGTCAATAAAAAAAAATTATGTATTTTATTGATATGATTGATATCATTAGCTACAAGGGTTACAAAGCTTAAGCTAGTTCACTTTTGAAACACCCAACTACAAATGCGAAGTATCTACTTATCTTATCTTATGTGCAATGTTTAGGTTGATTTTAAGTCTGAGGAATCTTCAAAACCAGATACTGATTTTTGTAAGACTGTCAAGGAAATCATCTTGTAGACCTTAAGTTGCAAATCTGGATAATCTTTATATAATAATTATATACTTTTATGTATAACTGTCAAAAAAAAAATATTTTTGAAAATATTTAAAAATGTTTAAAACTGTCTGTAATTCACTTTCATAAATTTTATCAGCAATAAATAAAAAATAAAAAAAAAACAAATATACCCCAATTTTATCTAGTTATTGTCACTCTAATATTTATTTAGTAATTTGTTGGACAGTGCAAATGAATGCAAAATGAATCTGGAATAAATTTTTGCATTGTTGTGCATGCTTCATACGATTGCCCGGATATCTATGGTGGTAGGGAATGGTCTCTGTTATTGCTGCTACCCCGGACTTGATGCAGCGATGCTTGAGTAATTTGCGCTACTTACAATTGGATCTAAATTTTAGTTGACATTTGAAACAATTAAAACGAATGAGTGCATCCAACAATATGGCACACACAAATTATAAAAGCTGACGGAAAACTGACGCTGATGAGATTTTGCCCACTCCGATGGATGATGAGGATGATTGTGAGACGGATGATGATGTTGCTGAAATGCTGGAATGACGACCAACGTCTGTTGGCCCGGAAAGCATAATATAAAATGCGTACCATTGGATAATGCAGTACGTCTTTCAGTTTAGTCCCTCTGTCCGTTTGTACGTCATCCGTTGCTTGGTTGTCGTCTGCGGTTGTTCGTCATCATTCAGTTTTGCTTGGCTCTGGCAGTTTTCTGATTATCCCAACAGCCGGCATTCTACAATAACTAATGCGTATCTCTGTGTGTGTGTGTGTGTGTGTGTGTGTGTGAGTGGATAGGGTTCTTTCGGTTCGTCGGATTGGACAGCTGTGATTACAACTTTTCTGTTTATGTTTTGTAATTGTGTGCCATGGATTTTGTCGGTTTTTGACAGTTATGATGAAGAAAAATGTGGGTGCCACACATGCATATATTTGGTTGCATGTGTGTGTGTGTGCATTAGACAGAAGTCAACGCAATGTAACAAAAATCCATTCTTTTACATATACCCAACTTATTGTTGCATATTGCAGGGCAAACCTCTTAAAATGTGACAATGCGCAGCGCAATTTCCGAAATTGAAATGCATCGAGCCACACCCGACATGACGACATAGATAAATGAATGTCACCAACTGATGTATCCAATAGATTAGTTATAGGTGGGCGGTGGGCCCAGATTACTACTATACTTAAATGTATTTTATTATTAATATACTTAAATGTACTTAATTATTTACGTAAATTTGGATTTCCATTAATGTAAAACATTATTATTATTTTTTTTTTAAATCTATTTTTGGCACCTGTGTTTAGTCAGCATTAAATAAATATATAGTTAACTTTAGCATACTTTCAGAAATGTATTTACAATGTGGCGAGCGGTATTAATAGAAATAATTTCATGAAATTTATTTCGTTACTATTTCAGAACTGTTTGCCTTTTAAATATGCATTTTAACATCATTTAATGTAACTTATTTGCAGTAGTTTTAATTCATTCATGGGAAAACTAGTTAATATCTTTAAATTATAGTTTAAAATACACACACAATGGGTTAATTTTAAGAATCCATTTCATATGCAACCTAACTTGTCAAACTAAGTAGAAAAGTAATAATAAAATGTCTCAGAAATTTAAACATTTTCAATTTATTATTGACAAATGCTACTTTTGCCTTAAAACTCTGAATGCACTGTCAATGCATAACAGAAACCGATGACGCTTGACCTATGGAAATGGTTTTGCAACCCACTTGTACAATAACCATAGCCCATAACCATCTATTCCTTCGTCGATAGAAGGAGGAAACCTTGAAGTATTATTTAGGCAAAATATGCAAAAGTTGACCGAGCTGTGTGTGAAATGTGTGGCTTTGAGGCATAAGAAAACGAGTGTAAGACCAAACTGGCAACAAATAGAAACAAGACATAAATAACTTCAAATGCATTTCATACTCGAATATATCGCATACACTTTGACAATAGGTAGCAATAGTCTGACTAGCCAGTTCCTCTGTGTTGTCTGTCTCTGTGTCTGTGTTTTGTGTCGATTCTCAAGTGCCCCCACTGACCATATATCATAGTACAGCACATAAACACAGACACAGACACACACATACTTGGTGCCCAGAACACTTGTCCTTGGTGTGGAAAACTTTTGTCATACAGCGAGAGAGAAATTGAAAATATGCAAGCACTGAAAAGTTTTGCTGATAGTACAAAAGTGTTGAGTACAAGTGACTGTGTGTATGTGTGTTTTTCTTGTTGGTATAGTTTATAGAGCAGAGCCTCTTTCTGAGGGGTGGAACTGTGTCAAGTGCAGGCCATAACATTTTTGGTATGCCATTCACAATTCATAGCTTAAATCTAAAAGAAAAGAAAAATTCCCATAAGTAGACAAACATATTGAACAAATAGTTAAGCCAGAAAAAGCGATCGAACAATAGTTTTTTGGTAAGGACAGTTGCAAGTTTATGAATTAATAAGAACGATATTTTATTATTAACAATTACATATCTTTTAAAAATAAATTATTACACGAATTATCCTGATTCTGAATTATAATCCCCAACTACGGCTTTTGGTAAAGAGTGTAAAGTAAATTATATATACTATTAATTCAATTTCACTTAACTATACTATATTCGACGTGTATTCTAATTTATTTAGAGTTAAACCTTTAATTTACCAGTATATAAGATTACTTATATTTAATAAATCAATTATATGTTTAGTCTAATTTGTATAGAGTTTAATTAATTACTCTCGATGGTTACTCGATGGTCTAGCTAATAAGCTCACGTCTCCCTAAACAACGGGCACTGACAAACTGTCTGCACTTGACAAACAGGCAGCAAGCAGCGACATCAGTTGTCAAAAAAAAGAAAAAAATGAAGAAAAAAAAAGAAAAAAAAGAATCTTTTCTATGCCAATGCCTGCCTGTCAAAGTATGCAATGAACGCCGAATGAAGCTCATTTAATTTTTTTTTATACAAGCTTTTCATGACTATTTTTTTGTGAGGTTTATCAACACTTCCGCACGACGGTGCGCACACATAACTTGCAAAATGTGCGCTAAACAACTCGTCCACACACACACACATAACTACTTTCACACACATACACACTCACAGCATGCAGACATATGCGCATCCTGCTACTTTGCAGGACATTGTTTGCGCTTTGATAACACACAGACATAAGCACACACGCACATACACAGACACACACACACACACACACACATACAAATGGCATCGTCATTACGGCTATGAAAATTGCACATGCCATGGCATTGTGTTTGACTGTGGAGTCTAGAAGGGGCCACTGATATCGGGGGAGACGCTGGAGTTGGCGAGGAATGCTAGCAGGCAACGCTTTCCTGACATTGCATACGCCAGGCAGCCATCCAACTGCCTCTATCGGCTGCTCGCTCAATCTCTCTCCATCTCTCTCCTTCTCGCCCTCTCTTTCGTTTCAGTCAAAACTATTTTCGCTTGGCATTTCAAGCATTTTATGGTTTTATTTCGACAAAAATGTTGCCCTTAAACACGCAGATAGTTGCATGCCACGGGTTGGCTTCATTCTGGCTATCACACAACAACAGCTTTTGCTGTCCCCCACTGCCCCACCCTCCACCACCCTCATGCATTGCCACGTGCTTTTAATTACGCATACGCAATGTGCTCCTTTGTCCAGTGACGTGCACACACCGTGTTTGCCCTGTGCTGCTTTCACTGATGTATCGGCGATAAGCGAACGTGAACTAAATGTGAAAGTTAAGAAATTCCTGTGCAAAAGTGCATTTAAATTTGGATATTATGAAATACTATATACAAAATTTACTTGCAGTTAAACAAAAAAAAATCACACAAAAGAAATGATTTCCTTGGATTGCCAATAGAAGACTAGATGGAGATTATAAATGCTTAGAATATATTCATAAATGGACATTCATAAAGAGACATTCACTCATTTTAAAGTTGGTCTAAGATAAGAGTGATTAAATATGAGAGAGCACATGATTTACTTTTATATACCCGATAAAACTAAAAGTACTCTAACCAACACCAAATCTCAGGAAAAAAATGAATTATTGTGAAAATGTTGACAGCTTGTAGTAAATAAATTGAAAGAGCCAACAATTTCGACTGGCTCCACAAATAGAATAGGGTAAGAACAAATGGAACTTGAAATGAAATTAAAAACGTAAATTGCACTTTTTGAAAACGTCGAGAGCAAATAAATAAATAACACTGGAAACCGAGAAGGACAACAGAACAACAGTCGCTGCGTTGCCTCGTTTGCTTAGGCCAGGAAAAACCCGGATAGAGATAAGCAATGGAGAGTGGGGAGCAGGGAATGGGAGTAGTAGGAGTAGATGGTTTAAACAGAGCTGCGTCCATTTCAGCCCTTTTGCCGTTGTCTCTAGTTTGCTTTTATGCCTGGCACTGTGCTTGTCATTAATATTTCACAACCAGGCAGCAGTCAGGCAGGGGAAAGTCAGTTCACGGTCTAAGCTTAAACAAAACAACAGAGCACCCATCTAACCACCCACAATTAAAATCAGATTAAACTGGCGCTAATTTATGCGACCGCACGGCGACACCAACAAACAAAATCGCATTTTGTGAGTTCCGTGAAAGCCGTTAAAGAAATAGCGGACAGAGGCATGCACATGAACGGGGGGAAGGGGTAGGTGTTTTAGAAAGCTGAAAAAAAATATATAAATAAATAAAATTAAAAAAAAAAATTGCGTAATTGCATGGGAGAAAATGCCTCCAAAAACAAAGGAACTGGGAAGTAGAAGCATCCTTTCCCTTCCTCATGTTCACAGCCAGCCAGCCAAACCAATCTCATCTGAGTTTACCGCTGAGATTGTTGCGGTTTTAGTTTTCTAACATTTTTGGTTGTCTAAGCGAGGAAAGCGGGGTGAGGCAACCACACTGTGAAACTGTCTAAGATGCCTGCCTGGGATTACGAGTGCAAATCCGCCATAGAGCAAAACAGTAGTAGATTTTGCGCTGACAGTTTTATTCAGTTGAGGCATGATAATTGCCTTGAGCCTCCCAGCAAAACTTTGCCATAAACACAACAAATTTTTTGTGGCCAATGACAAGTGGCAAACCAACGAAAACAACAAATACAAAACAAACAAAAAGGGACACTGCCAGGCTTAAACTCACCCTGCCTGTAGATGTCTATCTTTGATCGAAAAGTGTCGCATGCAAATCCGCACGGTATTTCAAACCAAATGACAATAAAGTTCACAATACTCGCCAAGTAATTGGCAAATGTATGCGTGCATGGGTTTGCTTTTGAAGAGCATGGGTTGCTGCATTGGAGCAACAAGGGGAATCAGTACTTTTGAGGGAAAATTTCATAAATTTGCACAACCGAAAACTCAATTTTGTAAGTACCACAATGAAGCCCAAATACGAAGCTGGCAAAACAACATCAGCAAATTAATACAGCAGCTCAGGAACAACAGGAAAGAAGCGAGACACGATGTATTGGATTGATATGGATATGGCTGAAGTAAGGATGTAAGGGTGTAAGGGTGTAAGTGTGTAAAGGTGAGGTAAGGCTGTAAGGTTGAGTCTGTAGTAAAAAGTAAGCTAATATGGTGAAATAGATGAAGATATGGCACTGTATAACCCAAACGATACCAACGATTAGGATAAAAAAAAAATATGCAATGGAACAGTATTGTATTCAGAATTTACAGAAGAGCTAAGAGCTAAGCTCTGACAAGCAGCTGTAAAAAAGCTTTGGTAATTTAAATTAACGCAAAACTAATTAAAGGGTTAGATTTCCCTAAAGAATACATACATATACAATGTAAATCATTGTCCTCGTTGTTAATTTAATTTCTTGTTGAAAATATTTTTATTTTAGAGTGCATAAGAATCCTTCTTCTATCGAGCAATTTTTAAGTAAACTCCATTTTACAGGGTATAATTCAATTTTGCTTTGTGCTACAATGGCCAGACGCCAAAACTCTACTTAGTCACTAAAAGTCTGATTTCAGAGCAACTTGAGTTGTTTTTGTGGTTTTGTTTTGGCTGCTCTCTTGTTGGCATTGTCCTTTTTGTTGGAATTGTTGTGTATCTGTGCTGACTGGTTCAATTCAATTTAATTAAGAGTTTGTCAAACAAGAGACACAGACAGCACACACACTCATGCACACACACACAGAAAGCAGAGATACCAAAACGAATCCACCAATTTTTAGCGCAAAAAAAAAATTTCATTTTCAGCTTTTGTGGCATACATCACATCAGCAGCAAACCAAAAGTGCTCTCTGTGTCATTTAATCACTATCTGCTTATTCTGCCACATTTAAAATTCACAAATTGATTAATTGAATGCAATACAATTTAATATACAATGTTGAGTAATATTTCTGAGTTTTTACTATTGCTTTGCCTAACCGAACCAAATTTTCACGTACAAAAGAAATGTTTTGTGTACAAAATAATATTTTACTGTGCTTATCGGATAATGCTTATACTGGATTTTGTTGACAGCTCTTTCGTGATGTTTATTTTATTTTGGTCCGTTTGTCAGCTGCAATTTATTTCATCTGCATGCTGTGCAGAATTTTGCAATTCTCTTTGTATTTTGTTATTGCTTTAGCCAATCAAAAGTTATAAAAAGAATGAGGGAATGAGATGGCGAATCAGATGGACTCCGGCCAACAGCAAGTAAATAAAATACGTCGTTACAAGTTGCTCGCTGAAAATGCCAAAAGACATAGATAGATAGAGAGCGAGAGAGCTAGAGAGAGAGCGAGTCGTATAATAAATTCGCAAACAAATCCCAAACAATTATTTACAGTAAATTTATATTGTTTATTAAAAGTAAAGCCCAAGTTACAGCCACAAGCAAAGTACAGCTGAGACACTCTAGCCAAGTATGAATGTGTTTGGCATGGTTGCAAGTGTTGCTTAAGCAACAAAACAAATATAAGACTTCGCAGCCAGCTGCTGGCAGAATAAATATATCTTTATATTTGAATATAGAATCACACACACACACACACACACACTCACATATATACATATATATATAAAGTAAATATTGTTTACTTGCACCTTGGCAATTTTCTTTAACAAGTAGAATTTCCTTATGCTTGTTGCTTAAATGACTTTCAAATGCCACACTTCAGAATTTTTGGCTAGTTGGAAAACCGGATTTAGAATAATTAATTGGCTACAATATTTGCACATTTGTAAAACAATTCCATGTGTGTGCTTGTGTTTGTGGTTTTGCTTCTTTATTTCAATATTTATTGCTTCTTCAGTTGTTCAGATTTAGCAACGTATTATTAAGTGCTATGGGCAATCGGCATCCTCTTCGACTTCGACTTTGACTTCGACTTGGGCTACTTGAATCACCCACCACACCCACCCACTGCAATCAATGGCTCGGTCTGCCTTCGAGGCAATCGAGAAGTGGCTATCGATAAAGTTTATCACTTCAGTTTGTTTATGACGTTTAAGTGGCCTCTTCGATGCGATTTGCAAAAGATTCAAAGTGGGGACGATAAGTGTGCTGCACGTACCAAGAGTAGTGTTAATAAATTGCATTGCTTCTAAATGTACAGATAGTTATTTAGTTAGTTGTAATATTCATCAATTATATTTATTTAACAACATATAGTTATGGAAACCATTTCGATTTGTAGAACAACTATTTACATCCGGTACTACACAACTGCGTTTGCTATATTTTTCTAGAGAAAGTTGTATTATCAAATGCAACAATGTTTTCCGCTCACAGTTTAAATATCCCCCAAGGCAACACTAAACGGCATTTAATAAAGTTTTCAACATAAATTTGTTGCTTGATTATTTGTGATAATTGCTGTTGGGATTGAAATGGAATTGGTGCATTTGTCTAACGTGTGCTTCTAGTATTGGTGGGCTGTGGATCGGCAGGCAATGCATAAGAAATTCAAGCACGTCTGAAAAACACTGAAAAATAGTTTACAGAATTCGACTCATAATTAAGATTCACATTTTACTAATAGGTTTTTGGCCATCTTGCCAATACACGCCTAAGTAAACTTTATGGAAAATTTAATTGGCTAGATGTACCACACAGCAGCAACAGAAGGTTTTTGCTTGAAAACGTGGTTTTGCTTGAAATTGTGGTCCCAGTTGGCACGGCATGGATCTAGTATATATAGATTTCAGTTGCAGTTGCACGCCTACGAAGCACACATTGTGGCAGCAGACAGTTAGGCAGTTTAATTGGGTTTTTCGATCCAGCTGAACTGCCTATTGTCGGACAACACCTTTGTTTACCTACTTCCACAAACTATTGCAAGTGAGCGACAGTGTGTGGAATGGTTGACAAAACGTGAAAATCGGCTCAGCTTAAGCCACGCATCGCTTGCGAATACGCAGCATGAGTTGTAAGCTGAAATTTTGTTGGTTAACTTTAATGGTGGACACAAGAAAAATTGATAACAATTTACAAAACTGCATTAAATTTCCGATTGCTTTAACATTGTTCAGCTTTCCTTTTGTGTCGTGCTATATGCATTTTTGCTTTAGTTGTTTGTTACTTATTGCCTTTGAACTAAAGTTAGTCATGCATAACAAAAGTTAGTAATGTTTTGTTTTAATTTTTTTTTTTTTTTTTTTTTGCTTTTCTTTTGGAGTTAGGCGTCTCGACACAATCGATGAAAATAGTTTTGAATAGCAAGTAAAGCGACAATTGTGAATGGCTGAGCGAACAAAGCTTATAGAGAGCAAAAAAAGAAAGGCATAAAAAAAAAAAAGGAAAAGGGAATGAAAGTAACGTTGCACAAAACAAATAAACCTACAAATTCAGTTAGAACCAGACACGGGGAAATGGAACACTAAGAAAGAGCGGAGAGAGATGGAGAACGGTGCCGCGCCAAGCTGACTGACAGTTAAAGCTAGTCCAACAAACGTCCTCCAACGTCCAAAGCACCCCACCTCCATCTCCCCCCATAACGTTCTCCCCTTTTCTGTTGCCCAGCTCCATTATTTATGCATCAATGGCTGCTATGACGACATGCGCTAAATTGATACAGTCGCACAGAGTGTGGCAGCAATGTTGCTTCGCATATGGAAGTGGTGCAAGAGACAAGGACATGCCACTCCCAAAGCCCACCCACCAACGCCCTCACAGCGGCGCCAAGCGACGACGCGACACATGCAATGGAGACCAGGTAAATACAAAAAAAAAGAAAACAGGTGAAAAAAATTGAAAATAAAAAAACTAGAAAATATTTGCAAAATTGAAAAAAGGAAAATGAAATGAAAGATATATATATATATATGTGTGTTTGTGTGTGTGTGAGTTTGTGTGTGTGTGAGTTTGTGTGTGTATACATAGGAGATGTACATGTTGTATATAAATTGGTGTGTGTAAGGGGGAGTTTTTTAAAATGGAAATGTGAACGATAAAAACTGCAACTCTGCCGCATTCCCCCGCCTCCCAGGGTTTTGCTTTTGTCGTGGTTGTTGTTATACCATGAACAAAACCACAAAACTAAATAGATTTTCGGCAATTTATTTTTCTTTTTTTTTTATCCTTTATACAGTGGCTAACAAAAAAGAAAAGAAGTGAAGAAGAGACCAAGTCGCGTCGAGTCATTGAGCCAATTGAGTAAATTGTTTTATTGAAAGATTTTTTGTACTCACTTGTGCACCCAACGCAAACCACCCCCACCAACCACCATCTCACTCCACACTCCGCTGTTGCCTGTTGAAAGCATTTAGAGTTATCGAGTAGTCGTATAAAGTTGTATTGCCTTTCTCAATTATTTATGATTTGATTTTGTTTTTGTTTTTGTTTTTTTTTTTTTTGACTACATTTATGCATTTTTGATGAGTACAAAAGTGTTTTCAGTTTTCATTTAGCTTTAACTGCATATGAAAAATTTACGAAATTGTTAAACCTACTTGTTTCTACGGCAATTGTTTATGTACAAGGTCTTATAGACTGATTCTACTATTCTTTCATATCTACAGTATATTAAGTATGGTACCTGCCTCATTTACTTAAGGGGTTACATTCGGTGCAGTCCAAATTCGTATAGAATTCTTCATCGAAAAAAGTACAGAAATATCAATGTCACAAACAGCTGATATTACAAGAAAAGTTGGCGCTTGTATTAGAACTATAACTTCGTAATACACTTCGAAAATGTTTAATATTTTTCCAATTGTCAAATCTAATTATATAATCATCTAAAGGCAAAGGCCTAGGTTAGTTTATTGTACGATAATTTTACGATAATTATAGGGTCGTTCATGTTCTATGGCAAGGTAATTGGAACAATTAATCTTAAAGAAATTTCAGTATTAATCGAATTTTCGACTATTTTTACACTAGTCAATCTCTCGTGCACATTTAATATAATAGGTCTGTATACAAACCCACCCAGTGAACTGTCTGTTAGGCTACTCTATTTCTACTAATTTTTAATATACTGCAAAGTCTCCTCAATTTTAATGTTCAACTTTAGTTGAAGCTTGATTCCAGCTTGCAATAATCCAATTGCATTAGCTTGCAACGATTTTCCGTTACCCAGACAGAACAGATGTTGAAAAGAGCAGCAGTTCTTTCAATTTAGCTCAATTCACTGACTACAGATTAAACCATGGCAACAACAGCTGTGGCTCTCTGCCAGCAGAAGTTTAGCCAGCCAGACAATAATAAGAACAACAAAAATCGCCTAAGCAGCAGAAAAAAATGAAAAGCCAAAAGACGTATTCGAATTCAGCTAATAAAATGCAGACGGCTGGCAGACATAAAATGATGGCTAATAAAACCGCATCATGCATAACGTCTAGCAAAACATCAGATACCCTGTATATGCAGGTCTAGAGTACATCAGATAATAATATATATAGTCTATTTCAGAGCATAAATAGCAAATTTCTCAGTTTTAGCTTTCCACCAATGCAGAGTCTGAGCTAATAACATTATAGAGTCCGTTACAAACACCAAAGTCTAATACTACTTTTTCTTCCGACTTGATGTTTAGCCATAGGGTATTAAAAAATAATAAAAAAAATAATAAAAAAAAAAAACTATCTAATCCACAAGCAATTGATACATTTTGGCCAAAGGGATCGGCGTTGTGGCTCCTGAATGTGTGCAACAACCGCACACATCCGCAGAGTTAAACACATTTTGTCTGATTTGATAGGGTTTACGGCAGCAAGGCGGCACATATTGGCCCGCTCTTCATTCTAAGCAAAACCAAACCATTTTTTGCACAGGTTCTATTTACGTTTATTTTTGTCTGGCTCTCACAAACGCTCTATAAGTGTAATTTGTATGCTATACAACGAGCTATTTGGGTGTAATTTTTCTGAGACAGCACAAAGATTCCTTTCTATTTTCATTTTCATTTTCATTTCCTTTTTTTTTTTTTGTCTCTTATGATGACAAATCAATAAAAACATCAGCCGCACACTCGTCACATCATTAGTTTTTAGGCTGACGCTCATAAATTGCGTGTGTGCAGTGTGCGTTGTGTAAATGTGCATGTGTCTGTGTTTGTGTGTTCCTTCTATATGTTGAATGCAACGATGCTGTTGGCCACAAAAGCCAATTTCGAAAAGGCGCCGCCTAACAATAACGAGGTGCAGAAGAGAGCGTCGATTCTGTGCGTTGTTCTGCCTGGATATGAGTGTCTACTGTCAGCGGCAGAGAATTTGAGTGGAGGCTTCAGTCGGCCTCAACCACACGCCAGGCTTCTGCCCCTACTAAGCCCAAGCCACCCCCCTGTCAACGCAATGTCGCTTGCCACAATGCATGCACAATGGGATCAATTATTTTGCGCTTGCTGAGGTGTATGTGGTGTGTTTGATGTGTGGTGTGTGTTCTATTTTGGAGTATTGCGCAATCAAGCTTACGTCTATCGAATGTTCATGACAATACTGATGATGATGATGATGCTGCTACTGTAGTTTCCAACGTAACCAACCAAATTCTAACAGCAGATGAAAAAAAAAAGAGTGCCATGTTGGGGAGCGTATGAGTAGTCAATCAAATGCTGTTGTTTTGAAGTTTTTGCGGGTTTTCAGTTCTGACATGAGCGCCCAATTCACAATACGGAAAGTATTCACAACAAATCTATGCCTAAATACGCTTCAGATTATTATTATTTTTTAATTTAAACTACAGCTAGTTTATCCAATGTAAAATGCAGTATACGTGCGCTGCCAACTCAATTATTCTATATATATACATATATATACAGAATAAAATTCATATTCTTTATATTTATACCTCAGCTCCTATGAGTAACAATATCAGCGGTGGCAACTGCCTGTTCCGTAATATCTACTCATATATTATAGGCAGACGACGTAACCTTGAGCAATCAAATTTTATTAACATATTTTTCAAATGAGCAAACACTCTCTCGCGTCTTCCCACCTCGCACCCTTCCTCTTCAGCTTCTTCACACACACACACACACACCACACACGCAAAATATTAATAAATTAAATTGAAACGTGGCACAAAATTTCCACCACTCGAAATTTAAACAAATTTCCAAATTGACAACAGCAATAGTAAAATCTTCGGCATCCATAAGAAACATATTGCATGATTATTAAGTAAAGATAATCATGATTAACATAATGAGCATTGCCGACAGCATCAACAGCATCTAATTAGATACACGTAACGTCATTTAAAGCAAATGTTCTGTGCAAAATATGCCAGCAGCTAAACAAAAAAAAAAACAAACAAAATGAACATAACTACAAAAGCAGACACTCTACAAAATTCTGTTGTTGCAAAAAATAAAAGAAATAAATGAAAACCATGAGAGAAAATTTTAATTACAGTTTTTGCTGTGCATATTATTGGTGGAAAGAGCCAAACAGGTGCTTGGACAGACAAACTGGCGGGCACTCCCGCCCCCCCATGCCAACCCTGCGTCCATCAGTTGCACGTATTTTTTTGTTTGCTCCTAATGAGCCAAATGGACGACAGTCGCTCGGTAGCAAGATGAGCTACAATAACATTTTATCTTATCATTTAAATTGATGAATAAAAGAAAAGAGATTTTAAATAGATTTACTAGCTCTACAGAACATTTTTAAACTATTACTCAGCATAAATAAATTATTAATAAAGTAGCACACAATGACGGCATGCACTTATTGCTTTTATCTGCTTTGAAAGCTATTGCATCATCGAAACCAAACGTGTAAGAAAGCTCAGGTCGAGAGAGCTCGACTAAGAGATGTCATGAATCAAAGTCATTATCTATAGTAAATTGTACAAATCTTTCATACACTCATTGAATGTGTACACATATACAAAAAATATGACTGAGCTTAGTAATGTATAATTTGGTCTTTATAAAACTAAGATTTTGCTCCGTGTTTCTTAGCCAATCCTGATCAAATTTTTGATGATCAATATTAAGAAAGATTTTTTTAAGAGAGCTAATTTAAAATGGTTTATTGCCATCGAAAATGGGTTTTTTTTTTATCGATATTTAGTCCAATTTCTATTTAGATCGACTCGGCTGTTGATCCTAATAATGTATATACTTCATGGAATCGGAGATGCTTATTTTGCATAACTTCATTATACATCCTCAAAAGCAATCATAACGAATCCAAGTTTCCATAAATTATGCATATTGTCCCAAGACAAGAAATAAGGTCACCGAAATATCTATTTCAAATATTGTGGCAAAACTTTTGAGATGCATACGCATTATAATTAACCAAGCAAGATTTTACCCTTAACCTGGCTTAATCTGTTCGGTTTGCTGACCAGAAACAACGACACACATATCACACAAAAACAATTACCTTAATTCGGTACAGTTGTTTGGTAAATGAACAACAAATGAATTTTGTATTTATTTAATTTTGTATGAATGCACAAATTAATTATCAAATATTTATCGCATTTCATTTGTGGAACAACACATTGAGTTCATTTGATGTCAAAGGAAGTGAACCAAATATCACGTCGAAATTTCATTAAAATAATTATAGCAAATATGACAACAGAGGCCAGAAGTCGGTAGCAGGACAAATGCTTGTCAAGCGTGCAAAATGTAATACATAATTGATGACAGAAACCGAAATCAATCAATCATGAACTGTCAACACGCGCACAGGGCATGGCACACACAGACAATACACACACCACAGCAGACATTCACACACTCACACACACACACACAGACACACACACAAAATAAAACTGTCTGTCAAGTGAGCAATAGCAGAAAAATGAAAAGACAGTTTAGCTTGAAGAAGACAAATCCCAGAATTATTCAATTTAATCTTCTGGTATTCAAATTCCATTTAATGTGCATTCAAAAATAGCATTTCAGTGAATTTCTATTGGAACACTAAAGTTGAACAGCACTCAATTTTATTCAATTTATTAAAATTGATACACAGCCAAGCTGC
Organism: Drosophila setosimentum; assembly: GCA_035043505.1. Classification (NCBI taxonomy): domain Eukaryota; kingdom Metazoa; phylum Arthropoda; class Insecta; order Diptera; family Drosophilidae; genus Drosophila; species Drosophila setosimentum. Next base: position 589,326 of record JAWNMY010000023.1, on the reverse strand, counting down.
AAAATCCCATTACGATATTAATTAATAAATATTCAATAATAACTCGCAGGCTTCATCATGCATTTTAATGACGGTTGCAAAACGAAATCATATTCAAATATGACACGTAAAAAAGAATTGTTGAAATTATTCTTAATAAACTCAGTTTGTGGCACTCTCGATAAATGTGGACAATCAGAAGTGAAACGGTTTGTCCTACACACTTAAAAATAGTTTAAGATCAGTTGAAGTAGTATATATTAATAATCAAATGATTTTTAGAAAATCTGATTCTTAGCTTTTTGAAAAAATTTCAATTATGTTTATCTAAAAAAAAATATATATTCAAATTTAGTTATATTATTTGGTTTATAGAATTAAATTAAATGTTATTATTGACTTGTTACCAATTCAGTGTTAAAGAGATTATATATTATTATATTTTAAAGCTATCGTAGTCTTATTATATATATGAATCAGAAATTAACGAATAACGAACATTAATAAAGATAAAGACAGGGTTGTCAAGTCAACAATAGATTCAATTCTAGTTGAACATTTTAAGGAGTTTAATCGTTCAGTCGACTGCATTTATGTCAACTCGTCTGCGGGCAACTCTATAACATAATCAATACGCCTGTTCATTTAATGTCAGAACACGTATTTTAATGATAATTAAGTTGAATGCTTCATATGAGAAAATCATACCCTCACACATGCACAAAAAAGCACAAGCACCGACATGAATTGTGATACAATATTTTATTATTAAAATTATATTAAAATTTGTTTTAAGCCTTCTGTTTAATAAAGCCTAATAACCACCGGCAGTTTATTAAACAATACGAGAATTGCCAATTGATGAATTTTAATTGAGACACTGTCCATCAGAAGCCACGCTCTACCTTTTCCCCCAGCCTTTATACCATGCTGCACCCTCTCTAGTTGTCCTTTTATTCATCAAGGTAATTAAAGCGTAAAATTGAAAACAAAATCAACCCCGAAAAGCAGATCCTGTTAAAGTTTTGCCCTGGGCACGCAGTCAAGCGTGTACCAAAAACGCTACAGCACGAAAATCACATGGAAAACTTTGGCATGAAAATCTCCCACAAACTTTTCCCCACAGCCGGAAAGGCAACAACATGAATAGCTACGAAATGTGTTAACTCAAATAAAGCGGCAAACATTTGGGCTAAGGAAAGGGGCGTGGCCAAAGATAAGGGCGTAGGCTAAAGGGTTAGGTTGCCAGGTAGAAAAGAGAATGAAACTCTCATGTCAGAACAGACAGAGAGACAAAGAGACAGACAGACCCCGCAAACAATAATGAGTTGTAAGCACAACTTTACACAAAAGGATTAAACAACAATAGTCAATGAGAGCGGATGTGCTATCTGAATAGTTGCCATTCATATTGTAGCCGAGTCTGAGACGCACACTTTGTGTGGTTGTGCGTGTGTGAAAGATCCTTGAACATGGCCATGCAAAAGATTAAGATATTATCGACAAGACGTTGGCAAATGGGTGGGAGTTTTCGAGTAGCCGCAGTTCAAATGCTCTTTGAAATGCTTTTAAAAAAAATAACATCACTGATGAGCATTGTAGTTTATATTCGAAGTGCACTAGACTGGCCCAAGTAGTTGTTTGTGATAATTAATATGAAGATGCTATCAAATATAATGAAATAAATTATCGGCAGTATTTTTTTTATTTTATTTTTTTTATATTTTCGATATTCTGTCCGACATCAATAGCTCCAGATTCAATAATCAACCAATTTATTACATATCAAATATGTTATCGCTGTATAAACTTTATTTATCGCATTTTAAAATGTATTTTGTTTTGTTGTATTACATTATTGCAACTTAAATAACTAAAAATCTATTTCGATGTTGTTAACCATAATCAATAGATCCAGATTGAATAATAAATAACCAATTTATTAAGCATCGACTATGTTATCGATCTAACAGCGTTTAGCAAGCTTCAATTTTAGATTTTGACCTTGACATCGATCGTATTATTGATAATATTTGATAACTTGCAAAATATCGATTACGTCTTTGTAGATATTTCGAATTCAAAGTTGATATCGTTATAAATATTTACACAAAGTTAAACAAGATTTGTTCATGTGGCAGGCAGCGTATTCATCAGACGAAACAACTTCTAAAACTTGTCTTAAGTAATTGCACGTGTCAGCTGCGAGAGGCTTTTGTGGTGGTGTAGAACTCATTAACTGTTGTATTAACCGAACAACAAGCAACCGCTCACAAATATTGCCAAGGCAGCCAGCGTGAAAGTGAAACTTAATCGAGTAGCTGCCAAAATCTATTAGAAAGGACTCTGCTCACATGGTCTATTAGATACAAATACACAAAGAGTATGTAAACGAAACACCCACACAACAAACCACAATAAAAGGTGTTTAATGGACCAGAAAGCTGTTGACTTTTAAACTAAGCCACTTGAGTAATCCCAGAAAAGTCTCCAGATATACATTCATATAAATACAATATAAATATAATTTATATATACAAATCTAGCACAGGAAAAAGTTGCTGTGTTATGTTTTCAATATTTAAACGGGTTTAACGTGTGTTGATTGGAAAATTGCAACTCAATTTCAAATGACTCTTTGGCCAGATGTGTCTTTTGGGTATTTGGGGGTTTGAGTGTATGGCATTTTAATAAATCCAATTTTACCATTGAATGAAGAAACATTTGTGTTTTGAGAAAACTTTTTAATAGTGCAACGCTTGGCTTTGCTTGGATGCCATAAAAGTTGCTTTTCCGTTTGCTTGGCTTGGGATTTTTGGATTTTGTTCAGCTTCTGTTACACCACCTCCCTCATGGTACTTAAGTGCAGCGCAGACAAACTTAAACTTTCAACTCACACACTCGCACACACACCCACACTAAAAACATACACTCACACCCACTCACATAAATACATGCACAGTAAAGATATTACTGTAAAAGTTATATATTTTGTGCTCGCTGTGTGTGTTTGGCTGTAAAAGTTTTTAATAATAACCGCAATACAAGAATATAAACATTTATATTACCAGTGCTGCTTCATAATGCGGCGCGCACAACACACAACTCGAATGCCACTCGGCGGCACTAGCAACTGCGGCGGCACACGTTGCGTATGAGCAATGCCAGGCAATGCCAGACAACTGTGCCGCTTCTGCTTTCCTCTGTCGCTCTGTCGCTGTCTCTGTCTTTGTCTCTCCCCTCTTCCCTCTCGTTCTCTCATGCTCACTAGCTGTCTGCTTTCATACCTCATATCTTGCATATGTATTTGTGTTTTACTTTTGAGCTCTCTGCCGCCTGCTTTCGACTTAAAAGATTGAAGGTTAACGCGAAAGCACGAAACCTACTTGCCTTGCCATATCGGCTTTCAGTCCTGCCCCACCTCTCCCTCCTTTCTTTTCCCCCTCACCCCGTATTTCTATTTATACGTGGTGTGTAATCAGCAGCTGCAGGTGGCATAAATGTTACAGAGTTCTGTGTGTTGTCGGCTACTCAAAGTTCAAAGCATGCTTAAGGTGCTTACAATAACCCTCAGATGAAATGCATCAAACTGTCTTTGAAATACTAAACATACTTTGATATGAAATATATATAGTTTCGTTTTAATACATATGCCTAAAGGTGCTAGCTGAGAAACTAGCTAGAAAAACAAATGAATCAAACATAAATTTAAAACATAACCGAAGAGTCCCTGTACAAAATATGAATAGCATAAAAAGTTTACGAAAGTAAAAGAAAATTCGAAATGCCACGCATTAAAATTTTATAAAATGAAATTCTGTCTTTCTATAAAGGATATTTACCTCCACAAGTGTACTAATTGGCATAGCTGCCAGCTGTGGATCCCACTAAAACTACTCAAATAACAGTACACAAATGTCTTGAGTTCTAAAAGCGGCACTTTTCAAACTAGTAAAAACAGCAGACTCATTTCAAATCAAGTTAGTTTCTAACACAATGGACTCCCACTCGCATACACACAGACATACACACACATATTTGTATTTATCTAAATTGTAGTGCTTCAGGTGATTTCAGCTGCTTTCATCAGCTCTTGGAGAGCCCGAGAGCCACATAATAGCAACTCAATTAAGCAGCAACTGAAACGTGGTCCATTGACGTTTCCTTATGCATGCAGTGACTTTTCCAATTTTCATTTCCATTTAATACGCAGCCAACGAAGTTGAGGGCTGTCCTTTAAAGTGTGCTCTGCACTGGTGTTTCCTGTTTCCAACATGCCGACGCCACTTCCTTTTGCCGAACAATAAAAGCATTTACACAGGGGCGGGGCAATAGAATTAAAATTGCACAAGAAGTTGCCAACGATAAGTGCAGCACAAAAGGCGGAAATGATGGAAAATGTTTTAATGTTGCATAGATGCAGAGATACGTAAATTTCGGTTGGCTGGAACTGTGCAGGTAAGATTGGTAAATGAGAAGCAGGCACAGACTGACACTTTCTCTCTCTCTTTCTCTCTCTCTCTTGGGCTCAGAAGCGCAATAAATCTGTGAAACAGAAGATGCTTTTTTATAACGACAATTTGATTGATTGTTAAGTCAGTCTATGAGGCGGAGGAGGTGGCAGAGTTGAGCAAATAAAACAGTGGTTCAATTGAAGAAATTGTCTAGGGTCAGTTCAGAATGTGCTTCAAACTGTAAGCAGCATTTCTTGACAACTGATGAACTGACACTAAGTGATAAAGAAACAGTCTAAAGTCGCTGCTTGAAATATTTTCTTCTTAATTTGTTACTTTTGTGATTTCGTTTATTCCATTGGATAATTACATTTAACTTTAAAAAAAAAAACTCGATTATCTCGATTCTCTATTTTTAAATAGGATATTGATCATTCTTTTCCACTTCAGAAAGAACTTTCTGCTCATTCTCCTTTTCAAACTATTGCTATCACATTTTACTCATTTTTGCTTTCCATTTGCCGGAACTCAGTTTGATTTCATTCCCATATTATTCTTTTTTTACACTCAGTACACTAAAATAACGTAGTTTTATCAGCATTAAGTATACATATTGAAATCAATACAGAGACTTCATTTAATGCCCTGCCCAGTCCGCTCTTTTCCTTCAATATTGTCACGCCTACTGGGCGCACACAGAATATGTCACAGTGTGTGTGTGTGTGTGTGTGTGTGGCAAGACAACCCTCGAGCTACTGAAATCATAATGAAAATGAAATAAAACACTAAGCGAGCGTAGATTGGGGATGGAAGGGGATGGCGAACTTGAAGCCACCCAGATGATTGCATACACTTGACAGCCCAAAAGGCACAAATAAAACAAAGCAAACGACAAAACGGAGAGAAAAGAAGAAGAAAAATGTCCAAGACATTGCGACTTTCGACGGCGATTCGATTACAATTTAACAATTTTTCTTTGAGAATGCTTCACAATTGCCGCGATTCATGCGTTTTCGATGAAGTCGGATGCGGAACGGGAAAAGTTGGGGTATGTATTTCTTCTGGTATTTAATTTAATTTTTTTTTTTTTTTTACGCGCGCTTCGCTTACCACTCAATTGAATTTTTAATCGTTTCTTCGTTTAACTTTTCTTTTCTGTAGCGCGAGCGCTCTTTTCACTTTCCACTTTTGCGAAACAGATTTTAGGAATAGGAGAGGACATCTTGAGCTGTTTGCTGTTGGCTGTTTCCTTATCGGTAGACCAACAGACCTCCTTATTTATTCACTTCCTCTGTCTGTTTTTGCCTCTCCTTTTGCCCAGCTCGACCAACTGAGCGACCGAGCGACCGAGCGACCACTTGACTTGTCATTGTTTACATTTACAAATTGCTCGCTTGTCCGCAAATTGCAGCGCGTTTTGGTCCATGAGGACCATAGTGTAACAGAAAGAGAAAGAGATAGACAGAGAGAGCGAGAGCGAGAGAGATAAATTGAGCAAAAGCAAACGTAAAGAACTTTGCCATATCTTTCAGAATCTTTACCTACTCTTTTTCAATACATATACATTTCTTCTTTCTTTTTTTTCTTTTTTTTTTTTTGGCTAGCAGGAAAACGTCGCTTGAGGCCTTGAGAGAATGTTGTAACAAAACCAAATGTCGCTTTTCCTGTTTGCCTTTGCTTTTTGCTGCCTTCACTTTGAGTTTTATTTTTTGTGCCTTTCTATTCTTTAAATTTTTTTTTTTTTAATCATTTTGGCCGCTTGCGGTTTCTATTCGCATTTTTGTTTATATTTGTGCCCCATCCTACGTAGAAAGAATACAGCCTCAGCAGACATTCTCTGTTGATTTATCATGATTTTATTTGGCTACTGAACTTCGCTGCGAGCATTTGGCTTCTATTTGTTCTTTTTGATTTCTTTGGCCAATATTGAAGCGATATTTCCTTAAGTGGTACCCAAGTTTAAGAACAATCAAGGTTCAGGAAATTTATTACATTTAGCAGACAAAGTTGAAACATCGTTTAGACGTTTGAAGTAGACAAAGTTGTATAGTGAAAAGTTATATAGCATTAAGCAATTAACAGAATATATTATAAAATTAACGATTGCATCTGGCGATTATAGTAAACGCGCTCGACTCAACTGAAGATCGATTAATATAACTTGACGCTAACATGAATGCAAAATAAGACATTCTGAGTATGTATTTTTAAGAAGATGCGAAGTACGCTAATTTGTTCTAATAAAATAGTTTTTGTAATAAAGATGAGTTTCTGTGAAAAATGTATACATTAAAAGTGTTAGGTTGAAGATGTAGTCAGTACAAATTGAAATATGTAGGTCATTACATGCTTATTTTATGGAGTTCAAAGTTACACTGGCACTGAAATATAACATTTCATGAGCGCCCAATAACCTCATAATTCCCGCTTTATTCCACACACATATCAAGGATTGAAAGTTGAAATATTTTCCTCGCTCGCTGAGCAGTTTAGGCTGACTGATTGACTGGACTGACTGTCTGCTTAACAATTCCAGGCATGTCACATGCATGTATATGTATATGTATATGTGTTTTGTATTTTGTATTTTGTTTTCCCGCTGACAATAGCTGAAAATGAAAGCGTCATTTATAAAATGCTTAAGCAAAGAGCATTTAAAATGCTTAAGCAAAGAGCACAATTCAAGAGAATCGCAAATTGAACTTAAGAGCAATAATTTTTCGGAGAGTCCATAAAGGACAAAGGTTACGGCGTAGTGTAGACTTTAACTGTTGAATTCTGTTGTTGAGCGACAATTAAAATAATGAGTTTTATGTATGTTTTTAAGATATTTAATGTTTAAAAATGATTACTATTTGTATATATTTTGCCCATTTCTAACTTCTAAGTTCATATTTTGTTTTGTCACTTGAAATATATATATTTTTAGACACGTTACGTCATGCACGAATGACAACACCCGGCTTTTCCCTCGTACCCCCAATCGCTCTATCCTTCTCTCTATCTGTCTTATAAAATGTCGAGCTGTTGCAACGCATGCGCGCTCTCATTTCTGTGGCCTTGCACAACTGGAGGGGCAGAACAATAGTCTACAAAACATTTGGTGGCAACTCTAAAGGCGACTGTTGCCGCTTGCAACAAGTTGCTTGAAAGTATCCCTTGCCTTACACCTGCTGCTGCTGCATACTGCACTTCGAGTCGAGTGCATAATCATTTTTGTAAATGGCTTCTTTGTTCGCTTAGAGATGCCAAAAGTCTAGAGTCTCGATTGCGTTGGTCTGCCAATTGCACCTAATTGCATAATTGCCAAGTCAGCTGGAAAATTTGCCAAAATGTCAGTTAATTTGCGGCCAATGCGAGTGAGAGCGACAGATAAATCAATAATAGCATATTGAAATGGGTGGTTTGAGTCGTAGACGAGGGTTACACAGCAAAGAGTAATCGTATAGAATTTTAGGGGTTTCCAAAAACAAATAAATTGCTGACAGAGGCTCACAATACAAAGACCATGGAAATTCCCTGCAATCAGGCAAAATGGAAGTAATAAATATAAATAATAATGCTTATTGATATTAATATTTTGTCTAGATAAGCGAATAAAGGTAGTTCATAATGAAAAGATAGCCCTAAAATTAAAAAAATGGAATGTATAATGTGTAGCAAAAACAAAGTTGTCTCCCAAATTAGGCCTACGATGTTTTCTTACTAAACCTAATTCGCAAATATACTCAACTTACTCGCTCGCTACAGGGTATACGAAGCAAGCAAGAGGCGCTGCATATCACGTCAAGTACTGGACAGTAAATAGAAAATTTAATTCAATTAATTATGTTTTCACTTAGCTGCTGTCTTGCCAGGCTTCAGTCAGCATCAAATTTGTACCCCGACGTACCCCGTACGATGCCGATGCCCACACCGCAGCCGACACTTACTTGCCACACCCCACACACAGCCACACAGAGCAACGCTTGCCATTGAGCTATGAAAATTGAATTAATCCAGATTGCAACTGTGCAACACACACAGGCAACTGGATGCAGAGGCAGCTACACATAACACTAACTATAACTATGTAAAAGACACAAATGTACTCTGTATATATACCATGTGTGTATAAATATTTTTGCTCCTGATTGCTGATAATCACATTTGATGTGCTGTAAATCAGATTAAGCATACGCCTTGTGCAACTCAAGCGTGACTGAAAATATTGCGTTTATTATGTTGCAATTGTTATTGTTGTTGCATCAAGCCTATAGCTTGGCTAGAAGCCTTTGATGCTTTATTGTTGGCAAACTTAATTAGCATGCTCAATAGAGAAAAACTGGGAAATTAGGTTTTGGAAAAAAAGTTGCATATTTTGCAGCACAAAAGAGCTGCTACTAATTCAATTTTTATGGCATATGTTGTTTTTACTCATCAGTTTATAGAGCATGGCTAATTAACTCAACCCGAACAAATTGATAATATATCTTATACATGATTTGAAACAATTTACATACCCCATTAAGGAAGAGTTTTGTTCAAGCATCATAAGTATTACATATTGTTTTAGCTCACCTGCAGAGACAATAAATAAGAAAAAATATGTATTAATATAAATAAATATAAATTCAATTTATCAGTATATAGGGAAATACGTCCAGTGGATTATACCAGAGTCAAATCCACACTGTCTCTAATGCTTGAAAGGGAGATTTAAAGAATAAACAGTTGCAACGAGCCAGAAAATTAAAGAAAAAAAGCCAGAAAAATAAAATGTTATCCGAGTAACTGTGAAAAACACGTGACCAAAAAGGACAACTAGAGACACCGGAAAAAAATTCAGACTGATTAAATGCACTAGAGAAGGACAGTGTCAAAAGAGAACAACAACAACGATAAATAAAAACAATAACAAAAAGAACATGCAACACAAATTTGCATGTTCGACACGGAATGGGCAGTTAGTTTGACCAGAGGCAAAGGGAAAAAGGACAAGCCTCAAAGGGTAGAAGATGCAATTACAATAACAACAGCATGAAACCTGAAGCATGTTTAACAACAACAACAACTAGTACAGAAACATGGCGTATAAGCAATGCTGGCAAGGGGAAAATAGAGAAAAGAAAGAGATATGACCACCGCTCGGTAGCGTTATTTTCCAACCGAGTGAGAATTATTAAAGGGCATTATTGCAGCTTCATGAAGCACATACACACATACACCGTCACCGTCACAGTCACAGTCACACACACACACACACGCTGTGCACACATCCAAAAGGCAGTGCATTAAATGGCCCATTGCAGTGCGCATAAAAAAAGAATAATAAACATACAATTATAAAAATTAATTGGCCACTGAAATAGCAGAACATGAGGAGCATAGAAAAAGAGTATGAAAAAGAAAAGAAATGTAAAAAATGTATCTATATATATGCATATATATATATATATATATATATATATATATATATGCATATATCAGTGTGTCAGACCAAAATTGGTATCGGAACCACATTTTTAACGACAGAATGCGTGAAGCCAGTATATAGACGAACAGACAGACGCATTTGACTAGTTGATCCTGATTAATATCTAACCATTAGCGTAATTAGGGACTAATAAGTAACTAAGTACCATAAAAGTAAACAAAAATTACGAGAATTATTAAGTTCAAGTTATTTTAATAAAAGTCTAGCATTAGCGGTGACTCTTTTTGTATATTTCAGCTTTTATTGCCTCATTCTATCCTTGCTGTTGCAACTAATTTAAATTAAAAACATATGCCTTGAGTTTCATGCTCACATAATTGGTATGCTGATGCAGCTGTTTTTCTTAAAAAAAAAAAAGTTATGGCAAACTTTTGCTGTGCAAAGCATGCTCTTAAAAATTACTAATGATGGCAGTGCTATACAAAACGTAAACTACGAACTATATAATATCCTATTTACAGATTTCTAAGAAATTCTATAAGCAGTCAAAAACGTGAGGTTTTGTATTTTTATTTAGTATTCTTAACCAAATTAGTATTCAACTAATATACTCTCTCATATATTCATCACTTGAGCTCATCTTAGATCAGTGAGGTTCTAGGACATTGAGCGACGACTAAAAGAAAGAGACAAGCACCATTCGCTGCATAATGTTGCAACTTTTGCACTTTTATAAACGAAACAAACATGTGCATAATAATAATACACTCAAGTTACCATAACAGACAGGGCAAACAAACAGACAGAGAGCAGGCGGCTAAGCTTTAAAGAAAACTGGAAAGATGGTGTAGTGGAGTGGTACGTTGTGGGCCAACCACAACGCAATCTCTCAAATTCATTGAGATTCATAAATTAGCTGTGGCTTCAAAATTCTATAAGATGCACCTTTTTCGTTCCCAACAAAAGAGCGCATCCATAATATATTCATTTATTTATTGTATAGCCAAAAATGTAATTTAATTGCAAATTATTTCAGAGTTTTTGGCAACGCTTTTGTCTGGGCTAGCTCAAACTTGTGGCTTAGGACCCACCGAACAACAAACTAAGTTGCACAGGTTCTCAGATTTCAATTTTGAAAGCTCAGAATATGCCAAAACACAAAATTATATTTATTCGCTCAAACTATGACTGCATTTCATTATATTTCACTAAGACGGCTTCCGCACCCATCCACCTTGGGTTGTGGCGAAAGTTTTGTGGCCAGTGATTTTGAAATGTTTTGCGGTAAAAGCAAGTTAGCCATCAAATCTGTTAACGCCCGAGTATGTAACCCTTGAGCGATTTGTTGACTTAAAACAAAGTCTGAAAATATGATTGATTCTCAATTTTACCAGTAAAATGTTTTGAAAAGCCGCACAAGGAAAAATTCTAAACTTAAATGATCTCTTGAGAGATTAACCATGTGAGAACGAAGAGTCTCTATTCAGAATTTATTCTTTTCAAAAACAAGTAATCATTGAAGCTCTAAAAATTGAGCATATAGGCAATGGTTCTAAAATATACTCATTCGAATAACTTTTAACCAGCGTATTCAACGGATTCTCACCTTACTTTAAATTAAATTAAAAATTAGTAACAAAAATGATATATATCATGTATAAATATTAATAGAAAACCCAGAATACATCATAACTTTAAAATAGACTGAAAATGACAGCTTAAACAGTTTGTATACTTGGGAAACTTTCAAGCTAACTGAAAACCTGTCAAAATATTACGAAAACAAGCAAATAAATGTGAACAACATTTTTTTCAAGTACTTCTCAAAATAGTGGAAACAAAAAAAACCAAGTGGTCAAATTGAAAGCGATGACAAACAAACTTTAGGCAAACTTTTCAAAGATGAACTTGTACCAGGAATGTATAATACATTAAAAGTGAAAGACAGAGGGAAAAAATATACGGGAACAGCAGCAGCAGAAGAAATCGCAATGCGTAATCATGAGCTGAAGGCACATGCAACACCCATCATCAGCTGCTGTGGCTGCCTGCTACCAAAAAGTTCAAAATGATATGATGGCAGCCACTGGAGAACAAAGAATACCAAAGTTAAATTAAATTTGTAGTTCTGCGTCTCAGTCTCTCTGTGTGTGTTTGTGCGCAAAACTTTATCGTATTGCCGCCGCCAGTTTCATGCCTCACCTGCACTACGTGTGTACCTGTAGTACGTTTAGCAACCCCACTCGCCCTCTCGCCACATTTCTGTAGTCTGGGTGTCACAACTCATTCAATTGAATTTCATCTTCATTTTCATCTTAATTAAAAGCCTCAAATTCAATTAATATCCCACAGAAATTTTTGGTGCTTTACATTTGAATTGCAGCTCATTAAAATTAAAGGTTATAAAAAAATAAGTATATATAGCAGCGCTGAAGCCGCCACGTCCTGTCGGTAGATGTGCGACACAATGCCAAAGTTTTTGCCATCACGGTTTGCCATCAAAAGTGGAATTTCGTGCGAATCTCTTAAGGTGAATTTCAAATGAAAAACATAATTATAATTCATGCGGATTTCTCTCGGTGTATGTGTGTGGGTTTGTAAAGTTTGACAAAGTTTATATTATTATTGCTGAGAACAGTTGTTGCTGTTGTAGTTGTCGTGTTATTTGCTGTTGTTGTCTGTGGGAATTAAAATGTAATTATGTCGTAAGGCAACCAAAAAGTATAGCATACTTTCCGACCAGGTGTCAAGTGGAAAACTGCAGAGCGAGACAGAGACACAAAGAAAGCGAGAAAGAAGATGCACGCTACTTGATGTGATGAAGTTAAAATACCTCACCGAGACATTAATTCAGTTTTCTTAGTTAAAAAAAAAAAAAACAAATTCAAACAAATTGATTTGATATACATATGTTAAGAACATTCTATTAGCTTTGTTAATAAGGGAATAAGTGGTTTCACATTAAAGTCACAAGTCATAGTCAATCAGAGTTTAAATAGCGTATGTTCCTCAAAAATCTCTATACTCAACTGACACAACTCAATCTGAACGTCAATCTAAATGTCAATTTGTTGCAGCATATAGAAGATGACAATGCTGGCTGACAGACAGCATGCCCCGAGATGTGGCAACTCTCAGTCTAATTAGAATTACAGTCCAAAGAAACCAAAGCCATTTCCAAAACAATAGAAAAATGCCAGCCACATAATGTTTGATTGACAAACGTCTATCAAGAAAACTGAGAACTGAGAACTGCTAAAGGGCGAACAGAGAACAGAAGGCAAGTTGCACACACGCACACATACACACACACACACGCATACAACACAATGATACAACACAATGATAGCAGTTAACTAACAGACTGAATATCAAGACACATGAGATTCCAATGCACTCAAAATGATGCACTCTTTTCCCTACTTTTCAATATTCCCGTTACACACATACAAAAGAAAATGGAACAAAGACGGAACAAAGTCGGAACAAAGAGAAACCGAAATGGGGAAAAAAGATAGATGAATAGCTAGATCTTTGAGTTGGAAAAGTTTTGAATACCCTGATATGATAACAAGGTTTGTTCGATATAACTAAATAAAAAACTGAATTGCAAATATTTTATATTAAATACGTTTTGGACTGTATTCGAGTACTTAAATTAAATCAACATTTTTAAATCCTAACGAAGAGATTAATATTCTTTTCACCATTATCTGGTCGATCTTAGTCTGTGTTATAGATTACTGCGTTTAAATAATTTCTGAAGTGCAACATTATCTGACCTCTTTTTACAAATCAAACAAATTCAAAAGAGAATTTATTTTTCTTACACAATGCAGGCCTCAATCTAAATGCCACAAAGTGTTGGGTACAATAAGTGGTCGCGTGCAGTCGCTTAATGAGCACCTATTGTATGAATGTGTAATCTAAGAGCAGCCAACGCAAATCCTTTTCAGCTGGCTAAAAGACAGACAGGAGGAGGGGGACACTCGCCGCCTAATAATGAGATGGATACCAGATGGCAGCAGCTAAAAAGCTGCCTCATTTCACCTAAGACTACCCTCAAACATCTCTCCACGCAACTCCTTCCTCACACGCCACACACAATTATAAGGCAACCATTTTGAATGGTGTATATTAGCAAAGACGCCTCATAAATGCACTTTAACACACCTTTCCCTCATCTTTCTCCTTTTGGCAGCATGTATCTATACAAAAAGCTGTCATAAGCGCAGCTAATGATGATTATTCTCACATAATACAAGATGCTAATAAGTGGAGCAAAGGCCGCGAGCACTTCTCCATAGACAAAAGACACGCACAGACACACAAAATGACAGCTGGCCAAAGGCGTTATTAATTGCAAGCCTTGAAATTTCTCAAAAACTCGCCAGGCCTTTTCGTGCTTTGGGGCGGGTGACCGCAACAAACCGCATTTTTAATTAAGGCTTATGTAAACTAAGAGCCCAAGAACCAGAGAGAAAAACCAGATGATATGCTATAAACGAGACAGCTCAATTTGGCAATACCTTGCGGCCAGCTGATACTCTTTTTTACCAACGATGAAATTTATGTCAGGGTATTGAAGCCGTATCTTTTGCATTAATCGTACATTTTATTTCTATTCGAAACCGATTTAAACCTATATTCTCGAACGGGAGCAATTATCAATAAAATGGACTAAATTTTAGCTCTAGCGCTAATAGTATCTGAGATTGACTTGTTAATCCTGATCAAGAATATATATATACCTTATGATGTCGTAAATGCTTTCGTCTGCCTGTTACACTCTTATGCAAAACATCAATATACCCATTACCCCATTTTCTTTGATGGTGATAAAAAAGCTTACAAGTTATATTACGTGTAGCTAGTTAAAGTGTTTAGCTTGATTAATTATGTAAGCGAATTGGATAGTATATTGGCAGCATTGCGCAAACTTTTCACGCCTCAATGGAGCGTATCATGTTTGTAAACAAAAAAGAAAAACGAATAATGGCAATAACAAAAGCTAACTTCAAGCAAAGTGCAATGGCAAAACAGAAAATCAATGAAAGCTAAGCACAAAAAAAAAATAAATAAATAAATAAAAAAAATAAATGGACTAAGTAAAACGTCTCTATTATCTATTCAATAGTTATTGATTAAAAATCTTCTTTGAGCTTATTTTACTCCTAACGTAAAAATATTTTTGAAATCTCTTTTTTTTTAAACACTTTTATAATCTTTATTTCATCTTTTCGATTAGATTACATTCTGCAAGCCATAGTTATCATACTCCATTCAAGGCTAAGATAGGGTAATACATACACTGTCATTAACAGCGCTGAACAACTTGTGTTCTTGTACATTTTATGCAATCAATGCCATCGCTGCGCAAGACTGCAACTCAAGTATTGCATTAGACAAAAACAGAAAAGTTTGCCATAAATGAATATACGAAAATCATGTTTTCAATTGCTTTGCGTGTTCTATATACGAACTATAGGTCTAACACCAACAATTCCACAAACTATTATCATTAATAGCTATCGTTTCCGTATAGACGACAAAAATAACAAAAGCAATAACAACAATTTGACTCCATCAATCGGCAAAATACAAGCGACACTGAAACGGCAATAACAACCCATTAAATATCACTTTTCATTGATTTTTATTATTTTATATAGTAGAAGCGCTTTCATTTCAGAGGCAGTCGACAGCACAAAAACTATCAACAGCTAAATTCTGGCTAAACGTAGCGTAAATCTAAAATTCGAAAAAAATGAAAACAGAGACACCGTTGGACAGAGGAGAGGCATGCGGCGGAGAGACTAAATGATAGCGATTTGAAGAAGTGTACCCACAATTTTAGCAATAGTTGATTGCGTGTCACATGCAAAAGGGGGGGGGGGGGGAGAGAGAGAAAAAGAAGTACCAGGAATAGAAGCCTGGGTGTATACGAGAAAAGCAAAAATATATTTAAATTGCACGGTACAAAAGCTGTGCAAAAATGGGGTTGCCAGCCCAGGCGCATTGGAAAATATGGCAACGCTATTAAAATGCACTGAGCTGGAATACTGACAGTAACTTGTGATAGAGAGATGGAGATGTGGGTAGATGGGTAGCTGCTGGTGCTGCCAAATGTAGCTTAACCATCAGCCTGTGATATGTTAGGGCCTGCCATCATGTCTCTCCACCTTCAAACCCATTGAAATCTATGATTGCCTGTCGCCAGTTTTATGGACAACGCTACGCCCAGTTGAACATGAAGTAGAGAGAACATACATTAAAAAATATATATTTCTGCATAGTGAGCAAATAAAGTCGCTTGACAACTGACTGCAACGGACGTTGATTGCCTGGCGCCGGAATTAATTATTTACAATATGACCAAGGATGGTAGGACGGAGAACGTGTGCTGCGCATATGGCAACACTGACATCGCACAACAGTATGCAATTAGTATTGGGCATGATGTTTTTTTGTTTCGTTGCTGCGAAAATAGGCCAATTGTCGTGCCCATTCAATGACTTTCGAGCGAATAATTAGCCCAATTTTGTAGAAAAAAATATATATTTATAACAAAAAAAATACTAATAATAGTAATATAGCCACAGTACAAGTTAAGCCCAATGAAGACACTTTTGAATATATTAAATAGATGCTCGTAAGTTTTCATCAACTTGCAACTCAAACTCATCTCAACACATGCTTACTTAAAAGCGTTCTTTAAGAAACTTACAAAGCTATCAAAGATCAGACGCTTGCAGCATTTTTGTTGTGGTCTTAGTGGTCTCGAGTCCATATTACAAATAAATACAATTAAGGGATCTATTCACACTCACATGACCAAGTATTGATTTCCGAGCCTTTACAAATATCTAGTTCTGAAACGCTTTTAACTTTTGCTTTTGGCAACTTTCAAGTTGCAACTCACCCAAAACTGTCAACGTTTTATCAAATGTCTAGCTATGTGTGAGTGTGTGTGGGTGGGTTTGTGGGTGTGGTTATGCAATCTTTGCTTTGGTTGCTTCCATCTAAAATTCAATGAAAAACTTTCACACAGACACATTTAAAGTAACCAACCATGTAAGCAATTTACTCCCAAACAGACATACATTTATTTATATGCATTTATATGTATGTATGTTGGGGAAATCCCCCACTAAGCAACACAGTGAAGACAGTCATGTGGTCTTTTTTCTGGTAGTACTTTACATGCTTTTAGTTTCAGTTAAGCTTTCTGACCAACAAATGAGCTACACACAGAATCAAGTTTACCACAGTTGGGTGTGCAAAAGGCGACATGGGAGAATACCTACACGCCCCTTCCATAGGGATGTCACGAAATTTGTTAAGCTGAGTGCAAGGCGAGCAGAGAGAGAGAGAGAGGGAGAGGCAAAAGCCCACCAAGCGAGAGGATGGCGTTTTTCTTAGGTTGTGTTGTGGTTAACCGTTTGCTAATGAGCCAATTTAAATTTACGAGCCAGTGGAGCCATCTAGCATGCCGAACCACACAAAACAGTAAGAAGGAGTTTTTGTCAATTTTCCCTTTACAATGGAAATATATTCTTCTTTTTTAAAGATTTACATTTAAGTTTGCTGTCGCTATTAAAGTGAAAAATCAGCCATGTGGCCTGGAAAATGAGCAACAAACAGTAACAAAGTCTGCAGCTGAAAGGTGAGGCATGATTTGAGCTGCTTAAGAAATCTCACGACAGCCACACGAAACAAACAAACAAATGGCCAACAAGAACTAAGGCAAGTCATTGACAGACTAAGAAAGTGGCCAACAAAAAAAAAAAAAAAAGAGAAAATTATTTCGTAAGCTGTGCGAGCGAGAGAAATGTCGTCAAGAAATTACCAAGGGATAAGTAACAAACAAGAAAGCAAAAGAAAAAACCAAAGTCTGAAGAAAAAATAGAAAAATGGACAGAGTGGGAAAAAAAGCAAGCAAATTCTTGCGTCTGGGTGCTTAATTATGAAGCTTGTTAACTATTAATGAAAAAGTTGTTGTAAACCAAGCAAAAATAACTAAAATGACAAAAGTTGACAGCACTGCTGCGCCCCCTTGTCCTCCTAGGGGAGTCATAAGAGCCAGATCCTTAACTCCGGAATTTGGGAAAGCACGAAATTAGTAAATAGCAGAGCAAACATCAATTTCATAAACATCAGATTAGCATTGGTATAAACCAGATTCGTCTATTATTTAAGTGATTTTTAGTGATTGTGACGTCATTACATAAAAGCCATTAAGTGAATAATATGGAAGTGAGAATATTTTGTATCGAAGCTCTTATGCGAAAGTCTACAAACTGAATTTGTAAGTAAGATCTCTTGAAGCGAGAGGTGAAAATCCTAAAAATATATTTTTAAAGAAATCATAAATCAAAACTGGGCAATTCTTGAAAGTCGAAAAGATTTCGTATGGATTAAACAAGTTGCTGAAGGTTCAATTTCTTTAGATTGCAAGCAAATGAACATAAATATGCAGTTCTCCAACACACAAATTTGACTTCTTCCTCGTTTCAGCTGCAAAACTATCATAATCACAACCAAACCCCTACTCAACCACCCTTAACACATCCCCCCACGAGCTCAAACCAAAAGTTGAACCCCATATGCAAGGCGAATACAAAGTTAAACTTTTAATATGGCTAACACTTGGAAACTTTGAAAGGCCAAGAGCATTTAGGGCAAACCGAACACAGTTAAACACCTCGTCAGGGCATAGCGAACTGAACTGGAGAGAGAGAGAGGGTGATCCCTTTTTCATGCCTTTTGGGTAACTTTAGTAAATAATTTGGCTTTAATTAACATGCTGACATCATTAAGCGCCGGAGCAAGCCAAGTAAATGGCAACAGTTTGTCAGCCAGACGCAGCAAACCATTTGTCTCGACGCCCCAAAAAGTCAATGAGAATATCCGAGTGAGGGTAAACAACCCTCAATACTTGGCCAATGTTGTGCTATATTGACAGAGTACATTCACCACACCCCCTACACCATATTTAACCAAAAAAAAAAAAAAAAAAACAGATATATATACTTCTGTTGCTCTGCGCTCTCTCTTTCTCTGTATGTGTGTGTGCTAATTAAATAGAAAAATTAGAAAAAACTACGTCGTAAATTCAATGGCAAGGCGGCGTCGTCATGTAATACAACACCCCGCACAACGCACTTATCACACTCCATGGGGCAGCAGTGAGGGGAACCCCATGGTGTGAAATCATTTGACGACATTGCTCCGCATGACGCAATTAATCAAATTAAGCTGCCGAGTTCCTTTCTTATTCATTTCGAGCGCAGCCAGACGGTCGGCTGCTTGATTAGCTCCCATAAGTAGGCAATGGACATAGGAGATGACAATCTATCCAGCAGGTTGGCAGTCCCAATTGCTTTGCTTACAAGCCATGACCAATATCATTTGAATGTTGTAAATGTTGTTATCGTACTAATTGAGACCATGAACATGTTGACTGCACTATCAACTTGTTTTGCTGGTGTTAACTTAGCAAGTTCGTACTGTCAACCTATTTATCAAGAACTTATGTAAAGATCTAACAGATCTCAAAAACTATACAGAAAGATGTTATTACTGCCAATTTAGTTATTGTAAAAGACAACAGCTTGTAAGTTTCAAAAACTAAACAATACAAAAAACCTGACAATTTGTGTAAACTGGGGCTGCAAACTTAGCATATTAGTGCTGCCAACTTATTCGTTGCAAAATCAATTACAAAAACTTTACAACTTGCTGTGAAAATAATGTTAGTAAGCCTTAAAATAAACATTTCACACATCTACATATTTAGAGAGCTGTCAGCTAACTTAATGATTTCCTTTTTTGTTTACCCCTAAGTAACTAAAGAGTTGCCATTCTGCTGCACTTCAACCTTAATAGATCTATTCCGCTTTTTCTCAACCTATAGCCATCACCATCATTCAGACTCTTGCATGAATTCAAACATGTAGAATTAAGGGTTCCTATGTCTTCCGAGCTTAAGTCATGTTTAGGACACCGCATCTTATTCTGGCTAAAATACTCAACTTTTTCTATATGTTAAGCATGAATCATACAACATGTGCTAACAAGTTAAAAATAAAATGCTCAAATAGCGCTTATTGCAGCAAATTTTAAGCTGGCCTCAATTAAAAACACAAGTTGAAATAATCGATTTGGTTTTCTGGGCACTTTCACTGTATCATAAATTTGGAATCGTAGGCAGCTTGTAGGCGTTTAAGTGCAGTCAATCCAGAAAAATTAAACACCAACTTTTGGGCAGCCACAAAACTCTCGAGATACAACAAAAATAGAGAGAGAAAATATATATTACCCCAAAATATGTCACAAATTGCATTTTGGGGTAACGCTTCGCTGCCCACGCGGCCATTTCACAAAGACGGCAAAAATGTTGCTAGGCGGTTGAAAGGGCGGGGGCAGTGGAGCTAGGACGACGTCTTGGCAACGACAAATGTTTCTGTTATCAGTGAACCATAATCAGAAGTTGTGTTTTATGGGCGGGGGAATGTAAGGAAGGGCAAGGAAGTTAGACTGTTCGCCTCACTTGACATTTGCCACCAATAAAGCCCAATTAGCGACGCCCTTTGCCAGCTTGCCCCTGTTTCCCCCTCCTGAAAAACAGCAATTGGGGTCTGTCATCTTCCAAGTTTGCGGGAACGCAAATGCTAATTAGTAAGTGGCAAATAGTTGCCGGCTGGAAAAGGCGTCTCTATTAATTAGTCAACCACTTGCCAACCTCTTTTGTTGTGTTTCGTGAATTATATTACCCGAATTTCTGAATAGAGCTGTCAACTTGTCGATTGCCGAGATTGTTTGGCTATTGTGTGAACGTGAACTTTGAATGCGATTTCTAGGCTTAGTACAGTTCGTAATTTCAGTGTTCACTTCAAGAGTGCTGCCGACTAATACAAATATGTCAATCTATACTGCCAAGTTTTTGATATTAAAGCACTGCAATTGAAAATTAATTGCTGTTGTTAATCATTCAAGCTTATGGCTTCAAATATGCAAATATCAACTAATTATTATTTTAGTGACGATGCCAACTTACATAACAAAAATGTAATTTAAACCAATTTGGAATTAGCAGCATATTTGTTACTGCATTTCACAGCTGCAATTGAATTTGCGCCCAAGTGGAAAGTGCGACACGTGCCAACTTTCCACATGCCACACAACATGTATAATTAATTTTGCACACATTTCCGTGCTAATTAACGCATAATTAATGACAAATTCATATGACAAAAGACAGTGCAACAGATGTTGCAAGTGCCCCATCTACTCCACCGATTTAATTGAATTAGATGCAGCTTTATGCAAATTGTTGCCCCAGATCAAGTATGCAGATCGCAGCTAAACCAAAAACTAAATGTATTTTTAATTTATTTCGGATTTTGCAATTTATTGTTGCATAAAACATTGGCATATAAATAAATAGAAATCAGCGTCATTTGATCTAGTTACAATTTTTAATCATATTTGAAATGGCAGGCATAGCGAAAATGTAGTTACGGAGAAGGCTAATATCTTATTTTCTTCAGTATTTCACTGACGCCATAAAACCGCTCTAAGCTTCTCTCAAGCTAATCTCTTCTCATTAACTTACTGCTCATATACTTTGACAAGAAACAACAACTTAAGTCAAAGTAGAGAAATGAAACAATCTACAGCTCGAAATCAATTAAGCAGCACTTTCCAGATCAAAGCAAATCTAATCGACTAACACACACAAATCCACATAAGGCTAAGAGCGCTTTCTACCACTCCCTCCACTTGCCTCCCTATCTCTTTCTCTATCTCTATCTGTTAAGTTGAACGAAATCCCCATTGACTGATTAACACACAAATGCAGTCAAATGAAGCGAGCGCATCGAACGGAAAAGTAAATTCCGAAATTCAACTCAAAGTGCTTGCAAGGCAAGTTACATATTAAGTAAAAGTAATCGCATAAAGCTCACATTTATAATTAATTTTATTAAGTTTAATAAGAAACAAGCATATACAAAAAAAAAAAAATAGGCGTTGCGTCTGTCAGTTTTCGATTTTCACACTTTGCACAACATGCCCAGAGAAATGAACAAAGTTTTTCCAAGTTTCTTGCTGGCTGGCTGAATAAAGCTGTCATGTTTATTTATATAAAAACTTTACAGCGATTTGTTTATAGTTAAGCTTAGTTAGGATCACTGCTAAAAGCAAAACAAGCAGGCAAGTCGCATTAAAACTTATTGTTCCCAATTTGAAAGTTACACTTTGACAGAGCGCAATACAAATTTAAATTGAAGTTAAGCTGGTATAAAAAAATATGTACAACATTTGATCACACTATTTTACATGCAATAATTAAAAAACTTATCTACCTTTTTCACATTTCTTTTAATGGTTTCACACAATTTATGCTCTTTAGCGATAATTTATGTATCTTAAGTATAATTGCCTTGGCGCTGTAGCAATGCGATAAGCAAAACTCAAAGAGCAACGCTTCTTAATCACTGTAATACTTTAAATATAATATTGGAAAAATATGACTCATCATTATATGATACATTATTATTGTGAACATGCAAACGATGTAGAAAAAAAAAGAACATGAGGCATTGGGCCATAAGTATGACACACATATGAAAAGCAGGCACAAAAAAAACGCATCTAAAGAAAGAAAGCAAAAAGCATATATTGACGAAATTGGTTACACAAGACAAAATGCGACAATATGCTTTCGATTCACGTGCACCCCTCCACAACACTCAGCCCCTCTTTATTTTCCCATCAGCGGTTTCTTTCATGAAATTTGTTTTTATTCTTTTATTTGATTTTCGTGCATGTTTCTTATTATAAATGTCGTCGATATTAACACCCCAGAAAAGCTGAGGAATTGCATGCAAAATGGGAGTGGGTGGTAAGTTGGTGGCACGTATCGCATTGTTTGGCAACACAATGGAATGACTTCAAAAGGCAGATGCAATATTCATATAGTTATTTGTGTATAATGTTGCATAAAGCGGGCCAGTATTATAAAGTGTAACAAGTGAGTGTTAAACAGCATTAAAATAAGACACGTATTCACTTATCACAGTTTCCGCAAAATCGACATCAATCTTACCCATAAATTATATATGCAACATGCATGAATATATATAAATCTAGAAGAGCTACAGCATCTGACTTTAGGTGAGTTGTAGATGCATATAATTTATGAGGAAACGTTTTTTTAATTTTAACATATTAAAGTAATTTATTCTATTTCAATTTAAATTAAACATTTAACATTTTGTAAGTCGATGTATAGAAAAATTAAGACCATTTTAATTAAATTCCACATTTAAATCTACCTTTTTTCTGTTAATGCTAGAAATGTAATTCTTTTTTAATACAACTCCATCCTAAATTACCTGATTAATATAAAACAGATAAACAAAAACCTTTATTTTTACTTTTAATTGATTTTAATGGAATATCGCAAATTATCCAACAAACAAAATTAAAAAAAATATATATTTACATTATATCAATAAGTAAAAAATATCACATATATTTCAATTAAAAAATAAAATAAATTACTTTTGTAAAATTGCTCTTCGCAAAATATTAAAGTAATAATAATAAAATATTTATATGTCTGTCTAGATATATGTATAAATTGAGAAAATCACATATATTTAAATTACACTTTTAATAACACATATATTTCCATTAAAAATTTTTTTTAAAAAAATACGAATTTTCTCTCGACCCGTAATCCGCACACACACACATATGAATTTTATATACACAAGTATATATATAAATATATATTTTAGTTCTGTTTGATGCATTCCTTATGACCAATGCAATTACATATGCATTTGTGGGAAGACCCGCATGAGCAGCCAGCTAGATAGAGAGTAGCACTTTCAGCCAGTTGCACATTGAAGCTGCAACAGCTGCTCAAATGGCAAAGAAATCATTATTTATATTCAAAAGGAATGAAAGGAGAACACAGAACCACAGATCAACTGGCAGACATACACAGAGAGGAGTTTGGAGAGTGTGGCAGGAAGCTTGGCAGAGAATAGCAGACAGTAGACGTTAAAATGAATGCAAACTGTTGGCAAGACAGACAGCATCCAGAGACCATCAATATAAATTTCAATGTGACCAAAAACATATTTGCCATTACCGACGAAGAAAAATGCTGGCAAACTCACACAATCAAAAAGGAACAAAAGTAGCCAGAAGCCAACAGCATGTAAGCTAATATATATATATATATATATATATATATATATATAATATATATATATATATTAATATATATATATTTATATTATTATGTATGTTTTGAATAAATAAATGTATATTTTAGAACTGAGAAAACTTTAAAATCTGCATCCAAATAATAAAACAAATAAAATTAAGTTAAATAAATAATAATAATCATAAAAACTACGTATCTGTGAATAAATACCAAACACTCAACATATATTTATCATATTATAAACAATTTAAAAATCTCTCTTTTAATATTTGCGAGACCTTTGAAAAGATTTTTTGTAAAACATTAGTGTTACATATTAAATTACATAAGTATGTTTATATAAGAGTATAGCCGATATAAAAATTTAAATAAACAAAAACACACACACTTACAGGAGATGCGCAGCAAGGGCGCTCCAGAGTCGAATCTGCCACACACACCATACTACAAAAGCCAAACTTAAGCTTAAAGCGTAATGACATCAGCTGCCGCCGGTGTCCTTTTGCTATTGTTGTTGCTGTTGAATATCTTTGTGGCATACACTGACTGGCACAAGTGTCAAGGGAAAAGTGGCACCTCACACAGGCTAGGCCAAAAGGCAAAAAGTGCAACGATAAAGTTGCAGCGGGCAACTTGAAACTCTGGCAAGTTAAAAGACAAAAGCGACACAAAAATTACTGCAACAGCAGCGGAAGTTGGTAGATACAAGGAAAGGGCAGGATCAGTGCGGTGTGTGTGAACAAGCGGATGTGAAGATTGTCCAAGACTCAACAACAGCAGCAGCAAATGCAACGACTAAAGTGTGGAAATGTCAATTTGCTCTCACCATGCTTAAAAAGGGTGAAACGGTAGCAGCAAGTGGAACGAGCAACAACCACAACAAACAAGAACTGCAGCATTCTACTGCAACAACGTAATATTGATTTTCAATTTAATGTCGAGCAACTTTTCCCTTTTTTGCCCTTAGATAAAAAGTCAAAGCGACAGAGAAATGTCATTACACAGCAAGAAAGGAAGAAAGGAAGAAAGGAAGAAAGGAACGCGGGGGAGGCAAGTATTGAGGCGGGCGAGACTCAAAAGTGGTATCGGTTTGAGAGTCACTGCAAAATTGGACAGCTAAAGCTTAAAAGCAATTTTGCGGCTAATAAATCCGATTTCCGTTCTGTTTCGAAATAAATTGCATGCGAAGAGGTCTCATTGTTTTTTTTCCTATTTTTTCTGTGCAGGATGGGCAATGTATTTGGGTTTATTTTCCGGAAATGGCTCTGCGGGGACATCAGGCAATTGGGCGGCTAGCAGCTGCTTTTTAGCCGGATGTGGTAAATTAGCAGCTGCAATGTGCACTCCAAATGAAAAACAGCAACTAACAACAACTAACCACAACAGAACACACACACATGACCTCATTTTGTTGAATTTACAGCTAAAAGTGCTATTGCTGCTCTCAAGTTGTGCACAGATACCCTGTATACGTACAGTTGACATCTGCTGGCAGTAAAATTGGCGTTTTGCGAAAATTTGTCAAAGCCAAAGATTCGAGAGAATTATTTTAATGCACAACTGCAATTTATTTCATTTTAAGGATAACTTTCTCTATTCTACTCCCCAATAACAATAAACATCGATTATTGATCGCAATAAAAGTCACATTATAATATACATATACATTTATAATCGAAACAAACACTGATCAACATTATCCACACTATAAAACTCTAAATATGTTTGAAGACAAATTAATGTTGTATCGACCGTTTCTATGGCAATTTTAAGCTTATAGTCAGATTCGACTAATTTCGGCAGAAGTCTCTTTTTTTTAATGGTGACCAAGAATATATAGAAGAGCATAAGAAGAAAATAATATTTAGGTTGCTGAAATCATCAATAGCTTTCGATTTACAAATCCAATGCAGCACAACAAATGACTCATACATAGCAAGTATAAGCGCAGTATTTACTTATTATAAAGCCATTTCCGCAAAGGAATATATTTCTGACTCACCTGTACATCAAAATTTTGCTGTTGTTGCTGCTGCTGTTGTTGCTGTTGTTGCAGAAGGTTGCCTGATGATTCCATGTGATTGGGTCCGCCTGCTTGTGCACCCTGATGATTCAACATCGGTGACTGCAAGTCGAATGTGGAATACTAAGAACAATGCTTGTCAAACTGGTGTGATACATTTAATGCTGCTGCTGGTCTCACCTGTGCGGCCATTGGCATTCCGGCCCCAACTCCATTCATCATCTGCGGCTGCATTTGACTCATTTGTGCAGCCATCTGGTGATGGGCATAGGCGGCAGCGGCGCCACCATTTCCACCTCCTCCACCTCCGACGGAATTGTTGCCACCAACGCCGCCGCCGCCCATTGAGCCAGCGGCGCCCATGCCCACGTGACCCTGGCCGTGGTCCATGAGCATGTGATTGAAGTGGGGCATTTGTGGGAAACCGCCATGATGTGATTGATCCAGCAGTGTGGGTGGGCGTGGCAGTGTCTCTTCAGCGGGCGATGGCTGACGGGAACCGGGAGTGCGGCTGCAATTCGAGAAAAAAAAATTTATTTAAAAAACAGTCCACTACTAGATGTAGAGTCATTGGAGCAAACTAATAGCATCCATGAATACAGTTGCAGATGTACTGTAGATCTAATTGAATGGTTTATATTTAAATATATACTACAAGTTTTAGTTTCACTGGCGCATTACTGAGGAATTCACAACTATAGTTGTAACTGCACTGTAGAACTCATTGACGAAAACAGTTTGACAACAGCTTCACATCCTTGGCCACCATTGCTGTTGTTTGAAAGTATCTATAGTTTTACAACAATTGTATCACATGCGTAGCCCAGACACAGCCAAAATCTGTAACCTAGTCGTGACACACTCCAATAAGGTACTAAAAAAAACACTTTTAGTACGCGACTCTCAAACTTGTGGAGCAATTATTTAAAGATTGCATAAAAACAATTATAAACAAATTTATCAAAACTAGTTGGCAATTAAAAATAAATTTGCGATTTTGGCCCCAATTGGCCCCAATATTGTACCGTTTACAGTTTGTTAATCATTGACAATGACTCGTCGGCTACTATTTGGAAACAAAAGACTTAAGCAACAAACTTGTTGCGACTAACTGAAGGCACTGTGTGTGAGGAAGAGTGTATCTATGACGTCAGCAAAAAAAAAATCTGTCACCAAACAGCAGCTGACGACTGCCAGCCATTAAATTAATCTGAATAGGCAACAACAATTTTTATTTAATACAGCCGGCGCTTCAAATGTAAATTCAAATGAATAGCAATAAATAATTCTCTGGAAGTATGTATGTATATTTCTTAATTAATGCATTTGCCTTTCAAGAGCCAACAAAATACGATTCATTCATACCGCGTGCTTAAGCACGCTCCCCATAGCTCTGTAAGCTAGCTAGCAGTGGTCATAAAACTGTATGTGATTTTGTATATTATATGTGTTCTGCCATCTTGCTCTACCATGCAGTCAACACACAAATTGGCTATAATTTAACTGTCGGGTCATTAACACTAAACACAGCAGCAGCAGAAACAATAACCGCAACTGCAGTGACCGTGCAACTGTAATGAGTGCGACTAATTCAAAGACAATGAAATCACCCCATACAGTTATTCTCAAACTGTAAGGGGCCTTAAAACTAAGCACGTGTCTCATAATTTGCCCATAACTGAACCAAATTTGACGAGGTTTTTGATGTTGTTTCACATTTAATTATTTAACTTACTTTATATTGCGAAATGAATGTCTTTTTTTATTTATTAATTAATTCATGTGATTGACGTTAGAATTTCTGTAGATTATGCATCGCTTGACATAATTTTTTATAGAAAAAAAATAAATCAAACCTAATGTGTTATGCCAATTCAATAATGGCTTGACTATTTAATTTTATTTGCTATTTATTTATTTCAATTGTAGTAATTATTTTATGATGTAAGGAGCTCATAGAAAAAATTGGTTTCGAACTTCACATTTAAAACATTTCAGATATTCTCTGTACATTTTCCATTATCCGGTCGGTTCAATAATTCCAATTCAAAGATTTCAAATATTCTTTCTACATTTTGGAGTACCATGCATGGAGCAATGTCTTTTTGGAATAATTTTACATTATTGAAATTTCTATGCTAATAATATTCGTTCTTCATTCTTAGTCTACTACAAATAAAATTTATGAGTCAATTCAAACTACAACCTTATATTATTTCCTTCTTTTCTTTTCCTATTATCTTCTTCTAAACTGAAAATCGTCAAGTTTGGATTATAATTATGCAATGTTGGATTAAGCTTAAAACCTTAAACTTAAAAGGGCTAATAAACGAATATAAAAAACAGTTTCCAGCCCCAAAACCAAAAACCCCAAGAACCATCTAATATCACATGACTGTCAGAATTTGAGCGAGGTCAGTTCCATTGGCAATGTGCCCATATAAGTCCGATTCTAGCCAAGAATCTCGTATTATAATATGTAATAGACACAAAACAAAGAAACGAATAAACAAATTTTCACTTTCAAAGTAAAAAGAAAGTGCGCTGCCCAAAAGCAGATAAAAAGGTCAGACAGCAAGTTGACCAAGCTAACAGCAGACAGACAGACAAAGCAGAGGTGGCAACGACAACAACAACTGTTGGTTGATCTACGCTAGCCAAGTCCCCTCTGTGAGTAGGTCGACAGCTGCTCAGATGTAGTAACTGAAACACCAAGCAACAAAACTAAAAAAAAAAATTCAAAAGCTTGAAGAAACTCGAACTCAAATACTAGCCCAAAGTTGGCCGATTTCGTTAGTTGCCTCAGTTGAAGCCGGCCGTTTGAATTTTCGCAACTAAATTTCATTACACACGATACACACAAAACGTGAGCACAAAAAAAATTACACACACAAAAAAATGAAATAACAAAAAAAGTGGTACAAAAAAAAACAAAATGAAACCTGCCGCAACAATAAAAAAGTTTAACCGAAAACTAATCGAACAAAATGATATAGAAAAACTGTTTAAAAAAAATGGATCTTGTTTTTTTTTTGTGCGTCTCAGGCCTGACTCACTGTTTTTGTTGTTGTTGATTACTTACATCATAACAGTTATTACGTTTGGCATTGAAACACGTTTTGGCTTCGCCGACACCGGCAATGAAATCGCAACAACAACAACATTTGAAAGAGAAAACCGGCAAAGCAGAGCAACAATAAGAACAACAACAACAATAATGTTAAAGACTGGTTTTTATTTTTGGTTTGGTTTTCAATTGCTCTGAGAAACTATAAAAGGCCTGCAATTTTTGGCAATGCGTGTTGTAAGCGTCTATTTAAAAACGTTTTTGCTTTTATAATGTGAATACGAATTGTAATCATGGAATTGTATCTATGGACAATAAATAAAAGAGAGAGGCAAAGCAACCACTTAAATTAAGAGAGAATAGCAGTTAGCGAATGAAATAAGGTGGTAGAAATATGAAAGGATAAGGATAATCAAATAGAAGTGAAATAAATATAGAGAGCCTTCAAGGAAAGGGAAAGAAACATATGGAAATAAATATTTTATTGACATCTAAACTCATATTCCAATGACTATAAAAATATAATAACTAAAAAGGAGGACTATCTTAGCCATGCCGAAGATAACATACCCTGTAGATCCGGAGTTAATCTATATATATATATATATATAGAGATATATATATATATATATATAGAGATATATATATATATATATATATATGTAGTTCAAATGTATGTAATGGATTCGTTATTATTCCACGTTTTTATTTTTCTTATAAGTAAAAATTCTTCTGTTTTAAAGAAACCGTAGCACATTTTTGCACAACGTCAATATACCCTTTCCTTTACCAATTTTTAATGGTTTTGGGGGTATATAAATAATCACCATAAATATTCTTTCATAAAAGCCAAAATTCGAAAGTTCTTTCGGCTTTCAAGAGCATTTAGAAAGTGCTGCCGAAAAATAATCGTAAGACCAAACTCGGGGCATAAAACACTTGACAAACTGAATCATCTTTCAATATGCAAGTGCTACAAAAAGAGAGGAATGGAAGAAAATGACAGAGAAACAAACATCAGCCATAAAGAAAGAAATTCACAAAATGTGGGCCAAGTGGGCAGCTTTTGACAAAGTGGGTGTGTATGTGTATGAGAGTGTTTCTGAGATTGTGTGTGTGTGTGTGTGTGTGTGTGTGTGTTTCAACGGATGTCAACAGACAGTTTGATAAAAACAAAATGTAAAGCTACATTGTCCCTCTGTGGGTAGAGCTAACGCCATACATGTTCAAGCGACATTTTAATTATGAGACATTTAAAGAAAAAAAAAATTGAGAAAAATGTAAAATAAATAGTAAATTTTTAATAAAGAAAAAATAGATTAATTATAATTTTGAAAGCAAAAAAGGGAATGAGACCTCTGTTTACAGAGAAAATGTGATATCTTTCAAATTGAAGGGATAAAATGATATACAAATTTGATAACAGAACTGGAACAATGTATTATACGAATTTTTTGATTCAAATTAAAATGAAAATACAACCGCAAGTCTCAAAAAACCAATAGAAAACCAATGTTCTGTAAGAGCTCCACCTGGCATGTGCCCCTGCCTGTCATAAATCGAAGCAACTAACTGACGCAACTCCACAAGTTTACGTTGCTCCCGCGCCCCTCTTAGCACGGTGCGACCACAAGACAAGAACTTGTCAACGGGTGGACCTTGAAGAAACCAGTTTGAGCGATGGAATAGGCATTCTAATGTCAATGCCATTGCCCAGACTTGAACTAGACACATAGAGTGAAAAAAAGAGAGAGAGAGAGAGATAAAGACTACAGACAGGCAAACAGACGGACAGACAGACAAGCTGACAGTGAAAAAGGTGATCAGTGTTCACTATTCGCTGTCTACTCACTTAAATCCCTTGTCATCGTCAATGCCATTGACGACTCCGTTTGTGTTGGGGACCTGGTCGTCCTTCTTTAAGCCATTTGTATCAAACGGAGAATTTGCCTTTTCCTTATCATCGTGTGACTGAAAACATAAACAAGCCATGTTATCTGAACATATTCTGAGAATCAACCAATAAACTCACCTTATCATTATCGTCAAATTTTAAGTTGCGCATACGCGGCTCCAAGCTTGATAGGGGACTCTCCTTGTTGGTAGGTGAGCCTCCCAGAACATATTCAACCATCTTAGCGCATGTTGAATCGCGTGGACTAGAAAAGTAAGAAAAAAATCGGTTAAAATAAGAACAATATATCAAATAACCCTCTACTTTCATACCTTTATATCATCAATAACTATTACGATATTGTCATAGGTTACGTAGTGTCTTAAGTCAAGTTAATCGACAACTTTTAATTACGTAACTTAGATAATTACGCATTAGATATTATATATTGTACAGCATTGATTTCTGCGTAACGTTACCCTTCACGTAAACAATAATGTAATGAGCTGCTCTACTCAAAACTCACCTCAAGATGCCCGCATTGCCGCTGTTTGATGTATCTGAAGCGCCACCATGTGGATAACCACGTGGCCGGGGCGGTGCCAATATATTCTCGCCCTGTGTGGACCATGTATGATCCTTCCAAACGGACGAGTGATCGCCAACGCCGGGTATCTGCAGGGGATTCAATGGGCCGCCAGTATTGCCGGAGGCGCCACTTTTACCATCCGATTTCTCCCACAACTTCTTCGCAGTCGATGTGGTAATCTGTAATATATTTAAAGAGAAGAATCCACATAAATGCATGTCCAATGCGAAGTTTGCTGTGGTATAAACTAATCAGGTGGCGAAGAGCGGCCCAACAAAATTTTCCATTTGCGCGTTTTGCAATTAAATTATTAACAACATCAATAATTTACCGCACAAGCTGACTTCCTTTCATTTCGCTCTGCCAGCCCTGCCCCGTCCAGCCCTGCTTTCCAGCTTCCGTCATCCGGCCAAGGACAGGCGTCCAGTCAGTTTCCTGCTGTACTGGCTAAGCGGAAAACTTTTCCTGAACTTTCGCTGCTAATCCCACTGAGTTGAGTCAACTTCAAGCATTACAAACTTTTATCATCGTCGACAATTTATGTCGCCCTTTTCTTTACGTCTCCCTCTACATTCCCTACCATATCTCAGAGAAGCAACCTTGGCGCCTGCTGCATAGTTAGTGGTTAATGAAATTAACTGCACTTGGCCCTTTAATAAACAATATAAAGTGACAATTGTATCGCTTTTAAATTGCAGTTCATTACGAAAGCATTAAACTCTTTAAGGCATCAGATAAATAATTACAAAAAAGTTAGGATATGTGTATTT
Source organism: Drosophila setosimentum (assembly GCA_035043505.1). NCBI lineage: Eukaryota > Metazoa > Arthropoda > Insecta > Diptera > Drosophilidae > Drosophila > Drosophila setosimentum. Next base: position 556,889 of record JAWNMY010000023.1, on the reverse strand, counting down.
CGAGAGGTCCAGAATTCCTATGATGTCACTTAGACAATACCTACTACCTAACTAGCTACACTCAGAATAAAATCATGTTAATTTTTAGAAAATTTCAATACATCTGGCACAATTTTTTATTTCCAAGTAGACTTTGCTAACATTTACTTTAACAATTAATACACATTTTCAATTATTAAGAAATATATTTCTGAAATATAGATTAAAAGCTTATAAATAAATAAATAATATTCTGACAGGGTACGTAATGAAAATCTATTCCCTACATTTTATTACTGTAAATTTTAAATTAGCAATGAGTAATGATTAGAAAGTTTGGCACTGGTAACGCTAGGAAAACCGAAAATTATTTTGCATTACTTGCGATACTTAAATTATTAATTCAAAAGGATGCAGTTGAATTAGGAAACTTTAAAAGCTACACACACACACACAAACAAGAGCAAAACTTTAACGTTTAAAGTTAACTTAAAACAATTCTAAATGCATTTCAGTATATATAGACTCATTGTATTTATATGCAATGCACTTATTACGTAACACAATAACAAACTTTGGCATACGTAATACAAGCTTAATCATTGATAAGAATATTTCTCATAGCCAAGGCTATAATTATAAACAGAGAGAACAATATACAATCAAAGCCTGCAACATAGTTATAACATTTCGACTTTCTATCGTAAAAGTATGCAGAAATACTTGACGCAGGCATCTCGTTGGGCCAGTGAACTCAACAAAGAACATAGCACGTCATTTGCTATAGAGAAATACATCACATACACGATTGCCAAAGGGGTGAGAAGTAGGGCGGAGGGAATATGTTGTGAATCAGAAGACAGTCAGTCAGCGCAGCTGTAAATAACCAAGCCAACAAACTTATGACAGAAGCTTTGCATGCCGCTTTGCCTTTGACAAACTGCATTGGAAATGGGCAGGCAGGGGAAACATATATATATAAATGATAGATAGGCAGAATAAGAAACACATAGAGACAGACAGATAGAGAACGAGAGAAAGAGAGACCTTCCTTGCTTCGTCAGACAAGTAACTGCCCCACAAAGCTCGATGATGCCATTTATCGCACATGGCAACTATAAGCGACTGACAAGTGCCTCAATCAGTTAATCAGTTGTCAAAAACTTCAGTGTTCAACTAAACCTGCATTCAACTATACCCAACATTTCCTTTTCTTTCATTTCGCGACTCCATTATGGGTCCAATAATCGCAAATAAAAAACCAAAGCAAATGGGCTTAATTTCTAAAATTCACAACATACTTTACGAATGTTGAATGCACAGAATATTGTCTCTAATGGGAAAATGTACAAGCAACAACTTTACGTTCTGTATGTATACAATCGAGAAGATGCACAAAATGTTAATAGTGGAATCAGGCTATAACTGTTTCGTATGGCACTTACGCACACAAGTTGGTATATTATTAAAATCACATCATGACACACTTGCCGCACACCCGCAGCCCCTAGGGCAAGCTACTAAAAATTGCCTAATTAACTTTTATGCTGCACGAGTTGGGCTTTTTGTTATTTTTTTTTTTATTTGACTGCTGTTCCCAAGGCGAATGCGTCGTCATAATGCGTCAACGCGATATGTGCCACGTGGCACACACTGCTTGTTGGCAATACCATTTTAAATATTTAATTTATGCCCATCACTCGAATATATATGTATATATATGGATGTATATGTGCACAAAGCAGCAACAGTTAACTGGAGCCGCAGTTGTTGCCTCGCGAGTCCCATGAATTATGTGGCATACTGAATGAGACAATTCCAACAGCAGCCACCTCTGCCAACTTACACTAAGACACACACACACAAACACAGAGACACGTGGTGTAATCTTTAGAAAGGAGTTTCGTTTCGGTTTTACGTTAGCACCATCAAAAAAAGGGTTATGATTATTAGAGTTGAATTTGTAATGCGGCATGTGAATCGATTGTTAAGATTAATGTAAGCATTGAATGGATTTTCGTAAATAAGAAAATGAAACTGGCTTATACCAAGACCTTTATCTACCTGTACCTGTCTAAATGATATTCTATTTTTGTATTTACTTTTTTTATTTCTCATTTTTTATCTATCTATCTTTGCTAAATTACTTAAGCTTAACAATTTTTGATCTGATTGGACTTTTTTATGTTTCCGCAATCAATTTATAGTTCCATTTCACTCTTTTCATTTTACACACTTTAATTCGTAACTTTAATTTTGAATATTTAGGTATAAAATTCTTTTTAAAACTTTGGACTGTTTTTAATTGATATTAAATAAATAAATATACATAATAACGCACACTTTTCAGCTGTGCAAGTGGATTTTTATGTAACACATTTTGAGACCTCGTTTTATGAAACTTTCAATCTATATTCTTATATTTTTATTTTCCTGAGTAGCACTTATCTTTTATAACTCAGTTTCCATACAATATTCTATATTTTTACTCATATTTCATGCATGACTTTCTAACCTTCTTTAATTTCACATAAAATGATAGCTTTTGCCGCTCGTAAAGGTTTGAGGGTTGCTCCAACTCGTTTTACAAATTTTACAACCTTGCGCTATACATTTTCAAAAGGCCAACACAAAAAGGGCCAAGCAAGTGAAAAGCACATCGAACAAGATATTTATTATCCAATATTTGCACAATCCAAAACAAAAAACTCAAGCACTGCAAAAATGGCATCCAGACAATGGAAAGCAAATGTATTGCACGCTCTACAATACCCTTTTGGAAATATTTGTAAATACAAGACATATTTCTAAATAGTTCAGCTGATAAAATTTCCAAATATAGCCAAATGCCGAAATTGCCAGCACTTTATATGCTAGTTTATTCATTTATATATTTAAAGTAGACTAATAGCTGTCCGCAATTATTGAAAAAGTTATAACAATAAAAATTAAAAATTATATTTTAATTTTAAGTGACGAATTCAATTAAATAAAATTAAAATGAAAGAAATTATTAAATAAATAAATTTAATCTATGGTAGTAAATAGATTTATGCTGCATAAATAATACCAATATATAGCCAAAGCTCTCACCAATATACCCCTTTTCAGACATATACATAAATAGGGTAAGCAAAACGTCAACAATAACGTTACGGAAAGTGTGAAAGCGTCAACAAAAAATAAGTGTTTCCAACTGGGCCTGTCGCATAGATTAACCGGACGACAAAACCAACAACAATAGCAAACGCAATACCAGCAACAACAACAATAATGTTGTGTTAATAAACCATCAAAACAAAATCTGCAATAATAATTATGACCAGTTTAACGCACCTGTCGATAGATTTCATAATGAAGCAAATAGAAAATTAATAACTAGGCGTATACGTAATATAGGTCACATCTTAATAGTAACCTCTTGCCACCCGCGCAAATTGGAAAAAAAAAATTAATGAATATTAAATATGATTAAATGAAATAAAATTCAAATTTAAAAAACTCAATAAAAATGTGCAAAATCTTTCTTTTTTTTTTGTAAAAATAGAACAAATAAAACTGCGGCGCTTGGCGAAACAAATAAATTAAAAGAAATGATAAAAAATGAAAAGCAAAAAATCAAAAAGAAATGAGAAAAACAAAAAGCGAAAAAACAAAAATAATCGTACAATCGCAAGCTGCCGACCTGGCAATACTCTGTTCCTGTGGTGAAAAGGTATTTCTTAAGTGTGTTAACAATATTTTTGGGTATTGAAAAGTTCTCAGTAATCAATCGAATCAAATTTGTAGACTATTGCATATCGAAAACGATTTTGGCAATTTATGTTTTATAGAATAATTTACTTAGCTCAAACAAAAGACAATTGCCACTTCCCCACATCTAACAGAGTATAAATAGACAAAATATCGCTGTTTGTGCATTTTTGCCGCTTTTCATTCAACAACATCGCGTTATGAAAATAATTTGCATTATTAATGCCGCACAAAACCATTTTTAATGAATAAGCAGCAATTAGAGAAACAACAAGTTAAAAAACAAACTACATGAGTCAACAAAATACGCGTAAACAAGTAAGAATACTCTAGTTGGATGAGCTTAAATCGGAGATACCCTGTAAGCAAGTCTGTATAAGAAATTTTATGTATTCCCATAAGAATAGTTTTATGTTGAAACTGTGGAGTCTATTGCAATCAACAATCGATTTGCATCCATAGTCTCAGATCTGTCGTAATTATTTTATTTGTGAAGTTTATTTGATTTAGTATTCAATAGTTTATGGCTCTTATCGAGCCTAAGAAAGCGACATTCATGCAGACAAATAGATGGAATTGGCCAATTCAACTCGACTGTTGATGCTGATCAAGAACATGTACAATTTATGGGGTCGGATAACATTCTGAGTGTTACCCACTTAAGCACAACTTCATTAAACCCTTTTTGGGTAAGCCATAAAAATTCGAAAAAAGCCTCCTTTCACAAACACACACCCTCTTCGTCTATAAAGTTGAGAAGAAAAACGTCTCAACAGAATTACAAAAAACCAAAGCGTTCATTAACTTGTCCTTGACTGTGAACAGACACCAATAGCTACAACAGCTAAGAGAGTGAGAGTAAGAGCGAGAGAGACCAAATGGCTAACTGGCCACAAAATATGCGTGAGAGACAAGCAGCCTAACAGCACATAAGCAAAACGACAACAAAACGACGACGAAGAACGCACAAAGCAAAGAATACAACGCGAAAGACGGAAAGAGCGAGGACCAAGCGACGATGAAGTAAACAAACAACTAAACGAAGAAAAACATAGCAAAAGAACGCATAAAGAGAGTGAGCCAAAGAAAGATAGAGGGAGAGAGAAAGAGCGAGAGACAATACAATGACAAAAGGGGGGTGTGCATTGCATTAGCTCGTGAGCCGCAAAGCAAAATGAAAACGCAAAAAATAAAGCAAGAAAACCAGTCGAAAATAAAAACAGCCCAGTTTTTTCATTAAAGTAAATTTGGAATTTCTAATTATTGTTGTTATTTTATTTCGGTTCTGGGAAGTGGATTGTGAATGTATCTTTATCATGTTTTATGTTTTTTATGTTAACAATGAACGTGACAGAAATGCATAGAAATAAAACATTAAAATATTTGGAATCGTTTAAAAACAAATATGAATAGTCAGCGATAGTCCGCAAAAAATTTAAAAGAAATTAAATTATAATTGAATTGACTTGATTAAACAAAAAGAATAACACGAACTTTTGGCAAACTTTCAAAGACATCCAAATTTATCATATTTTAGATTGGAAAAAAGAAGAGTTTTTATATAGTTAGCTTTATTTATGTTCAGAAATTGATCCACAACATACGACTCATAATGGAAAATCGAAGAATGTGAATGTGAATGTACGACATGTACGAATGGTGCAGTCCGGCTACAAAACGTATTTTTATATTTGACTTTAAACAACTGTCTACAGGGCATCTGTTAGTCGAGCTGCCTCGACTAGCACACTCCGACTTGTTTAATTACCAAAGCTTTGGGTAAAATGAGTGAACATAATTGCACGCATCTGGACTATAATTATGACCTTCATGCTATTTTCAGTCAAATTTTAATATCTAATAGCCACACTGAGACCTTTAATTCGAATAACCTCCTTTGAAAACACAAAACCATCTATGAGCTTTAATTGCGTTTGGGTAATGAGCAGAAAAAAAAAGAATGCAACGCGTTATTGAAGAGGCGTCACACAGCAAGCACAAGTAAGACAACTAACAACTAACAAATTAAACAAACAATGCACTTGACATATATATTAGACAATGAAAATAAAACATAATATATATGTATGCATATAAAAAAACAAAACTGACCAAAAACATTAAAATCTGTCCATATTTTTTTAAAACACGCAAAGCTGTTGACTTTGAATTGGTTTTTTTTTTTTTTCATTTTTTTGGGAGTGTAACACATGAAATGCAGCCAGAGCCAACGGCCAGAAGATACCCTGTAAAATGCTAACAGCTAAGAATAAGGGAAATTCTTATACCTAAACATTTGCATTAAAATACTGTATGCCGTGTTGACGACAAAACGAATATGCTCTAAACTTCTTTAGAAACGACATTTTGACATGACGCACATGACATATGATTATTATGTTAAAAGTGAGGCAATTTTTGCGTAAAATTTTCACATAAATCTCATGGCAACAGGCATTTAAAACTCGGCCAAGAGCGGGTTGAGGCACATTCACAGCCTGAGGGGACCTCTTTTTTGTGTTTTGTGTTGGGTTCAGAGTTGCTACCCAACTCGTCGTCATCAGGTGCAAAGACCTCTTGCGTGTCATCATACGACAAAAAGAAAACAATTACAACAACAAAAATGAAAGCAATATTCCAAAGTAAACGGCAAAAGCAATGAAAATTCCGTCAGTCGACAGGAAGAAGAACAAGGAGAAAGAAATGCTCGACAGTTGGTTAGTTTATGCCGGAAAAGGAGTACGTATGTATGTGTGAATGCGGGCGTGGCATGTGATAGCATAATCATGATTTTTCAATGGTCACATGCAACACAGAAATACAACAGACAGTTCTATGCCACGAACAAGAAATCCAATTTATGAATGATAATTGATCATGAACATGTTGGTTGACAGGGGAGGGAGGGAGATAGGAAAGTTAAGATAACGCGTAATCTCCCTAGATAAATTACATAATAATAACAAATATTAAAAACATCCTAAATGGAAAACATTAACTTTTAAATGAGAAATCGATATTCAATCAATCTTCTTCAAAAAAAAAAATATATATATCTGGGTAACATTATATTTTGAAATTAAATCATCAATTCAAACTTTTCTATACTTTTTCTTCAGAAAACCCCCTTTTTAGTTGTGGTATTTTTTGTGATTCACTGTGCATATTTAAATATGATTTTGTCAGCTCCTAATCACATTTCTTTTGCAATTATTCAAGCGTTTAGCATTCTTTTTGGCGTATATCCACTGTACTGCTTTGTGGCTTTTCTATCCTGTTCTTTTTTTGGGAGGGGTTCTCTATCGATTTTTATCGTGTGTTATTCTTGGCCAAAAAGGCAACAAAAGTAAGCGCTGATAAATGCGTTTATTGCGCTTTTCAATCGATGCCACTGTTCATATTTATTTGGGTTGCGCCCCCCAAACACCACGCAAAACCAAGGGGGCAACGGGATTCGCAAGGCAACTTTGCCTGCACCAGCTTTCAGTGTAAATATTTTGTTGTACGAGTGCATATACAAAATAAAATAATAATGAAAAAACAGAAAGTTCAGTTCATATAAACAGTTTCTTTTGAAGCTTGATTTAAAACACATTTCGCATTTCAATGTGAGATTTAATTTTCGGGTATTACATTCAATTTTCCAGTTTTCTGCGTTCAGCAGTTTAAACACGTTGTCATCTACGTTGAATTTATTTTGTAATTAATCTGCTTGAAAATTGGTATTTGAAAAGGCTTAACAGATGTGAGGAGTAATTCTTGCGAAAATAGTTGATTCAACAATTTAAATGATTAATCTGAAACTGTCATGGACATTTCATCAAAGAGTCCCCACCGATATGCAATTCGTATTTCCCCACCTGACGGTTATAATATACTAAAAATAAAATTATTTTTGATATATTAAAATTATATTGCACTGACAAATTTGAAGAAATATGTTTGCCAAAGACATTTACGTAATTTCTAACGTAATCTGCTCAAAACAAAATAAAAAAAAAATAAAAAAATTGCCTCATTTGGTTTTTAAAATTTATAAATTTGTTTAAGTTAATCCACAGAATTGAAGAAAAATAAGAAAACATATATAAGACACTAATACTTAATATTTATATGGAAAAAGATTATTTATTTTTTACCTTTGTCAAGCCACTTTCTTTACATAATAGGCATAATAAGGCAAAAGCCCAATTGTCGACATTGACTAGGACGACAAGTTGACGGAGAACTGTCAGCTGGCCAGGCCACCAAAGGTGATTCCCGAGGAGCTTAACTTACTGGCGTTGCAAATAGAGCCATGGTATAAATCCAACAAACACCACAAACAAGCTGCAAAGGCCGTCAAATTAAAATATAGAAGAGAAAGGGGAGTTGGGAGGTGATGCAAAAGGTAACGTGTGCGCGACATTTTGAGGTGCTTTCTCTCACTTCTGTCACTTGTGCAACATTCACGTGTCACATGTCTGAGTTACACATTTTTTGAATTTGTTGCATTGCAGAATGATCATTTGTTGCAGTTCAATCTGTGCTTAACAAAAGTTTGGCTTTGAAAATTTGTTAAGTGATTTTCCAACATGGCAGCTAAAGAATTATTGAAAAAAAGAAATGCCATTCGAATTTGGCTGGCAGAGAAATATGACTGTCAAATGTCATACGTGTTTCAAAAGAAGTGGCTTTTAAATTAAGATGAGGAGGGGTGAAGTTAACATGGTACTCAATCGTATTTTACTATATACTGAGCATTTTTTCACAGTCCTGAAGACGAATCCTGACGGAATTATTATTAATTATTAATTATAAAAAGAAATTTAGAAATTTCACCTGGAGCCAGGAAAAAACATACTTTACTTATAATAAAATAAAATAAAAAACAACAAAACAATAAATAATTGACTGAGAATCTCATTTTAAGTATTTAACACAACACAAATAAATCATTAAATAGAATGTATAAAACTTATTATATCCAATTTGAATAGTAAATAATTAGTGATATTGGATCGATTGATCGTATGACACATTTTGATTGGACTGCCATCAAATTGAGATGATTGAAATGTTTTTAGCGTTTATTGCTGCCATCATCATGATTACTTCTGGCCACGCCCACTTTGAGTAATTCACCTAATCGGGCAACGACGAGTGAAACGATGACAGCGTAATGTAATCAACCGTGAAATAGACTAGACAAAAAGGTAAGGGAGACCCCGACACATACATACACACATACATACACACACACACACACACACACACTTATGTGTGTATGCAATGTGTATTGCATATAATTGAAACCGGAAAATATATATTTTCATGTAAATTCCTTCAGAAATAAAAAAAAAAGCGAAACCGGTACCAAGCAATAGAAGGGGGCAAAAAAAAAAGACAAACAGCATAAAATGTTATACAAATTACAACCCCTCTTCACTTCTCTACCTCCCTCCATCCCTGTTGATTCCTCAGCTCAGTTTAGTCTTCAGCATTTTGTGTGTTGCCCCCATCGGATTTGTATTTTATATATTTTATTTTTGTTCAAGTTAGGGTTAAACTACGTGAAATGCATATAAAAACAATTGCTCGAGCATTGAAAGAACCGCAAAACGTTATTTATCTATGAAACTCGAGGCAGACGCTGAAAAGAACTGTGAACAAAAACCACGGTCCGCGGTTAGCTCTGCTTTGGGGTCGTCGGGGGTCGGTGATTCGTTGGGAGTGAGCTACAGTTCTGTGCTATTATCTAATAGCAGTAGTAGCAACAATAATGATAAAAAATAATATGTATATACAAATTTCAGGCTGTTTTGTTCAAGTGTGAGAGTCGAAGCGAACCATTAATGAAAGTGTTTTATAGCGTTTTTGTTATTATGCACAAGAACCAAAACTTTAACCAAGTTAAATTAATCTAGCTGAAATGCAAAGTTAACCCGCATTAATAAGTATATAAATTAACTAATAACGACAAGTTTAGCATCTGGGTGTGGGTAATATATTAGTGTAGTCATTTTATGAGATAATCTAAATTATATAAATTATTTTACGAGAAGCAATAAGCCATATGCAATTTTATGTCCTTTGGATTTAAAAAAACGAAACTCTAACAGACTTAATAACTAATATACCAATATTGCAATCCGTCTTTGAGACAACGATGTTTTTTTTTGAATGCATATTCAAATTCTGCTGTTCATGGCTTTGTAGGAAGATCTATAAGCTTGAGAGCGTTCTTGCTGGTATTCTTGTCAGTGGGAAACATCGCTTTTCCAATAATTATTACAACAACAAATAACCACAAAACTCAGACAGCTACGAGAGAAGTAATTTCTAAAGCTCTCTACTGATAACAATGCCATTTTCTACTATACATTTATCTGTGAGTTATTTATTTCATTTGATTAGCGAGTAGCGAGCAGATTTGAAAAGTATCAAAGCACCAGCTGATAAAGTAACTAAGATAACCTAGATAAACATATAAAAAAGGCTAGGTGACATCCTCGATTTCTGTTTCAAATTTAAACAGTAACGAACCGACGAAAATAGTTACAATAGATCAAATATTTCTATTTCAAGTAAATAATTGCACGTGAATAATTAAAGCAGTTCGTATGCAAATGCACATAGAACAATCCGCTGGAAACAGATAACAAATTGTTAAACTGGTGCACATGTTTAATTAAAAAAAAAAATGCTCTAACCAAGCGCTTTAAACTAGAACGTTACCGTTGTCTTCGCGGTAATTCATCAACACCAACTTAACTCAAATAGGCAAAAGTCAAAAATGCCCATTTACCACTTGTTCCAATCAATCAAAGGAGACACGCAACGAAGAGCATTCTACACCAACAAGCAATAAAGTACAAAAAGTGATAAAAAAAAAAAAAAGAAGAGATAGAATAGGAGGATAGCTGGGGGAGAAGTAGATATGAAAGGTAGTTAGTCGTTTTACCATTTCCTGTGTGAGTGCAACATCCTCGGCTGTGCGAGCATCCAACATGAAGTCGTGCAGTAGTTTCATCATGAGTAGGCAGGCTGGAAACAACAACGACACTCAACGAGACACACGATCCAGAGAGCGAGAGTGTGTAATGATTCCACAGTAAGTGAAAGAAGGAGCGCACGAAAGAGAGAACGCGCCAAGGTAACACAAAGAACACAAACTCACACACACTCGCAAATACAAAACACGTTACACAGGCTTCTTTAGCAGTTGTTCGGTGCTGGTGCTAAATTTATACAGCCGCCTTGTTATTTATGATTTATTGATGAATTTCGATATTGATTTGGACTTTTCAACAGCTTAAATTATGGACGAGCGGTTAACAGCTGCGTTTTTCACATAAAAAACCATAAGCATGTGTACATTTACACACATTCACTAAAACACAGTCAACGAAACGTTGCAAGCATTTACAGCATTTACGTTTCTTCTTCTTTTTTTCACGCAAAAAACTTGAGGTAATTTTTCACGCGCTCGATTGTTTGTTTGCAGCACTCTCTTCTAGCCCCGCAGCAGCCGGTGTGTAAGCATATACACATACACGCATATATATATATTAACATTTGTATACTCTCACTCACACACACACACACACGCCCAACACAATGAAAAACGTGCTTAACGATCGCACACGAGAAGAGAACACCGCACTAAAAGACGGGACGGATGGTGGGGCCTAGCGAATATAAAACACCATGCAGACGAGTCAACTGTTGCGGCCAAACTAAAAATTCTACACGGCTGCTGCTGTCGGCAAAAGCAAAAACGCGAAATCGCTAAACGGCGGGAGAGTAAAACAAAAACGTGTGAGAGCGTGAAAGAGAAGCAAGGTAGCAGCTGTTGCTCGCGACTCGTAACGATAATACATAACATACATATATACAAACATACACACAAACATTCATACATATATACAAACATACACACAAACATTCATACATATATATATGTAGATATACGCACACATTCGTGCATATTTACACACATAATCAGCGGCAATTTATGCTGCCGCGGCAGAGCAGGAACGTCGACACTAATGAGAGTATACGCCAAAGCTTCAAGCCGGCTGCAGCCCCCTATGCATATACACATACAACAACTACACACGTGTGTAAGTAGCACTTTTTGTATTCTTTGTATTTATTAACATTAGTATGCGTGTGCGTTAAGCTTCATTTGGCATAGTTTTACGTAATTTAAGAGGAAAGAGAACTAACAATTGAGCTCAGCTTAACTGACACTGTCGCTTTCGCTGTGTGGGAGGAGAGACAAAGAGAGCGCGCGCCTCTCAAACCGATTATGTGTGGTTTTTTTATTTTCTATTTATTTATTTTTTTTGCTTGTGTGTGTGTGAGCTGTGATCATGATTCGCAGCCCCAATTGACAGTATGCGCGCCTGCCGCAAGCAGCTGTTTGCTATTTGCAGCAAAGTAGCAATAAAAAGAGGAGAGCAAGTAATGCCAGCTGGGAACGAACTAATGAAATCTAAATTTATATATTAAATTATAAACTTTTTCTTGATCTGATATTTATGCAAATGAAATGAGTTAGCTAATATGCATTACGTAGTGAAGGGTAGCAGCAATTAAAAACATCATTTGACTTACAGTCAACAAATTAATTTAAGCAATTTGAAGCTGCATTTAAAATGTTTATTTAATTAATGCTGATAATTGGGATGACATCGCTCGCAAGTCGTGTTTAAAATGAGTGCAACACACAAACATAATTACATAGATAACTACAGTTATGCAGAACGATGTAGTCGGCGAAATAAGAATTGTTTATGATGGACAAGAAGCCAAAATGAACAACTCTTAACACTAATAAAGAGAAGAGAGAGTGAGAGAGCAAAGAGAGAAGCAAAGGTAAGTGTAACCGGCTATACAAATCAATTAACTACCGGCAGCGACTGAGACTGCGACTGAGACTGCCGAGCTTTTCGCACGCTCCTCAAACGCAATAAACGGCAAACAACAAATGAGCAACAATGTATTTTCTTTTCTAACGTTTGAGATATTAGCTTTGCTATCATTTTATATGCCCTGTAACCCACTTGTTCAGTTCGAATCGGTAGTATTGTGTTGTAAACTGCAATTGCCAATTTAATCAATTTTTTAAAGTGTATATGATGACTTAGCACATTCACCCTTATGTATCAAAACATTAAGAGGAATAGATATTTCCAGATTATTCTCATCTTTCGCATAAGCACGCCTTGTGCGGAGCATCAATACACCCGGCAGCTACGGGGGATTGAAGATTACCCACAAGAAGTGGACCATGTTGGACATCATAGATGACAAAGTAAAAGGGATGATCTGCATAGAAATCGACTGGAGGAGGTCGATTTGGTTTTGTACTCTTTGTTTGGACTTCATGCACTTCGGCTGTCTCAGTTCCCTCCTCGTTTACCTCGACGAAGGCTTTGTGCAAAATTTTGGAAACTTTCATCTTTGCATTTGATGGCGATATTTTGCCAAGTTCTGCTTTATCAATGAAAATCCTTTTGATGCCCAACATCTCAAAGACTGGACTCAATTCCGTTTCATATTCAGCTATGAATTTCGGAAGTTTTACATTGACTTTTCGTTGAGTGAGTCCTAAAATAATATCCATCAAGGGAATTGATAGCAACCGTTGCTGAAGTTGCCCCAAGCCAGCATTCGTATTGGGTAGAACGATCAGCATGTGCAGATCATCATCTGTGTAGGATAAACGCAAGGCTTTGGCATCCAATTCGTTTAAGTCAGCATAGTGGAAAGAATTTGTAACTTTCATCAAGAGGGTTTTCACCCTGTTCCTGTCATCCAAGTAAAAGAACTCGCGACGCGTTGCCTTCTTATCAAATCGAATTCTCCAGTCACACTTAAAGTGAATCACATTGACAAGAATCAATTTGGTGGCTTTGGATATCACATCGGGTCTAACCAGGTTCTTAATCAAGCGATTTGTCTTGGACACGATCCAATCATTGATTGTATTGGCGGCATTCGCCATCTCTGCGAAATCAATATTCTCGGGATCCGAGTAGAATTTTTCAGTTAATAGTTCAATGAATTCTGGTCGTACTTGAAAGCTTTCGCTCAGATACATTCGGTTGGCCATGTGCACCACGTTGCTGTTTTGTTGATATGTTGCAAGCACATTTTGAAAACCCTCAGCTATTTCGTTGGTATCGTTGGAAACGAAACCAATTCCCTTGTCCAGCTCCTTGGCAGTCACTGTTCCATCCACAGCGCCCATGCGCAACATTGCCAGACAGCTTTGTATGGTGAGTGGCGAACATATTAAATTTCTATCAGGATATAAAAGAGCTAACTGGAAATAAAATTTACTGGCAAAGCAGTCCAAGGAACCGAAGAAGGTCTTTGGCTCTTGTTCGGGCATTTTTATTTGGAGGATTACCTATAAAAAGCCATGCAGCTATTTACCAATCACTCAATATACGTTATTTCAAATTAGAATAAAACACACATAGAATTTTGTACATCTGACAAATTTTATAAATACGAAGTTATTTTAAGAATTCTAAGTCGATAGAGACTATAATAGACGTTAACATTTTGAAAATAGAACTATGATATTTGATATATATTTATATACACTGTAATCTGACTGCAAAATATATTTTTGGTGGCCTCTAGATTTTATGGTGGTATCTTCTGGTCTATGCCTAAATATATATTTCTGAGCACGACTTATTATTATTATATTATAGATTTACAGATATACTTTACATTTATATTTTACAGAGTATGTTATCGTTCGAAAATAACTATCATTTAGTATATCAATCTGTCACTTTGGCACTCACTGATTACTGATTACAGGGTATGTTCTAGTCCAACAATATGTAGCTTCGATATTTCAAAGGTGCAATTCCTTGGCCTCATGTTGTTGTTCTTGTAATATTGCAGTCAGGCAAACATTTTTACTAATTGGCAAGCGCAACAACAAGTTGAAGAAGCGCTGCCAGCGGCCATGGCAACAACGACTGCAACGTTTGTTCAATTAGAAGCGAAACACAAGCGCTCATTGCTTTTGATGTGGAAACGGGGTGGAGGTGGGTGGTGGGGGCAGCATAGCAAAGACTCCTCTGCGTGCAGAGTGTGTCAAATTAGACGCTTTGCCGCAGCAACAAACATGAAGAAGCGGAAAAAGAAGAGCATGCACTATCTCACAGCTAATTGTTTTACTCCATAGTCCAGATAAGTGATAAAGTTAACAAGTGTAATGATGATAATTATCAGTTGGAAACAAACGAAGCAGAAGCAGAAGCAACGGAAAGCAAATACATTTTTTTATTCAGAGCTGTTCGATGCGCTAGTTTTATTGATAACACCAATTAGTCAAACAAAATTAAACAAGAATTTAGCACATTAAGCGAAGACAATCAAAGTCCTAACCCCCTAACGATTTAAGTCAATTTAAGCTCTATTCCTCAAGAATCTGGGTTAATATTAACATATCAAAGAGAAGTTTACTTTCTTACACACCCACATACACACACATATGTATATATATATATATATATATATATATGATAAGTACACACAAACATGCTCACACATATCTCAATCACAGCGGAGGCCGCACACAAACACACACTCGCATTACAAAAGTTATCGTGGTGATTTTAAAAGCTTCTAAAGACGCCCCAAATCAGTAACCGCTGCCGCCCAGTCGGCAACCAACAACAACAATAATAACAATATCAAAAGAAGAGAAAAACAAAGTCAAAAGACAATGACAACAAAATAAAAGCTGCGCTCAAAATCAGACACCACACAGACACACATTTAAATCATTACGGCACACGCAAAAAAAAACACATACACACAGAAACAACAAAAGAAAATGCAGCAGAGAGACCGAAGCATAGCGTGCAAAAAGAAAACGACAATTACAGCAACAACAACGAGTAACCGAAGAACAGATGCAGCGCGACGGCAGTCAGCATGCAAAAAGTAGCGCATACAAAATAAGAACATATACACAAGAGAACCAGAAAAACAGAGCAAATGCGCCACATGCAACGATACAACAACTACAACAGCAAAAAAAATAAATAAAAAAAAACCTGTACGACAAAAGCAACTAAAACAAAGGGCTGCGGATGGATAGCGGAAAGAGGAGTAGCAGCAGCGCCCATGGATGAGGCTTCTGCCGGCAGCGGCGCGCAGTTAAGCGCAAATCAATGACCTACGACATCAACAACAATGAGAGTAAACGCACGTACAACGTAGAGAGAGAGAATCAATGAGAGTAAGAACGTAGCAGTGTTGAAAAGATGGCAAATGTTGACTGCGTCTGCTGCTGCTGCTGAGTGGGGCCCTAAACACACACACAAAGCGAACTGCGCTGAAAAGTGGAGTAACAGCGACGGCAACAAAACAATAGCTCACTCACACACACACAGACACACACTGTGTCGTCTGTGTTTCATGTACGCTTTGCTCCTTGTGGCTGCTACTGACAGCTGCTGTTGCTGCTTCTACCGCTGCTGCGACTGCTGTCCTGGAATAATTGCAATAAATTTGTTTTGTATTTTGTACTATGCACAGCCCGTAGCCAAAGAGAGATTCCGAAATAAGCACAAAAGGAAGTTGTTGCAACAAAAAAAAAAAACAAGAAAAGGTTGTGTGCTCATAGGGAAGAACACGAATCGAGGAAGATAAATTATGCAAAGCCAAAGGCGTCATCAGAATACTCTTACGAATAATAATAAATAAATGCGTACTCTTTGAAGCATTAAAACAGATCACTTAAGCGAATATAGTTTTGCAATTGAGTTATATAGATGAATATCATTCTTCCAAGTTCTAACTGCATCGCTAGTGCATATAAATACATGTATATATATACATATACATATGTGTACACCTTAGCAGGGGCAGGACAGCATCTGCTTCTGCCTTTCCACTTATTCTTCGTGCAATAGCGTTAAAGAGCTTCTTGCTTGTCTCAAGCCAAGCGCTACAAATGTTAAGCAGAAACCTCAACGAGGGAAATTCTTTAATTAAAATTGCTCTTCCTATAAACGTTAGTGACATAACAACAGCAACAATGAGTCAACGAGAAATACGAGGCATAAGCAAAGGTGGAAAAACTGCAAGTGGAGCTTAGCTGAGAGCTCATTAAGTCCAAGTCGAGTATTAAATTCTTTTATTTATAAATGCGAGTAGTTTTTTCTGGGCAAAACTATACGAACACAGATGCGACTTTTGTATGTATTTTTAATTATATATAATATAAATATATATGTATACATAATATATACATATGTATGTGTGTGCAATGTGCGCTTATAAGGTAGCAAATAGCAACCGGAATGCAATTGTTAGCGAAACAGAATAGAAAACTAGAAGTGCGAGGCAGTCAGAAGCTATCACTGAAGACTAAAGACTGAAGAGAGCCAAAGCTCTGAAACGTGTCTCAAGTCACAAGACTTTAGTCTCTGAACAGCAGCAGCTGGTTGACTGCAAAGGAGAAAATTCAGTGAAAATAGAACTGGCAAAGAAATAACTAATTCGCTACAAAGTTGCAAACGTGATTCACAAAAATCATTTAAGCATAATAAAGGGAGAACCAGGGAGAAAAACAACAAGTTCTAAACAGCCCTTGCAGAACATTAAGACTTAAATATATTTTCAAAGTTTGCGTAACAAACAAAAATTCAAAGTAAAAAAACAAATTATTAAAATATTATTCTTATATTTAAAAACTATTTGAAATTTCACCAATGTCTATTTTAACTGTTTTCCAACGTGTGATAATATAATTGCTTATTAACTCCACATCTCATAATTCCACTCTTTATATTAAATTTAAGACGTAAGTTAACCCACCTCAATTATGAAAAGCGCACAAGAACATTTTATTATTCGCGCAACAATTTTGCAGAAAACAAATTGCAAAATTAGCAATTACAATAATCAATTTTTTGATATGTATATAAGGAAAAACTTGAAAAAAAGCAAACAAAATATGGGCCATTGTGAATTGAAATTCTTTGCAATTTGCAGTTTAACTACATGGGTTTTGTTGTTGTTGTAATTTTTTGGAGGTATCCAACGAGCCATAAAATCAAAACAAACCGCAACAAGAACAATCAAATTATTGATTAACCAAAAACCCATGCGCAAATTTTACGATAAGAGCGCAAAATGGCCGAAAACGAAGAGAGCAACAAATCCCATAAAAACAAATTGTCCCTTACCAAGGTTGGCAAAACTAGAAACTCCTGCATAAACTTTAAAATCAATAATTTAGGTTTAAGTTAGACATTTTGGCAATGGTCTGCGATGCTTTCACAATAATTAGCGTCTCAGACTATAAGCCCATTATATAAAAGAAAATATGGGCGCATACATAAATATTTAATGGAGCAGTTACAACCGAGTGTTGTAGGGGGTCGTCTCCGAAGTCAACAACCGGACAGCTGAGTAATTAAACTCATAGATGTTGTAACAGAAGCAAAGGGCGACTCGCAATTTAAGTAAATAAATACTCATCTAATCAATATTTACGACCTTATTGAGCTCCTATAGTGTATATATACTTCTATGGGCAGTTAAAACCCAAGAAATGGTAGAAATTGCAGAGTTCTTGATTTGAACAATTATTTTTAATGGGGCTAGAGTGTCAAGGTAAGGCTGAAAACTTGAAAGCAGTTTCCTTTTGTGTCGTACGCTAATACTATGTATAGCCGTGGAATACTTTCGTATGCAATTAATTAGTTGTTTACTAGTTGTAGAAAATAATTTGATATAGATTTTATGATTATCCTAACTAGAAGAAAATGAAAGGATACAACAACTATGAAAGAGTTGATTTGGAAATAGTTGGCATTTTAATCAAATTTTACTTGGTTTTTGATCTCTGCAAATTCAGGAATTCCGTTATTAAAACACATCCTTCATAAAGGAGTCTCCAATGATTAATTTTCCGAATCCCAACCATAAATAACACCGCAATCGATAAGCATCAAATCAATCATTGTTGATAGATCTTATCAACCAAAAACAGAAACCAAAACCAATAACTGATTAGACCCACAAAAAAAAATAAATTGTGAATTGTTTTTACTAATGGATATTCAAATACTCACCGCTGCATTCCGATTGGCTGCGGCGGCGGCAGCTGCTGCTGAATTGTTCATATACTGATTTTGTGGTGGCATTAGGGCTGCACCCATTGCCGCAGCGGCGGCGGCGGCAGCAGCGGCATGTTGCTGCCCGCCCATATAGACATAGTCCTGCGGTGGCTTCGGCATGCCGCCGTTCATGCCCGGATGCAGTGCACCCGCATGATGATCATACATGTTGCCGGCATTGCCAGCGGATTGTGCATACGGTGGCATATGCCCCAATGCGGCGCCTGCGGCAACTGCTGCTGCCACCTGATTGTTCATCACATGGCTAAGAAGATTCGAGTTGTATTGATGCTGGCCGGGATGTGCCTGGCCCTGTTGCTGCTGCTGTTGTTGTTGCTGCTGCTGTTGCTGGCCAGGATGAGGTTGTACTAGGCCGCCAAGACCATTGCCATTGCCCAGCCCATTGCCACCGCCCATTAGATGATGGGGTGGTCCCTGAGCATTCTGCTGTTGTTGCTGCTGCTGTGGATGCTGTTGTTGTGGATGCTGCTGCTGTGGATGCTGTTGCTGTTGGGCAGCGGCTGCTGCCTGCGACATCATGTGATTGTGCTTGGCTACTGCCGCAGCCTGTTGCATGGCTGCCATATTAGCGGCAGCAGCCGCCATTGATGGATGATGCAGTCCACCATTGGTGCCGCCACTGCCGGCACCTACATTGCCCATGCCGCCTAGACCGCTGCCAGCGCCCATGCCAATGGTGCCAATAGCACCGGGGCCGCCATTGCTGCCACCGTTGCCGTTACCGGGCGGTGCTCCGGGTGCGGCATTTCCTGGATTCATTGGTGGATTATATTTCCATTTATCCGGATTCTAAAAACACAAAAAAAGAAAATAGTACAAAATTAGTCACTCAGTTTATCAGTTATTCCTGAAATATACACACGAAACGAGATCCTTCCAATTATTTACTGCAGCTTATGCAACCTTTGGAATTGGTTATAATCCCCCTTCTCAAGAAACTGCCTCCCGACCGTCTAGCAAATTCACAGCTTGCCAAAATGACCAAACCAACAATGAAAGTCAATATGACAAGTAGAAAATGTATTCACGATTTTCAAAAACTATAGAACTACAATGAAATGGGCAAGGTGACAAGCACAAAAGGTTGTCACTATTCTCAGATACCCTGAAGAATATTTTTTCAAATAGTCTTTTAATAATTCCAACATATTAAAATTTTTATTTTTTTTAGTGTGTATGAATAGTTTGGTCTTTAGATTTTAGACAATTAATTCGAAGTAAATTATTGAATATATAAATTCTGAGAACTTTTAACAATACATAAAGTGCAAATGAAAACATTTTTCATTTGAATATGATTTATATACCACTATAAGTGGATGACATCAGGAAAGCAAAAAAGCCGCTTCTGTCTGCTGGCAACGGAAGGAGGCAAAGGGATACAGGATGAACTTGAAAACTCTGCAGAAATTATAGAAATTCTAATTTGAAATTGCTGACGTCACAAAAAAAAAAAATTTATCTAAAATAATTCTAGTAAAAAGTAACTACATGTTCTTTAAAAACAAAGAAGCCTCTCTGAGAAAAGTGTTTGAAAAATCGTCTGATTCATTAGTTGTGCATTTATATAAACGGACATAACCAAATGTGGGGCATAGCTCTTCTCTAATTTACAAGTTAATACATTAAAAATAGTTACAAAGGATATAATGGTTTTGTGAAATGTATGTAAGATTCAGAAGGACGCATAAATATCTTTTTCTGTGCGTCTGACATTTTCTCAGACACTCTAAAAGCCAGAGGTCTTAAATTTGGATTATAAGCGCATATTAATCTTATTTAATTTTCCGATAGCAATAAAAGACACAATACATAACTGAGGCATTTATCGATAAAAATCTGATTAATTGCAATTGCATTTGTCCATAATTCTTGAACAACATCCGAGTGAGGCCACAACTATGTTGCACCAAATTAAACGGCAATTCTCATTCAGCATTTCTGTGGCCAAAATAAGTAAACCCACAGAAAATATGAAGAGAGCCACCCCATTTTGGAATGCAGTTGGCACAAGCCCAAAATAGATAAATATGTGTGCGACTGACTACATCTTAATATCATATGTATAAATATATATGTATCTCAAATATATATGCACTTACATCGATGCCATGCTCGTCACCGCAGGCCCAACGTGTCTGCTGCTGTTTTTGGGCAAAATGTGCTGCATATTCGGCAGCAGCGGCATCATGCAACGTGGAACCAACGGGTCCGACGCCGACGCCAGTGTTGCCACCACCGGGCGATGGACGTTGCTGGAATACATAGCCTACGGCTGCAGCGGCTGCTGCAGCACTCGCTGCATCCACATCCTGGACAGAGGCGTTACGTGTTCCATCGCTGCCAACGCCAACGCCGCCGCGTCCGTTGCGATCATCATTACCGCCAAGAAACTTCATGTGTTGTAACTGCTGGTGTTGTTGTTGTTGCTGATGTTGTTGTTGCTGTTGCTGGTGTTGTTGTTGCTGGTGTTGTTGTTGCTGGTGTTGTTGTTGCTGCTGCTGTTGTTGTAGATGTTGAAAGTATGGCGAGGGTGGTGGCGGCAACGGTGGTGGTCCGTAATGTTGTTGCTGCTGCTGCTGCTGATGATGGTGATGATACGGCGCCTGCTGCTGCTGCTGTAAGTGATGTTGCGGCGATGGCGACGTCGTGGGCGCTACCGTCGATATCGAGATCGTGGGCGCGCTTAACAGCTCAATTTTGGCGGCTGTTTGCTGCTCAGCTGACGAATTGGCGCGTATTGCAAAAATTAACAGCACAACCAAAATATATATTTGTATATATATATAAAATTATAAAACGAATCGAGAAGAAACTTCAACGGTACGAACACACAACAGTTTAAAAGCAACTGGACGACGTTACGTTGCGGTCACAATTTTAAAATTCGAAACACGTCGCGAGCAGAGTGGGACGAGAACGCGATGCAAATCACACATACAAATTGGAACCGTCTTATTTTTGATTTATATTAAGGGTTTTCTCGTTTTGCAGTAGTAGTAGTTGTTGTTGTTGATTTATACATGCATAGAAACCGCACTTTGCTCTTTCTTAATATTAAATATTAATTTACAGTGATTTGAGAGAATTAATTACATTTGACGTTTCCTATTTTCACACACTCGAAAAAAAATCGCACAGTTGGTTGTTGGTTTTATTTATTTATTTTTTTTTTTTACAAAAATTTACACTATTTAACACAAATTATGAATAATACTTTACACAGTTAAACCAAACAAATGAACTTTTTATCAATGCTTTCAATAATTACGTACGACAATTGGTTAAATAATTAAAAACAAATTTTTTTATACAGATCAATTGAAATTGGTTGTTGCTGAGATTTAAAGATTTGATGTTTGCTGTTGTTGTTGCTTTGAATTATAATTAGGATGATTTTTAATTTACACGTCGTTTTAATGATGAAAATATACACAAACTGAAATGAGAAAAAAAAAACGAGAACAATTATTATTTATAATCAATAAAAGTTTCATAATACTAATTACTACTACTACTACTAATAGGTACATTGAAATTTCGATACATATTAAACCACCGTGCCTACTTTGAGCTGGTCATGGTAGAGAAACCAAGATAACACCAGGGCAGCAGACAGATAACCAGCCAAAGAATATGCCTAACAAAAGCTTAAAACTATAAACGAGCATAATAAATGTTTCTCTGCTCGTTACGAAAACAATAACAAAGCAGAAAACGTGCAGGAAGAAGAACAAGAAAAAGCAGCAATTGCTCAAAAAAAAAAAAAAATACAATAAAAAAAGAGACGACGACGCTGAATCATGCGCGAAAAATACGAATAGAAAACGACAGTTGACGATGAGACACAACTACCAACAAACATAAAAAAGCATATAAATTAACATATACACACCAAGAACAAACACACAAAATCGAGTGAACGGCGGCCGGCAGCAGTAGCAGCGGCCGCATCGTTTTGAGGTTAAGTTACAAAATATGTAAGCAATCGTCCCTCATCTGTTTCACTGTCTCTTTGTTGTTCTATTCTGTTGTTTATATGCGCGCAAGCGAAGGCAACCCCAGCGACAGCTTGCCCACACCCTAAACCCCCACCACCTATCTACCCTAGCATTATGATACAGTACTACTACAATACAGCAGAAGACACAGGCAAAGACAAGTGCAGCGTGCGAAACCACAGCGCCTAGCGGGAGCCTCTCTCTCACTTACACAAATACAACTCACACACTTATGCACACACAGACAGCCGATACAAAAACAAACATAAAGATAAAAGCCAAAAAGAGACATATGAAAAACAAAAGCACGTTAAAAAAGGAGCGATGCGCAAAGCAAACAAAAAAAAAAGAAAAAAGGGGGTGTGGCAAGCTCAGCCTTGAATAAGTAGTAAACCCAAAAAAAGTAACAATTTATTAAATGAATAAAAATACATATTTATCAAATTGAATTGTTAGCATAACTTGGCAGCGGCGTTGTCAGTTTGTTTATTTGTGCGTCGGCGGCGGCTTCGCCGCTCTTATTGGAAAAATTCTTGTATACAAATGCAAGGCACACACTGCGAGAGAGAGACCGAGAGAGAGCGAAAGAACGCGAACGAATAGAGTGTGAGCGAAAAAATTAAACACTGCCGTGCAAATGTAAAGAAGAAGCAAATGGCTGCCGCTGACAAGGAAGAAAATGAAACAAGGCACGGGCGGGTAATGGACAAACGGACAGACGACGACGACAACCTCATACAGAGACGCACGCACACACACATAGAAGAATCACTGGGCATTTTGCGAGCCAATCGGAAAAATATTCTTGAATTTTGCAGGCGACTAAAATAAAGTAGCGCAAAGCCAAAGGGAGACACGCATAAAAGGCAGCGTTTAATTGATTTTTACCTTATATTTTATGCAGCGGCGGCGCACGCGACTAGCATTCGCTTCAAAACTTAAATTTTTATATATATATATTTGCGACTATTAATACATGATGTTTATATATGTATGTAATTTATGCACGTAAATCTAAAAATCAGCGGTATGCGCCTGAATGTGCGTGTGTTTGTGCAGCCGCCGCTCGTCTGGATTTACATATGTGTGTACATAAGAGGCATGCATACACACACCAATACACATACACATATTTACTTGCATATACTACAAAAAAAATTTTGCAGTCGCTGTCGCAGTCGCCGCAGCCAAAAGGAAACGAGACGATGACAATGTAAAAAGAGGCAGGCAAGCAAAAGTGTCTCGAAACGAAAAATTGAATATGTATAGAACTGAATATTTGTATAAATTTTAATGTTTTTTTTTTTGGCACTTACACATGCACTTAATGACTTGGTAAACACGCGCGAAATGCCTTCAGCTTGCTTATCTTATTAGTTTTGCGTGATTTTGTGTTTAATTTAAATTATTTAAATTACAATTATTTACACAGGATGAAGAAGAATACGGCTAAGAATTCTTCGTCGTCGTCGTCGCGAGAACGATAATAAAGCGAATGCGAACGCAAAGACAGCGCCAGCGTCGAAAACACAAAAAACCAGCGGGAGATTGCGCTCAGAGAGAGGGAGAGCCGCAGAGCGCAACTGAGAGCATGTGCCGCAAGCAGTGTGACCAAATTTGGGCAATGCTTAAAAAGTCAAAGAAATAAATAAAAAAAAGTGCCATAACAGCTGTTTAACAGACTCCAGCCAGGTTTATGTTAATTAAATCGAAAACGCAGTTAATTGAATGCGGCTTTTATATTCACACTTGCCAAAGATAAGTCGAATGTTTTTACTATGTTTAGCTTGCACTTTTTGTTGTATATGGTGGAATATTTTTCCTGAAGTACGACTAGCATTAGTTAATCGATTTAAATAAATTGATACAAGCGCGCTCAAACAACATATACATACGCACGCACACACTGTAAACTTGATACGATAAACAGTTTCGGCGCGGTAGCAACAACACTAACAACAATGGAAGCAGGGAACAGCTGTTCATGTACAACTGCAGAATGCCGAAAAGATTACCGACTTTGGAAAATCTGCCAAAAATCATAAGAAAACCGAAAATTATCAATAAAGATTGATACAAAACGAGCTACATATTAATGTAACATTCATTAAAAATCAACAAATATCTCACTATAATTATATTTTAACTTATAGTGCAAAACAATCACACACAAACACACCTGCATACACGCGGACTCACACGCACACATACACACACTCATGCATTTGTCCTTTATGTAAATTAATTACATTTGATATGCTTTGGCTATTTTAATAGATTCATTAAAAGAGTGTTTGCATAAAACAAACATTTATCTTAATCGATTTAAAGCCCGCATCAAATTTGATTAACCGCAACACACACACGCACACACAAAGAGCCCCGGTTTGCACTTGTATTTGTTTTGTTTTTGTTAGCGGCTTTTTTTTTATCAATTCTGCGGCTTTTGTTGTTTCTCTATTTACATGCAAAACTAAGACGCCTGCACATTTAAATTGTTCAAGTTGCTGGTCCGAACGTTTTCGTCCATTTTCGATGCTTGCTTGCAAAATTTACTTAAAGCAAGAATTTTGAAGAATTGTTTGGTTTTTCACGCGCACAATTGCAACAGCAACTGCACTTGAGTGTAAATCGCTTAGACATTTAATATATATAGATATATGGGTGCTTGGCGCAAGCATTAAGTAATATTTACCTTAGCTTATTTGAAAAATGTACATATGTATGTATTACAAACACGCTGTTCTTACAAACGATTTACAATGACTACAAATTCGTATTATATCGAAACTCAGTATCGATTTTTGTTTTTCTTAAGGCGATAACTTGTATTGTATTAGGGGCTGGACAAAGACTAAAATTTACTTCTCCATATATTCGGTCGAGCATAGCATAATATTCGATAACATTAATGCTCCATACGCTTATCGGAGTAATCGACATTGTCGCTTGCGCAAAAATAACCGCCAATTATTCAAAATCTTTTTATTTGGTTTCTACGCCATTTATTAAAACTCTCGCTTGAATAAAATGAATGATTTTTATTGGATTGTAGAGTCACTACAATGCTATTTAATGTATTTCTATTATGTGTTTAAGCCAAAACGAGACAAAAATTTTTAACCAAAAACATAAAAATACTGGAATACGATGGAACATTTTTGGAATTATATATATGTATAACTGAGTGGAATCGCGAAACACACTGAAACAACTAAAAATATAGCTATATTATATTGTTGACTCCGTGGTTTTTTTTTTTTTATCGAGCAAATTGATTAATTTTGATTGGATAACTGCAGTAGGCGAATAATCCGATGCACAGTTTTTGCCTTAGATGATTTGTTTTTTTTTTTTTGTTTAATCGGGTTGTGTGTACGATTTGAATGTGTTCTTCTTGTTTTAGTTCTTTAAATACTACATTTAGGCATCTGCCCAGTTGGGCTCATCCGAGATGCACTCAACGGATTCACTGGTATCCAACGCAGTTTCACCATCTCCATTATGTGGTGATTTTTGATCCTTACGATCAGACGTCGTAGCATTGGCGGTCTTCGGCTTGACGGGTGACGGACCATCGGAATCGTCACCACCATAGACTGTGCTGTCCTCATCAGCATCGTCGCTGACACTGCCACCGCCGCCATTGGCATCCGATGATTTGGATGACTTTGGGCCGGAGCGCGATTTGACCGCGGATCGTCCACGTTTTTTGGCCAAATCGTCGTCATCTGCTGAATCCTGATCATCGGCATCATCGTCGTTGTCCGCCTGCTGATTGTTAGCGGGTGACCTGTGCACCTTAGGTCGCCCAACGGACTTGTTGCCACCCAATGTGGGTCGACCGCGCTTTTTTGGTGTGGTCGTTGCCGACAATTCAGCGTCAGCTTCGCCTGAACCCTCATTCTTCTCGGGCTCATCTTGCTGCAGCTCCTGCAGATCATCATCATCGTCCTCATCATCGTCATTGGCGTCGGCTGCCTTGGCGGGCGATAGATTTGCTTTAGGGCGTCCACGTGGCCGCCCAGATGGCACATACGGGGCCGTCTTGGTGGATGCAGGTCGTCCACGCTTTCTGGGTGCGGGGGGATCATCGCCATTTGATTCGACGGCATCTTCATTCGTGGAGCGCTTCCCACCCACCGGATTCTTCTTGGGGCGCCCTTGACCGCGTCCAGTACGCACAATGTTCAATTTAACGGCGCCAGTGTCCGGACGTCCAACAGGACGACGCTCGTCCTCCTCGTCATCATCGTCTGTGGAGAATTTAGTAATCGTAATTTTTGTATAAGATTCCTATTTGCGCAAAAATCTTTTCTAAATCATCAAATCAATTTGTTGATTGACTCGAAACAAGTTGATTGATTAATTAATATATATTTGTATATAAGCCAGAAAATGAAACCGGAACCGAAACCGAATCCATTAAACAGCATTTTCACATTTCCTGATTTGTTGACTGAAATTAATCGATTATTATCGTTTTCAATAAC
This sequence comes from Drosophila setosimentum, assembly GCA_035043505.1. NCBI lineage: Eukaryota > Metazoa > Arthropoda > Insecta > Diptera > Drosophilidae > Drosophila > Drosophila setosimentum. The sequence goes on along the minus strand of JAWNMY010000023.1, from coordinate 529,490 downwards.
TGGTATATACACAATTTTCAACAGATTATACATATGAATAATATATAAATATAAATTACAAATCCCGACTGAAAATGGGAAAAATTTAAATATGCAGTCATTTTTTCTTTCCATCATTTATCCAACTAAGAAATGAATTTCAAAATAAATTTAGTTTTCAGAGCTAGCATTCGAAAATAGGCAAGTTTGTTCACTTAGTAATGTATACGATACTGTACTTGGATGTGAAATATGCGTTTTATTTTTATTTTTTAAATGAAATCAATTTGAAAATAAATGTAGTTTTTAGTTAATAATGTATACGAAATATGTGAAATATGATCTGTTTTTTTGCTTACCATTATCCTCGTCACTGGGCTGATGCTTGCGGGGTCTGCCCAGCTTGCGGCGCTTGGCTGACGGTGGTGTCTTTTGTTGCTTTACAGATGGCTTATCTTCGGCCGAGGAGTCATCATCGTCGCTGCCGCTGTTCGCTAGTAGTTGGACGGGCGCCTTGCGTGGCCGACCGCGTCCCTTGATCTTGAGCGGCTGCGACGACGCCAACTCGCCGTTGGCCTCGCCCAGCTCGTCCTGGTCGAGATCATCGTTATCGCTGACGCAAATCGCTGCCTTTGGCGGCCTGCCGCGTCCCTTGGCCTTGGGTGGGCGACCGCGTTTTTTGGGTATGGTTGGAATAGTGTCGACCGGACTGGCCCTCACTGTTCCGGACTTTGCCGGTCGTCCGCGTTTCTTCACAACTGCAACATCATCCATATTTTTTTTTTTTTTTTAATTTTTTTTTATTATTGTTGGGATTGCCAATCTCGCTTTATGCAAGTTTTATCCTAAGTTGAGCGTTCTGAATTTTGCCCGTTCTCCTTTCGACTCGTCTTCTTATTTTTGTATGCTCGAATCGCAAATTGAGCTGCGCCAAAATATAAATGCGAAAATTTATTTAATTTATATGATTCACAGCAAATTCTAATAAAATAAATATAAAATGTAAACGATTTTTCTCTTTTGCACAAAATTTTATAATTTATATTGAAATTACCTTTGAATTAACTTTTTTAACTTATACTCCACGCTTGCTAAATCCCTCCGAAAATGAAAATTGGATTCGGCGTCGTTTTGCTTTTCTCTATTTCTACGTTCTTCGTCGATGCGTTGTTGCTATGCCTATCGATATGCACGCACTGATAAAATATCGGCTAAATAACAACCAGCTCAACTGTAATAAATTTGACTTTATTTTTACAAAAATTCACAGCTTTTTATTTGAACCAAAATGCTAGCTCAACTGTATTTAATTCAATTGTGTGCTTTCACGACGTTCATTTTATTATAAATGTACAGATATTCATTTAGAAAGAAATGTCAGACGACTATGATTTACTTGTAATGCCGGCCGGCACAACAGATTTGATTGTAGTTGGCGCTGCCAACTTATCTGTGAGTGTTATCGATAGCAATAACATTAATCAAGTTTAAATGAGGTAAATGCATTTGAATAAAACAAACCAAACTTTTATTTAGATTTCCATAGTGAAACACAAAAGACCGTAAAGCATTCGGTTCAATGAAAAAAGCATATGTTGGAGCCACCTTCCTTGTAAGAGACTTAAAAACAATTGCATTTCCGCACTCATAGTCTCTAAAATCGGACGAACATAGCTATCTAGGCTGCTAATCTTGATCAGGAATATATATATAACTTATGGGATCGGTGATGCTTCCATTTGTCCGTTTTACCAGTTTTTAATGAGTGAATAAAAATTAATCATAAAGCGTTGGCTGAAACAAATACTTGCAAAATTATGATTATATTATTTTTAATCAATAATTTTACAAAATAAAATAATTTGCTATATTTTGTTTAACGGATGCAGCCTTTGTCGGAAAAACAATTTTCCACTCTTTCTGACAAGGAAATACAAGAGACAAATGGATTTATGTTTTGTTCAATTAAAATAGTGGTTTATTGTTAAATTTGTTGCTACTTATGAATAGTTTAACAATAGGCTTATGAATGACTTTGGCATATGATTAATTTTGAGCTTTAACCAAAAGTTGTAGTCAGTCTGGGGAACATAAGGATAGCTTAATTATTACAGAACTAGGAATTCATTTAATCAACTTCCTCCACAGTGGGTCCTTTGTTGCCACCACCAAATCCGCCCGCCTGCTGACCACAGTTGGAGTTGCCCTGCGCCTGTCCCTCTCCCTGTGCCTGCTGGTGCATCTTGGTCATAATGGGGGAGCAGTGCTGGGTGAGTTCCTGCAGTTTGTGTTCGAACTCCTCCTTATCGGCGGTGGTGTTGGCGTCCAGCCACTTGACAGTCTCGTCGCACTTCTCCAGCACCGAGGACTTGTCGCTGTCGCTGAGCTTGTCAGCAGTGGCCTGCTCCACGGCCTGTTTGACACCGAAGACGTAGCTCTCTAGGCTGTTGCGGGCCGAGATGCGCTGTCGCTGCTGCTCATCCTCATCGGCGTAGCGCTCGGCCTCGTTCACCATGCGGTCGATCTCTGCCTGCGAGAGACGGCCCTTGTCGTTCTTGATCGTAATGTTCTTCGCCTTGCCGGTGCTCATCTCCTTAGCCGTCACGTTCAGTATGCCATTGGCGTCCATGTCGAAGGTTACCTCGATCTGGGGAACGCCGCGCGGTGCTGGCGGTATGCCCGACAAATCGAAGGTGCCCATTGCATTGTTGTCCTTCGTAAGGGCGCGCTCCCCCTCGAACACCTGAATGGCGACGCCCGGCTGGTTGTCCGCATACGTCGAGAAGGTCTTCGTCTGCTTACACGGGATGCGGCAGTTGCGCTCAATCAGCTTGGTCATCACGCCGCCGGCTGTTTCGATGCCCAGGGAAAGGGGCGCAACATCTACTAGGAGCACGTCCTGGATCTTGCCGCTCTGGTCGCCACTGAGTATGGCTGCTTGGACGGCGGCACCGTAGGCCACCGCCTCGTCGGGATTAATGGAAAGGTTGAGGCTCTTGCCGCCAAAGAACTGCTGCAGCAGGTTCTGCACCTTAGGAATCCGTGTCGAGCCACCGACGAGCACTATGTCATGGATCTGCTGCTTGTCCATCTTAGCATCGATAAGCGCCTTCTCCACTGGGGCCAGTGTATTGCGGAACAGATCAGCGCAGAGCTCCTCGAACCTGGCCCGGCTCACCTTCGTGTAGAAATCATGACCCTCGAACAGCGCGTCCACCTCAATGGTTGCCTCTGTGCTCGACGAGAGCGTCCGCTTCGCTCGCTCCGCCGCAGTGCGCAGGCGGCGCAGGGCGCGAGGATTACTGCGCAGATCCTTCTTGTACTTGCGCTTAAACTCCTCTGCCAGATGGGTGACCATTCGGTTGTCAAAGTCCTCGCCGCCCAAATGTGTGTCTCCAGCCGTTGCCCGCACCTCAAACAACGAGCCTTCATCGATGGTTAGTATGGAGACATCAAATGTGCCGCCGCCCAGATCGAAGATCAGCACATTGCGTTCCCCTTTGAGATTCTTATCCAGCCCATAGGCCAGTGCCGCCGCTGTCGGCTCGTTGATGATCCTCAGCACATTGAGGCCGGCTATGTGGCCGGCGTCCTTGGTAGCCTGGCGCTGTGAGTCATTAAAATAGGCTGGCACAGTGATGACAGCGTCTGTAATGCTCTGGCCCAAGTATGCCTCAGCCGTCTCCTTCATCTTCACCAGCACCATCGAGCTGATCTCCTCGGGGGCAAAGCGCTTCTGCTCGCCCTTGAACTCGACGCCAATCTTGGGCTTGCCTCCATCACTGACCACCTTGAAAGGCCAGTGCTTTATGTCATCCGCTATCTTTGGATCGTCGTACTTGCGACCAATCAAACGCTTAGCGTCGAACACTGTGTTTTTGGGGTTCATCGCCACCTGGTTCTTTGCGGCGTCACCAATCAGACGCTCCGAATCTGTGAATCCCACATAGCTGGGCGTTGTCCTATTGCCCTGATCGTTGGCAATAATCTCCACCTTGCCATGCTGATAGACACCCACGCAGGAGAACGTGGTGCCCAGATCGATTCCAATAGCTGGCATTCTGTTTGTTGTTCTTCTTGTTTCCTTGTTGCTTGAGAATCTGAAGGTGAATTGCTCTTCTTTGTTGCACTTTTTCAATATTTGCAACTTTAAACAAATTACTTTTCACTTTAGTTTAGTTTAAAATATTTAATTGGCTTGCTTCGTATTTTTAGCTCTTGCTTTGCTTCTTTGCTTTTTTAGTTGTTGCTCGTTCGTGACGTTACCACTTTGCTTGCTTGATTTGAATTGAGCCAAAGAGAAAATGCCGGCCGTATTTATACTCGAGCGCTCTCTTTACGAAATTTCTAGATGCTCTTTCTCGAAACAAGTCGAACGTCGCGAACCTTCCAAGCGATTTCTAACGAGCGGGAGAGGGATGGCAGGCAGAAATGCTTCGAGTTTTCTCGAATGTCTGCTTTGTTATTGTTTTTGTGGAAAGAGCGAGAGCGACTGAGACTAACAATTGTTTGAGTGGCTTGACCCACCCCAACAATTCTAGAAAATTCACATCAAACGACCTTAAGTCTGCAGAATAGGTGCAAATGTATGTAGTTTATTATTAAAAGTTTGCTATTATTAAACATTTTCCGCTTATGGATATGCCAGTGCGAGTGCTGACTTGATTGTCTATTTTTGGATTCCTAGATGAGTATATTCAATAACTTGTTGCATGCACGTGAATGCTAATCTCGATGCTACCTTTTAAAGTTGTTCATTTTGCTTGTCACACGATTGAGATCTGTGAACTTATATCAACTAATTCACGCATACGTATCATGAAAGTTTACACCTATTGATTCGTATTTCATATTCGTATTTAGCAGCTGTTATATTTCCTTATTTTAATAACAAAGAAATAGTTTCTTTTGTTGCAGGTCGTAAGAACAGTTGTGTGGCACAAACTCCCAAGTTTTCCTTGCACGATAAGAATGCGAAGCAAAAGTCCAAAAGAAGAGCCAAAATTACAGATTATAAATTACTCGCACACTTTCTAATAATAATAATAATTCAGTAATCAGTTGAAATTTGTAGAGATTATACTTCTAATTACATTTCGCTTCGTTGGGATTTTCATAAAAAGTTGGAAAGAAAGAGACGAGGTCAAAATTTAACACAAAAATATTTAAATTATATTTGGAAAACTACAGTCTTCGAATATTTGAGAACTATATACAGTGTAATTAATACATATATTTACATACAAACTTACACACATCACAAGCGTGATTAGAAAACATTTCCCAAATTTGTGTCAGTACTTACAAAAATGCAAACTCTGATCTCTAACAAACATAACAGCTCAATAAATGGAAGTATTTGGTTTGAAATGGCTAAAAATCGATGTTCTAACTTGTAAATAATAATAAAAATAATATAATATAAGAGGCGCTTAAAGTTCCCACAGTCAGATCCTAGTTATATTTTAACTTTCAGAGTAACAATGAAATTCTTAATAGTATTAGACGTATCCTTAGAATTATACTCGTAATATAGATTATAATTAAAATGTGGCGTGCAATTGTGATATATTATCACAAATACTTAAGAGTTTATATTTATTTATTAATTATTTATTTATTATTTAAATGTGACTGAGAAGAAGTATTAACTTGTATTTAAATAAGAATAAACTTCAATACAAGTGTACAAACATACATATGTGTTTTTATTATACAAGCTCACTGAACTCAATCGTGTGACAAGCAAAATGAAAAACTTTAAAAGGTAGCATCGAGATTATCATTCACGTGCATGCAACAAGTTATTGAATATACTCATCTAGGAATCCAAAAATAGACAATCAAGTCAGCACTCGCACTGGCATATCCATAAGCGGAAAATGTTTAATAATAGCAAACTTTTAATAATAAACTACATACATTTGCACCTATTCTGCAGACTTAAGGTCGTTTGATGTGAATTTTCTAGAATTGTTGGGGTGGGTCAAGCCACTCAAACAATTGTTAGTCTCAGTCGCTCTCGCTCTTTCCACAAAAACAATAACAAAGCAGACATTCGAGAAAACTCGAAGCATTTCTGCCTGCCATCCCTCTCCCGCTCGTTAGAAATCGCTTGGAAGGTTCGCGACGTTCGACTTGTTTCGAGAAAGAGCATCTAGAAATTTCGTAAAGAGAGCGCTCGAGTATAAATACGGCCGGCATTTTCTCTTTGGCTCAATTCAAATCAAGCAAGCAAAGTGGTAACGTCACGAACGAGCAACAACTAAAAAAGCAAAGAAGCAAAGCAAGAGCTAAAAATACGAAGCAAGCCAATTAAATATTTTAAACTAAACTAAAGTGAAAAGTAATTTGTTTAAAGTTGCAAATATTGAAAAAGTGCAACAAAGAAGAGCAATTCACCTTCAGATTCTCAAGCAACAAGGAAACAAGAAGAACAACAAACAGAATGCCAGCTATTGGAATCGATCTGGGCACCACGTTCTCCTGCGTGGGTGTCTATCAGCATGGCAAGGTGGAGATTATTGCCAACGATCAGGGCAATAGGACAACGCCTAGCTATGTGGGATTCACAGATTCGGAGCGTCTGATTGGTGACGCCGCAAAGAACCAGGTGGCGATGAACCCCAAAAACACAGTGTTCGACGCTAAGCGTTTGATTGGTCGCAAGTACGACGATCCAAAGATAGCGGATGACATAAAGCACTGGCCTTTCAAGGTGGTCAGTGATGGAGGCAAGCCCAAGATTGGCGTCGAGTTCAAGGGCGAGCAGAAGCGCTTTGCCCCCGAGGAGATCAGCTCGATGGTGCTGGTGAAAATGAAGGAGACGGCTGAGGCATACTTGGGCCAGAGCATTACAGACGCTGTCATCACTGTGCCAGCCTATTTTAATGACTCACAGCGCCAGGCTACCAAGGACGCCGGCCACATAGCCGGCCTCAATGTGCTGAGGATCATCAACGAGCCGACAGCGGCGGCACTGGCCTATGGGCTGGATAAGAATCTCAAAGGGGAACGCAATGTGCTGATCTTCGATCTGGGCGGCGGCACATTTGATGTCTCCATACTAACCATCGATGAAGGCTCGTTGTTTGAGGTGCGGGCAACGGCTGGAGACACACATTTGGGTGGCGAGGACTTTGACAACCGAATGGTCACCCATCTGGCAGAGGAGTTTAAGCGCAAGTACAAGAAGGATCTGCGCAGTAATCCTCGCGCCCTGCGCCGCCTGCGCACTGCGGCGGAGCGAGCGAAGCGGACGCTCTCGTCGAGCACAGAGGCAACCATTGAGGTGGACGCGCTGTTCGAGGGTCATGACTTCTACACGAAGGTGAGCCGGGCCAGGTTCGAGGAGCTCTGCGCTGATCTGTTCCGCAATACACTGGCCCCAGTGGAGAAGGCGCTTATCGATGCTAAGATGGACAAGCAGCAGATCCATGACATAGTGCTCGTCGGTGGCTCGACACGGATTCCTAAGGTGCAGAACCTGCTGCAGCAGTTCTTCGGCGGCAAGAGCCTCAACCTTTCCATTAATCCCGACGAGGCGGTGGCCTACGGTGCCGCCGTCCAAGCAGCCATACTCAGTGGCGACCAGAGCGGCAAGATCCAGGACGTGCTCCTAGTAGATGTTGCGCCCCTTTCCCTAGGCATCGAAACAGCCGGCGGCGTGATGACCAAGCTGATTGAGCGCAACTGTCGCATCCCGTGTAAGCAGACGAAGACCTTCTCGACGTATGCGGACAACCAGCCGGGCGTCGCCATTCAGGTGTTCGAGGGGGAGCGCGCCCTTACGAAGGACAACAATGCAATGGGCACCTTCGATTTGTCGGGCATACCGCCAGCACCGCGCGGCGTTCCCCAGATCGAGGTAACCTTCGACATGGACGCCAATGGCATACTGAACGTGACGGCTAAGGAGATGAGCACCGGCAAGGCGAAGAACATTACGATCAAGAACGACAAGGGCCGTCTCTCGCAGGCAGAGATCGACCGCATGGTGAACGAGGCCGAGCGCTACGCCGATGAGGATGAGCAGCAGCGACAGCGCATCTCGGCCCGCAACAGCCTAGAGAGCTACGTCTTCGGTGTCAAACAGGCCGTGGAGCAGGCCACTGCTGACAAGCTCAGCGACAGCGACAAGTCCTCGGTGCTGGAGAAGTGCGACGAGACTGTCAAGTGGCTGGACGCCAACACCACCGCCGATAAGGAGGAGTTCGAACACAAACTGCAGGAACTCACCCAGCACTGCTCCCCCATTATGACCAAGATGCACCAGCAGGCACAGGGAGAGGGACAGGCGCAGGGCAACTCCAACTGTGGTCAGCAGGCGGGCGGATTTGGTGGTGGCAACAAAGGACCCACTGTGGAGGAAGTTGATTAAATGAATTCCTAGTTCTGTAATAATTAAGCTATCCTTATGTTCCCCAGACTGACTACAACTTTTGGTTAAAGCTCAAAATTAATCATATGCCAAAGTCATTCATAAGCCTATTGTTAAACTATTCATAAGTAGCAACAAATTTAACAATAAACCACTATTTTAATTTATCAAAACATAAATCCATTTGTTTTTTATATTTCCATGTCAGTAAGAGTATGTAGAAGTTATACACTTTAAAATTAATAATAATCAGGTCACGAAAAGTGTATTCGACAATGGAAAATTGTTTTTCCGACAAAGACTGCATCCGTTTGTTAAACAAATATAGCAAACTATTTTATTTTGTAAAATTATTGATTAAAAATAATATAATCATAATTTTGCAAGTATTTGTTTTTTGCCAACGCTTTGAGGTTATCTTTTTCATTTTATTTTTTCTTGATTTTGATTTTTTTTAATTCGTTTCAATCTTTTTAACTCATTTATATAAACATATATTGCAAGTTGTTTATCGATTATTAGGAGATATACAATTCTATATATATATGTATGTTTAATAGAAACTATGATTAATTGATGGCTTGCACGATCAGCATGACAAGTTTTGGGTGGTTTTGTGAGGGATAGGACACATTTTTTATGGACAGATGTAAACAAAAACAAGAAACTTACGACTGATTTTTAAAAAAAATTTACACATGTGCAAAATAAAACAATTAATAGTTAATTAAGAGTATGATGTGTGTGTGTGTGTGTGTATAATGTAATAAAAGATAATAATAAATGTATATAGATTATTAAAAATAATTACAGTGAGTATAGCAGCATTTAACAGAGGCAGGGCAAAACTTGTTGTTCCGTAATCTTCCTTTGCGTCAAATATTGCTGAAATATTGCAGAAATATTGCAGACATATTTTTGTATATTTAGATTGATATTTAAATGTATTACGATTTTGAAAAACACAACACTTACAATATAGTATGTAATTCGAGTAATTTGCGTGTGAATTGTTTACGAATCTCATAAATTTTGCAAAAATGATAATAATTTCGTTTCGTAGTTCTTATTCGATTCTAAATTGCGCAACGAATGACGCTCCTCCGGGAACAGATGCAGCGCATATGGTTTGTTCGCCTTATTCAAAGCGCTGATCAGTCGCGAGGTGTGATAAAAGTGCACATTCTCATCGATGAGACCGTGGATGAGCAGTAATCGATTGTCCCTAAGAATTATCAAATTAAAACAGTTTGTATCTAAATTGGTAAAATGTGGTATATCAATTTCTCACTCTTCGGGAAACGAATGCACATAGTTGAGCACCGAACCAGCCGTGTAGCCAGCCTCATTTAACTGCGGCAGATCCATGTAACGTTCCGTATAGCCAGTGTCATAAAACTCCCAATTAGTGACCGGGGCACCAGCAATAGCCACCTTAAATATTTCCGGATACTGCACTAAACCCATCAAGCTCAAATAGCCACCTGTAGAAATATATACAAATTAGAATGCTACTTTGAATTATAGTTCAGAGCAAGTACTCACCATAGGACCAGCCATGTATGGCTACACGCTCCATGTCAATGTAGCCCAGCTGATCGGACAGGATGCGTAGCGCATCCACCTGATCGGGGAGCTCCACTTGGCCCATGCGACCGCGTATGTGACTCTCGAAGCGTATGCCTCGATGCCTGGAACCACGCGAATCAATACAGATCACACAATAGCCCTGAGCCGCCAGCATGTGCATTCGTAGCTGATGTTTGCCCTGTCGTTGCAGCAATTGTAGCAATTGGTATAACAGGATATTTACTGAGTATATGTTATCTGGGCGATCTTACCTTAAAGGTATTATTCACAGTTTGAACCTCGGGACCGCCGTAGACATTCAGCACCGTTGGATACTTGACGCCCAGCTGGAAATTGTGCGGTTTAAATACCATGGCGTAGACTATATCGCCAGACGGCAACTGGGGCCGAAAGATTTGTGGGCAGTATTGTGGCTCCGGTTTGCCACCCTCATGTAGAAAACCAACCAGCGAGATCTGTATGCCATTGACGCCGCCATTCTGGCATGTTTGTGCCACACGCATCACCTTACAGCTGGGCAATCGTTGGATATTGCAATAGACGAGCAGCATCAGTTTACATTGCTGCAATTGAGTAGTGTTTGTGAATGTGATGTGAGAAAGGGTTGTAAACGCGTTGCGCCCTTCCAATAACTTTACTGGTTTACTCTACTTCTTAAGCATGAGTAAGAACTTATGAACTTCGGTTTCCTAATATATTCATATATACCGGTCCCATCGCGACTGTTGCCATGGTTATTAATCTTAGACATCCCAAAGATAACTATAATCTCTTGTTAATACTTACATCATCAAACTCCACCAGATAGGAATACCCTGGTTCAGTTAGCAATCGTATGTGCTCGGGTCTCCGCAAACTAACCACATATAGATGCTTCTCCAATGGCGTATCTCGTAGCCCGACAAAGTATACCAACTGATTGGCTTTGTCCACCCAAAGATTGCGGGCTAGCACCTCCCATTCGCCACTTGTTAGCGCCACTTTGTTCACAATGCGCGGCTGCAACGCGGCCGCTTCCACAAAGCTGGGATGTTGCTGGACGCCGGCTGCTGATGTAGTTGCGTCCGTTTGACAGCCATTCACTTGGTTCAAGAGCAAACTGGACGTCACTAGATACAAATGCCTAAAGCCCGTCTCCTCGGAAGCCCAGACATAGGTGACACTCATGTCGTTCACATCGCTCATCTCCAAAAAGTATAACATATCATGGACATTTATCCAACTTTCCGATTGCTCCGTATATATAACTTGTAGCGGCGATATTGTGCGATTGTATAGACTCCGCCAACTGTGATCCCCAATGGAATCCGTTGGCGTTGACACTTGACTGCTATACGACTCGCAAAAGTTGTCCAGCGGTATGAGCATAACATCCAAACGCTGTTGCTTGCGATCCAGACCCTGCAGCCAAACGCTAAAAACAAAAAGATCATAGTTAAGTGAGGGAATTTGACAGGATTTTATTTGGTTGTGTGGCTTACTACTTGGCATCGGGGGTCCAGCCCACTCTCACTATGTACTCCAACCAGGGAAATACTGCTAGCATAGAGTATGGTAAGTCCTTGATGCTAACCTCGCTAATTTGCAGGGCTTCGTTGAGCACAAATTGTACCAGCTTCAGCTTGGATTTGGCATTGGGTGTGCCACTGCGTGGGAAACGATACTCATCCACCTCCCCCGGCACTGCCGTTGATGAGGGGAATGTATAGAGCGAGACATCCGTTTCGTCCACCTCCTCGTAAACAATGCGATAAATGCCATCAACGGAACGAGGCTGCCACCAATAGCCCTGATACCGACTGAACTCCTCCTGCATCACATACGATGGCACACCGGCACTGAGTGCATCATCCGCATAGGTGCGACGACCGCTTCGCGTATACGTTAATCGCTTCTCATTGCCGCTAAGCGTGTGCGTTACCCAGATATCACAGTCACTGATGTACGCTATCAGATCCGAGTTCTGTGGACAGATTTGCGGATCTAGTGCGCTCCACTCCGGGGATGTGCGCAGCTGCGTGGGAAACAGCAGACTAGACTGTAAAACGAAAACAAAACTCGTTAAAATTTCAATTGAGTAGATTTACTTGTATGCTTACATTGTATCCCGTGTCCAGACACTGATACAGATCGTTGAAGCAGGGGAATACCAGCTTGCCGCTGGGTTTGTGCAGCTCATAGGATGTAATGCCCCATGTGGGCAGACGCTTTCTCTCCTGCAGCAACTGAAACTCTCGGGCATAAGGACATGCGCTACCGCTGCTGCCTCCGCTGCCCACATGACTGCTGGGTATGGGTTGTTGCAGCAGTGGTTTCCACGCCAGCCTGTTCCATAGAAATAAACAAATAAGAAAATTTAATTACAGTACAATTAAAAGTTTAAATTGTTCTCCCACTTTTATAGAGAATTTAACCCGCAGCTAACTGCCTGTTAGTGAATTCCATAAATACTGTAATGTATCAAAGGCGTCTTTGGGATACGTATCACTTAAAGTTTTACGATGTAGTTACGTTGTTGCTGCCCTCATATACAACCTTTGTGTGTTAGATTAACTTGATATTTGACTATATGATACCAAATTGTAGATTATAAGAAAAATTTCAATTGACCTGATAAAAAATACGGACATGGACAGTTCGACTTGACTCATGACTCATGTTGATCAAGAATATAATCTGATATTGTGATTATTTTCTGAAGTTAGAAACACTTTATATTCGTGAATTTAGTGAATTTGCGTGCTGTGACGTAAAAATACAGCTCGTGTATGAGCGTGAAGTGTATTTGAAATTGCTTTTGTGCCCATCGCTAATCGACATAATGATTGTTAACTTGTGCACATCACTCACCTGGGCTTGGGCTGTACACCAAAATGAAATGTGGGCAGGTTAATTGTGGGCGATGAGGCGCCACCGCCGCTACTGGGACTGCCGACATTGGTGGATTCAAGGTCGATGCCACCACCGCCGCCGACACCGCCAATCTTTTGCAGTCGCAGCTGTTGATCGTCAGGAGGTTGCAGATTGATGTCTGTATAGAGCAGCGTTGGCTCCCAGGTCTGCGGTGGTGTGCTGAGAAAATAGCAACGTGCCCTGCCATCGGAGAGATGTCGGAATTGTACATTCGTTGGCACCATGGTCGACAGATTGGACAAGTCTTTGCGTATCTCCTGGACAAATCCTTTGATCTCCGACCACGATTTGCTGGGCGTGGGCGCTGCAATATGCCCATCGTTATCAACAGCATCATCCTCATCTTCCTCGTCGTTGTCATCGCAGTCCTCATCGTTCAGACCCAGACCATGTGGTGGTGTGCCGCTGGTGGGTGAACTCAAATGATTCGTTATCGCCGATGCAGCAGCCACCACTGCCTCCGTGGTGGTTGCCGTGGCCGCCGCCGCAGCGGCCGTAATCGGTGACGTTATCGAATTTAGCGCACTTCCTATTGAGGAGTAAAATGCATTAGCTGTGGTACCCAGCGAGCCCATGCTTGTAAGACTAGCTATCGAGCCGGCACCTATGCCACCAATCCCCGAATGCGTTGAGCTCGGCGTGCTGGCAGCGCTGTAACTGCGTTCCATGGCGTTGCTAATGCTGTTGCAAGTGATGGCCATGCTCCCGGCCGTCGAGACACGTGCAGTGAAAACATCGAGAATATTGACAAAGGATGTGGCTGCTGCATTCGTTATGCTATGGCTCCGCTGATGACCATTGTTGTTCTTGTTCTTTGCGCTGTTTCGTTTATTGTTGCTGTTACTGCTGCTGCTGCCGCTGGCGCTGACGGCGCTGCTGCTATCAGTTGTTGGCGGAGCATTGGCCTCTGTTGAGCTGGTGGCATTTGGTCCGCCCAGATTAACAATTTGAGGTGAACTGCGAGACGATTGTTGTTGTTGCTGCTGTTGTTGTTGTGCCGTTTGTGTTCTGCTGTCCATTTTGCTGGTTTGTTCTTTTAGCGCGCAATTGCAGAGCTCTTATCGTTTTCACTTACAATTTAAAATTGACCCAAATTTGTGCTCCACGTACGCACACATACACAGATACGAACACTGAGACAAATGGACAGTAGACAGTTGTCTTTTTTTTTCTTTTTTTTTTTTTTGGTTAATTTATTTTCCCTTTGCACAACCACACACATACAGACGCACACACGCCCAATCACTCAGTCAGAGAGCCATTCATTGGATTTGTTATTGTTGTTATCGCTGCTCTGTTGCATTTGTCTGAGTATATGCCAATTTGTTTATAAGCATTTATGAACTATTTTCAATAAACAATATGTATGTCTGTCCGTTCGCCTTTTCATTTTCTTCCTACATATGTACTGCTCTCTTCGGGAGTCGTTGTGTCGTTTTGGTAATTGTTGTTGTTTTATTTTTTTTATCGTCTCTTTACACCAAAAGTGAAAGTCTTGCGCGTGTTAAAAGTGGAACCCAGCTGGGACATGTGCTGATTTTAATGCTTCAGTGAACACTTCATTAGTGACCGTCTTTTGTTGCTATGTGTGTGGCCAATATATGGAATTATAATAACTGTTTCTATTGGTTGCCACAGGTCACAGTCAGCGAAATTATTTCCACTGCAATGCCGTTTGTTTTACTGGATTGTGTACCGCGCAGCGTTGCACTTTGACGGAACAGTGTCACCCCCATAATTATTATAAGGCTCATATTATAACACGGTCACACCGCACAGCAGATGGTACAAATGTTTGTATTATAAACCGGCTTTATTTATGCAACATTTGTATCAGGCAATGATAGATTTTACTATGGTAAATTCTGCATAAGTAAAATCATTCAATTCTTCGATTGGACCAAAAACGCACTTGTCGATGCGGCTCGTGGGACTGCCAGTGTACTTTAACCAAATGCGCCTGCAAAATCAACTCATAATTTAGGCTAGATATATATATACATATACATATATGTATATGTATATATATATATATGTATATATATATATGTATATATATATATATGTATATATATATATGTATATATATATATATGTATATATATATATGTATATATATATATGTATATATATATATGTATATATATATATATGTATATATATATATGTATATATATATTTTTTTTTTCAATGTCATACATAGCCTCAAAACTGATAGGATATCCCTGAATTAATCCCTTGACTGTCCCATTTTGTGTGTTCTTGCACCATCCACGAATACCCAGTTTTTGAGCACGGCGCAGAGTATACTATAAAATATCTGAAAAACTTAAAATTATATTTTAAATAAGCCATCTGTAGTGCTTACACGTCGGAACGAAACGTCTACAAAAGAATGTCAGTTATTTTGCAATGTTATATTATGGATATGTGCACCTTAACATACCCTGCACTATACCAAAAATTTCAAATTCACAACTGTGAATAGGGGCAATATTTTGCTCTTTGTCGTACTCGCGTTCAGTCAGTCGCATTACTGCCGGTTTTTGTAGCGTGCTGAGTTCCTGCTTTTTTAAATACGATTTTGTCGTTTGGGTTCCTCTACTTTCAATATCCATTTTACAACAAAAACAGATAAAACAAATACAAAATTTTGGGAAATAAAAATTAAAAATAAATTTTTGATAACGAATTTGTTGCGTGTTGTAGTTAATTCAATGGGGCCACACTGCCGTCAAATCATTTGGCTATCGTTAATCGTTATCGCTACGCACCAAAGTTTTCGAGACAACGGGACGTAGTTGAAAAATAATTCAATAACAAAGCATCCAAAAGAATAGAAAACATACAAACATGACATCCAATACTGTATATGCTGGTGTTCATGTTAAAAACAAACTGAGCGACTTTTATCCCGTGCACAACATTGATATGGAACAAAATGTTGCGTACTTGAAAAAGATCATCTCGCAGCAGCTGCAGCTGCAGTTTGATGCTACCGAACTTGGTGAGTTGAGTTTATACATACATACACAGAATACATATGTATATACATTCGTATTGCTAATAATGCCAACTCATTGTGCGC
The DNA here is from genome assembly GCA_035043505.1 of Drosophila setosimentum. Taxonomy (NCBI): domain Eukaryota; kingdom Metazoa; phylum Arthropoda; class Insecta; order Diptera; family Drosophilidae; genus Drosophila; species Drosophila setosimentum. The sequence continues at coordinate 513,540 of JAWNMY010000023.1, read as the reverse complement.
TCTATCACACAGATATATGCTACCTTGGCCAGGTACTCAACGACGAATCCAAGCTGTCTAGCACAATGAAACCGAATGCGATTGTCCATTGTTTTCGCAAAATAAAGTCCTATACGCCATACAAGCCGCCTGCTGCTAGCGACATAAATACCAAGCATATACAGGAACTCTTTTCCCTAACGTCGCATTTGCAAATTAGCGTCACGTCGCGGTTCAATATACTGCAAAAAATACTAGCCGAATATCCAGAGTTTCGTCGCAATTTGGGCGCACAGGCTCTTATACGCGACTCGGTGCTATTCAATATGCTTCACGAGCCAGAAGTGGTGCAGAATCTGGTGCGCGATTATCCATTGATATGCGATGCGGCTTCATTTATTGTCGACACCATACGCAAGGAATTGGCGCGCAATAGTTCCGCCACGCAATGTAAGTGTTTCGTGCTGCTGCTTCTGCTCTTTCCAAATATTTTATCCCACTCTCTCTGTCTCTTTCCCATTTGCAGTTCAGGAACAGGCTGCCTCAGAGTCAACGACCTCGTCGGAGGAGGAGAATTCCTTGGGCGCCGGCAGCAGCAGCAGTGGTGGTAGCAGCAGCACTGCAGCCGCCAACTTGGCTGCCAATCGTCGCGATGAGATGGCCAACATACGTCAGATCAGTCGCCAACAGCTGGCTATTGCATTGGCGCGCGTCGACATGAGCTCCGTCAACTCGCTGTCGAACATAGCGCAGCGCCATGTGGACGAGGCACTCAGCGATGAGCGACCACGCAGCAGCACTGCAGCCACCACTAGTGGCACTGGAGCTGGGGCTGCTGCTGCAGTAGCTGGAACTGGAGCTGCACCTGCAAACGCTGCCATCTCCTCGGAGCTATTGCGCAATGAGTTGGCGCGTGCTTTCCAATCGTTGCAGCAGCAAGCACCGCCGCCATCATCAGCATCAGCTGTCGAAAGCATGGACATCGAGTCAGCTTTGGATGCAGTGTCCAGCGATGCTGTTGTCGATGAGCCGGACGATGATGAAGATGGTGTTGCTGGCGATGATAGCGATGTGCTGCCCCGCTGCTATCGCAGGCATCGCTTCACCGAACAGCTACGCACAATGGCTGCCATGGGCTTCATTAACCATACGCAAAATGTTAACTACTTGACTTTGGCCGATGGCAATGTGGAGCACGCCATTAATCTGCTAATGCTGGGCATGAATTGAACGGCTTGAAATGGTTTAGCACTTAGCGATTGTATTTATTCTGCTGCTGGTGATGCCAGCTATCATATAAATATATGCATATATTTATATATATATATATTCATACATATATATTTATATATATATATATTCATACATATATATTTATATATATATATATATACTTATGTACACTTAAGCGATTTAGCATTATGTTTTAATAGTTGCGTATTCAGCCATATATATGCAATCTCAAATATCTCCAAGTAATCATACAAATCCGAAATAAAATTATTACGTTCTTTTACATAACGAGAGGAGTGCGTGTAGTGGCTTGGAGCGCCAAGGCGACCACGTATAATACAAAATTGAACTACTTAATTAAATAGTCTACTGCTCTATCCTTATTGTTATCAAATTTCAAAAGCGCCGCCGAGATTTTCGTTTCATCAAATCCGAGATCTATCAGCTCACCGAGAGGAATGAGGTGCTCGATTATCTAATATCCATGTTGGGATATACATATAAATACAGAAAAGAAGAATCAATATTAGCAACTGAGTTGTTAGATCACGATAAAGTGCAATTCCAGTGGACTCTTCGCTTCCAGAGCTTATTCCGATTCTTATTTCGAAAGTTCTCTATATCAAGCTACCACTATGTATCCGAGTGACTCACCTTCTTATCATCAATGCCACATAGGGTGACCACCTTGACGACGCGCTCCAGCGGAAATCCCATGCTGCTGATGCGCTTAGCTAGTTTCTGTGCAGGCACATCAAGCTCCAGGAATAGGTTGGAGTTGGCCGCTGTCTGAGTTTCGGACTGTTGTTGTGGCAGTGTCAATGCCGGTGTCTGTTGTTCGTTCTCATTGTGGCTGTGAAGGCGGGCGCGACGCTTCTCCGCCTGCTGCAGTTCTGTTTTCAGTTCACGTAGAATATCCGGCACGCTCCTGGACTTTGCATCCCCTTCTTGAACAATAGTGTGGAGTAAACTGTTGTTGCTGAAGGGGGGCGGTGGCGGCGACGGCAATAGTTGGGTGGGCGTGCCATAACCATTGGCATAGCCATATTGTAAGTAATTATGATTATGGTAGAGCTGCTGCTGCTGAGGATAATATTGCTGATTGTAGACCACGTGTGGATAGATGTGATGCAGTTGCTGCTGTGGCATGTTGTTATATATATGTGTTGGGTACATGGCTGGAATGTCTTGGGCATCATCACAGTGTACATGAAAATTGACGCTATCTAGCGTCGCTTTGGTTTCCGCCAGCGTCGTCACAGTCAGCTCCAGTTGCTGTTGCTGCTCTGGCTGTGACTGCTCTTGCTCTTGCTCATTTTCACCCTCCTCCTCTTTTCGCACGACCTCGTCATCTGCTTGCGGCGTTTGCTGCGTTAATTGCGTCTGGTGCAACACCTGCGCTAGAATATCCAGATCGTTGATCGTTTTCAGCTCAATATTATCGAAAGGCGTCGAATTCATATTGTATTCGAAATCCGCATAATTTAGGGAGCTGTTTCGTTTATGATTACTAACCACTGGTGCTGCTGCAGCACCGCTTAATATGGTCGGTTGCAGTATATTATGAAAATTGCCCGGGCTTATTGACTTTGGTTCGAGTTTTTCACGTGACTCAGCGGCGTTAATTGACGTAGCTGTTATTGTTTCGATACCTATTGCTGCTTTTTTTGTTGTTGTTGTTTCTGGCGACTCGACGGCTACCTTCTCAGCATCAGCATCATCATCATCGTCGCTATCTGAGGACAAGTCTGCTGCATTGGGATACTCAACCGCGCCAAGCATTTCCTTCTGTTTGGCCTCCAGTGCACGCTGTCGAGCCTGTTTGCGATGCTCCTGGCGCCCTTGGCGTGCCTGGTGATGCTGGTGACGCATGCGGCGCCATTGCTGGCATTTGCTGAGCACACTACGCTCCAGCTGAAAGTCATATTGATATGCCTGATCCTGGTCATAGTAGCTACTGCTGCTGGCGCTGCTGTATTGTGCCAAACGATTTGCAATAGTCTGTGGCAATTGATATACGAGTGGCGGTGGCTTATAGCGTTCGATTATTTTAACGGGCACATCATCCATATTATTTGGCCAGCCCCAGACATGGGCACGACATGCACGGTAAACTGATTTGTTTTAATTATATTACCTACGCACTTTTTGCGATTGTTCGTGTTCTTGTTGTTTTTCTTTCTTCACGTCTCTTTTGTTTTTGCGAAACGATAATCAGCAAGTGGTAATCGATAAGAAGTTTCTTTGTTGAGTAATTTTTTAATGTTTCCAATATGTGCACACTGGCAGGCAATTCGATGTTGGTTGTTAAATATCTCAATTTGTTGTTGAAGACGTTTGGTTTGTACATAAGTCTGAGTATTAGCTTACTTTCGTTATTAGATTGGTTCGCAGTACTTTAAAATCAAGATTATTGCTGAAAATACCAATCCAACATTATGTTAATCGAATCATTTAAACCCGATAATGAATCGCTGAAAAATCGACAAATGCAATGCGTTTTGTTATTGAATGCGACATACATTTACAAAATAGTTATTTTAACTTGCATGTGAAATACGCATTATAATCTTGCTTCTTCGACATCAAAATGTGTGATGTGAATAGTCTGCAGCAGAAGTACCAACACCAATTGCAAGAAATAACAACACTGCTGTCTACCACAGCTGAAAGCGATGCAGACCCCTTGAAACTAAATCAAGAGCTGCAGCGGCGTCTCGAACAGATGCGTCAAAGTATTCTGGAGCTGCTGCGGATAGTCCGAGCTCGTTATAAACGGAACGAGCAGATACTTATAAGCCGCCAGAAGACGAGGTCTTCCAACGCAGGAGGAGCGGGCACCGATGAAATCGTTGGAATGAGTGGAGCTGTGCTGCGCGGTGGAACGTTTCGATTTAAGGGTAATTTATATTTTCGGGATGTGGATGGGCGAAGTTGTCCCAACAATGAGGACTATGAGTGGCGCTGCAGCAATGAAATGTTTCCCACCGATTTCGATATGCGCTCCAGGCACATCTGGACGGTGATGGACAAGAAAAACATCGTAATGGGTATTAAGCAGCAGGTAAATGGAATTTAAAGTAGCTAGATTAAGTTACCGAATCTCTTTATTTACGTTTTCAGCTGTTGGATAATGCCGCCTTCACAGCGACAGAAGTACAAACCGTTGGCAGTAAGGGGCGCAAGCGTAAGGCCATTGATCTGCATGAGCAATCGCTGGCTAATTTGCTGAAAGCGACCGATAGCAGGTTTAGCATTGACTGGACTCAGATCAGCACACTCGATCTGGAGCATCGTCATTCATCGTACAGCTGTGAGGCCATGTGGCTTGTGTATTTGCAGCCGCAAGTCAAGCGTGAGGAGTGGACTGCCAAGGAGGATCAGATTTTGCTGGAGGCCGCCAAGGACCACAAGATGCAAAATTGGGAAGCCATTGCGGCTAAGGTCGATCGGCGATCCGCCTATCAGTGCTTTGTGCGCATTCAGACAGCGCTGCGCTCTAACCTGGAACCAACGAGCGCTATGAAATGGGGTCATCAGGATAGCGAACGCTTACGCGCAACAGTTTTGAAGAATACGGTTAACGGCGTTGTTAACTGGTCTCAAGTGGCCGAACACTTTCCAAACAGATCGCGATCCACATTAATTGGTCGCTATTTGTATGTTCTGCATCCCAGCATCAGTCACGGTAAGTGAAACACGCACAAGTAAGCGAAAAATCCTGATCAAACATTTTGATTATCCATAAACCTTACGTCATATATTTGTTTAATAAATATATCAAAGATAATATTTCATTTCTTATTCATTTATTCTTCAGAACCCTTCACCCAAAAAGAGGATGTGATGCTGTTTGCTGCCGTTGAGGAATACGATGGCAAGTTTAATTGCATTCCGCGAACGCTCTTCCCCAATCGCTCGATGGCCCAGCTACGTACACGCTACAAGAATGTGCTGGCGCAGCGTCATAAGACTGATTCCTGGTCGGTGAATGATGATATGAAACTGATTGCTTTCGTTGAAAAACATGGCACATCGCAGTGGGTGAATTGTGCCAATCATTTGGGCAATCATTCGCGCACCAGCTGTCGCACACGCTCTATGGTCATCCAGCGTTTTATGGAGCAGCATCCAAATGCAAGGGTGGCGGATATTCCACGTCGCAAGGTGCATAGAAGTGCTTCAGTTACCGCCGACAATTGGGAGCAACGTCTCCATCAATGGCAAGCCGATCCGGACTCACTGACCAATAGCCCACCGGTCCAGAAGTCAAGAACCAAGCAGTCATTACGTGGCAAAGTCCTCACCACCTATGAGTACTTCAAGTATGCCTATAATCTCAATCTACGATCGCCTGCATCGCCAATACCATTGCCCCTGGACGAACGTAATTTGCACACAGTAGCTAATGCCCTGCGCTTTCAGCCACCCGCAAATAAGGTCAATATAATCCAAAGCGCTTGTCTGCCCGGTCAGCTGTGTCGCTTCTTTAACAAAATACTGTGTCAATTGCCTGCGCAGGAAGGAAGTGAATCATCTACGCAGTTGCTGGCGCCGAATTGGTCAACGATGATGGGTTTTCGTGCCATATGCATATTGTCAGGGCAATGTAGCAATGATGATGATTCTGCGACCGTATTAAAACCAGCGATCAGCTATGATGAATCTCAGCCAGCGGTTCAGCTGTTTCGGCAACGATTACGGACTCTTTTCTATCGCACAACTCTGCTGAGCCGACTGGACACAACGCTGTTCGAGGCGCTGCCGGCTGCATTAATGAAACTATCACGTCCAGCTGTAAGTGTCGACTTGGAAGAGACCGTACCTCCAAGGCAACGGTCGCCAAAGCAGGAGACACGGCTAGACACAGACAATAGTGGCCTGACTGCCGAAGAAAAAGCACGCAAGCAAATTGAAGACTTGGATCGGATGAAATCTGAACCAACTGACCTTAAGGAGGAAAACCAAATACACTCAGATTAAATTTTACAGAGAAATTATTTCATACAATAATTTAAAAAATGATTGCTCCTGAAATACTCAAGCAGAGAAATAACAATAATTTGTGATTTGGAAACACGTCTGTTACTGTATCTAGAAAAAAGTACAACAATTTGATATAAATAAGTTTAATAATAACTAATATCGTTTTTATTTATGTGTATATATGTATATAATAATAATAGCTAACAATACGGTGCATTTCCACAATTCTCGATATTCGTGTGGAAATACCCCTTATAATTTATATACGTATTAATGCGTGGTAGATTCTTTAGGTACTCACTAAGTTTATAGCAAAAAAATGTAAACTTCGTAAATTGCAAGCATTATTCTTTTAGCAGGCTCTAGTTAATCACGCTATTAGACAGATTAAATATATAAATATGTGTATATTAATGGTGTATTTGGTGACGGTTTAACTTATTGGAAGTTACTAAAATCCGTTTTCAGTTTGATCGTCGGCTTTTGCGGTTTGGAGAGCAAACCGTTGCGTTGCGCCTCGCTGGCCTTTTGGGCGAGATTAATTGACTGCTGTTGGCTGCGTATGGCTGCCTCCAGTTTCTGGCGCAGTTCCGTCTTTTGGCACATCAAAGCCTTGAATTCCTGTGGATATTTCGGTCCAATCTTGAGCAGCCAGTGCAGTGCCTGGTCGTGCAGCTGACGCTGATATTTGGGCAGTGTGCGCAACTTGCTTGGCTCGGCCAGGTAGGCAATGAGTACCGGCACCAGTAGCGTTAGCATTTGTATATCTGGGAAGAGTGCGAACAAATATTGATATTAAAAACAAAAGACATGGACAAATGATAACACAATTAACGGTGCATTTTTACGCTGTGTTGTGTATCGATAACAGCCATCGATAATTTGCATGCGATGTGTAACGACATTTAAAGCCAACGCTATATTTTGCAGCTACAACTAGGACTACAAAGAATTTTTATTTATTATTATGTATAGAAATTGTGTTTTATGTGCTTTCATATTGCGAGTGCAAACAAGAAATATGCGAATGTACATTGTTTTTTTTTTGGCGAATGCATCTACATTGTATTTACCTTGTAGCAAGTTTCCTAACGATTTGTTTTTTAAATTTGAGTGTGTGATAAATGAATGAGTAAAAGCAATTAAAAGAGAAGAGACGAAGAGAACAAGAGCAGAATATAAGAAGAAAAAAACTGTACTATTTGACGACGCTTACAAGTTATGCGCCAAGTTGGCTGCACTATTCACTATTTCAAAACGGACAGTGTTATGCAGGGGTTAAAAAGGATCGCACTAGTTGCGAATTTCAATAGGTCTGTTCCGAATTTCGCATACGATTCTCACACGAGTTTAATACATAAATAAATTACTGTAGTTTTAATTAAGTTAATATTTAATATGGAACATTAAATAAATTTTATCGAACTTATCAATAATTTTATTATATTTTGATTTATTTTTTTTCTCGTTATTTTAGCATAAACTGAATTGTTGTACTTTATCGGTTTTTTTTTTTTTTTTTTTTAAACAAGATTAAAACTTTAAAATTGTTCTACCTTCCTAATCTTTTAGAAGGCTTTTAGCTGCCTTACAGAAAATTTCGTTGACTTCAGCACAATTGATTTAATGTTTAAAGTGGCAAACATCCTGCCTTGTAAAATATTTAAACCTTAGCCCGAAGAAAAAAACGTAGCATTCTAGTTTTTATACAATTTTATAACTTATTGCTTTCTTTAAGTTTCCATGTAATTTCGGAACAGACCTGAGAATTTGTATAACTATATTTGGCTGCTACTTACGATGTTGCGGCTCGGCAAGCTCAATTAGTTGTTCCACTGTCACAATGCTCTCGAGGGTCACCTGCAGTTCCAGGTCGCTGGCTGGCGTCTTACTGGACTCGGCGTACAGCGATTCGATGATGCGCGGCGCCAATGCATGAATATAGGGCGTGGCTGCCTTCAGATCGGCTTTGGTGAAAATGGATCGTGTCGTCTCGATGCACTTTAGCTTCACCGACAAATGCTCCGACTGCAGGCACTGTCGGAAATGATTGATGCACGGATATTGCAACGATGGTGCTGCCACCACCGAGGCGGGCGTGTTTAGTAAGAAAACAGCAATGGCCAGCAACATGGTGACCTCATCGACTTTGCACTCCTCATTGTCGCCAGCCGTTTTGGTCATATCAATGATGGTGGCCAGGGCGCTCTGCAGCAACTGCTGCCAATCCTCCATGGTGTTTGGCTGCTGCGACCAGCGATGCACGCAGACAGAGCGCAGGCATTGGAGGGCTGCTTGGACGGCACAGGTGTTGGCCAGAATGCTACTGTCGATGGACGATTTGTTGGCTATCTCACGAATGATGCTTGTCGTCATGTAGAGTATGGTGGGCAGTATGGTCAAGGCGCCACTGGGCGTGCACAGCTCCAGCAGCTGTTCGACACACTGCAAACCAATGGCCACCAAACGACCATTATCATCACCCAACACCGAGAAGAATGAGGCATTTCGGGCATAAGCGTAGTCCATCTGTAGATTGCACTGTTTGCTGGGATTCAGACTGGGTATTTGGCGCACAAAGAGACACAGGCAGACCTCTAGCACGGCATAGACATGAGAGCTGCCCGGCTGCATAACGCTGCCCTCGCCCAGTTCCACATTCTCATCACTTTCATTTCGATTCTCATTCTCAGTGGCATTGTCAGTGGTCGTGCGTTTTCGTTCCAAATCCTCTCGAGCCGCCTGAATTGTCTGTTTCAGTATCTCCACACAGAGCAGCTGGACGAGCAGCTCATCCCGTGTGAGTATCTGGCGATGGAGCACATGGCACAGCTCGATAGTGAGTGCACGATCCTTGATCAGCTGGCGTCGCGCCCAATCCGAATCAAAAATGCTGTGCAGCGCACGCAAGCAGCTTACAATATTCCTGGGCTTATCCGAGCTACGCATGCTGCACAGCGCCTCCATGCATATGCCAAAGATCATATGGAACCGATCCGCCGAAAGTGAACCATGCGTTATATGGTTATTATTCGATTCCGGTTCAGGTTGGCTGCTGCTGGCTTCAACTTGCGTTTGCGTATCCTGATGCCTGGCAAAGCCCTCGTCGCGCAGCCAGAGCGCAGCGGCATAGAGTATTGGCGGCCAGCTGGTCATATAGTGCGGCTTCGAGGAGTTGATTGTGTCCGTGGTGTAAAAGGAGCCACCATCTCTTGGCAATTGCGATTGGAACTCTGGGGGTAGCAGCAACAGGGCATGATCCTTCATAGCCGCAAGCCAATGATTGGACAAATTATGCAACTCTGGCTGCACTAGACCGAGCAAACTCTCGCCACGATTATCTGTGTCCATCAGTTCTAAGCCACAGACTAACTCTGTACCTCCCGCACCAGCTGGCGTCATGGTTAGCAGAGAGGCGGGCGCCTTGCCATTGCCCAGCATGGCCACAATATAGACCTCCGCCCAGGCCTTTAGTATGCTGAGCTTCTCAAGCGTTGCCATCGACTCATTATACAGCTGCGTGCTGTTCGTCTGCGTGCAGAGCTTGTTCAGCGAGCTGACCAGCAGCTGATGCACGCGTCTCAAGTCACTGATATCGCGTGCCACACCAGAGCCAATCCAGGCGGAGCACACCTCACAGGCGGCAGCCGTGACATGCGAGGGTGTGTCCGGCGCAAAGGCAGGACGAAGTGCGGCGCCCACCTGTGCCTGGTACTGTTCCAACAGCAAATGACCCGGAAACTCGGGCTCCGGCACATTAGCGAAACGATCGATGATCTCCTGTAGAGTGCGCAAACCCTCCAGTCGCAGCTGATCCGAATCCGACGTGGCTGCCATGAAGGACATTCGGATGAGTTCAGCGAGATGCAAGATGAGATAATCGCCACTGCGTGACTTGATTAGCTGCTGCTCCTTGGCCTGCAGCAAATCGAAATGGAGCGCATTGGCCGCCTCGCAGCTGGCGATTATGCGCCGGACGCATTGCGAGGCAAAGACGCGTGTGGGCCAGCGCGGCTGCACTGCGGGATGCGTGGAGGTGTTCTCCTCGGCCCGATATTCGGTTACATCATCGGCATAATCCTCATCCTCATCATCATCGTCGTCGGTTTGTTGTTGTTCGCCAGCGCCAGATTTGTTGGCTCCATCGGCTGCTCCAACTAAATTTGCTTGCTCCTCGTTGGAACTGCCGCTTTCGACGGCCACGGTGAGCACCTTCTTGCAGAGACTCAGCCAGCTGCTTAGATTGTCGGCAGCCAGCATTTGCAGCATGGATGTCAATGTGTCGTGGATATTCTTGAGCATCTCCGCATCCGTTTCCGTGTCCAGCATGCAAAAGAGCAAACCCGGCAGCCCGTACTCCGTGATAATCAGATCCGGACACTGCTCTGGCGTAATGGTCAGCGCCAATTCGCATACCTCGCGTGCCTCTCGATGAGCCAATTGCCTCAAACATGCGACCGCCGCTTTGCGTAGAATAAAATAATTGCTGGCCAGCATCTTGACCAGCGTGGGAACGAGCGTGTCCAACTGTAGCGATTTGCAGGCAAACAAATGCAGTTGCTGTAGACAACCAATTGCCTCAGCCTGCACCAAGGGATCCGCGTGTGCTTGGAGCAGCGCTGCTGCGCACATGAAGGAGCTGCGCATCGCACTCACCGCTGTATTGTTGCCTTGGAGCTCGGGTCCGACGGTCGTAATCAAAGCATTGACCACACGACCCACACATTGATGCACATCCACATGAGCATGGGGCACACTGAGCAACAGCTTCAGTGACAGCGTCAGCGTTGCCTCCACATAGCCACGGAACATTGGGCCACCGGAATCGGCAATCTGTGCCAGCGCATAGAGCGACCATACCTGCACCACCGGCGATGCACTGTCCTGACCCAATGCCAGCAATATGGACACACTTGTGCTCAAATGCTGCGAACTGCCCATGCCGCCCACATAGCGATGCAGACAGCCCAGGGCGTGCGAGTGTCCAGTGCGTGTGACCACATCCCGCGCCGACTTCAACTTGTCGAAACTGTTTTGAGCCAATTCGGCTGTAAAGTGCGAATCGGCAACGACTTGAGCCAATCTGCCCAGGGCTTCGCCGGCAGCGCAGCGTATTGTGGAATTGGCGCTGGTCAGCGAGGCGACAATCAGATTCGTTGCACTCTTCTTTACATCCTCCTGACCAAGACTAGTCTTGCTGTCCGTCAGCTGTTTGAGTGCGTAGAGGAGCGCTGTGAATATGTTCATTTGTACAGCTTCCTGGCGATTGCTCTTCGCCTGTTTGATGCACTCGACGAAATGGTCAAGCATCTGGAGACGATGCTTGTTGGCCACCTTCGGGAATATGGTGCCATACAGCGATACGGCCATGTCAATAACGGCCACGCCCAGTGGCAACGGCCCTGGGCATTGTTGTGCTCTATTAATCAGCTGTATATTGTTGTTGCTCGCAGTGCTTGCATTGATTGCATTGCTGTTGTACTGTGCCGACCAGTTGGGACGATAGAGGCAGCAGGGATCATGCTCCAGGGCGCCGGAACCAGCAGCGCTATTCGGCTGAAGCTGTGCATTGCATATAAGGAGGGAATAACTTATTAGCAATGGTTGAGCAATTAAAGAGAACTTGGGAAACGAGTAATAAAGAGTAACAAACAGCAAACGCAAAGCTTAGCCTTAGTGTAAGAAAATTAGCAACGGCTACTATATATATATATACATATATATTTATTTCTCTTCAGCTATGAGTAAATATTATAAGAACTGCCACTATTAAATATGCGCGCTGCATGCAAACTCAAATCAAACGAATATTTGAAAAAAAAAAAAAAAATTAAGTGCTCTAGTCAAGTCAGCTCGACTAGGAGATATCCTGAAACCAGGGTATATAACGTAGGCATATTGACAATTTTCTGCCTGTAGCACTTGTATATTTTTTAAATATGTAAAAAAAAAAGCAAGATTAATAGTTTCAAATTCAGAAGCGAGTCTTAAAAATTGCTCACGCTAAAGTATAAATCAGGCTAACAGTAATTTGCCTGCTTAGTACATCAATTAGTAAGAAATAAATAACATTCACTTGGTAATGGAAAGAAGAATTATTCATACATAATATATGTACAAATAGCAAGGAGGCCATTATTGAAAAACCTACTCATGAAGATTGATTGTGCATGCAAATAGGGAATTGTTATCGAGAAATCAAGAATCTCATCACTTATGGACACGTTGGGACAACACTTACATGCTCGCCATCGACTTTGCGATTGGGCTCCATCTGGTTAAACGTGTGTGAATAGTTTGGGAAATAGTTTAAGAGGTAGAAGATAGTTTTGGTTACATGTTACATGTTATAGATCGTATACTAAAAAAAAAAAAAAAAAAAAAAAACTGGCAACCACCCAGAGACTGGTTAATTAGGTTGTAAACACACCTGATCCTCAATGGTGCGATGATTGGTCTCCTGCAGCCAAGTGCCCAAAATTATGGAATCATCGCCATGGCAAAGAGTGCGCAACAGAGAATTTGTTGTGTTGGCTGCATTATCCGACAAGGTGAACTCCGAGACGAGCATGCGCAGGAGATGCGTATAGGATGCCTCCAGAGCAGTGGGCGGCAGTAGAGTTAACGTTTCAAAGAGACGCAATCGCACCATGGCAGCTGGAGCCTTCAGTTGCGTGCCATAACTCTTGAGGACAGTAGCCAAGCTGTAAGCAGGTAACAGACATTAATTAAACGAAGGATTCTAAATGATTGGGCGAAGTGAACTCACTTGACCAGCATAGCCAGGGCGCTTTCAATGGGTGTGAGCAGGCGTCGCGTTATGTCCTCGTTGACTAGATCCGGGCAATTCAATAGGAAACTATGCATGACAGATAAGGCACCCGCGCGGCCCTCCAGTGTTACCTGCCATGTGAAGGCATCGCCACGCGCCTTCTCCGATTCGAGCTCCTTGTTGGAGCGCGGAAAGGAGTTGCGCCAGAGCAGTAGCATACGCGGTAAGAGGCCCTTAACCACCGGCGAGCCGAGCGTCATGATGGCGCCAATTAGCAACCAGCCCGCCTGGGTTCGATGCAGCGACATGCGGCTATTCTGGGAAGCGGAGCGCAACAGCTCCTCGGCACAGTTGAACACCACCTTGCCCTTGGTGTGCGGTATGCCCAGGGGTGAATGCCGTGCGCTACCCAAAATGGCCGCCAAGGCGCAGCTATAGCCGGCAATAGCCTCCGGCGAGGAGCGCATCTGTTCCAGTGCCTCAATAAAACGATCGATCAGCGGCGTTATTTGGCTAGGCACCGCAATGCAGCAGCTGCGCAGGCACCAAGCAGCAGCTAAACGTGCCGCGGCACACGGATGCACCAGCACCGCACAGGTGGCATCAATGGCATTCAGCGATTGATCTGTGAGCAATTGCTGTGCCGTTGTGCCCAGGCCTATAAACAGGGAGCTCAGCTCCTGCAGTGCACACACTAGCAAATGCTGACTGAAGAGTGTTTCCTGGTTTGAGTCCTTGGCATTCTCCGGATTGAAATCAATTGAGTTCATTTGTTTGGCTACCAGATGGATGAGTTCCTTGCAGGCGGCGCTTTGCGCCTTCTCACCCAACATTTTGCCAATGGTGGAGCGCAGTATAAAGTTGATGCACTTGCGGGAGTAGACGGCATCCACATGGGAGCAGGCCGCCTTCGGATTCGCCACTAGATCTAGCACATGAGCCAAAAAGGTGCTTAACTGTCGCTCCAGCCAAACGCTGCCCATGAACTGCACAAAGACCACATAGGCATGGGTAACACCGACGCGTACCTCCCGGTTTACGCCCGAGCTGCCTTTGATGATCTCGCCGGTACCCTTGAGGAAGGAGGCGCCGCCACGCAAGAAGCCCGACATGAGTATGCCCAATGCTTCGTCCAGAGAGACCAGGCGCAAGGTGCCGCCCTTAGCTGCCTGGAGTGCCGCTGCTGGGGGCGCTTGAGCCGCTTTCTTGTTGTTCGCCGCCTCGGCCAGTTGTTGGGTGTAGGCGAGCAGCGTGCCCAGCAGCTGTGCAACTGCGCAACGCACCTCATAATTGCTGCCGTCAAAGGCTCGAAAGCACAGCGTACCCAGATTCTCCAGTTCCGTTTGGTATAAGAAGGGGGCGCTGTAGATCATCTTGAGTATGCAACGAGCGGCCGCCACACGTACAGCCATCACCCGATCCAACAGGCAATGCTTGGCCGCCTTGTATATGTCCTTGTGCACGTTGGAAATGGCGGTGCCCATGCCAGCGCTCACTTTCTCCAGCGTGTGCATTATCTCGATGCGTGCCTGTGATTCGGCATTCCTAAGCGTGCGTATTAGGATTTGCACGGTGTCTTCGTAGGTCCGACCCATCATGCGTCCCAGTTTCTCGTACATGGAGCCCAGCACACAAATCGCAGCGCTGTAAACGAGACAAATGGATGAGCTACTTTAGATTGAATGATCTATGAGAATGCTCTAATCTTCGAGAAGGACACGATTTCTCCGTGTTTTCAAAAAGTAAATATAAATTTGATCGATTTGATCAATTTCTATGCAAGGTTATCTCACATTTTTTTTCAGCCTATAGATGAAACCATGTCTACAGGTGGTATATGAATTTGAGTCGACCTGGTCGTATCACTATTTCATAGAGCCGAGATTTTTGGGCAACATAGGACTAACTTCTTCAATTTAAATGTTATTCAAACAAGAGCAATTGTTCAAAATTAAACATCTTAGAAGAAAAACCTTATTGGTTTTGAAGACATCGGAATAAAAGTCACCCATTTCGAGGGATATAAACAATAGTTCAAATTAAGTTCTCGCATAAATAACATATTTGATAGAGAATAGGGGTATTGCGTTTTTGGTAGCCCGAGGCTGACAATTCTATGGTGTTCTATGGTGCTCTACTTACAGCTTCGTAGGCAAATAGCTGGGCGAGTCATCTTTATTCTTCAATATGTCATTGCAGGCATTGACCGTATCGAAGAGCATAAAGGTGTCGCCCACGGAGAAGAGAGTGGCCAGGGCGCTTGCAATCAGTTTACGCATGGGCGGACCCGGTGCACCCTGTATGCGCTCCGAGAGCTGCTGCACGAGTTTCTTCTGTCCGTTCTTGATCTCATGCTTGGGAATGTGCGGCAGAGATTTCTCCAAATAGCGCAACCATTCCAATTCGAAAACGGCACGTTTGTGTTCCGGTAGCTGTTTCAGTGCCTCCTCGTTGAGTGTCAAGCTGTGGGCGAGCTCCATTTCGTCGTGTGGCGCTGCTACTGTTGCGTCTTCTGATGCCGCTTTGGCGGCTGCGGTGTCGTCACTATGTATAAATGATCTGCAATGCGAATGGAATGTTCAATATTAATTAAATCACTTGTATGAAGGCATGTATATATATATATTATTTTAAGATTCCATGTGTGCATATGTGGCGTGGGATTGATGATAAACAGTCGTCACTCTCATTTTAAAAGTACACCTCTCTCTCTCTCTTTGTCTCTCCCTGTACCCACTTTAGTGATTTTGTAACATCTGTGTGATCAGTTGTCAGTGGCTGCTTTATCGATAACTTGCAGCCTCTGCTATTGCCATTGACCTTGGGCCTGCCAACTAGCGAATCTACAAAAATTAGAAGGTCACACCGGCTGGTCTAGGTTTTCAATTGAAATTGTTATGCATCGGATATTCATATATATACACACAAGGGTTAAATAAATACGATGACTTTTACTAAAAATTTTGTATTGCGCACATATAACGGGAAGCTGTAGTCCATAAGCAGAGGAGAGAGAAAGAGAGAGACTCACATTTAATGATAAGTGCATGCTGTCGCCTTGGGCGCGATAAAAGGCAAAGCAGTTGACATACATAACATATATCTTACACACACACGCACACACACACACACCACACACACATACACAGATACACATATACGTTCAAAAAGTCAAGAGGAGCCAAGTTTTGAGAGGGTGTTCGCCCAAAACAAAGACATGAAACGGGGCAACCTCTTTGTCTTGTATGGTGTTAAAAATAATGTGTTCGCCGGTTGTGGGGCAATGGCTATGACTATGTATGACTGCTGCATGCATCACAATGGGCTCTAACGGTCGAAAGGATTGTTCGAGTCTTTTGTCCGCGGTAAGCGCTCAAGTGGCGCGTTTGTTGCACACACAAAAAAAAAAAAATACGAAAGAAAGAAAAAATCAAATCCATGCAGAACAATTGACGTCGGCAAAGCTCGAGTTACATAAGACGCCTTGCAACTGTAAGAGTTCCCCACATCCCTTCTGTCTCCCTCTCGCTCTCTCTGCAGTTGAGTCATGTGGTTGGGAGTCAGTTGAGCATAAAAGGAAACAAGTAAAACCTGTAAGGTGCAACAATAACAACCACTAACCAAAAAAGGAAAGAAAAATAAAACCACCTAGAACTGCAGCACTGACAGCAGACAACATCCGAGACATTAAAATCTCCACATAGACCAGACCACCACCCCAAAAAATTTCATCCCATTGCTGGTCGCGTGTCCCGTTCCGTTCCGTACAGTCTGCCGCTTATTGTTATTGTGTTGGTGGTGGTTTCTGCATTTGTTTTTGTCTGTTGCAGCCAGATTTATTTACCTGCGCGCCTCGTTGATGACTTTGCGCAGAAATTGCGGTGTGCGTGCAAAGTTTAAGTTTTCCATTGTGCATTCACAACTTTAGACTTTTGATTTGAAAAACTTTCTTTTACTTCTTTTTTTGCCCAATTATTGTGAGCCGCCTTGCCGCTTGCAACTTTCACACAAATCGATATGTTTTTTCATGCCACATTTAGGCAAGCATTCCAAATAATTTTTTAATAACACCACTCTTTGGTTATCGTTAAGTTTGCCCAATTTGCTTTAATTAGTTTTAATTGTTGTCGTTTATTATGTGCAAAGTGATTGCAACAAAATTCAATATGTGTATTTGTAATGAAAATAAATTGGAGGCAACAATGTGAAACACGGCACTTGCTACGCGCACTAAATACAAACGGCAACTGGAAGCAAGCAGCAGCAGCAGCAGCAGCAGTTGCAGAGAGCGGCAAAGTTAACGCCAACCGTAACGGCACAAGCGTCATGGCTCAAAGAGAATTGCGGGATGTTGCGCGCTATTAGGCGAACAAGTGTGTGACGTCACACGCTCTATTCTCACATATATATATATAAATATATTTATATATATATAATGATACAAAATAGACCGAGTTTTGAAGAACCGGATATGTATGCGTATAATAATAGATGTGCTCTAATTCACAATTATTTATCAGTAATAAGCAATTTTACTAAGAATTTTGTATAAGTCATAAAAAATCATTCTTCATTCATACATTTTGGGTTGTAGGAAAAAATACATGAAATACATTTTTCTCTATTTTGCATTCTTCTTTGTGGCTCAGCAGATTATATTATTCACATCTTCTTGACGATATTAGCTTAGATTTCATGCGTAATCTGTTAATTTATAAAATCTTGAGGCACAAGCGTCTCGCAAACTGCTTGCAAGAAGTAAACGAAAAAGAGAGCTGCTAAGAGAGCATCACTCTTTCGCGCTCGTTCATATGTGAGCGTGTGTGTGTGTGAGTAAGTTATAATGATGACGTCGTCACAGCTGTTGACAAACGCCTGCAACAAAATTGGCAAATTGTTATCGATAACTTACACATACACACGTACACGCCAATCGCAGTTTGTGGGCGGGCAGGTCAAACTGTGTCAATGTGTCAAACGGGCGCTTAATGTTGAATAGTTTATGAATTAGAATTTATTATGTGTGTTGGATTTGTGGACAAAAAAATGTCGACTTAAAAACTAGGGCAAGAACTGCATACTGGGTATATGAATGAGCGCCTTGGAAGTGGCACTATTCGGATTACCAAGATCCTTGAGAATGCCCTGCACACGGGCAACAACATCGCTGCGCTGGATATCGCCACGGTCTAGCATGCGCTGGAAGAGTGTGTGCAGCTGCCGCGTCGACGAGGCATTCGATAACTCAAATAGTTGATGCACCATCTCCTCCGAGTAGCCTTCGTATTTGCTCAAATTGGCCGCCTTCGCATCGCGTTTGAGTAGATCGTAGACAAGCAGAAAGTCCACATAGGGTTTGGTGGGCGGCACACGTTTTTTGCCGGCCGTCGATGTGCTGCTCCAGCGATCCATGGCCGATTCAAAGTCAAAGGCAGCACGCCCATAATTATCATCGTAAAGCCGCAAAAAGTTATCCAGCGATTCCACATCGTTGGTGAAGTCATCGTGCAACGTCTCCGTTTGTATATCCTTGATTAGCGAAAATGGCAGCTTGTCAAAATCGGAATCATCTGTGATCTCATTGAAGAGCGCCTCTCCCTCCATTGCCACTGCTACCTGCTTGATTTTTGCAGCGGGCGCAAAGAGGGCGGGGCCATGGGGTAGTGTAGGCTTCGCTGTCGGTCTGACGGTGGTTGTGCGTTGTGGCGTCTCCCACCAACTGGGCGGTTGCCACCAACTAGTGGTGCTACCCATCGGTCTCTTCGTTGTGCTGCTTCTAGTGGTGGTAGTGCTGCTGCTGGGTCGAGCAGTAGGCCTGGTGTTGGACAGCCAGCTAGAGGGCGGTGGGCGTGTGGGTGTCAGCGGGGTGGTGCCTACGTATGGCTGACCGTCAGCACTGAACGGCGGCTCTGCGGTGGTGCTGGACATCGGTTCATATTGCAGCAGATCAATGTAGTAGGCTAGCGCTTGCATGGAGGCGGGCAGATAACTGTTTAGCAAATTGACCGACTGGCCAGGCGAAAGCAGCCCGAGCAGCAGCAACAGTTTCAACAGCACAAATTTCCATCGAATCCAACTGCGCATTTCACCAATGATTTTATATTTAAACGGTGGTTTTTTGTCAGACGATTTGCGCTGCAGAAAGACAGTTTGGTAACTGAAAGTTGGCAGACGACAGCAAAGAATCTTCAGATACTGAAGCTGGTTTTTCGAATTGGATGCTCAGCTTAAGTTTTTTCCGTCGAATACCCTGTAGCCATAAGCTATATCAAAGGGTGGCAACTATGTGTAACGTGTAGAATACAGCTTATTGATTTCTTCATTAACGTTATCACACAAATAACTTTCCATAAGAAAAATTATATAATAATATACAATTTATATAGAACAACTTATTCATTGAATAAAAATATAATTATTATTTCTGGTTGCGCATATTACACATACAAAAATATGTTTATCATTAAAGTTTTCTTATTATATCTGTAGAGCTTTTTACTGTTTAACGATTTCTTGCAGAAATACGTTCGATTCCCGAATTGTATGGATTGAAGCCGTGCCAAAAATCTTTTGCAGAGTATTTCGCACTCGTGCACTCTTCAGTTTCTTGCTTAGCTTTTGTTGGCTTTTTGGGTTTTGTGGCAAACTTGTTAAACAAAGGCCAGCGACCGCAGTTGTGTTGCGTCAAAATTTTTTTTTTGATAATCGGCGTTGTCCTCAAGCGTTGTTCTTGGAAAGAGTGAAAGATTTTTAAGTATGTGCCATAAACCAGTTTGGGCATGGGCGAGCGTACCTCTTTAATATTCATAAGATGCAAACAAATAAACCTGAATTTTCAGCAATACAACGCAATCACAAAAAAAAATAAAAACACAATACATCAAAATGCAGTTTGAGTTGAACTGCCTGGTTGGGCAGCAACTGATAAGTGCATTTGAATGCGTTATCGATCACTGTAATCGAGAGCAGCGAATATGGACTGACAATCAGAGAGTGAAAAAGAAAGAGCGAAATGGCACAAACCTGTTGTACCCAGCGAGGCAGAAACGTTGTTGTAATTGTTGTTGTTATTCTCGTTCATGTCTAGGCAGTGTTTTCGCTTTCACAAGCCCGCGACAAGAAATGGCACAAGGTAAACAGGGCACCAGGCCGCAGTCAATAAGCCGGCAGAATATAACGGATAAGCGAAACGGCACAAAAATTATACATGATTGGGGGGAAAACTTTACGCTAATTATTAACCACACGTACAGACATTTTCTAATGGAATCAACAGAATCAAAGTACGAATGTAAATAGATATTCGTGTAAACACTAAACACAATAATTATTGGTGTAGTGTCGTGTTGTCACAGTCTGAAGTGACAGCGGAGCACCCACACCCACAATCACACACAATACATACACCCACACACACACACACACACTCGTCGCTGTGTGTTGCGATGCTTGCATTCACAAATGTTTGCATTGCATTTGGTTTCTTAGAATATTGATTGCGAAACTCACCGTTTCACAGATTGCGTATTCACTTCTACACGTAAAAAGCAACTATCACATGTTTAATGGTTTTAACTGAAACCAATAATTACAATTTTCACTGAATTTTAAGCAGATTCCACTACGCGTTGATATGTGTTTGTGTATGCGTCAAATCGATAACTGGCCCCATAATCGTTGCTAGGCGAAACGATAGTACTCACGACATTCAGCAACGAACAGCTGTTTTGTATAGCATAAACATCGATATAATTAGATTGCACGTGTTGCAATGTTTGGTTTTATTTAACATTTATATTCTTCATTTGTACAGCTTTTAAATAGGATTTTACATAGCAAAATGGCTAGAAGACCAGAACACTCAGCACCACCCGAAATAGTAAGTGAATTGTAATAAAATTAATCAGTTTTTCATATAGTTCTTTCGTTTTATAGTTCTACAACGATGATGAAGCGAAGAAATATTCCACAAAGTACTAGTTTGATTCTTTTGTTTACTTGTGAGCCCTTATTTATTTGATTTCTTTTAGCACACGCATAATAGAGATCCAGGTTGAAATGGCAGAGCGCGCCTTGGAGCTACTTGCGCTGCCTGATGATGATGAACCTCGCTTCATTTTGGACATTGGCTGCGGCTCGGGACTGTCGGGCAGCGTGCTCGAGGACAGCGATCACATGTGGATCGGCATTGATATATCCAAATCCATGTTGGACATAGCGGTGGAGCGCGAGGTAGCCGGCGACGTTATTCTGGGCGACATGGGCGAGGGCATGCCCTTCAAGGCGGGCACCTTTGATGGCGCCATTTCTATATCGGCTCTACAATGGCTTTGCAATGCCGACAAATCTTATCACAATCCACACAAGCGGCTCTTGAAATTCTTTAGTTCGTTGTTCTCCTGCCTGACTCGCACTGCTCGCGCTATCTTTCAGTTCTACCCAGAGAATTCGGATCAGATTGAAATGATCACCGCGCAGGCCATGAAGGCCGGCTTTTATGGTGGCCTGGTCGTGGACTATCCCAACTCGGCCAAGGCCAAGAAATACTACCTGGTGCTGATGACGGGTGGCGCTGCGGAACTGCCACAAGGTTTGGGTAAGTTATTTCGACAATTAAATGAATATTTACCGTTATTTAAGGTATATCTGATGCCCATATTTAAATATTTCGATTTATTTCTATTCCAGGCTCGGCGGAGGAAGAACGTCGCATTAATTATATAAAAAAGCGCGATGCTTGCCGCGAAGCACGCGGCAAAGCGCCCAAAAAATCACGCGACTGGATTCTAGCTAAAAAGGAACGTCGCCGTCGCCAAGGCCTCGAGACGCGTCCGGACACCAAGTACACAGCACGCAAGCGCAGCGGTCGCTTCTGATAATGTGGCCAAATATATAGAGTTTAATGTACAATTTGCGTATTTATTTAAAACAGTTAAGCTTAAGTTAAATTGAACTATACTCTTTTGAGTTTCCTAGACTTTGTCAGCTTTTGCAGACGTTCTAGTTGTCGCTGCCTCCTCCCTTTCCCTCTTGTAACGATCCTCTGCCCTGCGCTTGGGCGTATCATATGAGCTCTCGGCGAGGAACATCAGGTACATGGCTAAGCCTGCAAATATTATGGCAAACATCACCAAATCGTTTTGACCCGACATTCGACTTTGTTCCTTTTGCACCCGCAAACGTTCGTGCTTCTCTTGCGCCGCCTGTCGTCTATCTAAATTCTTGCCATAGTGCGCCCGGCTCCATTCATCAAAATCGTAGATGGGCGTCCGTCCTTCGGAATCGGCAACTTTTGATTTCTGAAAGCGTGACTTGTAGAACTTAGTTTCCGGGTCGTCCTCGACCACCTCCGTCCCCTGCTCCATATCACGTATATCCTGCGCATATTGAGCACCTGCCGTGTGCACGATTCCCTTGTCATAGAGGCGACGCAGACGATAGTTGCTCAGGACCTCATAGGCCTGGCTGATCTCACGAAACTTCTTGGCAGCACTTTCACTGCCCCTGTTGCGATCTGGATGATAAATCATGGACAGCTTGTAATATGCCGCTTTGATCTCGTTTTGAGTGCAACGCTTGTCAATGCCCAAGGCATCGTAATGGCTCAGCTGCCATTGGGAGGTTGCTGTGTGGAGGCAGCGTGCCAGCTGACGGCACAGCTGCGAGCCATGATGCTGCATCGCTTGGTCCAAGTGCTAACTCTTACAAAGGCAGCTTGTTTTTATTGTTATATCACATTCTATTGCGCGTCACTAAGTTTGTTTACGTTTTCACTGTGAATGTCAAATATTCCTAGAGGTGGACCGAATATACTGTAAATAAAAAGTTGAGTGCAACTAAAGAATTAGGAACATCTCCAGGTGATGCTAGATCGATGCGCAATTTTTAGTACGGCAAACCCTCATTCAGTTTGCGATAAATATTGCGAATCCTAATGCAATTAAATTTGCACTGAAATACCACAGTCATCAATAATCAGCTGTTGCTTTAAATTATCTGTCGCTTTTCAACACTGCAACATTACTTTCATATTTTTGTTGAATTTCAATTTTCGGAGCAAGCACAAAATGTTATTTCTTAAGAATAAAGCCAAAACACTCGACGTGGCCAATTATACGGTCATTATACCCAGCATTTGTGTAGGCAATGCAGCACAATTGGCCTGTGACCTGTTGATTGCATCCAAAAAGCTAAAACGCATTGGTAGCCTGGCTCATCCCGCATTAATCCCTGTTTATGGACCCTCAGCCTACCAGCACGAGCCCAATGAGCGGGTGGCATCATGTGAGCTTTACGAGTCCATCGAGGATAAGCTGCTGGTCATTCAATTCCGTGCACCGCTTATTGCGCGTCACACAAAGAGTTTCCAAAATAAACTGGTGGAGCTGTTGCAGACGTCGCGTCGCGTTGTTGTCCTGAGCGGCAGCTTTGGCTTCGAGCGACGCGTCATTGAGGATTCACCGTGGGCGTACCGTGCCAGCGATAATTTCAAGTCGGCTCATGCCGCACAGCTGGGTAATGCATCGCTGGTCAAGTGGAAGGAGCACACGGGTGACAACATATTTGGCGGCGGCAATGGCCTCCAGCTTTTCCGGGCCTTTGAGGAGAACAAGGTGCCTGTCATGCTGCTGTTCCGCTATCTGCTCGAGGGCGACAACTCCACAGATGCCTCGCTGATTGTGCGCGAACTGAACGAATTGTGTGAGGATTTTCTTCAGCTGCGGGATGGTGGTGATGCCAGCTTTAAGCTGACCGTGCCCAAGTCGTGGAATTTGCTGTTTGGCAACGATGTAACTGAGTTACTCTTTTAGATTTAGTTCATTTATTTTGGATATATGCTTATTACAATAAAGGCTAATCTTTTGGTGTAGGATAATAGAGATTGCTTGCTCTGTTCTCGCGAAAATATTCACTGCCACGATCTTGGTATTGCTGCCGTGTGGTCAACGATGTTTCGGCAAAGTTCCGTTCACTTGCCAGCAGGCAAGCGCCCAGCCAGGCAGCTAATGTGGGATCCGGTGCCTCATAGATGGCAAAGGTGGACTGAAATGGCCGCAGTTCCAGCAGCTCCTTGGACAATCTCTCCTTCAAACCAGGAAACTGTGCACAGCTGCCAGTTAGATAGACATGCGAGACCAAGCGCTGCTGCTCCTCGGCAGTAAAGAGCTTGAGCACAAAGGCAATGAGTTCCGCCAGACCCGCCTCGCTGCAGCCAATCATGCTCGGCTGGAAGAGTATCTCCGGCACACGGATCTCCTCGACGCCAAAGTGCAACTGATAGTTCTCGGCGGCACTTAGTGCCTGCAGTGCAGCATTGTTGGCATCATCGAAACCGGCATCGTAATGATGCAGGATCTTCTCATATTCGAGCAAACGTTCGTTTTCGGCATCCGAGTCGCTGTCGTCATTGTAGCGATTGATTCGCTTATACACATCCCAATCGTTATCGTTCATGCCGAAGCCATCGTCTTCCTCCTCCGCGTTGGCCTTGCGTCGTTTCTCGCTGCGCGCCAGCGTCGAAATGATCCTCATCCGCTCCTGCGCTGCATGTGTATGCCGTTTCGCCTGCTCCTGGCGCTGCTGCTGACGTGCCTGTTTCCGGCGCTGCAACTCCTCGCGCTTTTCTCGCATCTCGGCCAGCCATTGTGCCTGTGGCACACCCTCCGGCGGTTTGGGCATCTTGTCCAACTTGTCCTGCTGCTTACTGGGTCTTGATGGGCCACTCACAGCCCGTTCCTTGATGCGCTTAATGCGCGCACTTACCGTCCCAATCAGTTTGTCTAGCTCATCCAAGTTGCCGATTTGTTGCTGCTGCAGCGCACGCTCAAATTTCTGGAGATTCTGCTGGTCATATAATTGTCGCAACTTGCGCAGCACCTGAAAGAATGCAATTATTATACATATTATTAGGGAAAACTTCGAATGGATTTACTTTTTACCTGCAAGTACTCCTCATCCTCTTGTAGCTTCTCGCGTTCGCGTCGATTCTTAATGTCCAGTAATCGAAGTGCCAGCTCCCGTCGTTTCTCCTGCTTCTGCTCGACTGTGAGGAGCGCATTGGTGGCCGTCACCTGATTGTAGGGTAGCTGAATCTTCATGACGTGTGCCTCATAGTAGTCCAGCTGGGCCCACTTGAGCAGCTCCTCTTTGTAGTCCAGAGCGATGTGACAGTGCTTGTGGACCAGTTTATCAATGCGACTAGAGATGGCATTCAGATGCACCGGATACTTCATTTGCATTAGCCGAAAGAGATAGCTATTTATATGAAATCCACCCACATTCAAGCGACGCACATGTTCCAGCTGCATACGGCCACCCAGCACTGGAATCACATGTGTTGTGCTATAGCCAAACGATATGATGAGAGCATCCGCAACCTGCTTATGCATCTGCTGATGATGACGCCAACTGTAAAGGGCATCGATGCCATACGACACCGCAGGCACATTGTAGCACTCGAAGAGCAGTTCACTCATTTGCCGGCGAGACAGGTTTGGATTGGCCAATGCTTCGGTTAGCACAATCGGATGCTTAATGCTATCTTCGCCATCGAAACCCATTTTGCTGAAGATGTAATCGAAGATCTGCTCCTGATGATTCCAATTGGTTATCACGTTGCGCTCAAAGGGTGATTTCAGATGGGCGCGAACTGCCTCAATATTTGATATGTCATTGCCCACTTGGATTTCATCCACTGTTTGAGTTGGTGTCGCTGCTGCATCCGGTATATGTTGACTGTTGTCCTTTTTCCTATCCTTGCGTGGCTTTGTGAGTACATTGCGAAAGCGTAGCTCTGGTTGCTTGGTGTCGTGCCAGCCAACGCGACATTCGTAGGAACCATTGTCGATAACCAGCAAGCGCTTGGGCACGGACATCATGAATGAATTTTTTGTTTAATTACAAATTGTTACTTGTTTACAGCCAATGCGATCTTAAGTGCTGCAAATCGTCATCAGTTGTTGTTTTCCAACACCCTTAACCGCCTAAAAATGTCAAAGAATGACAACTCTGTGCCATAACTGTAGTTTTAACCGTAAATATACATATATTATTTCATATACGTGCATAACTGTGAATTGTCAAGTTTAAGAATTTGCATTGATTTAATCCCATTACTCCGAATTAGTAAAATGTTTGTGAAAATAAAGTTGGAGGATCAGGGATGTGCTAAAGTAAGTTCGTGTAAGAGTGCATTTATAAATATGTAAAACATTTATAGCTATCACGGCTTTGTAGGCACCTCTCATATTCGAAATCAAGGATGAGGCCACAGTCTACAATTTGAAGACGCTTTTGGAGTTCTTTGTAGGTATATCAGCCGATGAGCAGGAAATACAAACACTTGACCACACTTTGGGCAACAGTGATAAGCTCGACAAACTCGTCAATCAGGAAATTGACGGCAATAAGATGAATGGGGCAGCAATTTCCTTATATAGAAACAAGAAGTTCCATTGCTTTTTGCAGTTCTACAATCGGAACGAAGGTGACAATCAGACCAACTTCTTTCGCCAACCGTCGGATGCCAAAAAATTTGCCATCGATCAAGTGCCACCATATTCTGAGATATTGTCCGATTTGGACGAATCGTGGCATTCAACAGCATCCGAAACTGATTCAAGTAATAGCACCAACAGTAGCACCTCATCGGATTCAATCGGGGATCCACTTGGTCTTAAGCGCACGTCAACTGAAAAATCCAATTTACCGGCAAAAAGGTAACTAGTTGTTCGTAGCGTATAAGCCAAAGTTCAAGCGACAACTGCATTTGCTTTAAAACTTTTAGATTTCGCCTTATAGCGGAGCCTATCGAATCAGATTGTGAGCCAACATCTACAGCAGTAGTGCTGCCGATAAAAGAGGCCAATCAAACTTCCAATATTTCGGAGCATGAGACTCGTGTTATTCTTAGTGAGAGTGTGCCCGAGGTTTCTGCAACATCATTATCAGCCGAAATTCCGTCTGTAGGACAGCAAAAAGAAATCATTACAGTAGTTGGAAAAGCGCCTGAGGCATCGTCTTCATTTGGAGATATTGAAAATCATAATCTCACAGTTCCATTAAAATTAGATTCAGCAGCTGTTCAAAATGCTGCGGCGGCTCCGTACATTATCATGAAACCGGAAAATCGAAAATATGCTGTAGTTATAATCAATAATGTTGATGAACAATATCCGGCTTATAGTCGACAACTGGAACATTTGTGTGGGCTGTTCGAGTCATCTCGAACCTGTGAGCGCTTAAGCTTCAGTGAATATGCCTCAATTTCCGTATATGGTGACAAAATATGGGTGCTCTGTGAGGATAAGGAGACATATGACTGGATAACTACAGGTGTCGGCAACCTCTACGAATGTTGTAGTCTCATCAAGTATTTTGGACTGTTGAAATGCAGCACGGTGCTGCCTCAAGTGGTTGAATCAAAGCAGCTGTCAAATATTTTTCATCTGCTGGAGCTGCAAAATCCGGGCCTGTGCACACACAAGTGGTGCGTTGCCGAACGCTTCATGCTCGATCCAAAATCGGCTGCTAAGGCTGTGACCACTTTGTGCAAAAATGAACAGCTTATTTTGTATGTGGATCAGGATAGCAAGTGTTACATTCAACAGCATAGCTCTAGGCTTAAGTATTGCTTCTGGAAGCTGACCTTTGAGTTTTAAGCTGATCTTGTCATAATCGAAAACATTTTTATTTTAATGGAATCGAATGAATGTTAAAACATATTTAGATACTATGCGAAATGTGCTACATATAGTTCATCGATTAAGAAGCTCGGGAAGCTTATTTTTAAGTGTCCAACAGCAATAAAGTTGAAAAATACATGCATTTTGTTTGCGATAATTGCTATTATTATTTATTGTAATGGTTGTTTATGACGCAGCTATCTTAAAAGGGCATTTAACAATTTGAATTGCCCGCATATTAACAAATACACAATATGTTATCGGCAAAAAGAGAATTATCGATAATAATATTTTCAGCGCAGCGTATCGAAATTGTCGATTCGCCAAAAACATTGCCCACCCCTAGTCGTTAGGAGCTCGTTTTTGCATCTATATAGGAAAAAAAGTTGAAAAAGCCAAGTCCTGCTTGATTTGCTGGGACTTGGGCTATTTGAGGCGGCTTAGAAATTATATTCCGTGAACATGGAACTGGAAACCATTGATATTGCGCGACTAGAAGAGGCGGTGGTTGTGTTTTACCGCTCAACATCACAGGAACAGGCAATTACACACGAATGGCTGACGAAGGCCGAGGCCAGCCCACAGGCCTGGCAATTCTCCTGGCAGCTAATGCAGCTCGGCAAGGTAAAAAATCGATAAATCCCTTGTTTTTATTCTGTATCTATTTATTTAATTTGATGTTGCACAGAGTCAAGAAGTCCAATTTTTTGGCGCGATCACATTACACTCAAAGCTAATGAAATATTGGCATGAAGTGCCGCCCGAAAATCGCGAAGAGCTCAAGCAAAAAATATTGGAGACAATTGTGCAATTCGCCGGTGGACCCAAAATGGTACTCAATCGCCTCTGCTTATCGGTATGTGATTTACTATGATGATATGTTTCAACAGGCAGTCATCTATCATTCTTCTGTCTGTTCTTCTGTTTGGTCCTAGTTGAGCGCATTTATTGTGCACATGCTGGAGGATTGGCCCTGCGCCATTGAGGAGGTAATTGAGACATTCCAAAGGCAACGCATGCCGAATGTCAGCGTCGAGGTGCAACTATGGATCCTGTTGGAGGTGCTGCTGGGCATACCAGAGGAGTCGCAGGTCATTCACACGTCCGTCAAGCGGGTAACGTTACGCGGCGAAATTGGCAAGCGTGTGCCGCTCGTGCTTCAAACGATCGAGACATATCTGAAGCAACAGATGAACACAGAATGGGATACGGAAGGTTTTGGTAACATGTTGCGTGCGGTAAAGTGCGTCGGAGTTTGGATAAGGTGCGATATGATTGGCCAAAGACCCACTGACTTCAATTTCAATCATTGATATTATTGTAAAACCTATACAGAAGCATTGGCTATTCGATTGAGGGCTGCGTAAGTATCTGTGAGGTCCTCTTGGAGCTGGTAAACAAGTGTTATTGGCCCTGCATTCGCTCTGGCCTTGGTTGCATGTCCGCCGACGAGAATGAGCTGGCCGAGACGTGTCTGAAGGCCATGGTCAATATTATTGTGCAGCCGGATTGTCACAACTATCCAAAGACGGCGGCCATTCTAATAAAAATGTTTTTGGATTCGTTGTGCGACATTACGCAGCGAGAATGGAAGCGTGAAAATGACAATGAGGATATTATTGTGCATATCTATATGCTGTTTGTGTCCGCTGTGGAACGGCACTCGGCACTATTTTTAAGCGGCATCACGGCCACAGATCCCGAGCTGTCGGCCATCTGGAATCGTATGGTACATGAGATATTGCAGTGTACGGATAAACCGGGCATTTATCCGGTAGAGGAATCATGTAGCACCATGGCCCTGGCCTTCTGGTATATGCTGCAGGGCGATGTGTTTGCCATGCCTGAAGAGCAGAAACGCAAGTGTTGGGAGCATATAAAACCGCTCTATGCACACTTGACCACTGTGCTGGTGCGCAAGTCGGAGCAACCCGATGAGAACTCCATAAACAAGTGGAACTCAGATGATCTGGAATGCTTCCGCTGCTATCGTCAGGATATATCCGATACCTTTGTAAGGCCATAGCACTGATATAGTTGCAGATTGAGCTAAGCTATTATGAATTTTCAGATGTATTGCTATGATGTGCTGGACGATTACATACTGGAGATATTGGCTGCTATGCTAGATGAGGCCATTGCTGAGCTGCAAACACATCCTACACACTGGACAAAACTGGAGGCTTGCATCTACTCGTTTCAGTCGGTCGCCGAGCATTTTGGTGGGGAAGAGTCGCGACAAATACCCAAACTAATGCGCGTTCTCTCTGAGATACCATATGAGAAACTAAATGAGAAGCTGCTCGGCACTGCGTTGGAGACAATTGGCTCCTATTGCTCTTGGTTAACGGATAATCCAACTTATATACCACCAGCCATTGATCTGCTGGTGCGTGGCTTGAACTCAACAATGTCGGCACAGGCAACGCTAGGCCTGAAGGAACTCTGTCGCGATTGCCAAATGCAGTTGAAACCGTACGCAGAACCGCTGCTCGACGCTTGCCAGGCCACGCTTGCCTCAGGTCGCATGAAGAACTCGGATTCGGTGCGTCTGATGTTTAGCATTGGCAAACTGATGAGCCTGCTGCCACCGGAACAGATACCCAAATACTTGGATCTCATAGTTAGTCCCTGCTTTGAGGAGCTGCAGACGATTTGCCAGGCCGGCGCTGTACGTGAATAATATAATATACTCATATTTTTGAAAGTCCCAAATTGTTACTTTCCCTCTTTGCAGACGACGCCCTCAGCACGCATTCGCACAATTTTCCGCCTTAGCATGATCTCCACTCTGTTTTCATCGCTTAACACGGATCTGGATGATGAGCTCAAAGAAGTGGACAATGTGCAGCCCGTCCTTCTGGTGATGCAGACAACCATGCCTATTTTTCGACGGATTGCCGAGTTGTGGGTGGAGGAACTGGATGTATTAGAGGTGCGCCCAATACAAAAATTATCATCAAAAATTGGAAATGCGTAACTCATTTTTTACAGGCCGCTTGCAACGCCTTGAAGCATGCCATTATGAATTTGAGAAGCAGTTTTCGTCCCATGTTGCAGGATTTGTGCTACTTTATTGTGGCCAGTTTCCAGACGCGCTGCTGTGCTCCCACTTTGGAAATATCCAAGACAGTAAGAAGTTGCAATATTCTATGCAACTCTTTTGTACATTTTCATTATTTTTTTCTTTCTTTTCTTGCAGGCCATTGTCATATTTTACGCTGAGGAAAGTTGCATGCCGTTGATGAAGCAGCTTCTTTTTGAGTTTATAACGTACAGTTTTAAACTGTTTGAGAATACGCCCGAGCAGAACTTCTCCAATATATCAGACACAATGGAAATGTTCTTTGCCTGTCTTACTCAAATCATTAAAAAAGTGCCCCAAGTTCTGGAGGATAAGACAATTGCATACGAACGACTCATCTACTATGCACAACAGTCCATGACATTGCCCGAGAACGGGCCAATACGCAACAGCATACAGTTTGTAACACACTTTATAATGCAATCGCGCAATCATGCCCACATGACTGACGTGGTGCTTGCGACTGGTGAACAGATTATCCAGACGGCAATGATATGTGTCGGCTATATGACGCCACGACAGCAAGTGGATAAATTTGCTGATGTCTTTCTGGCCATGAACAAAAAGTATCCCGCCGAAATGGCCGTCTGGCTAAGGAACGTCATGGCTGTGCCCAATTTCCCCACAGAGCTCATCACCGAAACAGAAAAATTGCGTTACATTTCGCTAATTATTAAGTGAGTAGAATTTATGCTTTGTGCAACTTACATCATTGTAATCGTTGTGCTCCACAGAGTTAAGGTCAACAAGCGGCTGCTGCAACAGCATCTTACCGAGCTGGCAGTCAAGACACGCGGTCTCGTGCCGCTGCAAGCTCCAGTGAACTAATCAAATCCATGGTCAAATATCAAATATCTGATGATTAATCGTCGTGCTTATGTATTTAGTATATAATGTAATTACGCCGATTTTGTAAATGTTCCTTGCTGTTAAGTTTTTTTTTTTTTTTTTTTGCTTAATGATGTTTAACATTAATGCCAAACTAAAGTCAAGTGGGCTTAAAGAATTTTCTTCGCCTATCTACGCTTGGCTTTAGGTTGTAAAATGATATCTTGAAAAGGCTGTTTCTTGACATGATTTAACTTTTATTCATAATATTACACAAAATTACACGTTTCCGTTAACGCTTTCTATGCCTAAAATTACAAAATCCATTTGTGTTCTGTTTAAGACCTGTGTAACTCTTCTTTTTTTTTTTTAGTTTGTTTTATTTTGTGTAGTTCTTAAATAGAAAATTTAGATTTTTCACCGCTTTCCAGCATAGGGAAATATTTTTGCTTTATTCAATTCAATTGTTGTCGGTTTTGTTTTATTTATTATTGTGTAACCTTCATATGTATCTATAATGCCAAAAATATGTAAATACATCTCTATATATAATATATATATGTGTCTAAAACTAAATGAAGCCTTTCATTACTTGGCCTGTACAGCACTTGGTAGTGGTAGCAAAAAGTTCATCAGCTTTTGCAATACAACTGCTTGAATAGTTGAACTATTTTTTTTTATTTTACAAAGAATCCGGGTCAGATACCAGGACTTGTATGTATGTATGCAAATATATTTTATGACTGTTGTCCCTGGCATTAGCGCCAACTTATTATTTGACACGGATTCTATATATATGCGTATTTTAAAGTATTTATTGTTTTTAATTATATATCGAAATAGTAGCTACGACCAGCAAATAGTCCAATTCAGTTAATAGCCCTGTTTCCGGAGCTGACGAGGGGGATGATTTATATGGATTATGATCAAGCGGTAAATATATATATATATATATAAATATATAAACGACTTATGCAGATGTAGATGTCGTTTGAGTACTCTGGTTGATTCATTTTAAGTGGCGATGCTCAAAACTTACAGAACACAAAAATATTCAATGCATATTGATCTAAAGGAACATCTGCTTATAAATAACTTGGCACTCACCACGAATAAATTCCCACCAGTAATATGATTCGTGGGTCATTCATCATTCTCTTTTTTTTTTTTATCGTAAATAGTATTTTTTCGATGAAAAAGAACACGATACGTACATACATAAACATACATACCAAATTTGTTTTTAACAAATTACAATACACACACATACATATATAAATAGCATATATAATTAAGCAGCTAATTATAAGGTAAATCGCATATTGTATAATAGTATTTATAATTTATTAAGGTTCAGCTGTACGTAGAGTGTGTGGCCTCTATTATAGCTATTTGTGAATAAAATATTAACTGCGCGCGCTCTAGCGGTATAGAAAAGTCGAGAACATTGCACTAAAGTGAGCAATCGAACTATTAAAACTTTTCAGCATCTCTTCAAGAGAAGGCGACATCCAATTAATTATACATTTAAAAATTATATATGGTTTTATAATTTGCAATTGTTTGCGGCTTTTTCGAAAATTTGTATATTCAATATATTATTTTTATTGTTTGTTTTACAGCCAGCAAAATATGAAATAACAATCCTTTCTATTTGTTTATTAGTTGTATTTAATATGCTCGCTAAGTTTGTCTATTGCATCTTTCTCTGATTATAAACTATTACACTTAATTTTCTTTTAGGTTTTTTTATAAGAAAAGGACAATGACTAGTGTTGGAAATGTCATATAAGTAATGTTCAGATTTGCTCACTAGAATGGTATTTGAATCTTTCGAATTCTTGACTTTTGCATACCGCAGCACGCAGTACATTTTGTATGGATGAGTATTGTAGCTAGAACGAAGTAGTATTACACATACATACATATGTATAGTAATATGGTTGGTATGGTATGCTCAATCAAGGTGGTTGATTCTTACGTCTTAAGATTACGCAATGTCAATTCAAAAACTGTACAAATTTTGACGTATTCACTGAAATGGTAAGAGCATAAGTGAATCCAGATTATTATTGAAATGTTGGCAAAAAAAATTTGTTTGGCATGCAAAACAACAACATTGGAAAGCAAAGCAAAATTTTTGTTTATTTACTTTATTTGGCGCATGCAATGTGTTCCATTAAAAACTCAAAAAGGCTGCTCTATATTTTGGATTTTTAGCTTTTTATTGGTTGATACTATGTATGTTTATTTATTTTATAGTTATTAATTGTATATTTTTTTATATATTTCTATAGAAATTGTGTGCCACGATCGTTGCACGGTCACGCTCACAAACCCATTCAACAATGCAATACATATATCTATATATAAACCATAATTAAACGCCAGCTTATTAATCATTATTACCATCATCGTCAACATAATTTTCGAACAGCATCCATTCCCCCTTTCATTATAATCATCGATTAGACATCAATTTAAATTTTTGTTTCTGTAACATATGTTGTTTTTTTTTTTTTGTGTATGATTTTATACTATAAAAGAACCTTAGCGTTGGGCCAGCCCCAAATTAAGGGGGGATATAGCAGCAGCAGGAGGCAGCCTTTTCGCCTAATAGGTATTTGCATCTGGCGGCGGCGTTGTCAGATACTCATCGGTTCGCTTGTGCTCGATGAGGGCGTGCACGACACCGCTGTCCAAGGGCAAATCAGATTTTCGTCGCATCAGCGGTTTGTCCTTGTTGCGATCACCGCGTATCTGTGGGTGGAGGGGAGCGTAATGCAGACGTAAGGCATTTATATGATGGGCCCCCTCTTTTTGAACCCAGACCGATTGTCGATAACGAGTACGATTACGTTTACGAAAGAGTGCGACATTTGACATTTACAAGATCTAAAGTTGTTATTTATACTGTGCAATAGTAGTAGTAGTTGTAGTTGTATTGAATGTTACGTAGTATGTACATATGTATATATAGTTAGTTGCCAAGACGTCGCATAGAGAAAACACATACATTGCACGACTATTTATGTACATATAGTATATATTTATGTCAACTAGTAGTTGTGGTTTATTGCATTTACAAATGTATCTAATTAATTTTTTTTTTTTTTTAAACGATGATTAATGGGCTTAGTTCGATCAATGATAGATAAAACCCAAGTCTTCATATTGTTAATTTGTTGTGTCTTTTTTCTAACAGAATTTTGCTATACAAATAGAACGATTACATCACCGTATTTGTCGAATGTCATTTATTTTTTATGTAAATTTGAAAGATTTTAATTTCTTAAGTCTTTTGAAATGCTATCTTTAAATTTGTCGAGCTTGTTATTTGGAAAAGATTAAAATAAAGATTAGTAGTTCAATTTATCGATAAAGAAAGAAAAAAAAACATCGATTTTTGTCTTGATTTACACTTAAAAAGATTTTGTTACGCTGTAGTTTTTGTAAAAAATGAAATGTTCTATGGCTAAATGCACTTGTTAAACAAAGAGTACATTTTTATAGTTTCATTTCTTGAAACAGATTAGTATAACCGATTTTCTTAAAGCAATTCATTCCAAATGTCAAAAATTATGGCATGTGAAATAAAATTTATCGATTCACAAACGATCTACATCTCAGTTTTCTCAAGAATTATATACAGTGTACATAACAAGGACCAATAGCTCTGTTATAAAGGCATGTTATTGATAAGTTGATCGATTTTAATCTAAAAACCTGCTATGTGGGTTTATATAACTAAGCGCATATATAAAATGTTAGTAAGGTGTAGAGCTGTGGCAGTGTATCAATTAGTCAATAACATTCACATGTACATAAATATTTTACTATCTTTTTGTTTTTGTTTTGCGTACACTTGTGGGAGCGTTTTTTTTTTTTTTTTTAAATGTATGTATAATAAAATAAAACCAATAAATAATTCGTACATATATTAATAGAATAAAAATAAAGAAACATGTATTTAGAACTGGATATGAGTGCGATTATAGTTTGTAACAGGCTGTTATGGAATCCAATGTTCGCTTATTGTTAAAAGAAGTCGTTAATGGATTAACTGACTGTCGCCACACACACAGACACACACACACACACACAAACGCAAGCACGCACACAGACACACTCGCTGCTCTCAGACACAAATACGTTGGTGTGGTTGATGGATGTGTCAGAGTTAGTAGTTGTGTAGCGTGGTTAGTGTGGCAATGGCTTGTCTCACCTCTCTGGGCTCCAGGTTTGGCTGTTGTTGTTGCGTTAGCGGCGGTTGCGACCTTGTCTGTTGATCAAGCTTATCGTAGGTTAGATCACAACTATCATTGTATTGATCATACAGTATTTGACTATCGGACATCGGCACACCAACGTTGTATAGTCGGGTCTTAGTCCACTCCGGATTGGTTTTGGCCAGTGTCTCTACCTGTTGCCAGAGCTCCTCGCGCTGTGATAACTTCTCACGTTCCCTACAACATAACAGTGGGAAATTAGTTATTGTGATTCAGATTAAGTATTATTAGTTAATGAGTTGTCTATTTCTTACTGCTGCTTCTCTTGTTTGAAGTTTTTGCTGCACTCATCAAACAGCCGCTGATTCATTTCCATGAACAGCTTGAGAGCATTGTATATGAGACCGTGAATGGTCTTATTCCAGTGCGTCTTGGAGTTGCGATTAAGCGCCGGAAACATGATGGGCAAAATGATATGCGAGTTGTCCGCTATCAGCGACATAATGTACTCATTGTTCCAATAATAGAGCGCACGCTCCGCCACCTGAAAGTGTGGCGAGGAGACGCTCTTGGATATCTGCCGGAACAGCGGCACCATCACCTTCTGAAACTCTGCCGGCTCTATAACATCGAGCAGTTCCTCCAGTTCGTTCAAAAACATCACCTCCTTGGGACTGTGCGTTTTGGGCCAAAACTTCAATAGACTTCTGCAGAAACATTTTGTGCAAAAGTTAATTACGATTTTACGATGATAAATTCGATACTGATAACTTACTTGATAACCGCCTCTGACAAACTGGGATCCTTCTCAAGGAACTGCACTACACAGTAGGTTAGCTGCGGATGGTACACAGAGAGGCTCTTGGCCTTATGCAATGGCAGCAATACCTTAAGTAAAAATTGTTTATGCTCCTCCTTGAGCGGTAAGGCAAATCCATTAATAATGCTACCCAAAATTTCCAGCAGCTCAGCAATGCCATTATGATGCTCCGTTTCGTAGATAAATCTGTGAATTATTTGGGAAATTAAAAATCATTTGATTACCACACGTTTCATAAGCTTCAACATATTTCGTGTTTAGTACTTTCAATTACTAACCTGTAAAACACATTGTTTATTTGTTTCCTAATAAATGCCCTCAATCCCAAGAATTTGCCATAGATGCGATGTAAAACAGTCTTAAGGAAATCACGTTCACGCGGATCCTCTGAATCGAATAAGTCCAACAGTTGCAATACAAATTGATGATCGATAAAGCGTTTTGCAATATTTGGCTGAAAATCGGGTGACTCCAAGAAGCGCAAAAATAGTTCATAGACTAACTGCAAATGTGGCCAAGATGATTCCAATGTTGGCTCATCCTCTTCCGGATCAAATTCAGCGCCATTGGGATTCGACGAGGGCGGCAAGGTGCGAAATAGGTTCACAGAAAACTGAACAATAATAAAAGTATTAATATGAAAAGATATATATATATATTTGATGCCACTTACCATATTGATGGCCTCCGGGTAGACAATCTCTGTAATGACGCCATTCTGATTGGACAGATACTCGACCATCTCGTGGAGGGCGGCACGTTTGACCTCCTTCCATTTTAGATCGCTCAGCGGTTCGGAGAAGTCGAACAAGGTGCAGCATTGCCGTAATTTCTGTAATAACAGCTCCTCCCGCTCGGTTGCTGCCGTTTCTAAGGGTACAAATAAATGGGATATTGTCATTTATACTGTCTAATTAAATACGTATGTTGGCATTAATAAATTAAAAATATTTACTACAAAATAAGAACGGACATTAACGAAACAACATAACTCTAAAGCTCAAACTGACTATAAAAAGAGCAAGCGAAACTAAGACAGATTTTCATTAATTAAAATAATGGATCTCTAAGTAGCTAGGAAGGAGCGTAACCAATAGCAACCTCGCAGTGGCGGCAACGCCAGCGCAGTTGATGCATTCGGTGGCGAGTGAAACAGATTCCGATCGCGTGCACGTCCTGGACTTCCCGTCAGCTGTTGCAGCGTCTGCGGCGACGACAGATTATTATGGACAATGGTATCGCCATTTTGGCGTACCGCTGCTGGGACAGACGACGACGCAGACGCTGACGATGCTAACGTTGGTGT
This sequence comes from Drosophila setosimentum, assembly GCA_035043505.1. Taxonomy (NCBI): domain Eukaryota; kingdom Metazoa; phylum Arthropoda; class Insecta; order Diptera; family Drosophilidae; genus Drosophila; species Drosophila setosimentum. The sequence continues at coordinate 475,618 of JAWNMY010000023.1, read as the reverse complement.
TAATGCCACAGACGTCGACGCACTGCCGCCGTTGCGCTGGCCAATGCCCAGAGATATGCTTATGCCACCGACCAGATTCTGTGCCACTGTCGTGGCGCTTGAGGAGGTGCTGCCGTCAAGCATCACTTCGACGTTGCTAGGGCTGCTGCTGTTGCTGCCGGTGGTGATGGTATTGGTGGTGCTGTTGTTGGTGGTGGCAGCAGCAACTGCATTGCTGCCCACATTTTTGGTGGCATTCAATATGTTCTTAATGGCCGCGGCGGCGCTCACGGGTGACTGTTCAGTTGAATGATCGTTTTTGATGTTTTTTTGTTGTTTTTTGTTTTGTTTTGATGTTGAGCGTGATATCGATTTATGAAATGAGTAGAGCAGAGAATTTCATTCATTATGTGTACGAATACAACTCATAGTGATTGTTTTGTTATTGTGTCTGTTTTATATATGTCTGATTGTGGGTGTTGTGTTGTGTGTTGGTTTTTTATTTGTATTTTTTTTAATTGCTGCAAACCTTGTTGCTCGCCGAATTGACGGTTGTGGATGAGACGCTTGCCACTGCGGATGCTGTGCTCAACAGTGAGCTGGCCGTGGTGGCTGCCGAGAAGTGCTGCGCTAAGGTGGACACCAGGGAGCTGCAGCTACTGCCAGCTGCAGCTCCAATTGTTGTTGCTGCAGCTGTGCTGGGTGTGTTCTTCGACATGGTAACTGCTGATCCTCCGGCTGCTGTTGTTGTTGTTGCCGTTACATTTGTCGCATTGGACGATAGCGATAACGACGATGTCGATGATTGTGAACCAAATGGCGATGATCCGGCTATTAGAGCAGCAGCTGCAGAATTCGCACCACCGCCGTATGTGACCGCCGATGAGGTGGAGCAACTGGCAGCGGCCGAGGCCAGCGATGATGAGCCAGCCTGAGAGAGCGACGACAGCGCTGAGCCCGATGAATTTGAGCTAGTCGATGATGAGGATGGCGATGATGATGCAGTTGAGGTGGTGGCGATGGTGGTGCTGCTGCTGCTGGCGACACTTGCCTCTGGCGGCGACAGTGGCATCTTACGTGCCTGCGCCTCGAATTTCGCTTTTAGCTCCTCCACACTGCTAAATTTAAATTTACTGCAATCCTCCGACTGCTGCTGCCGCAGCTCGTCGTCGTCGTCGTCGTCAGCCAGCAGATCTAAGCCGCTGTGAAATGATGGCGATTTGGGTATGCGTATGCCACCCAGTGCATAGTAACCAGCGGTGGCAGTTGTTGCTGTTGTTGGTTTCTGCTGTTGTTGCTGCTGCTGTTGTTGTTGTTGTTGCTGCTGCTCCTGCTTTAATGCTGCTGCTGTTGCTGCCTTGTTGTTGTTGGCGACTGCTGCTGCTGCAGTCGTTTGCTGCTGCTGTTGCTGTTGTTTGTTGGGGCCGTTTAGATGGTTACCCGTTAACAACATAGCACCGATGACCATTTCATTAGTGCCGCACTTGGTTTAATGGTGGCGCAATCGAAACGCATCGCACTTGCACTTTGGCTTAATGTTGTTTCATTTGCTAATTGCTAACAACAACAACAACACACATACACACACACACACACACATGGAACAACAACAACAAACGATGGGGTAGGAAAATGCGACACTATCAAAGTTAATTTTTGCTTGAATTTGTATTTATTTATTTTTTTATTCTTTTGTTAAGCGTAAATGATGTTTTTTATAGCATCTGTAATGGGAATTGCAATATATATATTATGATTTATTTATGTAAGCATGGCACATGTTAATGGTATGCAAATGAATTGAAAAATGCAAATGAAAAATGTATTTGATAAATGAAGTTAATTGCTGGGCAAGAGAGAAAAAAATTTAATTATAGACACTAAAAACCCTCCCTCCCCCGCCACGTAATGTCAGCAGCTACAATTAATCTATGTGTGTGTGTGTTTGTGTCTGTGTGTGTAAATTGTGGGCATGTATTTCATATCACTTACGATTTTCTATTGGGAACGGAACCGGTTTTTGCAATGTCTGGAATTTTAGCTATTTTATTTTTGGTATAACGGTGCATTGCTCGCCTGCCAACTACAAATGAAACGGTTGTAACAATGATTTGCCACAACTTTACAATGTAACCAAACTGCTGGGCAATAACAATAACAGTTAATTTTTCAGTTCTTATATGCGAAAAGCTGCCGCAAACTCTTATTGACTGCGGGGCTATTCATTAAGAGCGCCCAGTCATCAAAAAAAAATCGATAACATTTGCCGTGGGCGAGCTCAGGATGAGAGAGTGAGAGCGTTAGCGCAGCAGCAGCAAGAGAACGCGCATAGTTAATGGCAAACAACAAATTAACAAAAACAAAAAAAACTATGACAGCGATGACAACAACGCCAGATAGCCACCAAAATGGCAACAATTTGAATGCCAATGGCAAACGTTTTAATAAGTAGCAAGTGGGTGAGCAATACAATTTCAAATATATCAAGATAGGGACAGCAAACAGAGCAAATAGAGAAAGACAGCCGGAGAGCGGCGCGTAAGTGCCGCGCAAGGCAAGTGTCATATTTGGGGCGGCGGGCGTTACTTGCATATTGATATTTGTGAGTAGTGTTGAACAACCATGCAAAAAAAAAAATACAAAATAAAATCAAATAGAACATCGCTCACTTGACCTTTGCGAACTTGCTTAATAATGTAACATTATAAAAAAAAAACAAATAATACAAAAAAAAAAAAAATGATAAAATAAATTATAACGCTGAGAACCCCTTCACATACACACATATATGTTGTTTGTTGGAGGGGCGGCGTAAATATTTTGTTTACTCACTTTCATTGAGTGGACTCAGCGCCGTCAGTTCACAGTTCTTGGACACACTGTAACGGTTGCTGCTCTGACGTTTCTCCTTGCGCACAAGCGGCGTGGTTGTTAGGTTCAAGCCCTTCGTGATCTGCGTGGGCGGCGGTGCATCTCGCGGTGGTGTGCTGTCCTTGTCTGTCTTGTTAGCCTGCAAATACCGAACAAATTCAGGGTCATTGCGGAAGTATGGGAGGGCAGGAGGGAGGTAGAGAGAGCGAGATAGAGAGAGAGAGAGAGAGAGAGAGAGAGAGAGAGAGAGAGAGAAAGAAAGAGTGGGAGCTAGAGGCTAGAGAGAGTCCATCGAAGGAGCGTAACAAAAACAAAATCCACACAAATTGCAGAATTCAAACAAAATATAAATTTCACTTGCAAACAAAAAAAAAACCAGCATTGGGCTCAAAATATCCATTTACGTTAGACACCTTATCCTTAACTTTTACCTTGCTCTGTGCAAATCCTTGTCGCCTAAGTCGAGCTGTCGCCTGTGGGTGGGTGTTAGTCTCGATTTTAGTAATGCAACAAAGAAATGGTGCACACTCTCTATATACACACATGTATAAGTGTATCACTACATATATATTTTTTTGGATTTTGTAGGCAAACATTGAGAATGTAATTGGAATCAATCATTAGGCACATGGGTACAAAACATTGGCGATGATAAGATAAGATATTCATTTTGTGCGTTAAGGTTGAGGCCACTAGGAGGCCTATAAGTGCTAAATATGAATATATATATATATGTATATGGGGTACGACGAGACTTGACACATAAATCGTTCTATATAATTCACGTCAAATATTAAGCAGGCTACATTGGGTCGCTGGACGTTGGTTGGTTGTTTTGGTTAAAGTAGTTGATATTCTAGCTATGTCTATCGCATCTATATTTGTTATTTATTGTTTGTAAATAATAATGTTTATGGTGTAGATGCATATGATATATATACTAAATCAACATCTGGGTCTCATTGGATTGGGCTCAAGTGTTGGACAACGCATTGTGCACACATACATACGCACACATACATAGAGATGGATGTGCATAAAAACGTTCGTAACTCACCTCGCTTTTGTTGGTTGATGGAACAACAACAGTGCCGCTTGTCACAACGATGGGCGATGTTGTTGTTGGTGATGCTGGCGTTGTTGCTGTTGCTGCTGGTGCTGTTGTTGTTGTTGTACTAAAGTTACTGCTATTCTCTTTGATACCGTTAGTGGCTGTTGTGACTTTGTTGTTGTTGTGTGTTGGGGCCGTTTCGTTTTTGGTTACCGCTGGTGCTGCTGCCTCCGTCGCTGTTGACACCGCCGCTACTGCTGCCGCTGTCGTGCTTTTTGTTGCTGTTTCTAATGCTTCGTTATCCATAATACGCTTTCAGCTTTATCTGCAGCTTTATATTGTTACTGCCTGCTTTGCTTAGTTCTCTGCTCCTTCCTTCAACAATAACAACAACAACAGCTGAGAGTTCTCGTTCACTTTAATTTGTCTCTCTCTCCCTCTCTCGCTCACTCTTTTAATTGATTTGAATCTGATAATGACGGTCACAATTTAAAATTCACTGCTGTATGGGGAAGTGTCGAAAATAAAATTAACGTAACAAAAACAAAAACAAAATTAGACAAAAAATAAATTAATTAGAACTACATGCAGCTAAATGTACCGATCAGCCTATACAAACACACACACACACACATACGAACACAGAAACACACACAGACTCGAGCAGTGCGAATATAAGAAAGGGGAAGGAAAGGTAAAAGAAAACCGTGCGCACTTGGCCAGAAATCGAAGTTGTCACATAAAAATACCAAGCAATGGCCTTAAGCACACCACACCACACAACACCAAATCCGGTTCTAAACGGTTCTAAACATATCCAAGAAGTTGCACTTGATCAGTTCCGAGACAACTTAATATGTCTCACTGCTTGTTTGTATGTATTCATGTACATATTCATATACACGTACGTTTATTTAAGTTTTATGGAGATTATTCGAATTGGCCGACAGATGTCTAACGAATCAGGTGACGGCCCTTAAAAGCACACTCTCATCACTTTTGTGCGTTTTCCGGAAGAAATTGCAAACGCAGAAAATAAATACAAACAGCAAAATACACAAACGCAATGCGACAGCAAGCAACAAGTTGCGAAGCAATGGCCGTCGATCAGAGTTGCCAGACTCAGAATTCCTCTCATTCCCCATGCGAACGAGCGTCAAGTGTGCGTGCGTTTGTGTGTGTGTGTGGACAACGTTTGTTGATATGCCTGAGCGGGTAGCGGAGCTTGGAGGAGGGGTTTGCTGGCTCCTCTTTTTTACATTCCGCTACACATAAATATTGTTTAGAGCAATATTTGAAAAAAAAAACACTCGCACACATTTCATATGTCACCTTAGAGCGCCGGGAGGGCGACAGCTCTGCTCGCTAAACATGGGAAACAAAGAGAACGAAAATAAAATGAATGTGTACTATGCATATTTAATAGTTGCTGCAAAAACGTCAAGCCAAACAATAATAGATGTGCAAAATATAAAAAAAACGTTCAATTGTGAATCTGAATGTCAAAAGGGGGAAGAGCGTTTAGGGCTGGGCAAGCGCACAGGTAGAAAGAGGGAGGAAGTCATGGTGGGAGAGCCTTCTATTTACCGCCAGAAGCTGCAAGAACTTGTTCAATTTGTCCCTACTGCGATTTAACATTAAGTTTTTGCTGATTATATGTTTTCGTTCTTTTCCTTTTTATGTTTTACGTAAAATGTGAGTTCTAACACACGACACACACACTCTGACCAACACACACAGAGAAGCACACACACACAACGCTCGCACTGTTTTCTCGTTAATTCACTCGAGCTCTTGAGGCTGTGGATATTTGCTGTGTGATTTATTTGCGCTTCCCTTTTGCGCTACAATTTTCTCCTTTGATTGCGAATTCTCACAAGGCTGTCGCGCAATTCACAATTGGTTATGAACGTAATGGTTTCTGATTCACCTTTCCATCAATAACACTCAACATCAATATCTAGTTTTATTATACAAATCGTATTTAAGTAAAATATATTTTTGTTCACGCAACGTCGCTGCCAAATAAATGTAGTGCTGCCGGACAGACCGAGAGCACCTATTAGCGGAAAATATCGATGGTCGATTCAACAAAAACCCACTTTCATCGATACACACAGATGATGACCAGCACAACTAACTGGGAATTGAAGAAGCAACGACTGTTTAAAATTTAAAGAGAGAAGTTCTTTTAAAACTCGTATTATTTTACATATATGTAATATTTGCAAGTGTCGAATAAATGAGATTATACGAATAGATAAAATAGTAACTTATCGATGCATAAGAATGTCTGACAACATAATTTATAAATATCGAAATTTATTTGCATCACTAAATAGCGGATGGCAACACTATTGTGTTTATAAAGTAAAAAGTTTTTAAGAACAAACGGACAAGAATTGTCATGCAAATTACAATAAAGGTGCTCAAGGGCACAGATTGCACGCTCGAGGTAGGTTGCTCAACCACATATACAAATAAAGCGATTATAATGTAATGTCTTCTTCCACTCCGGCCAGGTGTCATCGACGTGCACTATTCTGGAGGTAAAAGAAAAAATTGATGCCGCTTTGCAAATTCCCGCCTCAAATCAGAAACTGCTCTTGCTCGGACGACCATTGAACAATGACCAGACAATTGCCTCCTATCCAAATATAAAAGAGGGCACCAAAATTAATCTGGTTGTCATGAAGCCGGGACTACGCGACTGCATCCATCGCGCCTTTCGCAAATATTACACGGAAGCGCAATCCGAGAGGCTGACCAACGAATTCATGACGGATTTTGAGGCAAAACTCAAAGAACAGAGCCTGGACGATTTGGAACGCTTTGCTGATAACTCGATATAAAACTGAAAAATCAAACAAAATTGCTTTTTTATTAATTGTTTAGTGTAGTAAAAAAAAACCACAACAGTTGATTTGAAGATTAATGATATTTATTTTGAACAGGCTGGCAACTCTAATGCTTGCATCGCACTTTGAGCATAGGTGATAGTGTGTGTGAGCTGTGTCAGTGTCAGAAATGCAGGCGTGCAGCTTTTTTAGCCGAGTTGTTAACTCTACGAAGCCAAACGTGAGATCTTTTTCCAGAACACTTGGAGCCATGGTTAAGGTAGGTTCAGCAGTCAGCATCCCCCAATTACCACCACAATTGTCACAATTGCAGAATTACATAAGCACTAAAAAAAGGGCTGCATAATTATTGATTAATGCGGAAACGTCAATTGCAAGGCCAACATCAAGGTTACATCACTTACAACTGTATTTGTTTGTGTGTATTTTTAGGTTGGAGATAAACTGCCGTCTGTGGACCTCTTTGAGGATTCTCCAGCAAACAAGATAAACACTGCCGATTTGACAAATGGCAAGAAAGTGATCATCTTTGGTGTGCCTGGCGCATTTACACCTGGCTGCTCCAAGGTGAGTTCTGACATAGATAACGGCATCATTATAGAATTCCAAAATAATAATGTTTTTGATATTTTTATTTGAAATAATATTTTAGTTTTTTGATATTTTTCTTTTATTTACGAAAATGATATGGTATTTCACACTAGACTTGTTTTCGTAGTGATTTAATTTCATATAAGTATTTTTATTATTTTTCTACAGACGCATTTGCCGGGCTATGTCAGCTCTGCAGACTCGCTGAAGGGAGAGCAGGGCGTGGATGAGATTGTTTGCGTTTCGGTTAACGATCCATTCGTGATGTCTGCCTGGGGAAAGCAGCATGGAGCCGATGGCAAGGTGCGCATGCTGGCCGATCCCTCCGGCGCACTTGCATCCGCTCTGGATGTGAACATTGATCTGCCACCGTTGGGCGGTGTGCGTTCCAAGCGCTACTCCATGGTCGTCCAAAATGGCGAGGTCAAGGAGTTGAACGTGGAGCCCGATGGCACCGGCCTGAGCTGCTCCCTGGCCAACCACATTGGCAAGAAGTAGACGCCTATAGCTAATGATATACAGTATACTGCTACTACTACTACTAAAAATGTACGCTTGTAGGGATCGAATCATGTAATAATTAGTGCCGTGGCCCAGTGTCAATCAATATCAGATTTTCAATTATATGTGTAGTGAATAAAGAATATGTAAACGAAATTCGAGGAAACTAGGCATAATGTATTGTATTGTATTTTAATATCTAGTTGCTAAATAGTCTTATCACTATCGGTTGTCCGTGTTGGGCGCAATCTTCTGGGATAGGAGCTTGCCGTAACCGCCTCGACCCGCATCATAATCTGTTCGATATTCATCTCGCACCTGTCCGCCAGTTTTGCCTCGTCCATATTGACGGCCCTCAATGAAGCCGGCGTCCCAATCAACGCGAATCAGTCGATCATCTAGTCGCGTACCATTCACAAATCTACAATAAATCTTCCATTTATTTTTTATTGTTGATGTGGCTGTGCAACAAACCTCATGGCCGCCTCTGCCTCGGCTCTCATGTAATATTCAACAAAACAGAAGCCGCACGGTGTCTTCTTGTACTTGTCCAGACCCATAACAATGATGCGCACATCGCCGCAGCGCGAAAAGAGCTCGTGTATTTGCTCCTCGGTTGTGTAAAATGACAAATTTCCCACATAGAGTGTGGTAGAGTCGCGCAAAGAGCGTTCCTGCTCCGACCGCGAACCCTGAATAGTTGAACAAATGTATTATGGAGTGGAGATATCTGGATATGTGGTAATGCTTACTTTGAAATGCTGATCACGATAGGAGCTCAAATCTACGGATGCAGTCATATTTTGTTATTAAGTCGATAAATTAATGGAATATAAACAAGTCAAATAATTATTTTTTGGATTAAAAGTAGAGTTGCTACCCAGCTATCGTTGCATCGATTAAGTATCGATATTTCAGAGTTGCCGCAATCGATACTAATATTGTTGTCAGTGTGTACACAAGCGTACGGTTGATAATTATGCAGTGACCAGGGCTACACAAAGAATAAATATAGATCTCTGCCACTTGGGGGGCATACACTTGTCGCGAAAGAGAAACAGCGTAGCAAAACAAAATGTAATTGGCTGGCCAAGTTCAATCAGACAACGCAAGAAAAAAGTGAATTAAATGCATAGTAATACGCATAATATCAGCGCCAATAAAAGGCAGCTACGTTTTCGCGCTGCTGACGTCAACGCCAGCAACATCCGTATCGAAGAGCTGCAAAACGATGAAGTACACAAACTGTCAAACCCAAAACAGCAAACAAATCCAGATGACGTCGGCGCTTCCGCAGCAGCAGCTGCGGCAGCGGCTCAGCAGCGCCTGCATAACGGTAAATTTGAGAAATTTTAGAATATTGATATCGATTCTTATTCGATCTTTGTGCCCATTTAGCCGGCTCGGAGACAAGCACATTTTATGACTTCTTCAAAGTAGAAATGACACGCGGCTATATGCTGGAACACGACGAGGAGCGCTACTCGGCCCGTCGCCAGAAGATTTACAGCTTTATGCGCATACCACGCGATCTGGAGCGCTTTATGGTCTATGGCATAATGCAGTGCGCTGACTCTTTTCTCTATATACACACATTTCTGCCGGTCCGATTCCTCTTGGCCGTCTGGTCACTGCTCACGCGCACTGTGGCACGCATCTGTCGACTGCGCAGCGGCAATCAGCGTCTTTTGTCGCCGGCAGAGATTTGTGATCTGCTTAAGGGCGCCATTTGGATATCGGTGACATTGATCATGTTGCTAGTGGATACGAATCGCGTTTATCACATCATCAAATCGCAATCGATCATCAAGCTGTATATATTTTATAATATGCTCGAGGTGGGGGATCGTCTGCTCTCGGCCTTTGGGCAGGACACCATAGATGCTCTGTTCTGGACGGCCACAGAGCCGAAGCACTCCAAGCGCGAACATTTTGGCGTTCTCACGCACATTCTCTTTACGCTCATCTACGTCTTTCTGCACAGCGGACTCATCATGTTTCAGGTGACTTAAAATTCATTTGATAGTATGTTTATTATTTTATTTGTTTTGGATATATTTATCTATAATTTTATTTAATTGATTTGAATGACATTTCTATTTTGCTTACAGGCCACCTGTCTAAATGTTGCCGTCAATTCCAATAATAAGGGCCTGCTCACCATAATGATATCGAATAATTTTGTTGAGCTTAAGGGATCCGTGTTTAAGAAGTTCGACAAGAACAATCTGTTTCAGTTGACTTGTAGCGATGTGCGGGAACGTTTTCATTTGTCTGTGCTGCTGTTCATTGTGATGATACAGACTATGAAGGAATTCGATTGGAGCATCACCCAATTTTGTGTTATGTTACCCGATTGTTTTGCGGTGCTATTTACCGAAATCCTGATCGATTGGGTGAAACATGCGTTTATAACCAGATTTAATGAGTTGCCGGAGAGCATATATCGCGAGTATACCACAAGCTTGGCCTACGATATGACGCAGACGCGTCAGAAGCATGCATTTTCTGATCACTCGGATCTGGTTGCACGACGCATGGGTTTTATACCGTTTCCGCTGTCCGTGGTGCTCATCAAGGCGATCTACACGGCTGTCTCATTTCACAATTTAGCTGCCTGGCTATTGTTTTTATTAGCCTACTTGTTTGCGTTGGGTCTGCGCATTTGTTTAACGGTTTGTGCCCTGGGCAAGGCATGCAAACTGATGAAGGAGCATCAGACAGAGAGGAACAGCTCCACGCCCAGCAGCATGACCAATGTGCCCTTCATTGGAACAAACACCACAAATGTTCAAGTTGTAAACACAAATAATAATAACAATAACAATATTAACAGCACCAGCATCACCCCCACCAGCAGCAGCAGCAATGCTGCATTTAAGCCCTTAAATGTCGCTATTGCAGCCACGCAGCTGGATCAGCTGAATTTCGCACGGATCAGTGTCACGTCGGCGTCGACGCCCAAGAAAGCCGCCAGTGAACACGAGCTCGATGTGACAAACTCGCTTGAACTGGGTGCCACAGCACTCTTCTCCAATAGCGATGTAGATCTGGACGATGTGTGCCTCAACGAGCAGGTAACGAATGTGAATGCCACAGGCAATGCTCAAGATTTATACCAGGATGAGGAGCTGGCACGCAGCGAGCCAGATCTGATGGCCGGCTTTGAGACCAGCGCCAGTGCACAGCAGGAGCGGACCAAGCGATTGCCCAAGCGAACCCATAAACGGTCCGAATCCGAGCCGTTTGTTTCCATTGCGCCGAACGCTGCAACGTAGCTGAAGCTACCATATCAATTTACTTTACTCTACTTTCTTTTTACCTTCTTGCTTCTGGCTATCATGTAAATTGCTTGCGTCCGCTGGGGTCTTAGAATCCTCCCCTGGGTAGATAATTATGTAATGTGTAGACCTAAGTGAAATGGATTTTGATGTATATGTATTGCATTAGTTTAGGAATTGATCCAATAAACTTGAACTTTATATATATAGATCCTGATACTTTGCTTTTAATGCTTTTCTCCCATTTGTTGTGGTGCATGTTTTTTCTTTTGCAAAAGTTATAACTGTCTATTTGAATTTATCAGCACAGAGCTCTGTTTCAGTGCTGTTATTACGCTGCTTACAGTGCTGTTATTGCGTAGTTACTGTGCTGTTATTGAACTAAATTAAGTGTGTTGCATACTTTTTTGGGCAGACCAAGAAATATTTGGAAATTTAGAATCGAGGTAGGCCAAGACACACATGTCGTTTTTTCTGAAACTATATAACTATACAATTGTGCAATATTCACTTCTCAGTCAGTAGTGGAAGAGAAATATAATTTACTTAACGAAAGCGAACTTAATTCCTCTTAGCCAAATCTTGACATAAAATCACAAGGTAAAATAAATGAAATAATGAAAACGAAACCGAAAGAAAATAATAAAAAAAAACTGCCTGAGAAAAAAAAATATTCACTTATCTGATAATATTTCTAACTTAACTGTATTCCATTTATAAATCCCGAAACTTTTATTTTAATGTGTATACCTTTCTTTCTATACAGTTCAAGGAATTCCTGCAGTGATAAAATGGCGCCCCGAAAAGGTAAAGTGCAGAAGGAGGAAGTGCAGGTGCAGCTAGGTCCTCTGGTTTTCGATGGTGAAAATGTCTTTGGCGTTGCCCACATCTACGCCAGCTTCAACGACACGTTCGTGCATATCAGCGATCTATCCGGTCGTGAGACTATCGCTCGTGTCACGGGCGGCATGAAGGTGAAGGCGGATCGCGATGAAGCTTCTCCCTACGCAGCTATGTTGGCTGCTCAGGATGTCGCTGAGAAATGCAAGCTGCTTAAAATTACGGCGCTGCATGTCAAATTGCGTGCAACTGGTGGCAACAAGACAAAGACGCCGGGACCCGGCGCCCAATCAGCGCTTCGTGCTCTCGCCCGTTCTTCATTAAAAATCGGTCGCATCGAGGATGTTACACCCATCCCGTCCGATTCCACGCGCAGAAAGGGCGGTCGACGTGGTCGCCGCCTCTAAAAGCGCTCAACTGTTTGGCATATTGCTAAGCTGAATTTTTTGTTGTTTTTTTTTTAATATCATTTGCCACTGTGGTATGAATTACCATAAGTCTCTTATAATATATATATATTATAAAGATTTTTATAGCATTCTTTTTTTGATATAATATTTTATACAGTTGATTTCACTTCAAATTTTGCAGGTCACGGAGCACCAACTCCCAATAACAATACTACAATTTAAGATTATTATTCTTGTGCAAGGAAAAAAAATATATATATAAAATAATAAAAATAGAGGCGGGCACTAATTAGATATTGGGGTCTTGTTTACTCAACTAGTCAGCAATTGCCCAATCAATTAAAAACATACATTGTTGCCCATTAATGTAGTCCTAAATGTGTGTATTAACTTCCGCAACGCCTCTGCGTAACCTTTAATTTGCTTATGTAAAATTGTGTGGGACGTCCTGTGTTGTCCCAGTTTGACAAACTGTGTCCTTCCGATTTCCTTGTGGCCTTGTATGGGGTATTCTGATTCCAATTTTTGATTAGCATCAATAGTCGACTTTAGTCTTTTTTTGAAGCAATCTCTATTAAACATGAAACATTTGCAGCAGTCATGCTAGTATCGTTGGTATCAGATCAATATATAATATAAATTCCATTGGAACAATCGATCGAAATATGAGTGCTTATGTGAACACCTTATTTGTTCAGCAAGCTACGAGTTTTAATAGTTTTTTTTAATAGTTAGAATTATAATATTTTGGAATGTACTACTATGTCATATTGACCCATTGGGGAGCAGACTATTTAGATTATAGTTCAATTTAACTGGGTATTTAGGCTTCAAGGAGCCCAATATCGGGCGTTCTTTTTTTTTTAATATGGTTTTGCTAACCAAATGAGTCAGTGCACCCAAGCATTAAATAATGAGCTAGAAAGCTCGGCTTCCCGCTTGAAGACTGGAAAATGTTGAGTACATTTTTGGGATGTGCTTTTGCGTTGAATGGGAAAATGGATGAATGAAAATGGGAAATGTTTGCACGCGTAGAAAAATCAACAAGCTGCAAATAGCGCGCACTTATCCCGCAGAATTCGCTACCCAAAGGCGGCAAAACCATTGCATTACAATCCTCCCTTCGCCAGCCCAACCCTGGGGCAAAAACGCGCGTGTACACACATACACACACACACACGCACACACGCACACACACACACACGCACTTTCGATTTTACCGCTACAAAGCGCCGCGCCTTTTGGGCGATTGAATTTTATGAATGAAATTCTACGCTGACCTTGAGCGTAATTACGTCAGTGCTCGCAATTGGGGAAATCTGCTCCTCTCTGCGAGTCCATCTAATGCGCAGGTCTGTTGAATCCAGTTTCCCCTTTTCGAATTCATTCATAAAATGCCAGTTGGACTCGTATTCATGAATGGTGGTTCTCGGCCAAATCGGTTCACGGGCGTCACCCCCTCTACTTTTCAAGGACGCGCGTCGTTGCTGGGCATCCTTATTGATTTTCCCATCATTTTTGTCTACGCATATCGCGCCATTTAAGATTTTTTGTTAGGCAACCAATATTTCTACGTCTTTTGCCATTCTTTTTAGCCGGGGGTTAAAGTTATATCATATTATTATTTGTATAATACACAAGTTGGCCCTTATTAGACGAATTCAATTGAATGTTCTCGACCATATTGCATAATCTTTGGCTTGGATATTTGAATTTGACATTGATGAATGGGCTAAGAGTTTGCTGCCTGTTTCAAGTTTGCGACCAACTAAAACTTTTTTTATTATTTCAAAATATTTCTTACATAATTTTAATCATAATTATGCTAAATATATATACATATGTACATACATTAAAGAGAATTAGCTTTATCCTATTAATCGAGTTCACAAAATTCTACAGGGTTTTTTCATTCCAAACAAAATTGTTTTCGATTTCTTACAAGGCTAGATGGAAACAAGTATTTTTTGAACAAATCTAAGTGATTTTTTTTTAGATTGTTAGGGTTTTTAAATATTTATGTTTTATAACTTTTAAATGCGAAAAATTTTCATAACTGTTAAGCATGAAGTTACATATAAATATTTCAGACTATTAAATTTAGCTGATTCCAATATATCCCAAAATAAAATATTCCAATGTTGAATAAAAGGAGTAATAAAAGCAAATGTTTTTCCAAAATATAATAAGTGTAATATGTGTAAGCACTTAAAAACAGACTGCTTAGACAAATAATTATCATAGCTCATAGTTTTCCATGAAAATTGTTCCTTTTGCAAAAGTTTTTCGATGGCTGGCTGCGCCAAATAAGCTGTATCCAAACCCAATTTCCGGCCGGCCGGTGTGCGTTAAAAATAGCCTTGAGTAAGGCATAGAAAAACGGAAAGTGAACGCGCAGTTTTATGAATGAAAAGAGCTTGCGACAAACCCAGCCACACTGCAGCCCACCTCTCAGCTCTCACTGCTCTCTCCCACCCCATCCAGGCGTAACTTGCATGGAAAAGTTTTTTGTATGCGATGCCAGGCAGGGCCAACAAAGTTTTGCCTTGCTCTTGACTGGCCTTAGCCCATAATTTATTGATTTTCTGATTTTCTGCACTCGACTTGCCGGCACATGCGCCCTTCATGCCATCCAGCTGTTTATCTATATATGTGCCACATTGTCGTCACAATCTGGCTTTTTGCATGATGGCGCCCCCTCACTCCACCCCACTGCCACGGCACTGATAAAAACTGTTGCGCTCCCCGTCCTATCTACGTCACTGACGTCATACGGTCAAACATTTTCTATACAAAGTTACACACACGAGAGAGTTAAGTGAAAATTATTTAAATGGTCAGCAATTTGCCTTTAGAAAACTCATTGAACCAATCATGCTGCTCCAATTTGGATTCCACAAGTCCGCCTAATACATATAGACGAACGGGTAAAAAGTCAAAATCATCTTGGTGTTCGCTGGACTCATTATCATCATTGGCATTCAGTTCCTGCTCCTGGGATAGCGTTACATCAATGACCATGATGCCGTGCATCAAATAAACAACGCCGCAAGTGAGAGATCCTAGCGCCTGATAACGCATATACCGGAAAAATGGATGTACTGCCTCTTCCACACCCAATTTTCCCTCACCCATTATGTACATCAAATGGAAATCATTTTCCGCATTCTGCAGCGTCATCAGCGATGCAATAATATACACTAAAAAGCCGGAAATTGATCGTCCGATTTCCTCATATTTGGAAAACGTGTGTCCTGTGCAGATGTTGATGCTTGCGAATATGGTCAGCACAGTGAAAGTGTAGTAGGATGCAAAATAGAAATAGTGATTGACCTGTGTCAAAACCGGCAGAAAATCCATTGGTTTCACTAGAAATCCTTTTACGTGAGTGTACAGCACCGCGAGGTTTAAAATGGTTTCCATGATGTAAAACTGGAACAGAACCGGTCGCATAATTTTCCAAAAACTTTATCAATTACTTTGTATAAATATATATAAAAAAAAAAAAATATATATATATATGTTTGAGCTTGGTATCGTTTATATTTCTATTTGTGTTTGGTTTACTTTCACGAGCTGACAGATATCGCCAAGACTAAAGGGTATTTTCCAAGTGTCTATTTTGACAAATCCCAATAAAAAATAATTTTTTAAATTTTAATATAATAATTGTGAAGGCGGGAAAGTGCTTAGCCTTCTTCGACTCTATAAAGTACATAAATTCTTGATCAACATAACTAGTCATGGCCATCTATCTTTTAACAACCATTTTCTGAACAAGTCTTCTTAATGAATCTTGGCATACCTTCGCTTTTGTGCTTCAATCACAATGGACGACGACTATATGTTTACTCCTATATACTCTATACCATACAGATTGTAAGTGCGGTATTCTCAAATGTTAATACTTTAGAATAGGGTCATCACCGTGAACATGTAGAACGATGTGGTGTATAAATAATTCTGACTAAGTGGCGGAAAGTCCAATTGTAACAGGACTGGTCGCATTATTGCCCGATTTTACTCGTATAGTATTTACTATAAGAATATATAATTATATATATATGTGCTTTTTTTCGCGTCTCACATCCGACAGTTTGTTTTTGGTTGTTTTTTTTTTTTTGTACAGAATGTTTGACACGCTTTTGTTGTGCCTCCCGGATTGCTGAGGCAGTTAAAAGTGCTTCGCTCATCATAAGAAAAAAAAACCTCTTCACATTTGCACCGTTGCCAATGTTGTGGTTCTTGTTGCTGGTGTTGGTCATCGTCGGACTGTTTGTTGCTTCTGTCTGTGCCGCTGGAAACAGTAGCCACATTTTGCTGGCAGTTTGATGTTGTTGACGGCCTGTTGACGGCGATTATGTTGATGACGCGCCAAGACCAAGACCGCAACGAATTTACGCGCAATTCTCCTTTGCCTCGCCATCTCGAGTGGCAAGCGGTAAGCATTTGTATTTAAATATACACCAAAAGGTCGGGCGAAAATCTTAGAACTACTTGACAACTTGTAATCGATAAATAATAAACATAAATTCTTAAATTTGTGTGCGCATCAGGCTTGATGGAATAACTATTGTCTCAGAAGGGTACACAATAGCCTCCCAATACAAAAATATAGACAAATTTCTTAAGATTCTGGGAAATTTTCTTGACAATGTGTAATTGAAGTTTTAATTTGCCTGCTTTAAGTTTATACAATTTAATAAATAAATATTCACGATTACACATCCAGCTATGACTAAGAGTGATAGGCACCCTAAGATAATATTTTGCTTTTGGTTCTGATCTAATTGGGCAAGTTAGTAGAACTAATTTTGTCAACATTTTCGCGCTGGTGTAAGTTGATGACCAAAAACGCAGAACCCACACTCGCAGCAGCAGCAGCAGCAGCAACAACAACCGCAACAACAAAAACAACAACGGTGCACCGACAGCAGTTGCAGGAATATAACAAAATCCGTTGCCGCTGTTGTGGTTGTTGTTGTTCTTCTTAATACTGTTGTTGGTGTTGTTGTTGCTGCCAGCCACTGTTTATCCGCTGGCTGTGTGCAAAGTAAAAGGGTTAATTCATTTAACCACAGCTGAGGAGTCATTCTGACTGCGTCATTTTGCCAAGACACGTCGTCTTTTGGCTTTTGCATACTGATGCTGTTGCTGTTGCTGTTGCTGTTGCTGCTGTTGTTATTATTATTGTTGTTGCTATTTGCGGTGGAGGCTGCGGCTGTTACTGCTGTTGCTGTTGCTGCTGCTGCAATTTTGACAAGCAAACAGCGCTTAAGCGAGTTAAGTGGTTACGAGCAGCACAAAAGCCGTTCGCCTTTTTGCCTGCTGCCTGTTGCCCAAGTCGAATTCCAGGGATCAGTCTTCAGCACAGTAGTCAACTAAACGCAACCCATCGCCATCGCCATCGTCATCCACATCCTCATCATCATCTTTAGTTCAAGTTGAACTTAAGCGCGTGTGCTTGCCTATTTGTTTGCGGCGGCGGTGAAGGTGTTGTTGGGGGTGGTGCCTGTGTTCATTTGCCTTTGGTTGCACCCTTGCAGAAGGTATTTTTATTTTGTCACGAATTGTGTAGAAAATTAAACTTTTAAGCATTTGCTTTTTACGAAGTCAGTAATTTGTAAAGAACTTACTAACCGATATAAAAATTTTGCGTTTAAACTATATTCGTATTATAGCTGCATTAAAAATGTAGAGTAGAAAATTGTCTATTTTGATAGCAATTTTAAAGATACTTTGATTAATATTAAGGTTCTTTATTATTTTATTATTATTCACATAGCAACAATCTATCCAAAGAACTGGAAGGCTATTTAATCTTCATCAGCCCTTCAAAAACTCTTTAACGCATTCTGTTTGTATACACAGTGTGGATAACACAGAGTGCCACGCCCTTTTTGGAAAAGAGGGCGTATTCATTTGCTGGCAATGTGTATTAATGCGGAATGTGGCACAAGCATACACAATACAACAGAAGCAGACTCTACTAAGCTCGACTCGACTCGTGTGGCTGCTGGACAATTATGAGTGCTAAACTCTTATGTAATCGTCCAGGCAACCAAAACGCTCCAGTTACGCCCACCAGCTCTGGGGCATGGTAGGCCACATGCCATTACAGTTAAATGCAAGTGCATAAATAACAATTACAGCTGCACCAGCAGCAGACAACAACAGCAACGGACGCTCAGGTGTCAATTGGAGGCCGCGCTGTCCGGCGGCCATTTTGCAAAAGCGCATTTGCTGATCGCCATACATATATATATGTATATATATATATATACACATATATATATATATATATATCGACATATAATGCCCGTTGATTATTATGTTTACACTTGAGCTAGCAATTTTCTGGGGTGCAACGATTTTGGCTGAAAACAGTGCTTCAATAATGAACCCGGACCAACAAAATCTCAATGCAAATCAACGGCAATTAATAATTCATCGCCCGCTGGGCTCCTTGCATGGCGTCATAGCAATTACGTGTACGGGGATCAAGAGAACGGTGACGGAGAGGGCATTGAAGAAACAGTCTGAGAGAGCGTATGAGACGGTATACGGGGAAAAGAACGAGAGTGAGAGGGAGAGAGAGAGAGAGAGAGAGCGAGGGCGGGATGGAGGTGATAGCGTGTAGTATGTTGCAGTATTACAGCCCAGTAATCTAAATGAACAAGAGGGCTGCTCATAAGGTGCATGAGTTTGTGTTGAAAAACTTTTGATTTGAGTTTAGAGTTTTATTACAAATAAAAGCTATAAAAAAGCTAAAAGTTGGATTTTTAATTACAATATTTTCGATTTTATATGCTCAAAATTGTGAGTTAACAACAGTGATAAATAAATTTGAATTAATTTGCTATACTTAAATCTTTATTGTATTAGTTTCTGTGGATTATTAATTATGCTACTAATCATTCCTTTTTCTGTGATTGGGCTAATTTTTGGGTTTCCTCAGTTCCTTCAACATACTTCCGCCTGATATTTTATCTATTTCATTTTTTATTTGAAATCTATAAATTTGTTACTTTTATTATCACTTAAGTTTTTTAAAATATGTTCAGATTTCTTGCTACTAATTTGTACAAGTTTCAAATACTTTTAAATCCATTCTCGTTTATCTTGGTCATATCTTTGGCTTTATTCAATAAAATAAATTTAATATGCAAAACAGCCGGCCAACTGCTGCATTGGCCGTCTGTCGTCCAATATCAGCAAATTTGCAATAAAATATTTGTCTGGCTCCAGCTACGAGTCTAGCTCTAGTTCCAGCACCAGCACCAGCACCAGCACCAGCCTTCGTCGCTTGGTGGCCGCCGTTGCTATTGCTACTGAAAATTATTTATTCGCACCTTTCGCCGCCGCAGACGTCTGTCGCTTTGGCTGCCCCGCCAGTTGGAGAACTGCATTTCCATTTGCTTATCAAATCGCTTGCATCGACCAGAAGAAATGCAGGGCAAATATAAATATTAGTGGTGCTGGCATACAATAACTGCTGCTCCAGGGTACAAAGGGGCGGAGACAGCCAGACCCCGATATTAGATCGGTCTACGAAATTAGGCGCTGGCATAAACCAAAAGCCCCTGCGGTCATTTTAGACTGTCTCGAGCATGAAAAGTGTGAAAACGAATTAGTGCGAAAGCAACCGAGAAGTCAACATCGAATCATATGGGGGAAGGTGGGTAAGCTGGAGTACCGATGTATGCAGTAGGGCAGTAAGACATGAAAAGACAGAGAGAGAGTGAGAGAGAGAGAGAGAGACAGAGAGAGAGAGAGAGAGTGAGAGAGAGAGAGAGAGAGAGATAGAGCGAGAAGGTGTATGAGAAGGTAGCTCTACGTCTTAAATTATAAAATGATTTCTTTTCCTTTTGTTGTTTATAGGAATGATAGCTTAATAGGTAGATATATCTTGACACTAACTAAATATAGAAAAATAATTGTACAAATATCAATTGAACTGACGCAAGGAAACTGTATGAAAGCGAGAGATAGAGAGAAAGACTGAGCGAGATAAAAAGGGAAAATTAAAGTGAATTTTCAAAACTGTTTCAGAAATAAAAGTCTCAATCTAATCAGTCACTATCTGGAACCTTTCATTAATACTTACCACACTAAATAAATAAACGTTCAACCCATTTTCAATCCAGTTTCTTGCATCTAGGTTGCACTAAGAGCATCTTGCTTCACTTAGCAAGTAACTTACTTCTAATTAAAGGTAACCATACATTTTAGTAAGTAAGAATCCCAAAAAGGTATACTTCGATAATGCTGTCTGAATCCACTGAAAGATGCTTTGTTCCGATACTACCAAGATACACTACCTGTTGCGTTGGGCTGCCCGTTGCTGCAATAGGTGTAGCTGAGCAGTTGTTTGATTTCCCGCTCGACAAGCGCAACAAGTTTTGAACACATGTTGCATGCAGCCACAGCAGCAGCATGTTGCTGTGCTCCACAAATGCCAGTCAAAGTTGAATTGTCACTTGCACATGGGCGCCCAATAATTATAACAATGGGTGGGCCAAAAACACAAACACATTCAAACAAACACAGACAAATAGTCGTTACCATGGGGAGCTGTAAACTGCGGCATGTTCACAAATTTGTTAGCATTCCACGTCGGTTGGGGCCACTGACAAAACGGCCGCCCAAAACGATGAAGTTGCCATGACAAATTTTGCTGTTGAAAAGCGTGTTGCGTGTAGTAGTTGCTTGCCACATTGCGTGGCGCATGCGTGGACTCCGGAGTCGAGCACACACATTGACAAATCGCCACATGGCGGGCGGCCAATTAGCAACAAGTCTAAAAATTCAACCAGCAGCAGCAGCAACAGCCGATGGCCATCGGCTGAAGCCAAAGCAGTGAAAGCAAATGGTTTCAGCTCTAGCCATATTTATAACTTCTCTTATGTCTGAGGAAATATGAACTGCACGTGTTGCAGCAACGCAAAATGATCTTCCAGTGATGCATTTTCCAGCAACAACTGTACCGTCAAGAGCTTCTTAACCTAAGAGAAGGTTAATTAATAACTTAAGAAATACATTTAAGAAATACAAAACTAAAAATCAATTGATCTTATATCTTGTAATTAATATTAATATTAATTAATTAATGTTGAAACTAAATTTATTAAATTTCGAAAATTGGTATCATTGAATAAAGAAATGAACAAAAATATATATACATAATTCTTCAAATATACACATACATTAAGAACGGCATTTAGTTAATAATTAGTAAAAATATATTTTTTAAATTGTTTTTTGTTTGGTTTCCCTTTTTAATATATAAAATATAATTTTTATTTTTTCTACAATGTATTTCGAATCCCGTCAGGGAGAGATTTGCAGCGCTCTTTCAGTCAGCTGGGGAGTTTTAAACTCTAATATATTTATTTTAATTTAGTATTAATCATAACTAAAATGCTGCTCAGCAAATAATATTATATGTATATCTTATTTTTTTTATATATTCAATGAATGCAAAATTCAAACGCCATTTAGTTAACGAGTAGTACATACTTTTATTAATATGTATGTATTAATAATTAACTGAATTCCATTTTGCATTAAATGTTCGGTAAGATAAACAATTTCTAAATAATTCAACCTTATAAAATAATTTTTTTAATCAAGAAAATCGTTTATCCGTTTGCAAATTATAATAGTCAGTGCAAAGAAGATGCTTTGACTTAAGGTTAAGTGGGAACTTTAGGCCAATTTGAGACCACTTGTTGTATTATGTGGTAATCATCAGTTGCAGTTTGCTACTTGTCCATGTGGGGTCCGGGGGCAGTTAATTCAAATCATCGAAGACAGTAGCTCAGTTTGAGTGGCCAGCACTTCATATTTGCCCTGGGGGCTCAACAAATTACCATCTGGCTGAAACTGGCTGGCTGAATGACTGGCCAAGTTGTCTTGATGCCTTGATGCCAGTTTGTTAATAAAGCCGTAAAATTAAACGCCAGGCGGCTGTCGCCATTGAGCTGACTGGCCAGTGATAAATTCCCAAGGATGTGTTGAATTGTTTCCTTGCGTGCATATAATTGCAGTATGGGGCATGCTTATAGATTGGATGCGCAATCAGCTGCATCTAACGAGCTACTCGGCATGCATTGCGTGCAGCCCGAGCATTTGATGGGCGTGGCACCGCAAAAGGCGTCAACTCTCAATGCTAATGAGCCGCTAATAAGAAAGCGCGCGTCATAAATTCAACTGGCAAACAGGTGAGAACAAAAACTAAATTTAAAGCTGTCATCATCGAATACTTTTTCGATTCGCTATGTTTTATGATGAGATTCTGGGCGTTAAGAATTTGATTGAAATATTTACAAATAGAAAAAAAGAGGCAAAACCCAATTTCAAATACAACTGCAAGCACATTCCCAAAACTAGTTAGGCCCGAAATGTAAACGCCCCAAATTGCGGCCTGGCTGATATTTACATATATACATGTATTCAAATGTATCTTTATCTGTATCTGTAAATGTATCTACCCATTTGGCTCACCCGACAAGACTATAAATGTTTGAGCATGCAATAATATAAAGCACATAGGCACAAAAAAAAAAGATGGAAACATAATAAACAAAACACAAATCCGTTTGTTGAACGCTTATAAAACATGGCATAACGTGTAAGTGAGACGCCAGAAAGAATCTAGGACAAACTGTTAGAAATATTGTTATTTTATTTTATTTTGTTTGATAATTGCAACTTGGCCCTCGGCTAAGTCAGCAGAATATTTATGGATTAACCAGCAACTCTAACCAGTTTCCTTGGGAATATATTTCAAATGATATTCAAGCAATTGAATAATATATGAATATTAAATTTGTGCTCCCGTTGTATTAAGGTTAGCTTTTGATTAATATATAAGCGGTCTGGTTCTTTTTATGAAAATATTTTTTCTAATAATTTCCAATTATGTAATTAAGTACATTTAATTAATTGTATAGCCATCTAAACAAAATATAGCGCTTATTCAAAATCGATATATATAACATATTTTTTGATATTTTATATAATTTAGTTCAACAATGAAACTTTCTCAACTTTTTTTCAATTTATTTTCAAACTCCACTGTTTCCACGATTGTGAAATTTCTTAAGCTGCAGTTAACATTTTCAATAGTACAGGTGTCCAAACTGTCATGAGTTAAACAATTGCAACGGCAATCATAGATAAAAAACGATTAGGCATTTTTTTTTAATTAAGTTGTGTCAAATCTGTTGAAAAATATTAATAAATCATTTCAATTTTCATGTTTGTTTTTTTTTTCATTTTTTCGTTTTACCGCAAACCATTTTTTCCGGCTGCCATTTAACAAGTTGAAATTAAAGTTGGCCTCAAAACTAGTTTCTTGTTACGGTAGCCGGGGTGTCCGAGTGGGCATCTCTTAATTGATGCTACAGGAAAATGTTTTGGAAACAAAGTAGAGATTTGAGCAGTCAAGTGCCATAAATAAGATCCCAAAATCAACTGAGCGCTCTGAGCTCATTAGCAGACGCGCCAGACGAAAGCCAAAAAGAAAAGAACCGCGACACGATCACCTCTAGCCACGTTTAGTGGTTGTGGCAAGTGCCGGGCTGCAAGCTGTCCTCATGCCTTTGGGGCGCCAATCGAAATGAAAACATTGCCGCAACTCATTAGAAAGAGGCACAGCAGGGCGGGATCAGCTCAACGAAAATAAAAACAAAGTTATTTAAATTTATATAACTGCCTCAGACATTGTAGGGGGCTCAAATTTCTGTTGTCAAAGTTCAAGTCGGTTGTTGACTTAAACTAAAAACGAAGGCTAATGAAGCAGAAAATTTAATTTTATAAGAGCTTAAAAGAAAATTTGTGCTAAGAAATTTGTCTTATGCACAATGAAATGTGCAGAAAGATTTTACACAACTTTAGCTTTGTTCATCCAATCTGCGGGATGACTTTTTGCAGACACTGTTTTGTTTTGCTTTTTTAAATCATGACTAATAACTACATACCATAAACATTAATATTTATCCTAACGAAAATACTATCCTTTAAGGTCAATTTGAGTCTTTTTATTGAGTCAAACAACAACAGATGGTAACGTCTTTGTGTTACTTCATATTTAAGATAATGTGAGAATTTTTTTCAACTAAATACGAATTATTGTTATGGCCGACTGTCAGTAAATGGAATGTTGTTAAAGCTACCATTCATCAAGGTCGACTCACTTCACGCATGATAGATCTGTTAAGTCGCTCTGTCAACGCCATTTTATCAATCACGTAGAATCGCGGCCATTTTGATTTTGGAGTTTTGGGCTTCGGTTACATGTTACGTGTGTGCGTTGATCCTTTCACTCTCGCAGCTCGTTAGTACTGATTTATGTACTCAATTTGTGGCATACAAAACACGTATTATGCGAGAGAAAATGTTAAGCTCAGATTGTGTACGCTGATCCAGGATGATGGCCGCAAATTGAATTGAAAATGCATACTGCAAACATTTTGTTGCAGCCTAATGACCAACCATTTACTTGCCTAGTTTATGCCAGTAACAACGAACCAACAACAAACAACCAATAACAAAAATAGCAAGCGCATCGCTCCATGATTTTATGACTACGAACGCCAAACAGGACGGCAAGAGACGCCAATGGCAAATCGTGTGTGGCATTTATGTCGCTTGTCATGTCAATGGACAGGCCGGCCTTAAGCCCGTTGACAAACATTGCGACGACAGTGGAGTGGAGTGTGCGATTCAAAAGCAAGCAACGAGCCGAAAAGCTAGCCAGAAACTCCCTCCAACGCCAGCACAACCACCAGCAGCACAAAGCTAATTGCCATTTACACCGACTTTCCGCAATTAAATTGAAACAAATTCCAAATCAAATAAAAACATCAAAAGTAACTCAAATAATTTTGTGTGCTCGAATATAATTATATCCTGTAACTTATAACAAAAGAATCCATTTATATTTTCCTTGCATATATCCACTAAAATAATTATTTCATATTAATAACGATTACTAAGGGTCCCACGTGATTATTGCATTTCATGTTAATATTTATTATTTTGAAGCAAGAAATGTATTGAAACAAAAACTTATAAATCGTATAAAACACTTATAAAAGATCTACTCACTTTATTCAAACTATGAAAACAAATTTTGCAAGTTTATAGTTTAACAATCTAGATAGCAAGTTTTCAGTAATTAATGAAAATATTAATCGAGGTAATTTGAAAATATTTTATTATGCTTGACTAGATGTGTTCTGATTGTAGACAATTTTTTGTGATACTATATCTTATAAGTATATTAAAATCATAATAAATGTATACTTATTTCTGTAATCTTTTGTTAATTTTTCTTAAATTGGATATATTTTTTTAAGTGCAGTTTTAAACTTTTATATGTATCTACATTTAAGAATTAATCGTTAATTGGAACAGTTTGCCGTTTGCTTCTTTCTGAATGTCACATACCTACTATTAGCACTCATACGACATGATATCGAGACGCAACCATTAAAAAGTATATTATACCTGTTCAGCATGGTATCGTACATACATACATATGCTTGGTCGATGTTTAGCAGTTACCATTTTGATGATACCCCGCCATTTTTACGAGGGCTGTCAAACCTTTGTCAGCGAGAATCGTAAACTGTGCAGCTACGAAAGATGATCGAACTGGGGAGATGGGTATATATATAATAAAAACCAATACAAAATACCAGAAAAATGCCAAGCTATCAATAAAATCGATTTTAATATGTAAATGATAGACAAGCGGGCAACACTTTGGAAATTCCACAAAACAAAAGATCGTGCTTCAATTAATAACAATTTTGCGATAATATCGATCGGAGATAGTCAATTTTTTTATCGCTAGATTGTAAAAATCAACGGCACGCTATGTTATTGGATCAATTATTCATAGAGCAGAGGGTCCAAGAGCTAGTAGCGACTGTGACTTCAAGTTGGCTAGGCAACTCTAATGAACACATTACATAAAATGTTGGTTTTTATGCCTCACTTCGCATTTTACTCCCCCTCTCTCTCTCTCTCTCTCTCTCTCTCTGTCTCTCTCTCAATCTCTCTCTGTGTCACTCCCGATGCGCCAATTAGAAGGGCAACGAAGATGCGGCTGCGTTTTAATGGCAATGGGTCTGGGGCTTTGGTTTTATTGTCTAGCTACTGATCTGTATCTGAGTATTACTCATGTTACACCAGTCTTGAGCCAAAAGAAATGTGGCTGCGCCTCATCAGCCCGGTCATTACTTGATTAAGTTCATTTGCGTCGCCCAGTTGAAGCTGTCCCGGCACCGTAACTTGTTGGAAAAACGATACGTATGGGTAAATGATATCAGAACGGGAAGCGGGTACCCTTAGTGTGCCAAGTTGCTGTTACCAAGATCTGCTACTCAACATCATTAATCGCTGACTTATGTACATACATTTATAAGCTCGTGGCTTACATTTCACCTGTTGTTGAATCGATCGTTCATAACTTACATTTTAATTGCACAAGAAAAATACGTGACAAGCATCGACTGAGTGGAAATTATACAGGAGTTATTGGCCAGAGATTCAAATTTCACTGAAATTTATCTTTTATGTAGAGTCGTTGCATTTAAATCAATGTGATCCGTTTTGTAATCCAGAAAGCTAAGCAACTGTTCAGCTTTATATTGAGTTCAGTGAATTGGTGATCTTTCTCTGAAGATTTAGTTTCAATTTCCATTTTACATTTGCTGATCTGTTCAACAGCTACTTAACTAATTTGTCTTGACTTATGAGCAACTGATTTCTGCATTACTTAATCTGATATGCGCTTGGGTTTGAATGTGCTTGAATATTGGAAGAAACTAGAAATGAGAGAGTTTCGTATCGAAAAACTAAGTTGATTAGGCAAAAAGTGTGTGTTTCGCCTATTTGTATCTATCGGTGTTCCATTTACGATAGTCATAATTTGGCTGAATTATCTCTCTTCTATCATCGTAATTTGACATAGAAAAACAAATCCAATATATATTTTTTACAAGACAAACTGTTAGAGAATCTGCTATAGAGTATAAGAGTGCGAAGAATATAAACCCAGAAAGGAGGAACCGGTTGTAGAAGTAGTCGATTTTATATTAGTCTTATTATTATTATTCATACTTTGCTAATTAGAAAAATGATATGAATATTATGCAAATATTACACACAGTGCACACTATTAGCATTCGTACAAAGCTCTTTGAGTCACAGTTTGAGTACGACTGCAAATCAACAGACAATTGAATGACTTGCCTTACGATCTGGCAAACGATCTGTCTGATCTATTGATTATTGCTGAGTGTCATCAAGACTCTTTGTAGATCTGACAATAGTACATCATATTACTCTCTTTTAAGATCAAATGTGTAACCAGACTCTCTTCAAGTGTTTCCTTGGCTCTCTTTAGACTACCGTCTGGGCAAGCACTTTGTGGTGCTTCGTCTGCTGCTTTTCCACCTACACATCACGATCGGCAACGATCTTCAGCTCAATGAGATGCACTCTTCTCCTCTCAGCTCTCTCTCTCTCTCTCTCGGTCTCTTTTGCGCCAAAGCTCTTAACTGTGTTTTGTAAGCCTTCATTCATTATTCACAGAGAGACATGACGATCACGATGTTGTTGTCTGATCGCCGATGCTGCTGTCTAACCTCATCAATCAATTCAAAGCGCCCCCAAAATCAAATCTATTTTTGCTAATATCGCATAATCTTGATTACTCATTTCCGGCGCACATCTCACAACAAATTGTCAAAGGCAATTGCCTGAGAACAACAACAAAAATAAGAACAACAACAGCTATCCCATCGGAATCAGACAATCAACTTGCGTATACCCTGCACGTACAATAACTAAGCGCTGTGTCCTTAATGGCCCAACAAATTGTGCCCTTTACTAAACTATTTTATAGCTTCGCTCGTCTATCCGTTAGATACTTTCTAAACAATGGCATCTCAAGTAATACGCTAAGTACCACAATTGAGCGAAAAGAAATTGCGCAGTCATTACAAACAGTGGAACGGACTGAGCCACGTCAAGTACTCAATAATTCACAAAAAAAAAAGTACAAAAAACGCAGAAAATCAAATGATCAATACGAGCGACAAGGGGCAACAAGTAAAAGAGCAAAACGCGACGGGGCCAAGACAAGAAATTGAAAAGCCACAAGTCATCTCAGCTGGTGGCTTAAAAGGCGCGTGCTAAGCCATTCATATTCATAAAAGAGCCACAGTGAGGCTCAGACCCACCGAGCCGGCAAAAAAAAAAATTGTAAAAATAAAAACGAAAACGAAAAAAATAATAAAATTTAAGGATTGTCAGAGAGCAGGGCCCGGCCTGCTGCCCGGGCAAACGTAAAGGCGATGTGGCGCAAGGGGCAAAGGCGTGAATGCGAAGCTGCCACAGATGAGGCAGAAAACTGGACTGCTGCCAATGGAGGCGAGCAGACTCTGCTACGGCTTAGAATCTCCAACCACGATACCAGACAGCTAACTTTAAACAACAAACAGCAACCAGACCAAGCAACGGACGATCAACTATCGCCGGTTCCAGTTCCGCAATGTCGCCAGGCGACAGCATCAACTCAACGTGCCCATAGAAGAAAAAATAAAAAAATAAAATATATATATTTATATATATATATATATGTATATATATATATATATATATATATATGCAAGAAGAACAAAGAAGAACTGTCAACGCTACTGCGAAATAATTAATACTCTCAATAAATGGATTAGCATCTAATTGACTAGATAATATAAATATACTTAAAAGCACTAGGAAAGAAATTTCGCGTTTAATTTGTCGTACATTCTACAACCTACATTAAAAATGTAAAAAAATCGCTTTTAATCCTATATATTGAGAGACTGGAAATCTTTATTTGTTCAACATTTGCTGTCAATGATTATGATGATAATGACAACTCAGAAAAACGCCCAGTCAAACCAAATATATACTATTAGGGTATGAGTCTTTTAGTGAGCAATTTTCACATAAAGCACAGTGAAAAGACAAAGAGAAGGAGTGAAGTGTTGTAGGAGTGACACCTTTATTATATAAACATATTTATTAAGACCAGCATTATTTTCACATTTTTTCGCAACGTTTCAATTTCCTACTGAATACTAAAATTAATATAAATATTGTTTATAAGCATATTTATATATTAACAAATTCTCTCTCTGAAGGAACCATGTTTAGAACCGATTTTCGGTATCTTTGAAATCGGTGTAATTTAGTTTCCTTTATTTTTTGTTGCCAACTGCTTAACAAAATTTGTATACTTCATGCATAGGGTATATAGCCAACAATTCTACTCTTTTACTTTTGTCGTATTCATAATATTTCGTTATTCATTTTTTTTTTTAGTTTTGTCTCCCTCCTTTTCTCCCCCTCTCTCTCACACTTTGCTTGCTGTTCATTTGTGAGTTTTAGGGATGGGCATATCCGATTTTTTGTTACAGCTAAAACTTTACGTTGAGGCTTTTGTGTGTATGTTGTTCTTGTTGTTGTTGTTGTACTTGTGGCCGTTGTTGCTGTTGATGTTTTTATCTTGTAGTCAGTCAGTCACCGAGGCAGACACTCCAACTGGATGTTGTTTTTGTTGTTTCTGTTTTTGGGTTACCTTTTGCATTGGCTTTGGTTTGTTTCTATGGACGCTGTGTGATTTTACAGTTTGATTGATTGGATTAGGTACTTATGTTATTAATTTACTTCTATTTATAAACAAGCAAATGGACAATGGATATTGTTGTTGTCCCCGTTGTTGTTTGTTCGACTTGTGGCTTGGTTGTAAAGACTTTTCGAGGCTTTTCAATTTCCATTCAAACAGTCGATGGCAATTTTATGAATGAAACCCTGACAAATTGTGGCCTAAAGATTAATGCAGCACTTCCGTTAAGTCCCCCAACCCACTAACCAAAGCTTAGTAAAAAAAATGAATCCAGATTTTAATATATGCGTATTTTAAGTCAAGTGTAAACAAATTAATATTTTAACTATTCTCGTGTCTTATCGAAACTGTGGCTTCGCATTATCTTCGCTGCTCTGTTATCACAGCCATTTATCGAGAGTCGTAAGCAATCAACGCATTTTCAACACTTTTCGATAATTGTGAGTTATTTTCACCCCAACCCAAAATGTAAGAAATGAAAACGGCATTTGCATTAATCGCTGTTTTGGCGATAGGCATCAAACCCAGAGATTATTCATTAATTGATGCAACGGTACACTATCACACAAGCAAGGGAGAAGACACAATAACAGCCGCGCTGATAAGCATCGCCAATGAAATCAACAGATACGACAAGAGCTGCCTGTCTGCCCCACACGGTTGGTGGTCTCGACACGCGGCCAAATGTCAAACTCAACTGGTCGCATCATTAGTGCAGAGCTGCACTGTCGGCGACAACGCCCCAAAGCAGGTGTAAATGTAAATAATCTCGGCCACATTCACTCACTTACACACACACAAACATACACTTACCTACACACTCGACACTCTGCATGGGGCAGACAGACAGCATTTGGCTCAATATCTTGTAGCTTTTAATTAATTTTTGAAATGCCTTCGACAGTTGTCTACCGCACATTTCATAAGCTCATTCAATGTAATTTCAATTAAAAATTAAAAATCAAGCTAAACAGCCAACAGGATGCCATTTACCAGCTTAAACGAGAGTTACAATTTCATTTGCAGTCAAGCATTAAGCTGCCTAGACAGACATGGCCTAAATATTGGCTTCATAGAAAAATAAATTTATCGTTGGACAAATTAAACAACAGTTTTTAAACAGAACTAAAAATTGCTTTTACTCAAATAAATACAAATATTAATGATTTAAGCACCATGCGGGAAATTATTTTTTTATTACTAAAATATTCATTTCTTTGATTGCATTAATTTTACATTGAACTTATTACTGTAAACAAGTAATTAATGCTGGAAGATATAATTTCTTAATATACAGAGCAAACTTTAGGGGCAAGTTCGATTGTTAATTCTTATTTCACATTGTGAGAAAATAGAATCAAAGTTCTCTTCATTGTACTTTTTGATTTTTTTTGAGTGCAGTTGAGTTTCTCCCATAAGACACATCAAATCTTTAGTCTTCAGTCTGCACTTCGGTTTTCTGTCTGGCGTTGTTGTTTTGTGGCGCTTTCGTTGCGCAGACGAAGCGTTGCAAATGCATTTAGCCATTTTGGTGACGTGTCTGGCTAAGTTGTTGCTCTGTTGTTTTTCCTGCCGTTGCACTGGAGAAGCAGGGGAGAAGCAGTGCAACACTACTGTGGCTGGTCCATGGGCCGAGCCCATTTTCTATTTCCGTTTGGAAATAAAAATGTACCTAATCTGATGCTGGAAATCAACGTTTCTGGCAGCAACATGATCGGGTTAAATAAGCTACCTTTTACTGCTAACGATCTTCATTGCGAGAATTGTGTATTGTTTAATTGTATCACATAAGAAGTAGAGATTTTTAAAGCGATTTATATATACTATTATTAACTAGCACATTCATATACTGATACATAGTAGTAGTACCATTGATAGTACTCACTTTTACATTGGCTATTGAATAAGTATTCAAGTTCCAACTACACTTTAATAATAGGAAAAATACTGATAAGCATTTCTGGTTTTTTGTGAAACTAAAAGCTGTAAAGTTTAAATATATATGGGAAATCGAAATATTAACCCATAATATGGTTAAGTTAGTCGTAATTAATAAGAAAATATTATGAGAATATTTTTTTTTTTATCGAAATTTACAGTTAGGCAGCAAGATTTCCTGATTTTGTCTAAAAGTACTAATATCTCTATCTACATTATACGTTTACTACTCAATGAGACAAGTTTTAGATTAGTTGCGATCCTTAACTTTTATATATATGGTTGCCAGAATGCATTTTTACCATTTCATCTATTGCTGCGTCTTCTCTGTGTTCCTTCATCTGTGCTTGTTGACTCTTTTCTTTTATATTTTATTGCTCACATTCACAACGAAATTTGTAAATGAGACGCAAAAGAGGAGCATAAAAATTAAAGGAACATCCAAAACGGCACACGGCAGTCGTAAAGTAAATGGTCAGGTTTGGAACGTCTGACCGTTGATGGGGTTTCCAATGTATCCTCCCCTCCCGCTAGCCAACGTTGTTGTCCCCCTTCCAGCAGCCAATGAGTTGATCTGCTTGGAACAGAGGGCCCTCTTTCGAGTTGCATGTCTTTCATTTGGTGACATTCCCGCCGTTGAGTTGTTGTTATAGTCAGGAATTGGTGTTGTTTTTGTTGCTGCTTGTCATTTTCAAAATTATATGTCACACTTTTGGCGTTAAAACAGGCACACGACC
This sequence comes from Drosophila setosimentum, assembly GCA_035043505.1. Lineage (NCBI taxonomy): Eukaryota > Metazoa > Arthropoda > Insecta > Diptera > Drosophilidae > Drosophila > Drosophila setosimentum. The sequence continues at coordinate 442,869 of JAWNMY010000023.1, read as the reverse complement.
AGAGAGGCCAGAGATGGAACGAGACGACCCGGCAAGCGACCCGTTTTTTAGAGTCCTGATTTTTATTGTCATGTTTTGATCTTTTTCTTTTTTTTTTTAGTTGTTGGTGTGATTTTTTGCTGTCGCTACGTGTGTATCCATATCTGTAGTTATTTTGTTATTGTTGTTGCTGTTGCTGTTGCTTTTGCTCTTAGTTGATGTTGTCGTGGAATGCGCATAAAAATTGTTATGTTGTCAGCGCTTGTGAATCGTGTCCAAATTCAACTGCACTTTTGATCCTCATCCACATAAGTGAACTTCTTCTATCTTAAATACAATATCAACATTTAAATTGAATACAAATTTAATCTGAAATCCGTAACATTTGCAGACAATGAATGCATAAATTAATGTGGCCCATTGCTCAGCGAAGCGATTAATTTGAAAATTTGTCAACAGTTCATCAAGGTTTTAAAGACGGACAAAAAAATAAGTGTTGCTGGTCTGAAGTGTGGGTGGCAAATTGCTTTAGAGCTCTCTTTAAGTTGTCCATCAATCGACAGTATTATTTGAGTAGCATCCCGCATCTACTCCACATATCTCTTCCATCGAAACAAAGGAATTTCCAAAATAGTGTTAATTGATTTTAGGGTTACATTTTCGTTGATCGTCTATTTTGACCCAAAAAGCATTTATAAACGCTTTGATTTGAGTTTCTCGTTTTTGTTTTTATTTTCGTCGTCGTTGTCGACTCGTTAAAGTTGTCAATAAGTGCACCATTTTCGGCTGCTTATCAGGAAGAAACTAACAAATATATAAATATATAACTCTTGGCTAAACAATTTAAATGCTAATTTTTTTGTTGGAATGGCGGTGAATGGGGGCGGAGAGAAGACTGCGTTTTGTTTTCATATGTTGTGATAATTACCAAAGTTTATTTTCTTTTATTTTTTGATACGCACGTATTTTGTTTTGTTTTTTTTTTTTTTGGGAGTAGTTCGCTTATCTAATGTTTTAGATATTAAATACAGTTAGAAAATTTGTAAAGAAATGTTAATTCCGTGTGTGTGGCCCGCACGACTAACTAATTGGTTTTCCAGCCAAAAGCTTAAATAAATTTCTGCCTAAATGGTAGATAAGTAATGCAGTAATGCAGTAGGCGACATCAAGCAGCAGACAGAACAACAATAACAACAACAACAACATCAACAGCAATAACAACAACGGTTGCACACACTTAAGACAATTTGTGAATTTCTTCTAATAAAAAAATTCATATTTAATAAGACTGATTTTCGTTTAGAATGATCGACCTTCTTTAATTAACATTTTATTATCATTCATGTTTAAGAAAATTCGATTTGCATTTACTTGTTATAGGTCTTAATATGAGTTAAAGATTCGTAAATCAAGCTACGATAACTGCTGTATATAGAATCATTGCCAAAAGATAATCAATTTAAAGCAAATACTATTTGCTGTGCAGTTGGTTGGAGGAGCGTAAGCAAGTTATTACAATTCTTGTCACCTGGCATGGAAATTTACAAGGGGGCTACAAATAATTGAACAGCAATTTTCCATTTTCGCCACAAATTGCCAAGGACGTGAGTTGTTGAGCTCGTGCGGGGCGGAGGGAGTGGCAAATCTAAATTGATTTTACACTGTGGCCTTATGCCTGCCCGCAGGACACACAAGTCCACAAATGCCGTAGCAGTTACCTCGAGTCCAAGTCGATGCAGATTAGCACCGGGCAACACATGTTGCTGCTGCTGCTGTAGTTGTTGTTGTTGTTGCTGCTCATCAGCAACGAGGCACGCAAGTTGTAGCTACAAGTTGTACATGGGATCGTGGCAGCAGCGTCTGCCTTCCTTGCTGCGCTACAGGGACTACGGTTTCAAGATTTTGGCGTTAAACAAAAATTTCTGTTCAACGGCATGTTGCAATTTTAATTGAACCAGCCATTAATTAATTTCAACATGCCACAATTCAAGGGTGAAGTCGGAGAATTGCAAACTGACCACGTGACCAGTAGCTTTGGAATTAGCCAGTTTAAGTATCATAGTTAGTTTATCAGCTAGGAATCTGCCATACAAAAACTTTGAATATTAAGCTTAATTATCTTGCCTTTGATATTATAGAAACTTAATTTAAATTTCATTCGTTTGCTTACACCATATACAATAAACCTTTTTGTTCTAAAAAAAAATGGGTACATAAATTAGATTTGTTAAATTTCCTGATTTAAGATTATGATTTACTTATGATTTACTCTATGTGTGCCAGAAATGATTGCTGTAGAAAATATCTTTACATTATTCCATTAGCTCTAGTATGAAATGAATATCTTACCTTTTGACTTATGACTTAGTAAAAATTGTTCAAATTGGTTGTTGTAGCTATACTTTTTAAGTGCTCTGTCAGTAGGGTAGTGTGAGTCTTTGTGATGAATATGCAGTCTTCCACTTAGACTCAGACTAGGCTGCAGACACCTACCTTGAGTGCCTTTGATATTAAGTCAAGTCTTAACTTTTTTCTTTATTCTCTTCAGTCTAGAGCATAAATATTGGTGTTGTTGCCACACATTCTCGATCAGCTTAAAGCATTTATCCTCACCCTGTCTCTCTCTGATGCTCTCTGCAGCTGGGCTACAGCTGTAAGGCCTGAATGTAGCCAGATGCAAATATGTTCGGGGCGCCCAATGTGGCGGCAATAATTTCAAGATTGATGACCGGCGTAGTTCAGTTAACGGCAACGATCGACAGATCCGCTGAGCGGGGCGATCAACCATTTGTAGCAGCAGCAACAGAAGCAGCCGCAGTCTTTGCATAAATAATAATAGACTTGTAGGCCAATTGTGCTAACATGGCTGGTGGTTAGCGTAATAATTCATTGGTCCCACGATGGGGCCATCATTAGGCAGTCAAAACGGCTACTGAATTTGTGATCGAGCAGCCAAAAAAAAAAAATAGAAGAGAAAAAAAAAGAAAACCGTCGATCGTTGATTGTCTATCGTCTATCGCCTATCGTCGATCGATTTGTGAGAGGTTGCACCTGTGCAAATCTTTCGCTTGGCAAATTGGGGCGTACTCGTTGCAGATCTTGATAATCAACATTAATTGTGAATCAATGAATGTACGCCTTGGCCAACGGGGGGCGGTTCAGCAATCCGTCGAGACTCTGGTGCCTGAGTCTGAGGTTTCCCCCAAGATAATTGGCTCAAATGTGCGCAAAGCGCGTTGCCAAGTTTGTTTAAATAACCATTAATTAGTGCGCATAATTTGCTACACAGATTCAAGATTAATTGCAATTTAGAAGATATGAACGAAAAAAATTAGATCTTTTATCTATGTATGAACCGTATAAAAATACATATATTAAAGGATATTCACAGTTGTGACAACTTTTGGAAAGTTTTGCTGCCATAAATTGACTCGGCTAACTGTAGAAGCTAAGCTTTAGATGGCGCTAGCAAGGAATTTTTAATTGCCACCGGGACAAGCTAATTGATGGCTGGATACAACAAGCTATCAACTCCACATTAGAGATGTGAGCGGGCATGTAACACGACATATAAAAAAAATAATATATTTACTTGATAATGTATATAGTGAAGATTTATATATATTTTTTTAATTTTATGAAGAGATTTTCGATGGAGCTATCGTTAAGGATAATGCAAATAATCACCACTTTATATCTTTCTGTTGGTGAACAGTTTTTTTTGTTGGTGTAGTTAGATTTTAGAAAACAATTAATCTATGCATTTGATTTTAATATTTATTTATTTATTCATAACGAAATATTCGTGTTGATTCACGTGACCATCCCTGATGCTGGCAGTAGCCTGTAGACTCCATAGTGCAGACTCAAGCACGCTATCTTTTTAATGATTCGGTTTCAATTCTAAAGCACTTCCTGTAATTATATAGTGAGTGAGTGAGACACACACTCAACTGTATATCGGGTAAATCGATGTTGTGCTTCTTTATGGGAAATTATTGCTATTTTTAATGCAAATGCGCTAATTACAAACACTGATAAGCGCACGGCTACCAAGGCCAGTCCAAATGCATTTATCAGGCATACCAGAGAGTGCAAGAAGATGCCCAACCCATCCAGTTGGCCAGTGGAGTCTGTGCATTTTTTGGTTCAGAGCGGCGCCTTTGGTCGCAAAACACCCGCGGCACAACGCCATGACAAAGTGGCACGCTTCCGCAATGTCGCCAGATCGGTTGCACAGCTCTCCCAGTTTGCCCCGTTCTCTAGCCTAAAAATTTCAACTGAAAACGAATTAAATTGATCTAGTTTCTTTATGGCCATGAAATGCTTCTGTGCGACGACAGCGACTATGAAATATGTGGCCATAGATATGCGTCTCGACAATATTCGAAGCTTGTCTTGGAGCTGAAGTTGGGACTTGGGCACTTGGGCTAATGCATTGGCAGCGCACATGATGAATTAGTTTTGATTAGCCAAGCCACAAAGTGGAACTGAACCTATCTGGCATTTGTTCTTTTTCAATGTCACATAAATATACATAGGTTATCCTGCTTGGACTTTCGCCTGATCTTGGCATAATATTTCAGAGGTATTCAATTAGTCAAATGTCATTCGTGCTGCGATACGCCACAATATTAATTGCATTGCGCTACCGAGAACATTATATACCAATTTCATTAATTTAATTTTATTTTGGCTACCTTTCAGATATCTTTTAACTCTTGAATTTTTTTTTAACCAATTGTATCTTTAGGTTATTTGCATTTCACGTTGATTGCTTTTGTTCTTTTCGAAAATGTGTTACTTAAAAAATATGTTAAGTAAGGAAATGGTGATTTGTTTGGTTTTAAATTAACTTTTAAATTAAAATGAAAAACGTCTAGCACCAAATTGGAATTAAATTCATTGTAACATTTTAATAAAGCTTAATAAAAAATATCAGCAATTACAAACTGTAACATTTAAGACATTTTTTTTAAGTCTAATAATTTTATAGCTTATTGCAAATATATTATATTCAAATCTGGTTTTAATTTATTCTAAATAAAATACCAATGAAATCCATATTTGTAGTAAAGATAGTTTTTTAAATGTTACACTGCAGAAATGTTTAAATATGATCTTATGGCACAAACTATCTTTATTTTGGGGGTATTATTTTTAAGTCGTGCCGTTGTTGTTTGGGAAATGCATAAGGAAATTGTGTCTTGTGTTGCATGTGGCATGCAAAGTTAACTTGGTAAATGCCAGCAATTCTATTCATTTACAAAATAAATCACTAACGGCAACTCATTAGCTACTAAGCAAAGATATTAAGCCAAGGCCCAAAAGAGATTGCCTGCATGACATTTTTTTGAGGATGGAAAACAGCCGGTTTCTCCTGGTTCGCGCTGCTGCAATCGCCACTGTCGTCGGCTGTGTTGGCAGAAACTCATCAGTGGCAGTGACTGGCGACACCTCGCATAGCGATATGGGGAAGAAAAATAAAAATAAACGTTGGGGTCCTCTGTGTTGGGTGGCTCTGTGCACATAAAATGCTGGAAAGTATTTTCACTCACATTGAACGACTTATTTTTTTCACGATCGCTTATCGCAGCAGTCGGTCATATTTTGGCGGTACCAAACGACAAGTTTAAAAAAATAAAATATAAAAACTGTCTCTTATCGAATCGAAATCAATTTTTGTGCGCTCATATCTGCTGAATGGCATCTAGACACCTAAACAAGTCAAATTGCCGCACTTAAGACGACATCCGCACATGCCACTGCAACACAGTTCATCACCTGTTTTTTAGTCGAGGATTACTCGGGTGCACTCTCTCTATCCTCTCCCTCTCTCTGTGTTTCTATCTCTCAATACGTTCGTAGTGCTCCTGACTCAAATAATTTTGTTTGCGCCTGTCATAAGCGTGGTCGTCTAACTGGGTAACTGGCCATTGGTAGCCACAGCTCGCGGCTCAAATTGTACCGCAAGCACACAAATCACAAACGCTACTCCAGAGTCTCAACCTCAGTCTCAGTTGCATCGAACTAAAAACTGCAAACAGCTACAGATCTCTCAGCCTCCCTCTTTGCCCGCCCAGCGATGATTGCTCGGCGCAGACAAGAATTTCTAGTTTCTCGCTGGCAGCCAATGCGAACCTTAACTGTGGCAGGCCAAGTCGGTCCAGGCCAGGCCAGGCAATGCTAGGCTTGACCAGGCCAAGGAAGCTGCCGTGAAAGCATTTTGCATTTCGATACACTCGCTGTTGTGTAGTAACTAAACTGCATAGTAAATTAGGCAACATTTTTTGATTTATTTAAGGCACCAAAAATACGGAAAATGTTTGTGAACGAATTTTTCAATATACTTGAGAAAATATTATAGCTTATTAATTTTTTTTTAATATTTAATTTTCATTTAATATACTTTGATTTGTTATGATTCGAGACAACTTAGTAAAAATCTGAAACGCCCTCAAAGCTAATAATAAATAAGTAATAAGTTCATGCAGTCTATTGACTAGAATAAATATATTATATTCAGAGGTTTCATAATAATCGAATTTCATTAATAGTTAACTTAACTTGACCTATTTTTTAAATTAAAATTGGGAGACAAATATTTAATAATAAAATATATATATATGTATATGGTTTATGGATTATTGAAAGCTGTAAATGGAGTTTTAAAAACAAAAAACTGGCTTATTTTAATATAATAAATTTGAATATATATGTATTATATTATGTATATCTACAATAACAATAAAATATAATGATAAGAAAATTAGAGTTGTCCTTAATTTCTACCAATTCGATTGGTAATATTAGGTTTAAACTAAATATGTTTATTTAGAGTATCTAGAACTCGATGTTGGCTTGAAGTTGCTTTCATTTCTCGGGCATTTTTACGATAGAATTGCGCTCATAACTTTGGCCAGGTAACGTCGCAGGTAACGTTGCGTCGGCTGCTCGTCTTTGCTTTGTTGGCTTCAACAAAACTGAAGAATTTCTGAACCGACATGCGCCTGTCTCTGTCGCTGACGCTGTCGCTGCCGGCTGTTGGGCAGCGCAGAGCCAGCAAGACGCGGGGGTGGGAGGTGGATGTTCGGTGGTTGGGCGACTTTGGTGCGCTTGTTGCTGCCACTGGAGTGCAGCATCGTTTTGACTTTGGAACATTTCATTAGATTTGAGTGCCGGCATATATCGTCGATGTGGAGCTGCGGATGGAGATGGAGCTGAAGTTGGAGCTGGAGCTGGCGCTGGTCATCGTCTTCAGCATTCGGCTACAGCTTCAACTTTAGCTTTGGCTATTATTTTCAATTTTATTGCGCTTTTTATTAGCGCTGCATTTCATTGGTCATACCTGTAATATAGACAGCGCTTTATATGGCATAGATATGGCTGATTGAAATGTATGTTGCTGTAATTTATATGGGCCATAGTGAAAGACACGAAATAAATTTTAAATTTTTGTGGTTTATTTGTCCAAAAAGTTTTTGTTTTTGCCAAATTTGCATATTATTATTATTATCGCATTATATGTATATGTATATTTTGAGTTTATATGTAATATATTTCGACACAAAATATAAACTTAGATCTAGGGATATTTGTAAGTATCATATAAGAATCGTTGATAGAAAAAATTGATACAGCTACAAGTTCAAGTGAGTTGATATACATACATGTATAGTACCGTTATGTATGTACATATATACGTATTTAGTGAAGGGCAATCCTTTGATAGAACGAAACACTTAAAAGCACTTAAAATTCTGAGTTCTGAATGCTTAACTTTAACACAGGGACAGTCTTTAAAAATTAGAGTTGAGAATTGAGAGATCTTATTGTTAGTCTTGAAATGTACTTGTACTCGTACGTTTAACTTTACTTAATGTTCACACTTAAAACATGGAAAAAACATTAATATTCGAATTAAGCTAAGTTCAATGTGATCAATGATCAATGATCATTTCGTTGAATTGTTTTTTTTTTCTGTTTTCTGTTCTATATGAAAAGCACACACATAAAATCAACTGCAATGCAACATTTATAAAAAAAAAACTAAATTGCAAGCTGCAAAATTGTTGAGCATTTTAACTAATTGTAAATGTATATGTACTATATATTTATTTACTCTCTCATTTAGCTACAAATAATTTTTAGCTAGCTAAGAATGCATCAATAAATACATTTATCCAAATTTTTCACTTGTGAAATTTACACATTATACATACATATATTCAAATACGTGTATATATATATGTATGGAAGAAAAACTGTCCATAAGCAACATCAATAAATAATTTTATATGTATATGCATAAATGGTTATGTAATTTGTAGTTTCTTAGCACTTTTTTGTTTTATTTGTTTAATACACAAGAATTAATTATTTTGACATTGAACCATGCATCGAATAAACAATATAAATCACAACGTTTTTATTTTCAAATTTAATAATTTTTTTTGATTTTTAGTTCTCTGTTTTTTTTTGTTTATTTGTTTTTGGTTGTTTTTTTTTTGTGTTGCAAACATTTTTGATTTTCTCTTCAGCTCTTTTCTAAAAATGTTTCAGCTTATGGTACATTTCTAAAATTGTTTTTATTAAATGGCACATAAGTTTCACACATTTAAATTTCCTTTTAATATATTTAATTTTTTTTTCTGTTGAAGGCTCTTTTTGACCTGTTTTAATTTTCCATCAGTTTGTACATGTAAGACATCAAAATTGTTTTTATTTTATTTTGTTTTTTTTTTATTGAATATGCACTCCGAGAAATACTCTATACTAAATATCGATTTCTTATAGAAATATACGTCGGAGATTTTGCTCCGTTCAAATCCTAAGTCTAAGTTTGTGTCTCATACCAGCGGCTATGTAAAATATGTTCCGAATAAGGAATGTTTTACGAGTAATTTTAAAATAGAGCACTTTGTAGCGCAAACCAATCGTTTCATTCGTTATTCAGCTATCGTTGCTTAAGTGGCACTAGAGTTCCATGTAGTTTCTAATTTTAAACCAACTAGTTTGTTCGTTAGAATCTTAAGGCTAAATGATTCGCTCATCTCAAGACTGAGTTAGCTGCTCAAATATACAAATATTTGTATATGTATGTGGGATATACGGTTATTTAGTACTGAAAATTAAATTGAATTTAGTTTTTCTAAATAATAATTGAAGAAAGAAAAATAAACATAATAATGTTTCGTATATTGTTTTTCAAAATTGTTATATATTTTCGAAAATGAAATAAGCTAATTATAAAAAATGTTTTCAACTTAGGTGTAAAGCAATTTTAAACTAAGAAAACTAAAAAAGATATCGTCTATATATATACATTTTTGTCGTATACAAAAACATAATTAAGATGAATTTTTAAATTAGATTTAGATATTTTTTTGCCGTTGATTTCGAATCAATTAAGGAAGTACAAGGGGCATTTTCAACACGTGATTCACATTGTAATTTAAAATTAATTGATTAATTATAATAATTTGTTGCACAATTATTTGTTCCTTACTTAACACACATTCAACTTAAGCTCTGAAACTTATGACATGCACAAAAATGGCTGCTTTTAATTAATTCTTATTCTTATATCAAAAATGATATGCTAACGTTTTTTATTTTTTATTTTCTTCTTAATCTTGTTATAATAGATGTGCGAGTGTGTGTATTCTTTTGTGTGTATGTGTGTTAAAACCTAAATACTATGATGCTAAATAAGTTAATAATAGACTTTAAAATGCTTAACTGCAATAAATTAGTTTCTTGTGTTAGACTTTTGTGTTTTGTTTTCTTTCTTTTTTTGTATTTTTTTTTTTAAATGAACATTAGCTATGCAAAGTTGAAAAAGATTTTAATTGCATTAAAAATTAACTTTTTTATATTTTGTTTAGTTATAAGAAATTAAAATTAATAATTATTACACATGAGATCACAGTATTAGAGACATAAGTTAAATATTTGTAAATATTACGATTAATTATTTTGTTTTTAAATATTTTTTTAATTTTTCTTTTAGACTTTGTTGGGTTAGTAACTTTGTTCTGTGTTGTATTTTAGTGCGGCTGCTTGAGTTTTTTTGTTTTTTGTTTATAGGCTATGTTTTACATATATGTCTTGCGTAGATGTTGCTGCTAGCACAACCCAAAAATGACGGCTACAACATGCTAACTAAATTAGCTAATTATTTGTGTTTGCATATTTTAGTTGTTCTTGTTTTTTTTTTTATGTTTTAAATTCAGCATCATAAATGGTTAAATATATTGGCATATTTAACACTTATTGTATCTGCTTGCAATTTAAAGGCTTTGACTTTGCGAATCTTCGCTATCTAGCACATAGTAAAACTGCAATGGACTTAGTTTTGGGGACAGTGTGCCATAATCGGAGGTCAACGTCAGATCAAATGGCAATGGACTCCCATCAATGTCAATGGCCAGACTCAGATCGAGGCCCAGCTCATAGGCGGTTGTCCTGGAATCAATCGATGACGTTGAGTTCTCGGCGGCCTACATGCTGGTCGCACTCGATGTCACAATGGCCAAATCGGCGGCATGCAACAAATGATGGTGCTGTTGATATTGTTGATGTTGTTGCTGATGTTGCTGTTGTTGCTGTTGCTGCTGTTGTTGCTGTTGTTGCTGCTGCTGCTGCTGTTGCAATTGTTGTTGCTGTGCGGCGGCTGCTGCTGCTTGTTGTTGCTGCTGCTGCTGTTGTTGCTGATGCTGCTCGCGACTTAGTTTCGACTCTTTCTTAATGCGTTGCTTTAGATGGACCTTGGCATGTCGCTTCTTCTCATCGGATCTCGCAAATTTTCGGCCACAGATGTCACAGCTGAAGGGCTTCTCGCCAGTGTGGGTGCGTATGTGGGTGGTCAAATGATCGCTGCGACTAAAGCTGCGCATGCAGATGCGACACTGGAATGGCTTCTGTCCCGTATGGATGCGTATGTGACGCGTTAGTTCGTCCGAGCGCGAGAAGCGCCGATCGCAGTTCTCCACAGGACACGCATAGGGACGCTCATGTACGGGAGTTTTACTTGGGCGATTGGGATATTTACGTGGCTTGACGGGCACTAGCTTTAACGGCACACTGCTCTGCTGATAGACTTGGGAGAGTATCTCATGGCCCTTGCTCGTCGATGGACTATACTCCGCCAGCTGCACGGCAGCAGCAGCCGCAGCGGCAACAGCAGCAGCTGATGCACTCGAATAACCCGTGCCATTTGATCCTGGCTGCATATCGGTGTAGCTTTCCTGTTTGGGTATGAGTACACCCAGCGCTGCATTGCTGGAGCTTGCCGAGGAGGTGGGTCCCGGCAACACTAGCGTTTGCTGTTGTTGCTGCTGCTGCTGTTGTTGTTGTTGCTGCTGTTGCTGATGTGCAACAGCTGCGGCAGCTGCATATTCGGCTGGCGTATCTAGCCACTGATATTTGGGTGTGCCAACAGATAACTGTGAACGCACAGCATATTGTTGTTGCTGTTGCTGCAGCTGATCGTGGCTGTTCTGCAGCTCGGCGAGACTGGCAAAGCCCGCAGTTGAGACTGTTGCTCCGGAGTATGTTGGTGTTGCCTGCTTCAGCAACAGTGGCGTACAATCTATGTTCAGGCCGAGCAGCTCGGCATGCTGTGCAGCAGCGACGGCCGCACGCCCATCATCATATGATGAGGGCGTTGGACCAGCAACCTGCTGTTGTTGTTGTTGCTGCTGCTGCTGTTGTTGTTGTTGCACGGCGTAGTGGGCGGGCAGACTGAACATGGGCGGCTGGAATAGTGACTTGTCTGGACTGGGTAAGCCCCAACTGTTGCCAAGACTATTTGATGGGGGAGACATGGGTCCTGGGAGTACGCTCAGCTGTGGTGACGACAATTGTTGCTGCTGTTGCTGTTGTAGTTGCTGTGCGGCGCTCATGTTGCTGCTGTTGTTGTTGCCTGTGGTGGTGAAAATGCCGCGATATGAGATTTTGCCAGGCAGTTGTTGGTGTTGTTGTTGTAGTGCATGTTGTTGGTAGTGTTGCTGTTGTTGTTGGTGTTGTTGTTGTTGCTGCTGTTGTTGTAGGTGTTGTTGTTGTTGTTGTTGTTGTTGCTGCTGCTGTTGGTGTTGTTGTTGTTGGTGTTGTTGCTGATGTTGTTGGTGACTGTGATGGTGGTGATGATGATGATGGTGATGGTGTGGCAATTGTTGTTGTTGGTGTAGTATTTGGTGTTGTTGTTGTTGTAGTTGGTATTGTTGTTGGTGTTGCGGCGAGCTCAAATGCTGCTGCTGCTGCTGTTGATGACTGTGTTGACAGTGGCTGTTGTTGTTGCTGTTGTGATGCAGCTGTTGTTGTTGTTGTTGTGAGTGTTGAGTGTTGTTGTTACTGGTGCTGCCAGCAGCAGTTGTTGTTGCTGCGGGCGAGCGAACGCTTTCAGTGTTGCTCGCATCGCTTGCTATTTGCTTGATTGTTGTTGTTGCTGTGGCGGTGGTTGTTGCTGTTGTTGATGTGCTTGTTGTGGATATTGTGTGGTGGCTGTTGTTGTTGTTGTTGTGTAGTGGGTACATGTTACAACTATTATTACTTGATTCTTCCTTGACAATGGACAAAGCGGGTGGCGTGCTGCGCTCCTCCTTCAATGGGCTACACGAGGACAACACGGGACTGGCAACGGACACAATCTGCTGTTCCAGCGACAGATCCTCCGATTCAATTGAGCCTGCAATGAGTGAAAATAGATTTTGCTCAGCGTTAGTCAACTAATTTTTTTTTGTTTTTAGTTATCTGTTGTTGTAGCTTAGTCTTAAAGCTTGATAAAGTCTGCACTGGTTTTTTTATTTTTCCCTGCATTTTTTGTTGTTATGCCTTGTGGCTGATATCAATCACAGTTCGCTTGAATGGCCGTGGCATTGGAAGTAGTAAGTGTTATATGGGCTGCTGCTGTTGCAGCTGGGCGCGATTTGATTTCGCGGAAATCGAACGACACGGGAGGTCGGCATCATCGCTCATTGTTGCCGTTCAAGTTGCCGGCGGTTGCAGGCAGAGATGGACAAACACTTTCGTGCAAAACGATTCACACGCCACAAAACTCACGAGTTGCGTCTTGGGTGTGCAAAACATTATTAATTGTGAAAGTCGAAGATAGCAGAATTGCATAATACGTTCTAATACCTATTTTTAAATAAAATATTGCAAAATTAAATTTTGCATCCTCAAAATATTTCCTCTTGGGAAACTCTATAAAATATGACCATTGTGTATTGAAAATCTCAACATAATATTTAATAATACATTAACAGTCGTCATATTTAAATTATTGTGACCATGAAGGATGTATGTCGGAGGTAAAAGGTTCAAATTATAATTGGTTTGCAAGTCACAAACGATTTTAAAGTAACTATGGAGGTCAACTGACTAATGGTATTTTGATCTTGTGGCCAACTATATATATATGTATAATATATAAATATGTGTGGGATGATTTTAGAGTGGATATCCAATGTAATAGAATTTTTGTGGATTTTAAAAGAATATACAATTTGCTACTGCAAATTTAAGTGATGGATATCAAAGGCAAGAATGTGTTTTGTAAATGATTTATATAGCTAACGTTCTCAACTACAATAAGTCGAGTGGTTTGCTTATGATTTGTGTGGGGACTGCATATCGTGCAGTTTGTCACGTGACCTTCTCTAGACAGGCAAAAGTGTCGGCCAGAAGACTAATTACGCGGCTACCACTGGGCTCGCATACAGAGTTGAGACTGTGGACTGTTTTTCTTTTTGTTTTTTCCTGTGACTTTTTGCTTTGGGACAGGCACATCATGATGATCATTGTCGTAGTCATTAATGCCACAGCCGTTCGCTTTGGGTATTGATTGAGTTGCATAGCGCCTAATGTGCTGCGACATCAATCTCGACATGCGCTTGAATTCAGAGAATTTCTTTTTCTTTTTTTTTTTTCTTTTTTTTTTTGCATCCAGCAGATATCACTGAGCAAAGCTACAGTGCGGGGAGTTAGTCATGTGCAATATATTATTATAATATTTATTTATTGTAGGCATAATTAATGCAGTCGTAAATAGTTTATTTTTGCCATTTGACAGCATCGTGGAGCCAGTAGACAATGGAAAATTGGTCTATTAGCTATCGCCCTTAACCCGATGTTGCCGTTTGGCTAGTCGAGCATATGCATAACTCATCCAATTTGGACATAAGTCGACTGCCAAGTTTAGCGATTAAAAGCTGCTTTATCATTGCCAGCAGCCAACTAGAAAAGAAATACGCGTCTTCCAGCTTCTCGCTGGCTCATGCAAATATTTTTATTTTGTTGCTTTTTTGTTGTGTATTATCGTTATTTATTTGAGTTCTTTATTTTTTTTTTGGAAAATGGTTTGCTGACGATTTTTCTTGGGTTTTTGCGTGGGTTAGTCCCCTTGTCAAGCGACTGCGCCAAATTTATGAGTGACATTTTTTGGCGCGACTCGTCGAAATTTTAGATATTTCGGCTACTAAATGTATGCACATACTTATGTATACAGAGATATATATGTATAAAGCTTGTAGCTTAAATATGTATTTTATGCATTTTCAATTGGTCATCTTTTTGAACAAAATCTGAGCGCATGAATTCTTTTCAGTGCTGCAAAAATGAAAAAAAAAATATGACGCGAGCAATTAAACCCAATTGTTTTTGATAGCGCTTGGAAAATCTAGTATACTTTATTTGCTTTGCCTTAATTCAATTAGAAATGTGTATGCGACTGTTGTTTTTGTTTCTTTTCTTCTTTTTTTCATCTTGTGCATATGTCATGCGCCGTACTATATGTAGTATTATATCGTTGATATCGTCTGGAGTCCGGCATCGTATCTCGAGCCGAGTAAATTGCGCTCGAAACATTGACACTGAACGGAAATGTTTAATACATATGCCAACAACACATTGCTGTTGTTGTTATTATGCATTATTATTATAGTTGTTGTTGTTGATTAATTAAGTGCTTTTTTTTTCTTTTCATATTGTGCATTCTAGATGATCTCGCATTTTCTCTCTCTTTTTCTCGCTGTCAAGATCTCTTTCTCTTAGCAATTGAGTTTATTTGCAATTAATAAATAATAATTTTATGGCTACGTATATAGCCATTAAATGTCGAAAAATAAGTAATAAAAAGCACATATAAACATACTTATATATGTCAAGCTCTTCAGCGGCTCTTAACATGGCCCATAATTAATAAAAAAAAAAATTACAAAATAAAACCAACCAAAAAAAAAAACAAAATTTCATTAAAATTGGTACTTGATATTTGAATGTTTGTTTTTTGATTTTGAACTTGTTTTCTGCGAAGAATGAGTGCCCAAGACAGACGAAGAAAAGAGAGTTAGGAAGAGAAGGGGCAATTGAAAGACTGCAGTTTGTTTGCTGGCTTTCTGGCCTCGGCTGAGGCTGATTTATGTGGAGACTTAAGCCTGACAACGGATTAGTTGCATATTTAGAGTCTGTACAGTGTTTGGGAGTCTGCAACTGCAGCATGTGGCAGCTGCATCCATTAGCAGTGCTCAGATAAAGAAAGCCAAATGAAAAAGTACACGTATCTGTATTTCAGTGTTTCACTCGATACTCTAACATTTAGGGTCTGCTAACTATAGCAGGGTGTTGGGTAGAATATTCCACAAATATAAGGAATTTAAATGGGATTTTGTGATCTACGAGAAAATTACTTATAGCGAGGCAATTGATACTAAGAGATCTAGTATGATAATGATATTATGATTATGATTCACTACTTATTGAGTATGAAAGTAATAATCATTTTATAATCAATTTTCTTTCATCTAGCAAGGGCTACTTATTGCAAAGGTAATAGTATAAAATTTAGTATGTAGCCTGCTGAAATAAATGCTTTTGTATTTTGTATCTGAGATATTTTTGCAGAACAAATTGTTGCAGGATTGCAGGAAGTTGTTCGGTGTAGACATATCTTAGATTCAGTTAATGCATTTGTTCATAGTTTTTATTGCTACACCCCCTTTAAAATTCTGTCCTTTCTCTGCCGCTTTACTTACCGGTAATTGGCGGTGGTTCCACCACTGTCGATGGCCCAAAGAACGAGGGTATATCGCTGGATGTGGTCACCGGCGTATTGAGATCACCGGGCAAAGCCTCAATCAGCTGTTTCGCCTCAACGGCGACGCCGTGCTCTGTGGCCGTAACGGGACTATGTTGGCTCGTATTCAGCAGGCTGAGATGCGATGCTGAGCTGCGTCCGCTGCTGGCGGCTGCTGCGCTGCCGGCAATTGGCTGAGCTGCTACGTTTCCAGGACTGCCCCCCTGTGTGGGTGTGGCTGTCTGATTGCGTGCACGCAGCACCGAGTTATTATTATTGTTGCTGTTGTTAATGTGATTGTGACTTGTTGCTGCTGCTGCTGTCGTGTAGTGTAATAATGTTTGACCGCTGGTGCTGCTGCTGCTGGCAGCAGCAGATGAGCTGGCGCCGAGGCCGAGACCGACGCCACTGCCCCCGCCAAATTGTGCGGCACTTAGATAACTAGCTGCCGACGGGCTGCTGCTCTGCGCCGTGCTGGGCTTGAACAGGCACGTGTCGAAGCTCAGCACATTGAAATGGGCCGCAGCGGCCGATTCGGTTAGCAGGAATGTGTGATGCGTTGGCGCCACAAGGGTTTCAAGCCCTTCCATGATCATGGCCGCTGATGGAGTTCCAGGGGCTACGCCGCCTAATGAAACCAATAAAAAATTAAACAAAATGATTAGTCAATTTTTACTGTGATTGTGGAATTTTTAAAAATATATGTAGAATTTTAATGCTTTTCTGGTAATTTATTTTAAATATATTTATAAGTTAAAGGCATTATGTAGCTTATTTCTAGCTTAAAATTTGTTTCATAATTTCTTGAAAATCTTAAAGGGTCCTAGATAAAAACACGTTATTTGTTTGTGATATAGATCTGTGGGGATAATCTCATATTAAATTCGTTTACCTACAGATTAGCTAATATATTGCTCCTTAGCGCTCGTCAAAATCTCTAATAGTTGCTAGCTGGCAATTAATTGCAATTTAACAGCATATACTTAATTAGGCACGTAAACCGATCGGTTTTAATACCACTTGCTGCCAGTTTTTATACGTTATGACCTGTTAGTTATAAAGCATAAAAAATTGCAAATTTAGAGTCTGTCGCAGCGGGTGGTGCCGAACCATCAAAAATCGAGCAACCATAAATTTCAGGTCGATTTTCGGCCTGAATTTTAATTGATTTGCCATGACAGCTGTTCAATTGCATAACACGCAGCAGTTGTCAACAATTTATGAACCACAAACAATTTAATTTGCTACAAATTGTCTGAGTAACATCTTGTTGTTGTCGTTGTTGCTGCTGTTGTTGTAAGACTTTCGTTTTTAGCAGCTGCGACTGCGCCCACTCTGCTGTCCCGGCTAAGCAATTAAATTAAAATCGATTAAACGCTTAAGTGGACGCCAGTGAGAAGTAGAACATGTGGCTTTCCCACAGCTGCCCACCTCTCCAGGCAAGTGGGTCACATTGCATTGGGTCAAGCATTGACCTTACGCAATGGCCAACAACACAACACCATTCAACACATCAGCACACAACATATATTTATTTACAGAAAATGGCAGCAAATACTTAAAGTTGCGCAAGCGCAATTAAAATCCGCTCATATACCATAAACTTGGCTTATAATTTGGCAAACGCCGTTGATTTGACTGGCAACACAGACTGTCATCTCCAGTTACAGCTACACTGAGAGATTATTGATATTATGTAAGTTTTCAGAAGACGACGTAATACAAAAATTAAAGTACATTTTTTAGCATATAAGTAAAATGGACAAAAAACATTATTGACTCGAATATGGCAATGAATAACGAATTTGATAACTAAACACACATAAAGTCAAAAAATTGAGTATACCACATGTAAATCAAAAGTTGATGAATTTTAAAATTATAGTTAAATATTTATACCAATTCTTAAGCTGTATCTTAGCTGTAATTTGTATGTTTTCGTAGCAAAGAAAAATAGCTAAGATTTTTATATTGCTGCTGCTTTCTTTATCTAAAACCCTTGCATCTACATTTGAAATTTATTTGGCTTGGATAAATCTAAATTTATTTAATTTTAACTATTGCAACCATTTCCATCCGTTTTGAAAATGTGATTTGCTTCAGTGCATGTGGTCAACCGTATTTGAGTGAATCTTGCGGCAACTGTGGCGTCATCTTTGAGTGCCGTCTTGCGTCGCTTCGCGTCGCGACGCTGTTCGACTTGACCGCGTTGATTTGCATTACAAGTGCACTCGTGTTGACAGGCAGCTATGCGCCAAAATAACTACCGTGCCGCTGCGTATCCGACAGTTGTCGGCTACCCCTTCACCCGATCCCCCCTTGGTGAACGGTGAGAGACACTACTCTTCATGCTAGTCTCCAGCAGCGTTTGCTGTTTTGGCACTTTTGCTTTTTATTTACATTTGATTTCACGCATAATTTCCGTGGCAAAGTGCACTCGAGACGAGACGAGCAGCAGCAGCAGTGAAATTACATTGAAGCTGCAAGCACACACAGCTAGAGATACGAATACAGCTACAGCTAGAGCCACAAATACAGCTACAGATACAGCTACAGCTACAGCAACAGCTACAGATACATGGACAATGGCAGCGCGTGCTGTGGCTGCCTTTTGTTGTTGCTTTATTCATTCATAAAATTATGCGGCGTAGTCAATAATTTTTACAGTCGATCAAAGATTTGTATCTTCTGAATACGAGTGCCACATGAATCATTCACATCTTTCGAACCAGGTGTGTGTGTGTGTGTTTGTTTTGTTTTTGTTCGCTGCTTTGGGGTAAAACTGAACCGTGGCGAACTGGTCTGGTTTGGCCTGGCCTGGCTTGGCCTGGCCTGGTGGCTTCTCAATCGCCAAGCTCTGATCTTGGCCAGCTCTCGGCATCAGCTTCTTCTTGTGCGCTTAATAACTTGGCTAACAATTGACACTCCCTTAAAAAAAAAAACGACAAGAAAAATAAAAAAAAAGAAGTGAAGCTGCTAACGTTCAAGTTGCTGTTGTAGTCAATGTTGCTGTTTTAGCTGCTGTTGTTGTTGTTGCTGTAGCTGTTCGTGCCACAGGCATTTACATTTTAAGTTAGCTTACAACAGTGCAGCTTGCCTAAGTACTACTACTTAATAGTTACTACTCTACTGAGTGATCTGCCGCTGCCCGAATTGAACTCTTTTACGTCGTCTGAGATGCTTTGATAGCTTGTTTAGTTAATGAATTGAGGTTAAATCAGGTTTTTTTTTACAAACTGTTTGTGATTTATAAACAAAAAATGTATTTTAAAATAAAGTTTAACATTAGTATCTATCTAATCTTCTGCAATTTGAAATGTTTTCCAATTGAAAATATACTTTTCCATTACAAGTAATTGATTTCATTCTGCAATTTTATCTTGTTCTACCTAATTAGCTTTCACTATATTAAATATTTAATATAGACAAAAAAACATTATTTTCTTAATATTATATAATTACTTTCTGTAACTCTAGATCTTCTTAGTCAGTTACGACTGCACTAAACACATATAAACTCATATGTATAGTAAATCTTGTGTGTGTTTGTGTGTGTCTGTTGCCTGTTTCTTTCACTCTGCATAATTTTGCATAGCATTTAGGTAGATGTAGTAGTCTCGATCTTAGTCGCCTTAGACAGATCGAGACGCGTTCAAGATATTTGCCATGAATGAATATTGGCACACAGCTTCAAGCCGTACAGCCCGATATGAGGAAGAAAGAAAGGCAGCAAGAAATAATAAAAATTGTTATGTTGATATTATTTTAATTAAGTTTTGCCAAACCGGTTACTCATGTTGTTGTTGTTGTTGTTGCAGTTGTGTGTCTGACTGGTTCCGTAGTTTCATTTGGAGTTCTGCTCTTCGAGTGTTAACAATTCGATAGATGGGCGCCAATTTGTTTAGCTTGGCAAGTGGACCAGCGAGATCTTGGGCCTGACCCACAGTCAAACAACAAACACACACATACACATACACACACACACACACACACACACACACATCCATACGCACACACGCATACACACACACACTTACACGCAGAAATTCAATGCATCTTTGGGTAAGTTTGTTGTTTTTAGGTATTTTCATGGAGACCTCATTGAGGATTAAGTTGCGACCTTAGCGTCTCTGGCTACTTAGCGGCTCCAAAAATAGCTGCAATTTGTTTTTTTAACGTCTATTATTTTATGTACATAGCGTTTACTTTTTTATTGTTTTATATCGTTGTTGTCTTATGCTGACAGATTTGCATAAAGAGCTCTGAGATTTGATATCACACTAACCTTGAGATGAAATACCATCAACAACAGCAACAGCAATAGCAATAGCAATAGCAATAGCAGTATCAATAGCATTAGCACAACACAGTTCCCATATTGCCAAGCAATTAACAACAACAAGAATTAAGTATTGGTCTTTGCTGGTTATTAACATAAAAAGAAATTGGAGAAACGCCTTCAGAGTGAGAGAGGCGGCGTCATTAGTCAAAATGCAAAAGACTTGCAGTAAAAGTATCTTTGGCAGCTACAAACAGGCAACTCGCATGCGACACGGATGCAACACACACGCAAACAGAGTGAGAGAGAGAGAGAGAGAGAGACAAAGAGAAGAAGGTAGTGGCAGAGGCGCAACAACTGTGCATATCAGAGAGTTGGCAGTTGCAGGAGACAAAGACAAAGTCCATCATTCACGCAGCGGGCAGCAGACTCGGACAACTGAACCAGCCAACAAGTTAAGCAGTGCAACAACAGCAACAGCAACAACCACAAAAACAACAGCAACATCAACATGGAAAATGTATCTTTTGGCCGACGCCGTCTTTGCATGCGTAACACTTTGTCACACTTTTCATGCCAACAGCTTCGGCTGAGCGTGTTGCTGTAGTTAGTCTTGTTGTTTTTGTTGCTGCTGTGTTTTTCTCATGAGAACAATTAATGAAAATAAACAGCCGCAGGCCTTACAGCAATATAAACAGCGTTAAGCAACAACAACTACGCGTATGCGTTATACCCTATTAAAAATAACTGAATATGCAAAATATAGCTTTTATATTTGTAGTATAAAATTAAGTTTCGAGTCTAAAATATTATGTCTGTAGCTGGCTAAAAAAGCTATTCAGATAGCTAATGTAGAATGGCCATAATAGATAGACACAAGAATTAAGAAAAAGTCAATTTATATGTTAAGTATTGATAGTTAAAATAGTTTAAAAATTTTATAACTTCTAATCAGTAATGTGGTATGGTTTGTCCCAGAGCGGACCTAATTGCACAAAATAAATGTTTCTTTAAAATAAGTATTTTTTAAGAACAGATAATTGAGAAGGACTAATCAAATAAAAATGTCCTGATTAGTTTCAAAATTGCGGGAACATGAACTCAATTTAATTAAATTATAGATGTCTTAAGTGCAATTAAGGAAAAATCTGAACGACACAAAATTGAATTTAAAATCATAGTCAGCAACGCAAGTTAATCATACATATCGACCATTTTGCTGCATTAAAGGGTATACATACATATGAAGAAACCAAATGAAAAAAGTATTTTTATAACATTTTAAAATCATATGTATTAGTGGGCACTTAGTTGTTGGGCGGGCCAATGGCTTTACTACTTGTTTGGCTTGGCAGCTTCAATCGCAACAACAACCCCAAGAATATTACCCAGCAGCAGCACCACTAAATTGAGTGGCCAGTGGCTGCGGTGTCAAAGTACCATTTGGCATGGAAAAGTGTTAAGCGACTCTTCGGCGAGCCGTCGGTACTTTGTTTTGATGTCATAATTATTTGGTTAAATACACACAAAAAAAAAAACATATATAAATGTATATGTATAAATATATACATATACAATAGAGGCAGCAAAATGAAAACTGGTAAAATTGAACAAAAAAAGACTGTGTTGTTGTCGCTGGACATGGGAGGCTGCGTGTAAATCATTTTGCTAATTGTTTTTCTTTTTATACACACTTTTCTTTTTCTTAGCATCTGCATTTTGTTGCCTTTTAACGTCTTGTGCTTTGTGGCTGGGTTAGTTGTCCCAACACTTTTAGCGGCTGTCGGCGGCGTTCCTCCTAAGATGTGCCATTAAATTATATACAACAATTTGAGTTGTTGCTGTGTTTGTGTATTTGTAGCTGCTCAAATTAAGCGCAAAGTGCACAGACAATAATTTAATTACAAAATTGCAATATATACAGCTGATGCGTACGATGATGCCCAGAGATATCATACATATTTACATATATATATTTTGGGCACAAACATAGTTGCAGGTATGTTTCATTTTTTGATTTGAGATTTCTGCGATTTTGCGGCGCTGTTTAATAACGTGCACAAAATTTTGATTAGGCGTTAAATGAATTTATGCATCACTCGCATGGTTTTAAAATGAAAAATTTTTGTATTTGCTAAAAAAAAAACCAAACGCATTCAGGAAGGGATTTACTAAGATCAGTGGGAGCAGAAGTGTAGCAAGAATCATATTTTCATTTGGATTAGTGAAAGTAAAAAGTTATTTTTTAGTTGGAAAAAGACAAATAAAATTCAACTGGGATTAAGAAACAGCACTGGTTATCAAATAACTTATTTGCTGACTAGTCTTTAAAAGCAATATGTATAATTGCGTTGAAAACAAGATTTTCTACTTGACAACAGATTTATTTAATGCTTGTTGATTTTGAATTAAAGCTGATATTTCAACTTTTTCTCTGTTTCAAATAAATTAAGCTGACGGTGAAATACATTAATCAACCAGAAGCTTAAATTCTGAATTAAAACCAATAACATTATTTTGATTTGTTAATTAATATTATGAGGTTAGGCACTTGTATTTAATTTATTTAAAGATGGTAAATAAACTCATTCGTCTCTTACATACTCAATTATTTTTACCATATTTTTTGAGATTATTATCTCACTTAAATAACATTAAAACAAATTTATAATAAAATTTACTATCTCAATTTCCAGTTCTATACTTAAATCGTTGACATAAAACTAACACATTTATGAACTTTTTTCAATAATAAATTTAATTGGCTTGTCCCACCAAAAAATATTTGCACAAATTAAAAATGTGACAAGTATTTTATTTTATGACTTCCGCCAAACTTATAATCAAATCTAAAGATACGTATCTATAGATAGCTTAACAGTATTTAAATGTATGTCTAAATTATGTATTAAATTCACTAATTAATCACCTGGATCGCAATGGCACGTGCTGAAGAATTCAAAGGTTGATTTCCCTTTAGTCTAGCGCAATCCTTTGGATTGCTGTCTCACTCACACACACAGACACACAAACACACTGTGCACTTTTTCACTTAAATGTTGCCACTTGCCACTTGCCGCTTGCCACTACGTAGAATCAATTTATGAATTCACCGTAGAATGCCTAAGCTAACATCTTTTATCGTATGGCGGCCTTTAACTGAAATTGTGTATATTTTATATATATTTTGTGTATGCTTTTTTTGCGCATACGTCACAGTTACCGTTTACTGCTCGATTTTCATTCATTAACTTTTTGTTTGAACAGTGGGAGATGTTTCGTGAGTGGCGAGGGGGAGGGGTGGCGGACTGTGTTTAGGAGCAAAGCTTTCGCACAGCGGCCGTCGCCAAGTCTTGCAAAAATATCCTTTCACTCTCTTTCACTTGTGCGTTTCTATTTGTGAGCAAAGTAAATGCGATTTAATTGTTGTTGTTTTTTTCCACATTTATCGATGACACTTTTTCTTTTGTTTTGTATATATATTTATATAAATACATATATATATATATACATATATATAAATATATATATTTCTTTTATATATATGTGTGTAGTTGTGTACGTTTGAATTGAATTTGATTTTTCTTTAAAAATTTTTCTTTTAATTTGTTGCTGTTTAGTTTTCAAACCGTCGCGTTTGCTTGTTCGAACCCAACTGAGACACGAGATGCGCCCTCTTTCGGTTTTTATGAATGAAAACTCAACATCGGCGCGGCACAGCAACCACACACACACACACACACACACACACATACATACACACACCACTGGTTAGCACACAGAGAGAGAGAATGCGAGAGGAGCCACACAGACATTGCCCCTACTTGGCAGCGACTGGCACGCGCCCCAAAGCATAAGCGGCGGCCAGTTCGATATCGAAACGAGAGCGCCGTCGTGGGGAACTCGCACGTCACAGCGCACACACACATGGACACACTAATATAGTCGCTAGCAGCCGGTCGGTCAGCGTATCCAATCGTATGGCTTGTTGCCTCCCTACGTTGCAGCCATTTTCGTGGCGCACGCGCACTGCAGCCAATCAACAGTTTGCCAGGCCCGTTTGTCTGACGTGCTTATGTGTGTGTGCTCTGTGTATGTGTGAGCTGTGGTGAGTTTAGCTTAACCGATCTCTCAGCGGCATTTGCGTTCAACTCTCTTTCT
This sequence comes from Drosophila setosimentum, assembly GCA_035043505.1. Lineage (NCBI taxonomy): Eukaryota > Metazoa > Arthropoda > Insecta > Diptera > Drosophilidae > Drosophila > Drosophila setosimentum. Next base: position 418,375 of record JAWNMY010000023.1, on the reverse strand, counting down.
CTCTCATCGAAAGGGGGCTCTGAGGTAAAAATAAGACAACAGGTACCCCAGTCGATGTGCTCCCTCTCTCTCTCTCTCTCTCTCGAGATGTGTGCATGTGTGTGTGTTCTGTTATGATTTCCCAAAATACGTCATCAACGTTCATCTGCGCCCATTAACTTTTCAATCTACGCAAACACAATGTAGGAACCACGCCAAAAACCAAAAACTAAAATAAAAAATTAAAAAAAAGAAGGAAAATCAGAATTTAAACAAATGATTCACTTGACCATTTATGGACAGTTTGATTTTGAGAACTGTCCGATTTGTTTAGATCGTATTGAAATCTCTATCTATATCTGCGATGGTTGGCTGGGTCAAGGAAATCGTCTGCCGGAAATTTAGGTATTTTCAATTGGCTGGGTCAAGGAAGGTAATACTTGGTACACATAGTAAAAAAACGGGGAGTGTTTCAGTTGTGTTGAACGTATGGAATGGAAAAATTTGAAGAGGGAATGATTGGTAAATTGTTGTTTTATTACATGCTCAATAATTAAAAAACTATTTTAACTATTTTGTTATTTAAAATAAATCGTGGTAGGTTTACTTGAGAATTTAAATATAGTAGTCGTTAATTTTTTTCCCTTCATTTTGCATGTTTTTACGGTAAAATTATCTTCTTTATCTCTTAAGTGAATTTTCCAGACTTTAGCTCAGTATGAAGCTTAGAAATGTGCTGACATTAATGTTACTCCATCATAACATGGTTTTAATATTGACTATTAATTAGTATATATTTTTTTAATTTCTTATGTGCCAAGGAATAGTTAAAATTTTATACATAATATTGGATAGTCGACAGAAATAAGCGAACATTTTTTTTAAATATTGCAAGAATTTATAAAAACAAAGTATTATAGTTGTTTAATTGTAAAAACTTGTTAATAATCTAATTTTTTAAATTAGTTAAGCTATGGATTATCTTAATAAAAGATACTTAATTAATCTGTAAGAATATTAAAGCGTTTTATGTAAATAAATGGCAGATATATCGTATGCAATTTATTAGTTCATTTTAAACTGGCATGAAAAGTTGAATAATCTTAGTTTTTGTTTACGCTAAGAATACCTAATTTATAATTCCGCATTTTGTATTAGCTAATGCATTGGGCAGCGCTTGTCAAAATTCCATGCCACATAAACCAATTTTACATTTCCTACTACACCCCCCCCCCCCCCCTCCCCCCTCACTCATCGCCCACCACATTGACAGACATTTGCCAAATATTTCTATTCGCACATTTTCCCCAAAACCAAAACAGTTCTCATGTGTTAAGGACAAGGTTGCGCATCAGGCAGCATAAACAAAGGAACAACAGCAACAACAACGTGCATGCTGCATTGTTGCACAAAACGAAACATAAACAAAATGCCATATAAACAAAAGAAAAAACCAAAAACTTTTAGCGCGATTTTATTGAAACGCAGCCAACTCAAGTAAAATGTAAAAATGTAATTTATTTACGAGTATGAACCGCAAAGTGCAATTTGGAAGTGTAAATTAGGGTGACCATGACCCAAAGCAAATAGGCCGGCCGGCTGCCGGTCTGAACCAAAACCAAAACAGAAAACCAATATTCTGTTTGGAGCTTGAGCAGCACGCCATAACCTAAAAATAAACCTAACACAATTGGCAACTTTTGACGTCGGCAAAGTTTTCTTTTTTTCCTTTTTTTTTATTTCGAACAGACGGCGCGGAATTACGAATTACGTGCCGTTATCTGGCAGATACAAACAGCTACAGATACAGATACAGCCGATAAATACCAAAAATAGAACTTTGCCTCATTTGTGAAATTTTTGGGCCATGCAAAACACTATGCCGAGGACTATTTATAAAAGCCTTCACACGATGTGCACATTTACAAATGTTTGTTTATTTGTCAAACCATCAGGAAGGTGAGCAATTCTACACCGTAAGCAATTTCAGCTTCCATTTAAATTTCTTTTCATACTAATTTTATATATCAGACATTTTTTTAGTTGTAAACAGCTATGTATTAATTTAAGTCAAATATAAATAGCAAGTTTTGTTCTATATTTTTTTAATACAAAAAAAAAACACAAATTGTAATTGTTTTTGGTATTTGACTGAAATTGAAAAATCTTTTTGATAAATCTTTGTTTATGTTAAATTTCGAAATGATAAGTCGACATTTTGCACTGTGTATAAGGGTAGCTTCAGCTGATGAGGTGGCTTGGTGTAGCACTGAGTGGATGCCACCTGTAGCCATCAGTGCGGTGTGTTTGGTGAAAAATGAAAACTCATTACGCCAGTCGGCTAAAAATAAAGTATCTATTTGGACACAACGTTTTTATGACGTCGTCGCCTTCAACTTGACCATAAATAGCAGCTGCATCCACTCAGCTACGAGTGCAGCGTTGGGTCACTTTTGGGGGCGGCGGTGGGGGCCTATTAACAACTGTACAACAATTCAACTGCAAGTGCCTCATTCATCGGGTTATAGTGTTTCCGAGTTTTCTCGGGGCCCAGCCCCTCTCGCCTAACGCCTACACAAAAAAAAAAAACACATTTCAGAATCGACCAGCTCAAAATAAAAACAAATGAAGAATTTGTAAACGCGAGCGCTGGTCCAATAGATACTCTGTACATATGTAGTTCGCCTATGAACAACGAACTAAAAGATGTACAATGATATATGTATGCAACGCATTTTAAAAAATTATAATTTTATTATTATAATAATTATATTTTCTGGAAATATGAATTTGATTTTTGCAGACCTGGAGTCAAGTGTTGTTTCTTATTTATACACTCCAATATGTTTTGATTTCAGTCAGGATTCGTCATCAGGACTGTATAAAATTATAATTTTTCATTATTTCGTAATTCAATAAAATTGAGTTAACATTAAACATATTAGACTATTGGTTTATTATGAATTGAGACTTTAATTAGTTAAGAATGTGGAAAGTCCTAACAAATCTCATTTTATTCACTATTTTAATAGTATAGGGTATTAAAAGATACGCCGTTTTCTAGGCGAAATGTTGAGTGGGACATATAAAATGATTTTCTTGGATGACTGATTGTCAATTTGCGTACCCAGAGCTGATGAAGAGCCAAAGATGGACATGACTGAGCTGTTGGCAATAAGCAGGGGCAAATTAAATAGGAGCTAAGGCTGAGACTGTGACTATGACTGAGATTGAGATTGGGAGTATGAGTGAGGCAATGAGGCTGTTTGCTGCACCTCTTCCTCAATTGGCAGCGCACCCAGCGACTAATAAACATTCATAAATTTGCCAGCATTCATTTATACCCTCTGCTGTTTTGTTGCCGTTGTTGTCGCATTAGCAAACTAATTGAAGTTTGCCATGGCAGAGAATATAAAAATACATATCAATATGTAAGTGTAAAAACAGCGCTAGTCAATTGCATAGAGATTTGTTTAAGATAAAATATTTCGACATTTACTGTGCTTTTGCACTCATCCGATTGTTTATGTCATGTGTTTAAACTTTATTTTGGCGAGAAAAATCAGAAATAGCATCCTATTAATAGTAATTAGTTACTCACAGAATGTGTTTATTTTGAAACACTTGTATGCGCCATAAATAAACAATGCAACTGTAAGCAACAATGTTTATAACAATCTATTCAAATATGCAGAAAACCCAGTTTTAGAAATAATATTATATAATATTATAACAGCTTTGATAGTTATGGAGTCTATTATGACAAATGTAAGAAAAAAATGAATATCTTATATATATAAAGTATGTTATTGAAAATATTAGAAATGGGATACCAGTTGCGGATCTATTTTCAAATTATATAATAAGTATTTTAAATCCTTTTATTGATTACTTAAAATTATGAACATCCTAATAAGGGGCAGAGCAATATGTTCTTAATCGCTATCTGTATGAAAAAAATATATATTTATATGTATACATATTTATTTACATTGTATTTATCAAGCATTAATTAAGATAACAAAATTACAGATAATGATGAGCTATGATGAAAGCAAAAGCCAATTACTTTGTAATGATTCATAGTTGATCTAAGCTGGTCACACTTTTGTAGTGTTTCTAGTAATGTGAGGGGCACTGTGCGCTCATCTCGTACTAGCCGAATGAGTGTGCATGCATATATATGTATATATATATGTATATATGTATGCATGTGTATCTATCTGCCCATATGCCAATTGTGTGTGTCGTGTGGGCTTTCTATGTCGTGTTATCTCTCGTCGAGAACTTTGCTGAGTTGTTGTTGTGGTTGTTGTTGCTGTTGGGGCTGCTGCTGTTGCTTGCTGTGTTTGGTGCGTGGGTCAATGGGGAGACGGCGTGTTGTTGATGAGGCAGAGGCGTTAGATAGTCGCAAGTCGCAAGTCGCAAGTCGCTAGTTGCATGACACATGGCACGCGCCTCAAAAAACATACAAATCAAACAAACAAACATTCAGATAGCGAGAGTGAGTGTGTGTGAGAGTGAGAGAGTCAGAGAGTGAGAAACCCAATGAACGAGACGCGCCAATGCCAAGCAAACTTCCCACCGCACCCCTCTCTTAACACGTTCACATTCTCTATGTGCTAGTTGTAGTTATCCCAACAAGGTCCGCATTGCCATAAATGGTTGGCAGACTGAGAGGCTCTTGTTAGGGCAGCTCGAGCAGCTCAGCAGTGTGTAGGCTGTAATTAAAAGCGTATTGACTGGTCTCGCATACTTAAACCATAGCTTCGATTGCATTGCACAATCGCGCTATCTCGCTCGCACAATTTGAAATCTACAAGTTGCTAGTGTGTTCATGTTTGTTGTTTGCCACTTGTTATTATTGGTCGAGTCTGCAAGCTCTTGACAATTATTTTGTTTTTTTCTTTCCTTATATTTTTTATGCTTTGCTTTTCCATTTGACCGCCACCAATAAGCGCTTTGTAGAGACAACCACTCCTCTTGATACCCCCTTCTAACATTCACATTGATATTTGATTGTTAAGCGTTTTATTTGCTGCCAGCTGCGCATTACGCAAGTCAACTTCATTTTCTATTGCTCAAATTGGAGATGCTATATGGGCTATATAGCCATAAGCCAATGTGGCTATAAGCCCAATGGCCAGTGGGCGTTGTCATTCAGTAAGTTTTCGAATCGCTCCACAGAGGTGTTAATAAATTTATGTATATCTTATACATAAATAAATATATATATATATATATATATATATATATTATATATAATTATATATATATAATATATCTCTATTTGTGGCCACCGTTTTGATAATGCTTAAATTTCATATTGTAAATCTTAAATATATATACATATACAATATTAATGTACAGTTCTTAATTTTATGTACTCAGCACGCTGTTGGCTGATATTTGTGTAAAATTCATAAATAAAAAATGTTGTGTTATACTTATATATTATATTATATTGAATAATTTATGAGCATCATAACATGCTTTATGAGCTTGGCATGTTGCCGTAAATTGCTCCAGTCAACAGAAAATAGAGCAATAACAACAACACCAATAACACACAGACATAAATTAAAAATTTAAGCAGTAAAATTATAGGAAATTTTCCATTGGTCGAAATGGCGCAAAGCAGACAAAACATGCAGTGGATTGGATATAGTTTGGTAAAGGTGAGAATTGGAAATTTTAAAGAAATAAATTTATATTTTAATGATACTTTCATTAAAATATTACCAAAGTTTATACGAAAGATAATAAAATTGATTATAAAAATAAATACAAAATATTGATACATATTGCCAAATAGCCACAAAATATGTTTTGTGATCTGTTTTACGATTAAGTTATACCATTGGTAGTACTTATTTCACATTTTAATGTTTAATGTATACTTAATTTAGCGACACATTATTGAATACAATTAAAACAGATCATAAATCAAGTCATAAAGGTTGTCTTTAAAAATGTACAATATGAAAGAGCTGAAGGCCAAACTAACCCGTCTAAAGATTTCTTAATTCATTAATAAAAATAATATTTTAATATCATATTGTATCCTTAAAAGGCTGAACTTTCTAACAACTGGAGAGATTATAAATTTGTTGATATATGTAAGAGTAATGAGATTCAAGAATATGCAGTTTTAACTTTCATCAGTAGCAACACCATTTTAATAACTTTTAATTATTTGCTTGTCCATAATTGGAACTCAAATCTGATATTAAATATTATACATACATATATTTTCTATAGATTTCGAAAGCTGAGCCAATCTGTCTGCCAAAGTATTTATCGCCTCCCACAGGCAGGCAGGCAAGCGGGCAGATATTGTTATTGTTGCTCACTCTTTGTCTAATTGCAAACTTTTATTATTTTTGGCATAACAACATGAATATTCATAAACAATATGTGAGCAGGCCAAAATAGGCATAAGCCGCTCGACGCTAAAATTGGTGAAAGTGGGTCAACAAATTGCGCCAAAATGGCAAAAGGCATGAAAAGAGTGACAAGTGCCTTTTGTTTTTCTTTCAACTGCCCATTGGGCCTCTTACTCTGGATCTATTTCTTTCTCTATGTCTCTCTGTCTATCAGCTCTCGTTGTCGTATTTGTGGCAATTATGAGGCCGTGGCAATCATCTAAATATAAAACGCGTGCCTCATTCCACTAAATTCAAAAACATTTTGATGAACATGTTTAGTCGAAAACACACACGAAAAATATTTATAATTATTATTATTTGGTTTTTTCCTTTTTTTCTTTTGCATGCGTACATGAAAAAACAGCAGCCGGCTGCGATGTGAAAAAAAATTAAATACTCTAACCATAACTTTTGATTGAATTAATAACTGAGAACTAATAACCAAAAATAAAAAGTGTAGTCTTAAATGTATAAATTCTTACTGAAAAACTTTATTCATATAAATACATAAATTAAATAAATGTAATTAAAATCATTAAGTTTCTTCATATAAAAGGTACATTCTGTGATTTATAGTTAGCCGACTTGGATACAAATTTATTTAATTGTCTAAAACTACCAAAGAAAGGTATAAAATCAAGATCAAATATATAAAATCATATTATAAAAATGTTAAAAGTACATTTACTCTAATAAAAAGAGTGTTTTAAAAAGACAACTTAATTACGTTACAGAGTGCATGTTGAAGTAATATAACTCATAGATACCCTTGCGAATGCGCACAAAAAATTAATATACAAAATAATGCTGACTGTTGCTAATCAGCTGGTCAATGTGTTTTTGAGAGAGCGTGTGCCAATGTAGAACCTGGTTAAAACCACAGCAAGGCATCATGCCTAAATTGGAATTTGACTCGCTCTAGCTCACCCACCTCTCTCTACCCCTCTCTAGCTTTTATCTCGTTCGCTGTACTGATCTTTGTAAACAATTGACTGACTGATTGTTTAGATTCATCTGTTTATAGTTGGCCAGGTTATGACGTGAAAAGCACCACGTGCAAATAACCAAACTATTGCAAATCAAATTATGTACATCAAGTTCATTACTTTTGAGGGTGTTTAATCAGCTCTGTTTAATTTAGATGCTCACGTATTTGTGCATGATGTATGTGAATGATGCTGATTGTGTTCGCTATTATTAGTATTTGGGCATTACGCTGCGGTCAAGGTAAGTTTAGGAACTTTTAATGACGTCCAACGCAACATTAAAAACAACTAATGCCGATGATTGGCAGAGATTTGCATTCGTACACGAAGGATTGTGACAGCACTTTTGTGCTGTAAATACAAATACAAAAAATGCAGATGCAAATGAAATTTTCTTCGTTATTTTTTGATTTTCCGAGATGCCATGGATTCCATTTTAATGACTTTATTTACGAGGCGCACACCGAAATGTGTGGATATTTATATGACAACGCCGGCCACAAAAAGTTAATCCCACTAAATGCCGTTTATAGTTTATAGCACAAAAATGTTGTCTGTCTGTGTGTGTGTGTCGAGTTGTGTGTGTGTGCCAAACAAATTGTTGTTTCGTATACCCTGGAAAGGAGAATTATAATTGTATATTCATATTATGTATTACTTAAGTCATAACAGTAACTATGGCTTAAGTTTAAAATATCAGTTGTAATATTTTTAGTTTTCTACTTAAATTTAGTTTTTTGTATTCGGTTTTAATTACAAATCAATGACCAGGCAAGTTAATATATAACTATATATAAGAAATAAATATATTTTTAGAAATTTGTGTATTTTATTTAAAATTTAAGCTCATTATCTGGTAATCTCAAAAAAGAAGTGCATTTAGGCTTCATTATTTTTGAGCAAGATCTTTTTTTCATCTTTTATAATTAGAAATTGTGACAAATGTGATTATTGCTAAGCTTTTCCGACTCACACATACTTATGGCTAAGAGATGCATATGGAATGTGATCCCATTTTTAAAATGTATTTCCAGCTAAGAACAATGACATAAGAACTGCATCTACAACTACATGATGGAATTGTAGTTCACTTTTCACAAGGAATTGGCAAATTTGAATATTTTGGTAACATGACGCTTATCACTTATCAGTTGTCAAAGGACGTCACAAGTTAAGATACAGTTACTGCTAGATAGATATAGATAAGCACGATAACGTCACAGAGTTCATATTGTGCGTCAATCGGCCTACAATACAAGCATACTTTGCTATCTAAATTTAGTCGGGCATATATATACACATAATATATATCTCTATATAGATACTCAGCTACTTGGATACGTGTCTGTCTGTATAATATTTGATTAAAAGCCAACTCGTATATTGGGCGGAGGGAGGGCCTGCTATACTATGCCCGGCTAATGAGCATTCGAAAGATTTGGAGGTAGCGCGGAATCTTTAAGATCCATGACACACTTCCGCTGCGCCAAGTTACATCATTAATTTTCCGTGTTCCATATGGCTGGCTAATGCTTTCTATTTGACAATGGGCCAGGCCAGGCAACCGACAACAGCAACAGAAACAAAAACCAGAAACAGCCTAGAAACAAAACAAAAAAAAAAAAAAAAAACAACAACAAATTTTTGTCATGTTTGCGACGCGTTGTTGCCATTAATTTTTGGTATGCCCGGTCGAAGTATCTGCAGTCTTGATATAGCTTGTAATTTTAATGTTCGCAGCGCTATTCAAAAGTCCACCCCAAAGAGAATATTCCCAGTTGCATGCATATCTATAGCTATTTCTTTAACACATCTGTACACAGTAAAAAAGACTTTTGTTTCAAATTATATATCATATTGTGGCATAGCCATTTAACGTATTGACGCAATTGAAATTAATGTAACATAAAAATCGGATAGTAATTTAAAATTATCGAATCAAAAATCAAGAATGACACAGTAAATGGCCGTTGAAATTGTGAATTGTATTTAAAAATATTTATGTTTCATATTTGAATAACTTATTAATGGTTTAAAAATGGTTGAGTAGAATTTCTTTTTAGTAACTGTATAGAATTTTAATAATTCTTCATTATATGAATCCCTTAAAAAAAAAATCGAAAACAATTTCTTTTTTGGCTTTAAGTGTATAGTTTTCTCTGGTGATCTGAAGTGTGTCACGTACTATTGGACTTTTGATATCTGTTGTGTTTTTATTGATTTAGTGTCCCATTTAGCTGTTGGTTTATTTATAGGCCCCAAAACTAACTCAATTCGGCTAAAAAATCCATGACGTGCTCCGATAATTGCAAATACGGTTGCGTCTATATTTAGATTTTCCAGACTGAACGGAGCACTATAGTTAGAATATGTTTATTTGTTTTCCTTATTCGCCGCAATAGTGTGGGTGGGATTTTCGTGTCTCAACCAGCCGCAGCTTCTACAACTACTACGTCATTGTTTGTTCCTTGTGGGGGTGTGTGTATTTGCGAATCTTTCAGCTGAACTTGGAGCAGCGTCAGAGCGCGTAAATACTTAGTGGAAAAGCATTTTGTTTATAATCAACAGCTAATATTCGTTACGTGAAGCATTATAAATAGCTTGGCATGTTTTAAATATAGCGTTGCCCAGCATATGAAAATTGGGCAGAGATACACAAAATTCTTTGGTTTTTTATATTTTTTATTTTGTATCTTTTTTTTGATGCTGTTGACGTCGCTAAGCCAAACAAATGGCAGCGCAAAAACTGAACTATTTGTTTTTCTTCTTTCCCCTAAAAAATTCAACGCCTGCTAATACATTCTCCAATCTCTCTAGTTGCTGTCATTTTTCATAGTGCAAAGTCGCGGGTTGACAGAGAGACGGCAATCTTTGGGGGCGACATAAATCCCTTCAAATGCCACGACATGTAAATATTTTCAAGAGTCGACGCGACAATCACAATATGAGCAACAAAAGCCACAACTCAAGTTGAGCAGGAAGAAGAAGCAGCAGCAGCAGCAGCAGCAGCAGCAGCAGCAGCAGCAGCAGCAGCGGCAGCAGATAGAAAAGAAGAAAACGAAGTCGCAGTGCATCGCATATAAAATATAATTTCATTCTATATGAAAAATGCAAAGTGACAACATAATTCGCCAGTTTATCATAATCAAAATACGCCTACATTGTTCGCTTTTGCTGCTTCGCTTTTGGATGCATAATGAAAGCGACAGGCGAACACTTTACAGCCACACTCCAGCAACAGCAAAACCAACTACAACTACACTAACAACTGCAACAACAACAACAGCAAGCCATACATGTAACAATGACACAGACGAGTGTCAGGCCGAGTGGCGAAAATAACTTCAAATAGTTTAGGCTTTTTTGGTTTTTTGATTTTCGTTAGCAAAAACATGCAATTTCTTTTTCGGTCTGCCAACTTGCATTTCATGTACTTGTACTATTTCCCCATTCCAAACATTTGGCAGTAAAATGTTGCTCGAGTCTCGACCACAAAAATCACACGGCAAATTAATGCTGAACACGATGGAAAACACTTTTGTAATGCAATCAAATTAATCAACTTTAATGCTTTTAATATAAGGTGAAACTCATTTCGGACGCGCACAAAAAACTTAAATAATTTGAAGAGATTTCAAAGTGAAAAATATAAGATGTATTTTTCTTATTTTATGGAAGGTGTTTGTAGTAAAATTTAAACAATTGGAGACTTTACATTTTGAAAATTTAACTTTGATTTATTTTCCATATTTAATTTAAATTGCTTATAAAATATGTTTATCATTTATAATATTTATTAATATTAATATTACTGATTATAATTAATATTTAAAATCTCGGTCTTAGTGCTAAGTAGATTATTGAAAATTAAAAAACATTGCTAAAGAGCTTTTGAAATCTTAATACACTTTTTTGACAAAAATATAAATCTGTATTTTTTTAAATTACTTTCACATAAGATTCTTGTCATTCATTTAACTTAAGTCTGAAGTGTTAGTCAGATGTCAGATGATTTTGAAACTGGCCGAAATAAAATGTCAAGTGCTTAAATTCATAAATTCAAAGCATTTTATTTGCTTTGGCACCACAATGTATTCGTGTGGCTTAAAGACAAAAACAGCAGTCAAGCAAAACAAAGAGAAACGGGTCAAGAGACAAAAAGATTTTTGGATGGGTACAGGTACAAGCTATACAAGTATTATACAACACATTTTAAAAACCAAAATCGAGCGATAAACGTTCAGCCAAATTTGGTCAAAAGTAGGCACCACAAATTTCGTGGCACATCATCATTTTGTTGTTTCTCTTGTTTCTCCCTTTTTGTTGTGATTGTTGTTGTTGTTGTTCTCTTTCTTGTTTCTTGAGTCTTAACCAATTTTGGGCAAACTGTGTGATTTGTGCTTAATTGCGTTTTCGCTGGGTCTCAACTCCAAAAATGGCAACATTTGCTGCCGGCAACAAAACAAGTTAATAATTTCATGGGACCGCTTAATCATCAAATGCGGCCAACAACAGCATCATCGCTGACTATTTTTAACAATTTCGCCATGCAAATGCGAATCGGGGGATTTTAGTTAAGAGTGATTACATATCGTACTGTTGTTTGAAATTATTAGTATGGCTTTCGTATGTAGTAAGCTATTTAAATTATTTTTATAATTTCACTGTGTATTTATTTAGTTACTATTAGTTGCTATATTCTGGACACATAAAAAATCGGATATTTCTGAATATTTAAATTTATATTTATGTAGATTGTTAATGGATTATTTTAAATTTTAATTTAAGTATTAAGACATATTACTATCGCTTAAAGTGTATTATAATTAAGACATCAGAAAAGTGCAGATTTTTGATAAAATATTATTAATAAACTAGAATACGTCATTCTGTTTATGTTTATACTATGTTTATGTTATTTTGTGGATAAATAGTAATGACTTTTATCAAACATCTGGAAGCGAACACACAACATTTTGAAAATTTTTCTTTTATATTAGATTTAAAATATTACTTTAACTATTTTTATTCCTTTTCTTATTGATTTTGTGAAGTTATTCATTTTAAGCACTTTATACATGCTTGTTTTTAGTTACGGTTTTCACTGAGTTCAAATTGCATGACATTTGACTCGTTTCTAGCTGGTTTATTTTTAGCAACGTTGTGCAAATGGCAGCATGCATGAGTCTAATGACAATTTATAGGCCGCGACATTTCCACGGCTTACCCTACGTCAGAGAATACAATAACAAAATGCTGGCAAAAAAAAAAAACAATAGGAAAAATGTATTGCCGCCATCAGCTAGAAACAAATACACCTGTTGTCAGAGTCAAGGACGCGCCACTTTCGTCACAGCTCAATGTCGCAAACACAAACACAAACACAAACACACACACTCACACAAATACACGCAGGCGCGCTGTTAAGTATGCTATGATTGTCGTATTCATTCATAAAAATCACCGGGAAAATTTACGCAAACAACTATTGGGGGTGGTATAAAAGCTTCCAGATTCCCAGAAACCGGCAACATTTAGCTCCATCGATTTTTGTATGAAACAACAATAGAGAATGAGATAGTTGGAGAGGATATGTGTTGGCCAGAGTGAAAGTTTACTGCCGTCTCTTGCTCAGTCTCTCTTTCTCTCTCTCACTCTCTCACTCTCTCGCACTCTGTGTTGCATACTTCCCTTGACTTTGAGTTGAGTTACCACAGAACGCGAATTGAGTGTGGTGGGGTAACAAAGTTTGTCGCATTGCTGTGACGCCTTCAAAACCGGTGCACATTTATCATTGCTGCAGTCAGTCAAGCCGCCAACCAACCAACCAACCCGATTTGTTCAGGTCTCGCCACGAAGGCGTTAAAAATTAAAAGTCGCTCAACTGCAGCAACAACAATAACAACAACAACAGCATTAAGGTGATTGCATTGCGCAAATGCGAATGATATTAAAATGAAAAGTTTGCCAAGTAATAAACTGATAAAGAGGCGACGTCTGCGCCGTCTGACGGCGACATATCGCAGAGGTAACTTATTAAACAACATGGCGCTGAATGTTAATCAACTACTTAAGGAATTGGATACCATTACTTTGCAATTCAGCTTGTGACTCATGCAATCCTTGAGATTGGACCAAACTCATCATCAATTATAGTGATTTTAATGTCCGTCAAGGATCAGAGTTGTCCAGAAAGAAAACTTAACTAAACATAATTTTTACTGGAATGTTCAAGGAACTAAACAAACAAAAAATAAATGCGCAACCATAGAAATGAATAAAGCCCAAAGCTCTAGTTTCTAAAAATAAAGAGCTCTACAAAAATAAATAAAATTATCTTATAAGTAAACAAGTAAAGCATTTAATTTAAAAATATTAAGCAATTTAAATACTCTTAAAGTGTAAACTTGAGACAAAGTCAAATATCAACAGATGTAACATATAGGTAAAAGATTAATGGATACTCTTGAAGTAATTGAAAGCTCTCAGCCAAATATGAAATTAGCTTAAATTATGTACTATACCATTTTCTTATGAATTACTTCGTATATTTAAGTTTCCTAAGTGCATTCACTCGTCGCTTGGTAAAAAGAATTTTTCTTTATTGCAAATGAAAACTAAACAAACCACACGCACAAAAAAGCAGTTGTTGTTGTTGTATTGTGGCTGCCTCGTTGCAGGCAGATAAATGTAAATTATTATGTCGTAAATTTGTTGACTGCCATGTTGGCTAGGCTCTTCTGACAAGGGGCTCCAACAATGCGCCAGGCGTCGATTTGCAACAGCCATGCAAAAAATAAATAAAATAAAAAAATGAATAGCCACAAAAAAAAAATAAAATAATAAAATAATTAAATGTTAAAATGGCTTATAAAATGGCTTGATTGAGTCTGTACTTGAAGCTTTTGCATATTGCTTTCAAACAATTTGTATACATGTTTTTATTTCATATATTATAAAAAAAAAATCAAAACTCAGCTTGGGCGAACCTGATGCAATAGGCGTACAACAACAGCAGGCGGCAGGCAAAAGGCCGCTTGTTGTTGATTTATTTGAGCCGGCACACGACCAGGCGACGACCACGTCAAAAATGAAAGAGCAAAAATCAAGCAAAAAAAGATGGGCGACAAATGACACGCAGGAAAGTGCAAGTTACGCTCAGAATATGGCTTAAAGAACGTGGGCCAAATCGTCAACGAGGCGTTCTTCGCTTGTAGCGCGTGCCAAGAAAACGCCCAGGCTCAAAACAAAATAATGATTCTAAATTTTTTTTTGTATGCTGGTTGCCCTTGAACTTAGTTGCAAGCAGCTGACCGACATTTTGGCGGTACAGGTGGGTGGACATTATGGCCTGCCGGCTTTCCGACTGTGTGTCATGTGTGTGCGCGAGAGTGTGTGTGTGGGCATATGTGAACAAACAACAAATAAACAAATAACAGGTAAGAGTGCACGACTAGCAGATATCCTAATACAAATTTGTAGCCATTCATACAAAAACTTATACACACGCTCTGTTTTTTTTCTTCTTGACTATCATACTATGAGGAATTCATTAAACCCATGTGTTTCTTTGTCAACATTTTGGATAATACCGCTAAAGATCCTTTGATATCTTTTTAGTTCTTAAAATGTTGTCGTGCTCGAGTGCAGTTATTCATAAATTGAAATATCTTTTGTCTGTTTGTTAAAATATAAAGTACACAAATATTCAAATCAGATTTCAGCTTTCTCCATCCCTTATTCTCTGCGATCATAAGGATGGATGAAAAAAAAACAATATATATTTATCGAATGAGAGATATTCACAGCGACCGTTCAACCAGTAGAGACTCGATCGAATTCTAATATTGATTTATAAGGATGTCTCCGCTTGCATGCATATGCTAAACTGCATGCTACCCATTTTAAGTGAGGTTACAGGGTATCCAAATTAAAGCCGGCAACAGCAAAACAAACAACCCCCGCAAAATTTTGCGACCAGACGCGACGTCAAACAAACGTCCCCTACACTTGCCGATGCCAAGCGAGAGCACGCAAAAATTCTCATACTACGTAACTGTTTGTGGAGGTGGTGGAGGATTGCGTTGGAGATGGTAGTGGTGGTGGTAGTGGTGCTGGTGGCTGTCTGTGACGAGAGCTGGTCGCGTGCCGCTTTGTCCTACACACATAATGGGGGGTCAGTCAACTGAACTGTATTGAACTGAACGGAACTGAACTGAGCTGATCACGCTCCAAAAACAGATCGAGACAGACAGTAGACAATCGACTGGAGGCGTCCATTAAGCTGCCACGCGACTCAGTTGCCAAATTGGTTAGCCAAGTGGGCTGCCACTTATTAACTACATAGTGCATAGTTTAATGGTTTTAGTGGGGTGTGGGAACCATTCGCACTTGAAATGCATTCTGAATTATTGTACATAAATTTCACACACTCACGTCTTTTCTCTCTGTCGCTCTTTCTCTCACGCCCACCTCAATAACGGACAACAAAACTATGGATACAGTATTCTCGTAACCAGAACGACCGATCGCCTTTAATTTAATTAGTTGCGCGTGCGATGAGAAGAAGAGACTATCGTCAGGTTGCATGCCTCAGTGGGCACCCGGGTTGCATCTCGTTATTTATGCGTCGCCTTCTTTATGGCTTCCCATATAAATTCTCATTCTGCTTGTCATCATTTTCGGGAGCAGTTTCTGTACGCTGCGATCTTTTCGCTTTTGCATTTTAAGCTTGTCGATGCCATAAACTATGCGGTAGCCTTTAAGAACTTAAGCGATTTTGGCTGCATGACATGTTCATAATACATGTGCTACAATGTTAGATCAATTTAAATTTTAAATTAAAATACATTTCAGTTTATATTAACAACTGTTATATAGTGGTTAAACTATAAGATATTGTGTCCTAAGTGATCTTCAATATTAACATTTTATATCATACTTTCGTCATAATATTTTTGTGTCTACGATCATAATTTCCGATGAATATTGTTATATTGTTAATCTACAATCTGTTAAGTGAATGCATAATTATAGTTAAATAATTTGCAGACACTTCTGTGTTACATATTTCTTCCGTCATATTTAAAATCATTTGACTTTGTGTACTAATGAGTACGACTGTAGATCGTGATCGGAATATTATGATATCTGCTTCATTTAAATGCAGATTTGGTATATTAATTAAAATGATTTTAATTTTATTATCTTTAATCAATAGTTTTAATGAAGATAACATTATTTATTAAGCTCATATTTTATTTAAATTTAATTTGTTTTCATGATTTTGATTTATTGATTTCTTCTTTTGAGAAATGATAACATTTTCTTGGGCCAATTGTGTTTTGCTTTGATTTTGAAAAATAGTGTATTAATTTTACTTATGGAAATGTTTATTGTTTAATTTTAATTTTATCTGTATAATGGTCTATTAGTATATATTTATGAATGCTTTCCATGCAAGTCTTTCGCTGTAATTGAGCGAGTATATAATATATGTATAATATATGCATTGTCTAGTTATGAGGTGGATAGCCTTGTAAATGTTTACAATTAATTGCTCAATTTTTGCAGCCATATTCAATTGGCTGCTTAGAATATTCTTTAACACAACACCTAGACAGGAAATAGAATTAGAATTGAATAAGCCAAACAACAAACCAAACAACCAACCAACAACAAGCACTTGACCAAGTCACAAAGCTGTTCAACAGCTTAACGGATCATGGCTTGGATCGCTTGGCAGCTATAAATCGAAGTATCTGTGTTTTGTCTTTCGCTTTTTTTTTTCTTGTGTAATGGACGCCCACCTGGCAAAATGTCTTTTGCTGTAATAATTTATTATCACATTCACGGCTTTGCAAAGCCCAGCAATTAATATGGGGGAAAACAATGAGACGAGGCGAAAATTAAATGAATGAATGAATCAAAGCAACAAATAGGCAGGCAGCTGACACTGACAAGGCAAACGTCATTGACACAGCTCCGAAAAGCAGAAATCATCAATGAAAACGACCAAGTTCCTAGCCAAGTATCTTTTAATGTATCTATGTATCTGTATCTCTGAGTGTTGGCGTAGCAAAAGGCAATCGGCAGCTTTTGACTGGCAAAGCGTTTGGCAATGCAGAAATCGAATTAGCCGTAACATGGCGCACGACAGCCGCAAGTAGTTAGAGAGACTCGCTGCAGAGCTGCGTATCTTACAGATAGTTGGCGTGTGTGGGATGCGGTCAGTGCGTAGGCAGTTGCTTCAACAGCACCCTGTATCTACGTGTCTACGCCGCAGCATAATAAAATTCAACAATTTATTGCAGTTGCCGCTTTAATTTGTTGTTGTCGGCCAACAAAAAAAAAAAAGACAAATCAAAAAATTGAAAAAAAAAAACAGATTTTCATTCACAAAACGGCTGCTGTTGTATGCAAATTGACCGCTGCTTTTAACTTTCTGGTGCAGTTGACGCCGACGCCAACAACGACTGCAACTGCGACACACTTGGCAAGCGATGTTCAGTGATTGCAACAGTGACAACAACAACTGAGCCACCATCAATGAATGAAACTGTGCCCTGTGTACGGGCCTACGTGTCGGCTACGTATTGGCATAAATTATATTATTATGCACTTGGCAGTTAAATCATAGCAAACACACTATATCGATAATCAGATGAAGAATATGTTGTTGTGATCGATAAATGCGTTTATACATAAATGCTGTACAACTTCACTAAAATATATTCCTTAAAAAATAGGATCTTAATTCCAACGGCATAAAATGATACAGAGAAAATAATTATTACTAAAAATTATAAGATTATTGCTTAACTATCGGCTGGCATATTAAGTTAAAAAACTCCATATTGCTCTTTGATATTTGAGAAAAAACATATTTGCTGATTGTGTTTTTGTTTTAAATTAACAGTATAACCGCTTCACTTAATTTGGTTTCAATTGTTTTATTAATATTTCTCTTAAAACCAATAGCTCTTGTATTTTTTGTAAATAATCTGTATGAATAAATTAAATTATTATGTATATATTATGTATATAAATATAGTGGGGGAAGCTAAAAAACACATTGCAATTAGACAATTATATTAAAATTAAATAAATTTATTTTTATGTGCATCATTTTATTTACCCGTTTCTTTAGCAGTTGATATACTTTTCATAAAATATTAGATTTTGTTGTTGTAATCTTTAAAAACTGCATAAGACTAGGCTGGTTTTTATTTGAGTAAAATGAATTGCAATAATTCAAATCAAAAAGCGTTGTAAATATTTATGATTTGCTTTTATTCTTGAGAGCATAAAAACTTCGTCTGCTTTTAGATTGGCCAACATTTCGTGTTGACTTTAACATTTTACATTTTGCATTCGCATTCGCATTTATTTATTTAAAGCATTAAACAACGATACAGACACACATGTTTGTTGTACTTGTCGTCGTTGTGGTTCTTGTTGTTGCTTTTGCTGTTGCTGTTTTTGTTGCTGGCGACATGCAACAAATGTTAGACATTCAATTTGTTGTTGACACTTCATTAGCAAACCAATACGAAAAAGTGGGTTAAATGTTGCTAAAATTAAGCGAAGCAAAACATCAACACGAAGATGCGACTAACAGTTGCAAGCAGCGAAGTTGGTGCTGGGGAAAGGAAAGTGTGCAGCTTAGCCTAATAAAATCAACGAGCAGCGATTTGGGTATTCAGTTACAGTTTCGGCCAAGATCTCGAGTTGAGGGCGGGGCTCGCGCGTGTCCGAGTTGGTTTTATGAATGAAATAGTAAAAAATTAAGAAAAAAAAAAAAATACAGAAATGCGCCCACGTTGTGCGCCACATGATGAAATCATGAATGAAATGAATGAGTGAATGAAGCAAGCAAACAAAGATCTGTGCACCCAGGTGCCAAAAGGGCACGAGACTCGGGAAACGTGGGCAGCAAATGCAAATTGATGGCCATGGCTAAGAGGCAGTTGGAGTCGATATACAACCGGCTCGTCTCCATTAGCCACGCACACCGGAACCGCATTAGCATCATGTTGTTCGATGTATTCGATCGGAGGAAGACCGGAAAGCGTCTAAAGCTTGAATTTAGTGAATGCAAACAAATTAACTGTCAAATGCTTCAACATCATTTGATGCATTCAATAAAAATACATTTCCAAATCTTTGCTGCCCATTTTCTTTTTTTTATGAATGAAACTTTTCTCAGCTTTTGTTTGGGGCAGTAAAAACTCATGCGCTACAATCAGCAGGCAGCTTTATTTTTATTTTGTCCATAGTACAATATCATATTTCAAAAATTGTCAACGGTTGTCATTGTTGCCATAGAGACTGTTCTAATATTTTCAAGTCGTTAAGGTTTAGCTCACGGTGTCAAGTATTGATCGAGGCCATTAAAAGTTAAATATTATGTGTTCCCATTTCGGGCTGCAAGATTATAACTAAAGCAGTTGACATAAACAGACATATTATTTGGTTAACTTTTCGGAATACTTTACAATAAATTCGTGGGTCTAGCTGACTTGTAATAAATTTCTCACATTTATAACTTTATCTGAAATTAAGCACTTGTGAGAAATTTGTTGAGATGCTTAAAAATGGGTAAGATCGTTCAAAATATAGCAGGCTGAAGGAGACATAAAAAATACTTGGCTTATACACTAGTATTTTTCTACTATATTATTTATATCTTATATGTCTGGTCAATACTTGAGAGTTATGTTATAAAGGATATTCGTTATTTATACATAAAAATCAAAGCTAAATTTAACGCACTTTGAGCTGGGATTTCTTAAAGATTTTTTCACCGGTTTTATCTTTGTAAGTTTATTAGCCTTACGTATCTTTCTAAATTTAATGTTGCTTTTTTTTTAAGTCTATGCAAAATGTGCAAAATTTCCTCAGCTGTACTTTGTCTCTAGCACAGTTCTAATGATATGGAGTCATAAGGAGTGGTTTCTGCCTACACACACACATACATATACGACATAAACATTTAAGAACCAACTTAATTATGGAATGCTTTACACGTATTCTGAAAGTTGTTGAGTTGATTCCGACAATGGGTATGCAATGTTGTGTGTTTTGCTTTGGCTTTCAAGTTGCTGGCAAAAGCCAAATTCTCACACAGCTGGCGGGCGTTACAACTTTATAGCTGGTAAACAGCAAAATAAAACTACAGCAACAGCAATCGCAACCACTGAACCACAAACCACAACCATGGCCAAGCTGACGTCATATATGCATGCATAAAAGCAACGACGATGACATAAACTGCATTTGAATATTGGCCAACAGCACAAAAAAAAAAAATAAATAAAAAAACCATAACTGTGCCTCTCTCGACTTGGGCTCTTTTTTATTTAGTTTTTACTGCCACTCGCTTGTCACGACGCAACGTCAGCTTCAGCGTCGGAGGCGGCGGTGGCGGCGTTGATCGATTTTTGGCATGAAAAGCGACAAAATTGCAGTTTTGGCAGCGACCGCTGCGCCTGCGCCTTAGACGAATAGGTCGCACCACCGCCAAATAATTATAAGCGAGTCGACTAGGAGATGCCCTGTTATCAGCTGCGGGAAATCTTGAATCGCTTTACGTTAAGCTATATTATACTTGGTTTAAAAGGTATTAGAACGAAACAACCTTCATTTTTAGCTACTAATTCAGTGGGTGTCATTTATGCAGTCACAAGTGCTTTTGGGTTGTATATTGTTTATACATATGTAATATATTTCATAATTCTGATTCATAAATTATTTTGCGTTTATTGTGCTGCCATTATAAAATGATTTGGGCACACAGATATCATTTCAATAAAATAATTATTCTGTGTTTATTAAACTGTCATTTTAAAATATTTTGAGCACACAGATATTATCACATACTGACTGGCATATCAGTTTCAGCTCAGTTCATCGTGCTGATCAAGAATATTTATAAGTTCTTTGCTCGTAGATATCGTCAACTGTTTTGACTATATAATTTGTTTTTTTCCAATTTTTTTGTGGATAAAGAGTGTAAAATATAACCAAAAATATCGAAACATGTTTAATGAATGGGGCGCAGCACGACAACAACTATAGCAACAACAAACAAAAACCGCAGCAGCGGCAACAACATCCGCTGTCGACGTCGACTGCAGCCTTAGTTGTTATTTGGCTTTATATTTTCGGTGCTGCGCGTGGGCAGCTTCATTCATAACGATAAGTTTTTTTTTTTTTTTTTTTTTAGTGCTGAATGAGTTGCAGTTTTGTAGCGCAAAGTTTTGGGCCAAATAACGGCACAATATAACGCCCGACAGCTGCAGGCAGCGGCAGAGGAGCAACTGAAGGAGCTGGCAGGAGCAGCAGCATTTAATGCACAAGCAGCGACTGCTGAGGCACAAACACAACGCGCTGATTGGAGCCCGAAAAAAGCGCTCGATGGCGATTTACATAAATCAGCTGCAAATTTGTTCCACTGTTCAAATGTGCGCATTGTCACCAAGTGCGAGCGAGAGGTTCGAGGAAGTCACAGCAGCTTCCAGCGACAGCGACAAGCCAAGAGCAGTATGCTGAGGAGGCGTAGGGGAGAGTTGTGGAGACTTGGAGGCTGCTGCTTTCGTGTAACCAAAGTCAACGCGTGTCGGCTTAGAAAAAAAACCTCACAGTTGTTGCAACTGGCGCAGCGTATTTTTTTTTTTTTTTTTTTGTCTCTTTTTATTTATTTTATATTAGTTTTCTTATTTTTGCGGGGGCTGCTGCCAAAGTAAGTAGCTTTGTGCACAATTTTTGTTGGCTTTGTTGGCTGCTGTCGTCGTCTGCAAGTTCCAGTTGCAGTTGAAGTCGTTGCGATTTGGTGGCCTGATTGCAGTTGTTGTTGCTGCTGTTCTGTGTGTGTGTTTCTGTGTATGATAAGGGGATGTGCAGTACTGAAATTATATACATATATGTATATGTATATACATATAAAGTGCGTTTAGCTGTTTGGCAATAAACGGATTTGTTAATGGACCACTACTGCATGCGATTGTTGGGCAACAGATTGTTTAATAAATGCATTTTGATTGCGTGCAATGCATTTCCACACTATGGACAACAATATCTCATTTCTATTTGTCCATTCACTGCTTAGTTGAACTTATATAGTATTTTTGCCATAAGTGAGTTCATACAGGTCAATATGTGCTCGTGATTAATTATTTTTGTGTATGCCGGGAAGTTAAAAGCCGATCTGACAGCTTTACAAACAATTATGGGATGCTTAATTTATTAGATTATGCAAAATAAACACCAAACTCGGAAAATAGGTGGAAAACTGAAAGTTTCCTTTGAATTGGAAATTTGATTTTATAGATATTTTGTACCCGATTGACCTTAAACTTATATTAAGGGATCGGTTTTTCGTCTAGGGTAAGATCGATAAGATCGTGTCCTGTTTGAAAATACGACTTGCAGCTCAAAACTTTTGTAAAGCAGCTTGTGATTCAGAGATTATTATAGAGAGAGAAAGCGAGAGAGAGAGAGAGGGAGAGAGAGGGAGAGAGAGAGAGAGAGAGAGAGAGAGAGAGAGAGAGAGGGAGAGAGAGAGAGAGAGAGAGGGAGAGAGGGAGAGAGAGGGAGACTAACTAACATTAAATAATGTTCTCGATTGCATTTTAAGCTAGTTGTCTCATTGAATTTCGGTGAAATGAAATGCCTTCTGCGATTAGAATATAATTTTAAAAGTTGAGCTAAGCTTGGCTTATCAAATTCACAACTTTCTTTACATTTTGTTAATTTGAATCGTGACCAACATAGCAAATGCATACATATATTTATGTAGATACACATATGTAAATTTTTATACATCAAGCAAACACTTATCCCATTAGCAGCACTAATTAGCTTGCTTTCTGTTTGTTCAGTCACAAATCGTCACATCTTTCAACATTGACAGCAGACAAAATTTGGCTTTGTGCTAACGATATCTACACCAGCTGAAAAATAAAAGAATGAGGAAAAAAATAGAAAAACTTGGCAAGCAGCTCGGACGTCTTTTGCTCCATAATCAACCCAAAAGCCCCCCTTTTGTACAAATGTGTGTATGTTTGTCTATTATGCATGAGAAAATAAATCTTAGACACGTACACTTGAAATTGTCAATTGGTGACAGCGCAGGAGCTGTGTGAATCGGCTGCGGGAATTTTGGCCGTTCCGTGCGATCCAAATCGCTTCGAACCATGTCGATCCATGGCGCGCATGAGCTCATTAGAAAATATGCGCGTAATTTGTGTGTTTCTCTTTTTCGGTTGCGATGTGGCTATTTTTGAATTTTGTATGCACGCTCGTTGCTGCTATTGCTGATGTTGTTGGTGCTTCATTGAAATATGTCAAGTGGCGGCATGGAGCAGCCAACAAGAGCAGTGGGAAACGCACTTAAAACTTGGCTACCACCATTGACCATTGACCAATCAAATTTGAGCAGCAACAGCAGCCACAGCAGCAAAAAACAACATTGGTGGCGGCTCCTCCAAAGCGGCACTAAAAAAGGTAAACGCCAAAAAAACTGAGTGGGTCGAAAGCTGCGCGCGCGTTACGCCCACCAAGAAAAGAAAAAACAATAACAAAAAACTTCAAATCACGCAACACCAACAACAGTTCATAATAATAGCAACATCAAACAGAACAATAAACATCATAAAGTTCATGTAAATTATTTGACTACCAAATTTAGTTGGAAATCTTGTGCATTGGCTGACTGCCCCTCTTTTAGATATAGATACACTTCTATAAGCCAAGTTATTTGGCTTCCAAGGAAATAGGTTCAGATAAAATCTCATTCACAATTTTTAAACCATATTTCAATCATATGAATTGAAACTTAATTTTCAAACATATTTTTTGGTTTCAATTTATCAGCAAAATTTTGCATAAAAGGCTTGCACATAAGGCTTGAAAACAATTGTTCGAAAAATAAAATTCTGATGTATCTCTTTTTGAATTTCCTAAAAGAAATATACATATTTAGGAATTAACATTTTTAGTTATAACAATATCTATGTTTTCAATTTGTATCTAAGAGGATTATAAATGCTTATGCCGCTACGAAATTGGTTTAATATCAGAATTTTAAATATTTATATATATATATATATATATATATTTTCAATTAATATGCAATTAAGACGTATGATCTTAGCTGTCTAAGGACCATCCTTCTGTTTTAGATTTTATGCACATTTTATTTGGACAATAAAGAACATGCTCAATATCTATCATAAATCAAAGCAAGAGTATTAGATGTTCGTACAAGTTTTAAGAGAAAATCATATTTGTCATATTTGTAAACCATCTCTTTGGCCAAGAGTCTAAACAGCCCACGATGTTGTGCGGCTCGAGCGCTCTACAGTGAAGCAGTGAAACGAACGGACTTTTGAGCAGTGACTGACACTTCGCCTCAAATCTCAAATGTCAGACGATTGTGACTCTGACTCTGACTCTGACTGCGACTCTGACTCTGAATCTGAAACCGACTGTGGCATGACAGTTCAAATGTGCACGATACCATTTTGTTGATTGTGCCATTTTTGGCGAGCTGAATCGGGGTGGGTGGACTGTGGTGTTCGGTTGGGTGGCGGTGTTTTGGGGGAATTTGCATTGTATGAATATCCATTGAGCTTGTCAAGCGGGGCCAAGTGCGTGATAAAGTGCAGCTGAAACGGGCTCAATCTTAGCCCTGAGTTTGTTTGTGCTGCCACACATTTGAAGCGCTCTCAAAAATTATGGCGACAGAGAGAGAGAGAGAGAGAGAGAGAGAGAGAGAGAGAGAGAGCAGCATCGCTGTTGTTGTTGTTGTTGTTATTGTCGTACCGGAAACCCGAAGCGACAGCCTATAATTTGCAAATTTAATTTGCAACACACGCCAACATGTGACCCCAAAAAAGAACTGCAAAATGTTATAAATAATATGCAATTGCCAGTTGCTGTTTGCCAGTTGCCAAGTACCCAGTTGTTAGCTGTAAGTTGGTAGTTGATTTTAGTTTACTGGTAGGTGGTGTTCATTTGGTGGCTTACCTTAAACTAGAAATGTACAACTTATGAATGGAGCTCATGAATGAAATCAACTCGGGCTGGGCTCCGATTCTGATGTGTGTGTCTCTGGTTTACATGTTCGATTTGTTGCCAGCAATTTTTTATGCAAATCCCAAACACATTTGCGGTTTGCTTTTGCAAACGAAAATCAAACAAATTTCAATGTAGTTTATTCGCTGCTTGTTTTAATGATTGTTTGCGGTTTTCAGATTTGTTTTTAGTTTTGAGTTGGTTTTTTGGTTTTTTTTCTAATGTCGCGTGGGTTACTACCAACTTTGAACAAACGACGGCGCCAACAGGTTAATGCCGACTGCGTGGGCATATCTTCAGGCTGATGTTTATCTCGAGTATCTAAAAAACAAGGCGACGTCTGTCAATGATGACCTGAAACCATTCATATTTTTCACGCGTCGATACTTGACCCATTCACAACTTTTTAGGGACAACATTTGACTACCATTGCGATTCATATCTAATAAATGAAGATAATGCAATTATGGATATGATATGAATATATTTGAGCTATTATTTGCCCTGTAAATTGTTGCAGTAAAGCTACAATATGCTTATATTCTTGCAAGACCTATAAGTACCATACTTTACTTCCAATAAAATAAAGCATATTTGCTTTTAAATATTATAATAAACATATTATAATTATATCGCTAATGTATATATTTATATTTTCGATCCCATCGTAATTTTCTTCAATTCCGCTCTTAATTTTGAACTGCATTTAAGTGCTTAAAAGTGCTTCTGTAGCTCTGCACCCACACAATTGTAGATAAATACACTCGTATGTAATACTGGCTTACTCCATACCAACTTTTGGCCTCTGAGCTATGACTCTATTTTTAGCCATATGATGCCAAAGTGGCGTTCACTTTGAAAGCCGCTAAAGCGACATACAGATACACAAATTATAACTTAAGCAAAGTTAAATGCAAACCACAAAACCAAAAAAAAAAAATAACTGCCCACGTGTTGCGGTTTTCTGATATAATCATTTGATTTAATTTGTTTGGGCCAGTCCCAGACTTCGGACAGAGTCTGGTTAATAGACTGGCGCCAGTTCGAAACTCATGGAAGCAGGTGACAATGCGAAAAAAAAACAAAAAAAAAATATATTAAACATATTAAATAATATGGAAAATGCTTATGACTCGCTCATCAGATCCATTCATGGCACACTTTTCCGGCCCACACAAGATATGTTTTGCTGATCAAATTTATGAGCTTGCCAGATTCATTATGCTTGTGTTAGTGGTTCCAGCCACAGTGATGAACTGTGACAAATCATTTCAGTTTGGTAACTCTCCCAGTGCAATTCATCAGCTGCATTGTGCCACCAACAAAGTATTGAGCCGGCAGCAAACGCCATTCAACATTTGCCATGTAAATGGCAATTAAGTTGCCCGCAACTGCGTCTCGTGAGGTCTTGTGAACTTGTGAACCGCACACAAAGCCACGATCAAAGGCAAAGGCAGAAGCAGAGGCATACATTTGCCTCACATAGATGCAGGCAACAGTGGTGCCCCTTTCCAATCAATTGTATTCCCCCCTAATGTGGCTAGTTTAAGTGCGATCGAAATTTAACTGAATTGGCCAGTTCTGTTACTTATCAAAATGTATATATATATAAATAGAAAATAAATATATAAATAAATAATATATGTATTTTTGAAAATTCTTGATAATAATAAACTTTATTATAATTGGGGGCTAAGTCTATTATGTCCCTTCTGAGTATATTCTCTTCCCTCTGCCCTGATCCTTTGACGAGTTTAAGGATTTTTAATGAGACGCCTTCAAAAAGAAAAAGAGTGGCAAACTGTTTGCTTAAAATTAAAAAAAAATAAAAAATCTCTTAACATCTAAGAGAAACGATTTTTAAATATCAAAACGGTTCTTAAAGGTTAGATTTTTTTTTTGCTTGTCAAAAGTTGGCAGCACTGACAGGCAATGCACATCATCAGCACTATACGTTGAGTGCTGTCTAGGAGGAAGTCTAGGCCAATATTGCAGTTTCCTTAGCTCATTTCCATTTGTGCAAGTCACTCTCTTTCACTCGCTCTGCAATTAATCGCCGCTCAACTGGCGCACTGATTGCAATTAATCTTCATTAAAGCTGGGCCCCCTGTCTGGCAATCAGCGCCAATGGCGTTTGGGCAGAGCGGGGGGGAAGAACAAGCGGGGCGAACGGGGTATGATGTCCTTTGGCCCAAAGTGTTTGACATGGGCGAGCGAAGCACGCTTAGATCCTTACAAACCAATTTGGTGATCATTCGTGAGGTGTTGTTGTCAGCCAAACAACAGCAAGCAACCGCAAGCAGCAACTGCAACAACAAAAACAGCAACAACCATAACAACATCAACAACAACAACGTTCAAGTGACCGCACAGCAATCACCTTAATTAAACATTAGGCAAGCCTCAATGGCTTGCTGAGGCGACAGGCAGACAGTAGTCGGCATGGAGTTGCTGCTGCGGCTGCTGCTGCTGCTGGCTCTGGTGTGGTCCATGTCAGCGATTTCCGTTGCACAAAGGCGCAAAGGTTGCCCCAGCGCCGATTGTCGCCTTAATTTTCTTGCAGTTTTCTTGGCAGTTTGCTTCGTGTTGCTGCCAGTTGCAAGTTTGCCAGTTTGTTGTGGTGTCAACGTTGTTGACAAACGCTGAAAGGCTTTGTGTGTGATTTTTCATTGGAAACGATCACCCAGCTTGATTCTGTATATATATATATATATACATATACATATATATATATCTATATATCTCGCATATATAAAACAGGTCACGTTATTAATTGGTAGTAAACCTTTGAGAGACGTAGAGAAAGAGATTTATGAATATTGATTGCAACTGAAGTGCAACAGAATGTGGCCATGGCCTGTCTAACTATCCGTCTGTCTGTCTTGCCGCTCAGATTGAGTCAGCTTCCTGTCGATTAGGGTCAGTCAGCTGTGTGACTATTGTGGCTGCAATTTCTGCTGCCGATCGGTCAGCTGGGGTCATTTCCTGGCTAATTAGCGTTGCCATGAGAGACAGATTTTTTTTTCGTTTTGTTTATTTTTGCTATATCTTTGAGACGTTTTTGCTGCTCCATTCGACAATTAAGCGCCGTCGCGTATTTATGATATTAATTAATTAAGGCAATTTGTGTGCATCTTGGAAATGCGACTGCTTGTCGCTTTAAATGGGAAATACTATTGAGACCATAGTCCGAATAAGAATCACAATCAGAATCAGTAGCAAAATGAGAGAATTAAATAACATTGTTACAGCATATGTGAGCCTGAGAGTCAACGCTTTGTGACCTTATCAAAAGATTGTCATTTAAAACCAAAATTATTCGCTGCTGAACAGCATGAGCAAATATATCATTAAAACTGTCTGCAAATAGTTTAATTTTTATGGTAAGACGCTGGATTAGACGGATTTTATTTTCAAATCTGTATGAAATGCCAAACTATTTTTAAATTAAAAAAAAGAGGAATATTCAAGCAGTTTCTAAGTGGATCATCAGCTAAATATGGATTTATATATACAATTTTTTCTCAATATATATATTCTTAGGTAATTATAATAATTTGCAAAGATCTCAAATACAAAATAAATTGTATTCCCTATAGGTTAGACTACACAAATAATAAAGGCGCAACATTGACACACTTTGGGTGGTCTTGGCGCTGACTTAATTTTGGCAGAGCCACAAAGTCGGCGACCAAATCCAAAACGTTAGTACTCTGTCTAATCGATGGAACGTGTGACGATTATATTGACCATTGCATGCATTTACAAGTGGCACCCACAGACAGACAGACAGACAGAGAGAGAGAGGGCGAGAGAGAGGAGCGGTGGTCGACCAGACCTGGGCCAACACCTGTTGCCCATTGCCAAAGCAAAAAAAAAAATAAAAAATAAAAAAAAAAATAGCGAAAGGGCGCTGGGGGCCAATTCGCTGCATCACTTGCGAATTCAATTTCAAGTTTTTGGCAACGTTCCAAAAAAAAGCGTCGTCGACTGCAAGAGAACGCGATCCATTGAAGGCGTCGTCAGATATTCCAAGCGAACGGCATTAAAGTGCGCAAAATGTTGTATTTATTAAGCTATTATACACAGCAACAAAGTGTGAGAGAGTGATGGACGAAGAGGAGGGTAGAAGAGTTTGGAGAATAATATACTCACACTCAAGCAACTCGGGCTGTCAGCTCATTCACAGATTAATTTTGGCAATTTATAGCCGCACTACGATAATTTTGAGTAACTGCAGCATGGAACATGCAACATGGAGACCGGCCCCTTGACGCCAGCAACATCGCCTGTCGCCAGTGAATTGTGCAATGAGACAGCCAAAATATGTACGAGGCGCCACCAAATGTCAGAGACAACATACTAAGTTTATGAATACACTCGCATTAACTGAGTTCGATCAGTTCGAGTGTTTCAGAAACACAGGTTACTAACATTTAAATGAAACCGAAATGAGTGAAAAATATCTGTGAAGCTTATGGATTTTTTTTTGTATAATGATTTATAATTAAAGTTCACAAAACGTTCAAGTGTGGAATTCATCATATTAATATTTCTAGTGTACTTAAGATAAATTCGATTATAAAAATTAAACATGTAATGCTCTCAATCGGGGAATAGGTAAGGTGTCTTAAATATATTAGACAAATTTTTTTGCAATTTTATTCAGACATATTAATTTAATTAGCCTCCGAAGAATCTCATTTTATTTTAGTTTATTTTTATTTTATTTTTTAAAGTGTATTACATTTTCGAAATCAACTTCTTCTAACTTCGCAACTAGCTACGAAAATGCAATAATTTCGTGTTGGCAGCTCGTATCTGGCAGATACACTTATGAATGCATTCGCGCCACTCGCCTATGACAACTATTCACACTCGACTGGAGGTAATTATTAATTAAATGCTGCACTTGTTGGGGGTCTGCTGCATATCGACTTCTCTAAATATATGTAGTATATATATGTATAGAATTGAATGACTCACCTGTTCCATTGCTGCCAAACCAAAGGGCCACAAGGTCCTCACTTGGCGGCGTGTGATGATAATGATTTCCGTACAGATACGGATTAGGGTAGTCCAGCAATACGCGACGCGATGCAGGCGAGGTTGTCTCAGCTGTTAGAAGAAATAATATATGAGTATTGCTTTGCAATGCAACAAAAGCCACACTCAGAAAAAAATATGCTTAAGTTTTCACGAAAATTGCTTGCTAAAAACTTCTTACGCTAGAGTGAGATAATTTCAATTGTTAAAATTGTTTTCTATCTGAAATTAGATTGCGAAAAATATCAAGTATATAAAAAAACAGATTTTAATATATCTCTCGCTGCTCAAGTCTTTTTACTTTATATTCCTTAAACACTTGACCTGAAGCAATTGCAAGACATACGATTAGTATGTATTAGATTAGATTTAGTGATTTATATTTTTGCTGATATTTCTATTGTAAACAAATAATTTTTGCATAAACTCGATGGTTTCTTTGTGACGTTTTAAATTTTGTGGCGATATTTGAATTCACGATCATAGTTTTTCCGAGTGCTCCCACGCATCGAAGGCTTGAACTTACCCTGTGCTAATTGGGCGGCATACTCCGATGCTTTTTGTAGATTGATGCGCGGTCGTGGTTTAGAAAGTTGTTGTTGTTGTTGCTGTTGCAGGTGTGGTTGTATCTGTTGCTGCTCTTGGGAAGGAGTAGCAACGTTTTGATTGGCTGCCGCTGCGGCAGCCGCTGAAGAATCTAGCAACAGTTGTTGTACTTGTAAAATGTCCACGTACTCGTCTAATTCCTCCTTGCCTGTAGCTGGCGGTAGATGCTGCAAATAGCTTGGAGCAGGCTGAGTAGGTACAGTAGCAATGCTATTGTTGCTATTGTAGTAGCTGAATGTGGGCGCAGCGCCGGGCGCTGCAAGTGGCGGTGGGTGTTGTGCAGCAAACTGCAAAGGATTGCGGCTCACTGGCGTTGTGGGCGTATTCAGTGAATCCTGTGCAACAGTTGATGTGGTGGCCACAAGACTCAATCCAGGCGCTAATTCTAATGCTGTGGTCTGCGCTGCTGCTGTGTGCAGCGATGGAGGCGGTGAAGGCGTGGCTGTGCTTGTGATCGTCCCGGGTGTGGAATGCTGCTGGCTGCTTATCAGTTCATTCTGCCGCCTCATTGTCAGCAACATTTTTATGACTTCTGTACGCGTTGTTTTCGAGCGAAAATGAAAATCTTGACGAAATTAAAATGTAACCGAACGAAAAAGAAAAACAAAAATGCATCAGCACAGTTGACTCCATTGGTTTTCTTTTAACTTCAGAATTTATACATCTTGTTTTAAGATTTACACATATTTCAGGGACTTAAGTTAAACTTGTTTTGATTGACTTTTCACATATATGTTTAAATATTTCACACCATATTTGCACTTGTCATTAAATCAGTCTTTAAGTTGGTATTTTTTCCTTGATATTATGTTAATTAACTGAATAATTATTGCTGATATCTGTAAGATAAAAGAGAATCGATTGTTAGCAATTTTATTTGTTTGGTGATTTTAGGAACTAAGACCTATTGCTTGTTGACTCTCTCGGTTATATATACTTGATATGTATCTAGTATATTTTTAAATGATCAAGCTATTGAATTTAAAGTTGGTTACAAATAATCCTCATAATTAATCTATTGCATATTCATTAAATTGGAATTATATTGTATGCATCTAATAATAGATTCACCTTTTGTAATTACCTTTTCTATCTCTTCAAGTTTGATATTCTTACAAATTTTCTCTATAAATACATAAAAAACTTTTTACTTTAATCTCTAGATTCTCTAAATAATATTAAAAAAATATATATTTGTTTTCACGAAAAAATTGACCATCCAAAATTCGAAATACGAAGATAATTAAGATAAATTGTCGTCAATAAATATGTTTATTCAAAAGCTGTCGCGCAATTTGTAGAAATTCCGACGGACATTTTTTTATATTTTTTTTATTTATTTATTTTTGTTTTATTTAATATTCGAACATTAAAACTCTTTGGCACAAAAACTATTTTTATCAAATCATTATTCCGATATGTATTCTTTATTTTTATTGAAAAATTATTTTCAAGGTTTGTAAATTTTGTGTTACGTTCGCAAAATTTTTGGTAATTTTTTAATGATTGACGGCGTCGCGGGTGGCAAATTGAAATCGAAAGCAGCCGAGACGAGCTGCTGAGCCGTCAATGCGCTACTGGCGTGCGAGCAGTGAAAATTGAAAATGAAAATGGAAAACTCGACATCGGTGAAAAATCGTATCAGCTGCAACAACAACAAAAACAACAGCAACAGTGACAGCAGAGGCAGAAGCGGCAAGTCGGGTGCGTTGGCGTCAACATCGGAAACGATACGAAATTCCCGAAAAGTGTCTGCCTCGTCATCAACAAAGAGCAACAGCAAAGGCAGCCACAGAAACAGTAACAACAACATTATGAAAAGTTGTATCAATGTAATTGTTATTTTGTGTTTCGATATATTATTAAATAATACGCTTTTTTATTTGTATTTCCTTAATGCTCTATGGATGTTCGAGCACCTCTCGGCTGCTCATATTCGGTGAATACTCACATTTGGGTGCGAGAGTTATGAGATGAGATGAGAGAGAAAACCGGCAATCTCGACTTGTTGTTGGAATAGGCACCCATCGGCGGCAGCTCCTGTCGAAGCTGCCAGCGTGTGGGTTGAGAGAGAGATATAAGGTCAGATAGACAGAAGGAGATATATATATATATATAGAGAGAGAGAGAGAGTAAAAGTATATGAAAAAGAGAGAGATAGAGAGAGAGAGAGAAAGAGTGTGAGTTCTACTATAAAGAGGCCTAATAAATTGTCTACGTATTTGACTCATTAATTAACTGATGTGGTCTCTATCTAACCGATTCTTTTAGCTACGTAATAATTGTCAAATATATATAGGTATTTATATAGCGTCATATGTTGCTTATCATATAAGCGATTGCTCTCACTTTTCGTGGTACTTGAAACAACTATTGATAATTGCCAATTAATGTGCGAAATGACGTATATGTTGGGCTCATGATGCGTATGCGTAATGTTTGATGTCATGCATAAGCTAATTAGCAACAGGTGGAATTGTAAAATATGTTGAGTGCAGGAAATTCCATTTCCAGACATGTATAAAGCAAAACATACGTTAAAAAATAATAAGTGTATTATTTCAGACATCTTCATAACATTTACAATTTTTGACAGACTCCTTTGCCAACGACCTTTTAAAGTTCCTTTACAAATTCCCTGAAGCAGCATAAAATTGCTCTGTGAATGAAAAGCTGTTGACTTTTTACATTTTGATAAATGTTTAGATATTTAGGATTTGCCCTTCTGGGATGTTCAGTTCTACGAATTGCAAATGCTTTATATGTGAATTTTCGATCCTGGAATATGCTAAATGTACACTCCCACAACTAGAATTAAACCAATAACAGTCAAGGCAACGGCAGCAACAGCAATTAGAGTTGCAGGAGATGCCGGAATACAGCAATAACAACAACAAAGTGGGTGTCCCACATCCCATTTGACATTTAAAGGTCAAAGTTAAGCATCAATCAAAACGCTACAAGAATGAGATATTAGGCGCTCAAACATAAGCAGCAACTACGCTTCATAAGTAACAGCAACAATATCATCTCACATATTAATAATCGCATGAGCAGGCAACAATATGGCAACTGCCAGCCAGCGAAAAGAGAAATGACACAGTGAGAGCGAGAGCGAAAGTGAGAGGGAGAGGGAGAGAGAGAATCGAGAAACAATAAACGAATCAACCAAAACATTGCAACATTAAGGATAACAGAAGAAGTAGATTTTGAGACTGGCATTTCAACTTGTTGATTCGTGCCAGTTGGCATTTCGCTTCCCAACTGTGTGGGGGTCTGTCTGTGTGGCAAGAACCTACTGCCTGACTAAACTGAGTGTGGGTGTGGCAAAATATTTTGCTTTTTTTGTTTTGTTTTAAAAGGAATTTCACTCGAAATGCTTTCCCTTCTCCAGAATGTCGGAGGCGGACTTGGAAAAAGCTTGTCTATGTTCAAATATACATATGCTAATAGATGCGATTAAACGCCCACAATGCCAAAGCATAATTGAGCAGTGTCCTTAGATACAATATAATAATGAGGTTATTAGCTAGTTACCCTATAAAGTGCTTCACAACGGTCTGCTTAGTGCCCTGTAAGCATGAGCATTCGGTTGTGAGGATAATACCACAACTATATTTATATTAATTCAAATTTAATTTCCAGGAATCTCTTTAGCCAGCATTATTATTAGAGTCTATTGAACACATAATTGTGGAACATATACATGTTTTGAAGTTGTAAATCGATACACTCCTTTAATATAAGTAGTCCATTCCTGATGACCCGGGAATATGGTTATGGCTGCCTAGGAAACAACGCCTGAAGATAGCACAATCAGCCAAGAAAGGTCTTCAGTCAAGAGTGCTTGACTGGCAGATACCCGGCAGTAAAATCGATAGTATCTTAATACACATTTGTACTTTGATTATTGGCTAATAGACAATCGACAAATATAAATTAAATTATCGCCAGTTTAAACATAAGGATTTAAAGCAAAGCTTGTGATTTTACATTATAAAATCTAAAATAATCTAAATATAGAAAACCTCGACTGTTTGCTATTGCTATTGCATATACCTTATTGAGAACGCCATCATATGTCTGCATATATACATTAAACGCAACAGTTTATATATGGTAGGAATCAAAGAGCACACAGAACTGAGCTACAATTTTTTATGAAAAGCTTAGCTAGCATTGCCAGGATATCTGTGAATGCCGATGCCGCTTTGCCCTTTGCGGTTAGCTGCCTGCCTGAAACGTTTGTGTGTGTGTGTGTGGGTGTGTGTTGTTATGACAGCAACTGGATGCCACGTGGGAAGTTAGTTGTATCTGGCAAAAGGCAAAAGGCAAAAGGCAACAGGCAACCGGCAATAGACAACAGGCATCTGGCAGAAGGCAACTGTTGCTGAAATTGACTGCCCGGGCGTACAAAATGGCGGCAAATGGCGTTACTTCAATGAATGAATGAATAAAATGCAGCCATCAATGAAAAAAGCTCTCGTTATGACGACATACGGGGAATGTATCTCGAACTCTTCGCATTTAATTTAAACGTAAAACCTTTCGAATGAGAGTCACAAAAAGGCGAAGTAGCAAAGAGAGCGGCTTCAGTTGACCGTTTCAACTTTGATATTTGTCGCAGCACATATTCGCTGTTATTCAAATGTCAAACTGCTGAGGAAAATGTTTTCCAGTTGCTGTACTAACTTTAACTAATGTTGCAAGTAATTGTAAACCGGAGCCAGGAAACCCATTTAATTAGTCACACATACAGTTCGTTGCGAGCTGTGGCTCCTTATGTTGCAGTCTTGACCTTTGACTTCATGTGGCACACGCGCGCTTCTTGACATTTGGCATTTGCAACTGTACAAACATGAGGAGTTTTGTTGGCGATACGACGACCGTTAATTGCCCATCTAATTGATTTTCTACGCAGCCAATGGAGAATTGTTGCTGTCCATAAGTCTCTCTTTGCCAAACATTGTATTTAATTGGCCGTATTTTATAATAGGTATATTTTT
The DNA here is from genome assembly GCA_035043505.1 of Drosophila setosimentum. Taxonomy (NCBI): domain Eukaryota; kingdom Metazoa; phylum Arthropoda; class Insecta; order Diptera; family Drosophilidae; genus Drosophila; species Drosophila setosimentum. The sequence continues at coordinate 382,246 of JAWNMY010000023.1, read as the reverse complement.
TGATGGAGCTACCACTTGTCGATGACCAGCATTAGCTTGACCTTCAATTCATTTCATATTCTTCTACCTTCCTTATCATAATAGATATCTTCTTAGTCTAATTTTTTCTATCTTCCCAATTTTGAAAAATTCTATTTTGGCTTATTATTTAGTATTTATGTATATTCACATATACATATATTTATTTTGCATTTCAAATATCTGAATTTGTTTTTATTACGTATTTTCTTTTCGTCTTTAGTTAATTTCTAGAACTTTCATTTGAAAACTTTAATTTGAATCATTCCCACTATTATGTAATATCATTCCACATGCATTTTTGAACACTACTTGCCAGTGTATATTTGTTATACATGATATTTGATTTAGAGTACAAATCAATAATAATTTTGCATTCAGCTGATGTATATGATGCATTTATCAAATAAGTTTAAAATAACTAGTAGTCTCAGTATTCGCGAATTATATATATTTTATATCACTGATCTGAAACCTTTTCTCATTGCATTTTGCACTAATTTTCGTTGATCCTTTTCATTCACTTGACTAAAGTAGTAGTAAATGCTTTGAGCTGTGCTGTGCGATCATCTAATAAAAACTACCATTAAAATGTCGTATAAATCAAAAATAATCCGGCAAATGAAATGCCCATAAACATTCACAGACACAAAAATGCAAGCAACTTGCAATGGGTACTGTGAACTGGGTGCTGGCCTGCCTTTCTGGTCTGCCCATTAATAGACTTGTTTAGATGTCAGCTAAGCCCAGGCAATAGACCCCTTTTGAATGGTGCTGGGGCCAAGCTACTTACTCGCCATAAAAAGGCAATCAGATGTCGTCGATGCAGGCGCTGCGATGCACGCGAGGAGCAGCATAACAGATTCACACACATACACACACACAAGCACACACACACAAACACACACGCAAAGAGGGGCGAAGAAGGGATGCGCTTTTTCTCTCTCTTTCTTTCTCTCTGTGGTGAAATCAAGATAAAGCGCGTAAATAAGAAGTTTTCAGCGGCATCTCTGGCAAATGACGGCAAAAGCCAGAGTGAGTGAGAGATAGGGAGAGAGATGGAGAGAGCGAGAGAGATTGCAAGAGCGAGGAAGAAAGAAAAGAAGTTGCATCCGATCTGCGACTGCGTTTGTAATTAATTATGAGGCGGGCCAAAACAACGACGCACGCGCGAGCTTCGACTTGCAACGTGCGACTTGCGACTTGCAACTTCAGCTCCAACTGCGACTTGGACTACACGTAGTAGTAGTAGCTGAGAGATGGCCAGGCAGCGATAAAGAAAAGCCGCGCTAGCTAGTCAAAGGATTCGCGCGCCGGCTACTGCGATTACGCGACGAGCTCAATGCGCGAGATAAGCGCGATAAGCGGCTAAAGATGATGATGCTGTTGCTGTTCGTTCTTGTTGTTGTTGTTGTTGTTGTTGTTGCTGTTATGGTTGCTGTTGTTGTACGGGATCGGTCGAGATTATGCCATTTTGATTTGAAACACGCAACTTTATGGCAGACCTAACGATCTCATGCAGCTGGCGCGTAAATCGAAAGCGATCTGATTTTTAACTATATATATGTCTATATATAAATATATAGATTTGTGTATATAACTATTTAGCCGATAATTTCCTTCCGGTTGCGTTTTTGCGTTTCAACTGAGGTTGAAAAACTGTTTGGAGCCAAAGCTGGTGCTGCCTGCCTGCCTCAGTTTCAGTGCTCGCTCCGTTTTGCCGCTGCTCCGACGCGTCGCTGCCAACGACGCATCGTGGGCCGATCATCGCCTTACTTAGACACACTCTGTCTGTAGCCCAAGTGTTGTTGTTTGCCTCTCGACTGTGTGGGCAACTGTACATGCATGCAGCTAGCTGTCCCTGTCTGGCATTCGAGCGACAACAACCCCCGCAATGTGACTTTTTTTTTTTATTTTACCCTGTAACCGATTGAAGTGCTTAGAAAGGGTATCATAAGGTTGGGCAAATAAATTCTAAGTCTTCTCTTAATAAGGCCTAAGAACTGTCTGGAACTATTTATGTGAGTCTTTCGGTCTGTCTTGTCGATCGCGCAAGAAAAGAACTGGTTATTTTATTATTTTGTTACGCCGTTGATGAATATTGTCGTTCATAATTATGGTAGAAACTACTTAGAGAACTGAATTATTAATAATGTTTTAAGCATATAAGGATCCATAAGTTTCCGTTAACTTTCTCAAAAAAAATCAAAACAATATAACTGCTAATTTACATATAAAACTTATTTAATTTTCACTGTCATTAAATCTAACTCTATAGGCAAAGAAACTAAAACAATTAATTACGTAATGCAATGTTAATCTTATTTTTGTGGGAAATTAATGGAAAAAATGTAAGAAAATAAGTATAAATAAGTGATGGGTATATTCTAGTCGTACACTACAGACCGAGTTGATTTTAATTCAAGTGCTCTTTTCTGCTCAAATACTCGACTAAAAGATTGAGCTTGTATCTGGAAATACACACACGCATACATACACAAGGGTTAACACCTTAGTTACAGCCGTCTTTCAAGTCCAGCTCGTGCCAACTTTGCGTGTGTGTGGGTTTCAACTTCTAAGTAGGCTTTTTGTAATGGCGTCTGCTCAGCCCACATACACACACACAGCTGTTCCCAAATATAGTTGCTGATCTCAGCCCTACGCCCAGTTCTGGCCACTACTGCACTTGCGTCATTCATCGCTGCAGTTGCAAAACTTCCCGCCCACCCGCAATACAGGCGGCACTTGTTGCAAATGTTGATGCATCCCATATTTCGAATAAGTTCCCCCAGCTGTGCACAAATCCTGCAAACTTTTGTTGCCCTCAAAAAGCTTTGCAGCTAAAAATAAAACCAACGAAAGCTTCCGAAGCTGTAGAGAGCTTGACCGAAAAGCTTTTTCGCCCACCGGCGAAAAGCAACAAAACAAAAGCATCTTCACCTACACATAGCAAGCGGACGCCGCGGTCGCAGTCGGCGTCTGCGTCGTCGTTGGCTTCGCTGCTTATGTGGGTGGCTTCATTGATAAATTTGCGCAGCTTTGCTGCTGCTGCAGCTGTAGCCAAGATTAACTGCAAATTGAATTGCAAAACGTTGCAGCTGTTGCAGCTGGAAAACGAGGGAGAAAGGGATACCAATAGAGAGAGGGAGAGAGAGAGAGTGAGAAAGAGAGGGCTTTAAGCAGCGCTCCACTTTAAACAACGTCATGGCTGCCGACATGTGGGTGTGGATCATGCCCCAGCATTAGACTCTTTGACGTGACTTTTGTGAATGAATTCCGTTCGCTGAGAGACAGAGAGAGAGAGAGAGAGAGAGAGAGAGAGAGAGAGAGAGAGAGAGACAGCCACAGAGCCGAGACAACTGCCAACGCCCACCAAAAATAAGCGACGCTTTTCTCACACACCAATTGGATTTTAATCATATTCATAAACACATACATGCTTATAAAGAACATGTATATCTATCTCTAGTCTCGACATCAACTTCATTCACAAAATGCTTATATATGGAAGCTTGTATATTAGTTCCATTGTCACCCCTAACCCCTCGGGGTACACTGTGCGAAATGAATGCACAGTCAAGCAAATTAATTATACTTAGGGGAACACCCACACACACCAGCACATCGATTTGCCATTTGTACTTTGGCATTAACTGTAATTGCTCATTCAAACAAAACAGATAGAACACCAGAAACAATAGGTGCAAAATACAAGAACTGAGACAAGGTCTAATGACTCTTATTGACATGATTAATAGACGGCTTTTGTTCAGACTAAGAGTCCACTCGAGTGGAGAGCTAAAATAGAATTCACATTTAAATTGATCCTCCTTTTTTTTATTTGAAACTATTTCCAAAAATTAGCAAAAATGGTTTTACAGAATATTATATTTATATTGTGAAGTCTACATACATTTAATTAAATCTGCCTAAGCAACAGTATGAAAATTCACACTTCAAACTAAATGACCAATTATTAACCAAGTCAGAGTAAGTCTGGTTAGTCTGATTGACTATGTAAAATTGTTGTACTAAGAGACTTCCGTTTCAACACCTTTAAATGAATTAATGAGATGGCTTTAAGCGCCTCAAAAAGCAAGCATTAAAAATGCAACAAGCTTGGAGCGAAAAAATAATTTGTATGTTAAAGCAGCGTTATAAAATACCCTATAATGTAATATAATTATCGCATCGTAATCAATTATTACGGCATACAAAATTAAATAAAAAATCTAAATCTGAAATTGCTTTTTTATTTTTTTTTTTATATTAAACTTTACTTTTTGTAAATATCTGTATATATATATATATATAACATATATATATCTATTTATATATATCTATTTATATATTTATATATATAACAGTACTGTTTATGGAACATAAGTTTAACGTAAGTATTAACTATTATTTTCGAAATTTTTTAAATAATGTAAACTAATATACAGATGACTTTAAATATTGGATTATTTTTTTAGATTCAGTGTTTATAATGAAAATACTCTCAATAGTTTTGTTTTATGAAAATCAAGGTCTGCTGTGTAGGGTATACAGAAATAGCAATGCGAAAGTTTGCAAGCAGATAAACGCATCTGAACTGTTGGCTCTAGGAGACTACTCATTAAAAGCGTCTCTTGGATTCTCGACTTGCTGGCTGTTGCTGCTGCCATTTGGCTGTCACTCACTCATTTACTCAGTTATTCATTCATTTGGCAGACATTTAACAAAGCGCGTTCCATTCATTAGCATTGGCTGTACGCTGTTGTTGTTGTTGTTGATTTTTCCTGATAGTTGTGTTGATGCTGGTTGTTGTTGCTGTTGTTGAATGTTGCCCTAGACAACACTTAACTCCTTGGCAGCCAGAGTTATATTTAGTTGTGGCACTCTTAGCCATGTTAACAAACTGTTTATTTTTTTTAATTGAATGACATTTAGGGCCAGTGTTGAAAGGCGTTGTCCCCACTCTTAACCAAGCAACTCTCACCAAGTAAGAGGCCCCTATGCTGGTGGTCTGTGCTGACTGATAATTTATCTAAAATTATATACCTTTTACCAGTCATAAATTTCTAGCATTTCAATTGGCCAGCAGGTTTTTAGAGAGTGTGTGTGTTCGTTTTTGTTTTCATCATCATCAAATATCGTCAACATCCCGAACAGATACATATTTTTGTGCTTATGTATCTGATAGATGCATAGAGACACTTTTATTTGGCATTCGCTTGTGATTTATGATAACGCGCTCCATAAAGATCTATGCAAGTTTCATTGATTTTATGCAAATTTTCATGCCAGAAAGTTTCATTTTTGTTGTATACACCATATATTTATTGAGTATTTTCTTTATTGTCTGACATCAGTTTTATATTGTTTTATTGACTTTAGATGGCAGCCACACAAGTTGAACAGATTTGGTTACCCTCGATTATCGTATATCTCGCTTCAATCAGCGATAACTTGAAGAATTGTGCATATGCCACCGCTTCAAAATTTATATTTCTTCAATTAATAAACGTCTCTGTGACTCGCCTCCCTTTATTACTATTATTATTTTCTTTGATATGCCCTTCCCTTTTCTGGGCCATAAATCTGTTTTATGGGCCAGCAAAAATTTCCTCCCAAAAAAACATAAATGTGAGCTGCATTAAACTTCTATCAATTTTGTATTCTTTTTTGCCTTTTTGTTTTTTTATGTCAGACAACATTTGCAATTTCAATTAATGCAACGCCCCAAGACCAAGAAAACTATGTCAAATAAATCATGGACCTGCAGCCAGACCCAGACGTTACCTTTGAGTTCTGTCGCTTTGTAAATGTCTCAGTTATGTGACTGTGCAGACTCAAGTTGCGTCAAGTTGCGCACTTCCTGCGTGCTTTTCGATTTTAATACTCTGTTTACATAATGAAAATGGATCATATTGGATTTGTAAACCATTACAGTGTTGGTTAACATGGTTGAAGTGATTTTAGTTAATTAGAAAATCTGTGTCTCCCAAAAAAATTACAAAAATTTGAAAAGATAGTGTTGCAATATTTCCCAAGCCTTTTTCCTCCGCCGCACATTAAGAAAAAATTTGTTACGTTTTTACCATTTTAATGTTTGAATCTTAATAACTAAATTTTTTTGAGACTTAAATGATTTTTAACAAGCCCTTACCCTAAACCCCCATTTGAAAACCTTTGTACTGGTTTTAATAATTGATTTTAGAAATACTTTCTTATTACTTACTTACCATTATCGTTATTAGTAAACCTATTCCACCTATACACATAGACCAGAGAATCTATTCGTCTGTATCTTCCAACTGATAAAATGTTACTTGTTAAATTCATTTTATGCTAAAATTTAAATAAATAAATTGAGTTACCACCTCAAAACTGAATCTTAATGCCTGTCAACAAGTTGCATATTTTGGTGTCATATAATTGCCAGTTGTCATCCGAGAGACAAAGATAGAGAAAAAGAGAGAGATGCATTGATAGATGGAATAAAAGAGCGCCAAGGGCCCATTTAGGAAAATTTCACTATTAACTCAATTGGAGGAGCCTATGCAAATGAATTCCCATCCATATTTCATAGTTTACACAGCTCGTGTGATTGCCCCAGCGATTTCTCTATTAACTATAAGCAGGGTAAATAGGCAATTGACTTGAAATTGGCAATTATTTTTTCCTCTGCTATGTTTTGTTATTGTTGCCAATACCAAAGCTAAAGTTAAAGCAAAAGTTAAAGATACAGGCAGGCAGGCAGTCCACATGTGAATGGATATGACTGTCTCTCATGTGCCAGGCGAGGTTGTTGTCTTTGTTGCTGTTGTGGTTGTCGGTGTTGTTTTGCAGTTTGTCTACATTGCAGTTCCTCCAAACCCAAAGCACATTATGAATGAATAATGTATGAATGAAAATTGCATGCACGTGCCTTTAAGCTATAAAATGTTGCACTTTTTCGTTGGCCTATGCACGTACTGTGGCTCAAGCTGTTAAAGATGCATTTGGCTATGGATGGTACTCAAGTTACCGGAGCTTAACTGATCACATTTTCATTGCATATCTGACCAAGTTCGTCACCTAAGTCACACAGTCAAGAAAGCAAATAGTGATTATCGAAAATGCCAAGGGATTTTGCTTGTCTATAAGTTGAGTGGTGGATGAATAAATTTTGTATGTACATATTTTTATTTACTAGGAGTTATTAAACTCGAAATATTTAGTTATTATCGAGAGGTACGTGGTTATTAAGATCGGTGATAGATGTCGATTCGATAGAATGTTTTAAAGCAATGTTGGAAAAATTTCATGAATGTACACATATATAAAAGGTATGAACTCCTGTCCTTGCTTTCAAACTAAAATTAAATAAAATTTAAGTTTAGTGTAAAAGATGACTAAGTTGTTCTCAAAAGGAGTTCATAAAAAAAAACCCGGAGTATAAATGTTTTGATTAAGATAATTAGAAAAGTAACACTTATTATATTTAGTTTGCACGCCCACTTGTTTTTTTATTAAAATGCAAGTCAAATTCGTCACCTAAGTCATTCTGTCAATGGTGAACAGCGATGATTAAAAACTGCGAATCATTTTGAATGACTAACAGATAAGTGGATTTTAGATACATTCATATTGTGAAATTACTAATTGATTTATTATAGCATATAGTATACAGAAGAAATTTCTTAATACGTTCTGAAATATGTTAATTAAATTGGCATATTGCATTTTTTTTATTTATCTTTCATATCTGATTGGGGTCCTAGTGCATTGCCGCATAACCTCTTTTTATTTTTGATTCGTTACAGTTTGAGCTGTCGATTAAATAATTGTTTTTACTGAGTTTATATATAATCTGATAGTGTTCACAGTGCATAAGCGTAGTTTCGTTTCTTTTGACTCGTCACAATTTTAATGAGATATTATTTTTCAATCTTAAAGGAAAGTGTCATTACTTTAATAGTTATTGTTATCGTGAAATCTAGGCGCCCACTTGCTCTCCATTATAATGCAAACCAAGTTCGTCACCTAAGTCTTTTGTTTGTCAGCACCTGCTGCACTGATATCATCATTAGCAGCCACGTCGCTGTCGATAAGCGTTGTGTGTGATGGAAATCGGTTTTTAATAATCCGGCCACGGTTTTTTAATTAATTGTTAGGAATAGTGGGTAAAAGTGGATCGAACCATTGTCAAATTTAAAGATCTACCAGCTGCCGTCGCAGTAGCCAAGCAATTTAAATGCAAATCTGATGTGGAGTGCTTTGCATCGTTAAGTTGGCGGCGAAAGGAAAATTCATTTTAAGCACTTTTCCATTGTTAAATGCAGTTATTATATTTGACAGCTTACAGTTGGCGATAGCTTTGAAAAGTTGCCGCCGCCGCGTTCGCGCTGCATCAGCCGCTTCAGTTACGGTTACTAAATTACTTCAACTTGTGGAATTATCGGCAGCTTGTTTGGTTTTCTGGTGCACCGGCGGTGGAAGATGAAAGGCTGTGCAGTGATTTCAATTAGCATTTTGATGGCACTACAAATGAGCGGCTAGAACCAAAATCACCGGCCATTGATAGGCCAATTGATAGCACTTCATAAAGCAACCGATCGTTTGTAGCTCCAACCGGCTGCTCGATTTTGACAGACAAGGCGGTCATATTATTAAATCATTTGCAGTTTATGAAACGTCACGCGATTTTCGAAAGACTTGTATTCAAAACGACCAATCAATTGGCCTCAAGCCGCGCCAGCTGTGACAAACTTGTGGTAATTAAGTTTTTGCGCGTTTTTGCCTGTGGGCAAATTAATAGAGGAAAATGCCCAAAAAAAAAAACATTAATCAGTGTTATCGCCGACAGGGATGCAGTTTTGATTTGACCAAAGGCAAAACACAAAGAACAAAAACAAATGACCGGCTGTGAATGAGAGACATGCGAGCAGTCAAAAAGGCAACACACTCGACAATCGACAAGCGTCGACAAGACGTCAGCTTGTTTGGCAATAAAACTGTAAGCATTTATCTTGTATGTAGTTTTGTTCGAGTTTGTATTCCGCCGAGGCCTTTGTGTATTGTAGCTTTTTCTCTTGTGCTGTGTTGTGTTGTGCTGTGTTTTCTTGTGCGTAGACAAAAATGGGATTTTCTTTTTGCATTACAAAAGTATTGAGTTACGAAACGATTTGTCAACGTTTAGAGCCCAGCCGCAACAATGCAGTAAGGGGCAAAGGGGTGTGCCCGAGCGGGGCTCGGAAATCAGGCATTTGGTTAGCCCGTAAAGATTTGTTGACACTTGCGTTGATGTTTTTTTCTCTGCTGTTGTTTTGGCAATGCAAATCAGCAGACGAGGACCACCTGCAAAGATCGCCTAGACTTTGGTTGTAAAAGACAAGTTTACAGAAATGCACATAGCTCACTGAAGTTTAAACATTTTAATGAATACTCTACTCATTGCGCTCAATAGCTGCTTTCTAGAATCATAAATGTATTTACCGGATAAGTCTACATATAATGCCCAAAGCTAATTCAAGAAGCCATTTTATATTGATTTCTGCTAGTGTAAGGCATTTAACACTTATTATTTTAAAAATATGTAATTATATAAATAATTAATCCTAGGCCGAAAAGATTAGGACTATATGAGATGTAAGCATGGAATTAAGTATTATTATTAATTATACATCGAAAAAAAAATAATAAAAATCAAAAAATATGCAGTAGCTTTGTAATAGATTAATATGAAAAAAAAAATATTAAAATTTGTGCATGGGAATGGAAAACTGAAAACAAAAATGAAATGAGAATAATTTCACATAATCAACATATGTGGAATTAATTGGTCTCTTAAGGCGCCTTTACTTTCACAATGTTAAATTTAGCTAATTCATTTTCTGATAGTAAATTTAAATTTGATGAATAACAACTACAGAGCTGTTACCCGTTTCGAAAATAACGGTAACATTTGATACTCAATATCAATCATTGTAGCGCTATCTCTCAAGTTATGTTCTTAAAATGGATAGTTTTAACTACTGTATTGTCGCTCACTAATTATACAAGGTTTTATGGCGTTCTGGATGCAACATTTCACATGACCTATGAAGGGTATAAACGGCAGCTTCTACTCATACTGAAAAACAATATCAAACGGGCCGGCAAATTAGCCTTAGTCTTGGTCTTATCGCAGTATTTATGGGGCTGAGCGATTGAGTTTATTGGACACAGTGCACCACTTAAAGCGACACACCATCTATGTTTAATTTAATTATGCTTAAATAAAATCATTTCATTTAATTTTGGTTTCGTTAACATCATCCGCAAATCCACTAGTTATGGCTCTGAACGAATTGAACTTGGAACTCGTTCAAAATTTCACCTTAAAATTTGTTTTTGAGACCATGACGAATTGCGATCCGAGCGACCCTTTTTTGTGCATGTTAAATAAAATTAATAGAGAAATTAGGCAGAGAGGGGCCAGTGTGGATTGCCTTTAATTGGCCGCATTAGTTTTCAGCCTTAAGTGGTGCAGGTACAAACCCCCTGCAATTAGTCAATTAATGAAAAAACCATAAATAACCGGCTAACATTTATCGATAATACTCAAAAGGTCTCTACCCACCCCTACCGCCCCCTTTTAATCACTGAAATGGCAACAGGCAACGGTCTTCGCCAGCCATAAATTAATAGTCCATTATTTCTAAATATTGTCCACTTCAAACTGTCGTCGCCAAGTCGCTGTCGCGCATTCCGTCGGCTATTTCGGCCGCTTCGTTTGCATTTTAATCTCTTGGCCACATTGGAGCCCACAAATTAGTTCAGTGCTGTCTTTGTGTTGACTTGTCAGTGCGGCCAATAACTTAGCCGGCCAATGCCGCTGAATGGTGTCACGTAATGGAAAACGAAAGAAATAGGAGTTTAGCTCGATTTTTATTTCTCATTTTGGGAAATTATGTAAATCATTTTGAGATTGAACATTATTCAAAATTGCTTAATTTCCTCATATGCTCATTGAACGCAACCAGGCAACAGTTACGCATATTATGCACTAGGGATGGACGAAAAATAGCATAGCAAATTATTTGTGACCTATTCTAAATAGTTTTTTTTAAATTTGTATAGCTAAATCTTTAATCGATAAGATTACGATATGATAAACTTCAAGTCGGTATATTTAAACTTCGCCAGAAAGAATAATAACCATTAAATCAGTTCCTTATGTAAATAAATATTTATACCCTTTATATGTATATTCAAGGTCATTATCTTTGTCGATTATTGTGATTTGCATGAGCCTAATTCATTTATATTTACTGCTAATTTGCCAACGCCAGTAGAAACGGTTGAACATTGTCAATTTCACATGCTCCATGTGTGATATTGAGTCAGTCTTAGCCTTGCCCAACCCTGGAGTAAGTATGTGGCCAAGTGGCCACTCAAACTGCAGTCTCAAACGCTTTGGGCACTTTGCGAACTCATTTTCCGACTCAATCAAATCAAATAATTTATGCTTTGCAAAAATGAACTGGCCAAGTGAGTGGAGTGGAGGTCATGCTGTTGCCATTGCCAATGCCTGTATTTATATGTACGTATCTATGTGAGAGAGCTGGCCCAAAGCACAGTTAAATCTCTTGGCCAGGCCATAAAATGTGTTGATTTTTCCATTTGGCTAAAGCCGCAGACGAGGGGCCCTAAAGCGCTGCAATGAGTATAAATAAGAGAGACTGAGACACATATGGGGAAAATTACTAGGCAAGGTATTGGAGTGGGAAAGTGAGCTTATACATTGTTATTTTTCATCTTAGATGTGTGCGTCTTTATTCCCAGATAGTTACAGCAAATACAATGCAATTACCTTTCCAAAATGCAATTCTGGTTGTTATTTGTTTTTCTTTTTTGTTTATTTTTTCAACCAAAATATGAAAAGTAATTATTTATTTTTTTTTTTTAAATTTTAATTTTTATTATGTATCATATTTATGTATTTTTATATATATTTTTTAAATATCTAATTTCCACATAACTATGGAATATCATACAGCAGACTTTTGTTGTTAAAAAAGTATTTGCTGAATATTTCGCAAATTTAAAAAAAAAAACATATTCGGGTCTTATTATATTATTATATATACCAAGCGACGGTTTGTACAATATTCCAAGAACTTAAGTGCTATGTAGTATTTACAATATGTATAGTATAAACTGAATTTTAGACAAAATCAAACTCGAATCCATCCTCCTGGTAATCATAGTCGCTGCCATCGCAGGTCACTTGCACATGTTTATTGCACCTCCAATGCTGATACTCGTTGGGTGTCAAATGAGTCCACATGACGTCACTGAACACCTGAAGTGGTTTCGCATTGCGCTCCAAGCTGCGAATGCTGTGCAACTTCATCAACTTGTCCACAGTACTGTGATACGTATTCAGCGCCAACTGAGTGAGCTGGGGACACTCGGAGACCAGTTCGAGTAACTGGAACTCTCGCACCACTTCCCAGCCACTGAAGCTGATCACCTGCATCTGTTCGCAGGGCATATGACGGTGATCCAAAAAGAAATCATCATGATACCAATTCTCACAGACCAAAGCCCGCAGCTTGGGCAACTCCAGCAGCAGACTATGCTGCCAACGGGGCGGCAACTGCACAACCTCATTGTTTAGGGCGATTCGAGTGATACACTCACTCTTCGCCACAATGATCTGCTGGAAGATGGTCTCCTGATCCGCGTGCAGCTGTCGCGAATCATCGAAACGCACGGCCAATTTGCGCAACTTGGGCAACTGGAGCACCTGGGATACAATGAACTCCACAGTGCTCAGATTGATCTTAAGCACCTGGAGATTAGGCAGCTTAATGTCATGCAGTCGCACACAGCTATCAAAGGAGTCGGTGATGTCGAGGACTCGCAATTGGGTCATGCTCAGACAGATCTCCTGCATCCAGCGGCTGTCCAATGGCACCGAATGATACATCGACTTGAATACCAGTTGCTCCAGTTTCCTGAATCCACGCAAATACAGGCCAGATAGATTCATGCAACTCGTCAGGCGTTTCAGATTCGGCAGCATCGCTGTCAAATCACGTATATCCTCATCAACCATAGTATTGGGATTTCCAGCCAGAACACAACATTCCACATTATTGAAACGTGTTATATTAATATCGCACAAGTGTGTTATGTAATCGTAGAACTCGGCAAAGGATCCAACACCATCCTCGTGGACATGCAGCTCGGTGAAACGATCGGCCATATGCTCCATGAAGAACACATAATCCTCGATATCCAGCAGACCGAGAAATGGTGTGTTTGGACCAACAATCCGATAATGCCAACGCTTCTGCCACATTTTCAAAATTTGTGGCAGAAATTGTGGATAGGCGCGAGCCATTCTCACTTGATCACTGATGTAATCGATTCGCTCGAATATTTGCTCAAAGAATATTTCATGTAGATTATCCACATAATTGGGAGGCAGTGGCTCTTCTTGCTTAATCCTTTGTGCCTCCAAGGCGTGCTTGTAAAACTTCTTATTTCGTAGCATTGTGTTTAAGTGAAAAGTGTCTAGAGAAATTTGTTATACTTGTTGTCTGTTCGACTGGTGTCTGCGGAATGTGCGGAAAGTGCTCTGCTGTCATGGTTTATATTTTACACAGGTACAGGTAGTAAGTACTCGTCTCAGTGTACTCAGGCACAGGTAGTCCTGGCGCTTAAAGAACTTACCTAACGATTTAGTTTAAATCCTTTCCAGCAGCTGTGATTCCTAAAAGTCTTCGTCTTCAGGTTGCCTTAGTTTTGTGCAGGTAAGCCGTTTGTTAGGATCGTGCCAGCAACATAAATTGCATTACAGTGTCTGCAATTTGTACACGTACAGTGTGCCTTATCTGAACAGTTATCGCCCTCCGTCTAGTTTGCATATTACACGACTTCAGACGTGTAAGTTTTTCAGCTCCCTGGCCGGATGCGTGTGCAAACGTGGTCAAGATTTCTGTTTCTGTTTTGTATTTTTTTTTTTTGGCGTTGTTTGGCTTTCCTAGGAAACTGCAGATAAAAAACAACCACAAAGCGAGTCTAGAGTCTAGACTCCAAAGACTTCCAGGCCATTGTGCTTTTTGAATAGTCTCTGCTACGATCTAATAATCAAAGCCTGCTGCCTGCTGTTTATTTTTTCTTTCCAGCAGCAGCTTAGCGAGCGATTAGAGCACCGAATGACAATGTGAATGAGATTGAGAATGAGAATGTGAATGAGAATGGCATTGCCAGCAGGTTCACACCGAGAAGTGTCATACAATAACCATTGATAACTAAGTATTTCACTATACATATGTTAATACTCTAGAAATGAGTATCGTTACTTAGTCACAAAATATGCTGCTCCTTGAAATCAATTTCTACGTAAAATACATCAGTTTTGCTTAGCCCCAACAGGCGAGTTCTTGTTGCAATATTCTTATTTTTTATGCAAGAGTCTCTTCCTTCTATCTACAATTCCAAATTTTTAAATTTTCAAAAATTATAACCGAAAATTTTAATATTTTTGTAAAATATGGATATTTATATATACTCTTTTATATATACTCTTTTGGTAGATGTCAAGCCGACTACTATCTGATATAATATATCTCTATATTAAGGGCTATTCTAACCTCTTGTTTAATTATATCTTGACTAAACTCACTTCTTATAAATTGTATTATATTGTGAAAATATTTCAATCTGTGATAAAGTATTTATTATATCTCTCGTCCAATCGAATGGGAATTTTAAAATATTTTCTTTGAGATTTATTTCTCCAGTATAAGAGCGGAATGAAGAACAAATATTTCATTTCATAATTTGTAAGGGTATTTAATATTCTGCAACTTGAAGCTGCCTGCTATTCATTCTTGTTGCTCAAGTTGAGTTAAGTTTGTCCATTTCTGCCGCTTGTCAATTGTCGCTGTGGTGTCTTTGTTGGGGCTAATGGCATTGTTGTCAGCTTGTGTGTGAGTGTGTAACGCCTGTCAAAGCATAAAACTGTTATTAGACAATGCTAACCCCTCTCCTCTCGCCCGAACGATCCATACATAATGCACATTTATGTATGTCCGGATGATGGTGAAAATATTTTTCGTTGTTTATAATTTTCAACAAATTTCATTGAGTAACCAGCAAAGTATTCTTGATTTCTGATATTTTTCGTTTTGGGAAAGCTGTTTCACACGGCTCGTGATGCAAATGCACTTGTCTCCGACGTTAACTCTGGATTGGATTGGACTGGGCTGGATAGTGGTTACCCCGATTCCGATATGATTTGAAGTCTCGGGGGTTTTTTTTTTTTTGTTATTTGGTTGATTTTTTTTTGGGACTTGGCTTGATTTGGTTATTTGGCTGTCTTATCTCAGATCAGTGTCGATCAAACGCGGCAGAAGAATTGTGAAACATGACGTACACGAATATAACGATATGCGAAGCCCGGGCCAAATTCGGCTCAGCTCAGCTCGAAGACTGTTTTAATAATTTTGACGTAATCACATCACAACAATCTGCCCTCTGAGACTTAGCTTTGTCTTTTCAGGCACTGCGTTTTTTGACTCTGCTGCACTCTCTCTCTCTCTCTCATTCTCTCTCTCTCTGCCTTCCTCAAGTGGACATTTCTTTGTTTTCAAAACATTTTTTGATTTGTTCATTTAAATGAATTACAATATTTTATCTTTAAGCGGAGATCGTTTCGTGTGCTATGACACAAAATCTGAAGCTTTCAAAAAGTCTGGCTTTGAGAGACTGGAATCAACTGCAGGTAAATCAGGCTGAGAACTTTCCAGCCAGCTGCGCATTTTTCGTGGGCCTTTTTCGGTAATTCCAATAGTCATAAAAAGCAGTTTAGCTCCGATGTTCCTCGACAGTTGCTGAAGCCTGCTGAGCCATGTTGGCAGGTAAAGTGCGCTCTGGCCAAATTATTTCACACCTTCGGCCAGACATGATCTCAGCTAACCGAAGCGCACGTTTTTAATTCATTTGTTCTAAAACTTAATCAGCCCAAGTGCGAAACTGCAATACTACAACACTCCTCCACCGAGTCCACTGAGTCGAACAGCAAGACAAGAAGTCGTGATTGCGCAACTCATAACTCACCAAGTTCAACTTGACTACTGGTGGTTTCCTTTCCCTTCTCCCTCCCCTAGAGCAGGGGGAAGCGAAGTGTAAGATGCAAGACAGGGACGACGGCACTTCACACCGAATGTTGGCAACACTTATACATACCCTATATAAATGATAAATGCCTATGTATATAAAATGTATCGTGAAGTTCGTTAACTGAGGGAAATAAATGCGATACTTTAAAATATATATATAATAAAGATATAGAAGGGTATAGATAGATAGATAGATGTGTTAAATAATTAACATAATTTTTTACTGAAATTTATCTCACATGAACACATCGGATTAAAACAACATTGGCTTTATGTACTTTCTCTGTTGATTCATTCTAAATAGTTATAGCAGTTATGCTTGGTTCTGGGGAATGTGACTCATATTAAATAAAACATAACTCTAAGAACATAAGTTTGCAAACATTAGCCTTAAAGTAAATATTCATAGCTGCGTACAGGATACCTCAGAGTCAGGCACTTTGGGTTAGACCACTTTTCACTTATTTTACTTGTTGGCTTTGCTTACATTGTTTAATTAAAAACGATGCCGTTGCCACGTACTGAAGACCATGTCCATGAAAACACCGTCGACGATGACGATGAGTCTGTGGCAAAGACGTAGACAGAGACTGAGACTCGAGCTAAAGCTGGGTCTGCTTCTGCCGCTGCTGAGGATGAAATCTCTGTGCAACTCGAGTGACTCAAAAGGACGACACGTTTTGGCTTCTGTGCGAAGTTGTTTGTTAGCTTGTGCAGTAGCAACTGCAGCACCAGTGAGCGTAACAACTGCAACTGCAACACACGAGCGCGCCACTTGCCACAATTACGGTTGAGGGCCACGATGACTGCTGCTGCTTAATTTTAGAGCCTGCTGCCTGCGATTATATTGCTCCAGAAATTTACGAAAATGCATTTGGCGAATATTTCAAAAAATAGGCAGCTTAACTTTGATGTGAACTTTGTTACATTTTCGAGGTGAAAGCAATAGGACGATATATATATTTTTACTTAATATGTATGTGACAAAACAAGCTAGAATCGATTTAAATACATTTTTTTTTGTTCAAAGTATTGTTAGTATGTGTATTATTCTGTTTAATATCAGACCAATTTTATTTTACATAATTATTTAGCTGTTCATATTTTTTTTATTTATTAAATGTACAAACTAATTTTCTTCATGTTTCACTTTAAGTTAAAAATTAGATTCTAATGTTCAAAACTGACTTTAAGCCACAAAGATGAAAATATACTTTTATACTAATTTTATAACATCTAGTTTAGTAGACAGCATAATGTATTTATATTATCTATCGTAGCTCAACACTCCATTGTATCGCATGCTACATAATTTATTGTGATGCCATATCGAACACAGAACTGTTTGTTCCTGGGTTTAGGAAAAGTTTTGAATAAATTCAACATTACGTTGACAAGTGAATGAAAATTAATGAACTAATAAATTATGTATTAAACAAAAGTTGATTAGGCTAAAACGGAAAGACGATCAAATGGATCTTAAGGCTTCCATTTTATGTTCATATTTTTAGAGTATAACAAGTTGGGTGCTTCATTCATTTTTATTACTGATCTACTCAGCGCGTGTATTTATAATTCGCGAATCATGTTGCATTGTTCGGGGAGGCTGCTGCTGTTGGTGATGATGAGGAGCTTCACTTTTATGGCCAGTGGCAATGATGGGGCACATTTTGAGACGTCGCACTCGACGCCTCGAAATGGAGTTGGAGCTGCAGTTGGGGCTGTGTTCGGGGCTGGTGTTCGATCTTAGGCTCCTGTATGGGTCTGGCCTTTAACAATGACAATTGTTAGCGCGCTGCGCCTGATTATTTTGACTTGATAACGAGCTAAACAATAAAAACAAGCGGCTGCCAAACAAACTCATTTTAACTCAGCTCAACTCTGCCGAGTCATGTTTAGCAGGAGACGACGAAGGACAGGATTCGTCTGCATATGTATCTGTCGGTCCATCTATCTGCCTGTCTGTTGTCCGGTGTTTTGTAATCAATTTGAATGCACTGTGAGTTTTGAATCAGTCAGAGTTTTGAGCTGTTTGTTGCTCATTTGTTGTGATTTTTTAAGTTGTAGCAATTATGTCCAGTCTGTTTGTTTGTTCATTTGTTTATTTATTATTTGTTTGCTGCTGTTATTGTTAGTGTAGCTGATGTTGTGGCATAAAATCGAAAACAAAAGCAAACAGATGTTAAACAACAAATTAACATTAGCGCTGTAAATTAGATTTTATTTTGCCACTTTTATGCTTGTGCTTAAGACACTTTTTTTAAGCAGCCTCTTTTCACTTTGGGCCGTAAATTGAGTCGCAAACAATACGCGGCTAACTATCGCTACAAGCCATTTTACCCTACCCCATGCCTGATGATGCGTAACAAAATGTGGAGCGACTACCATTTGGCTACCAAATGCGTCCAGCTCTGCTCTCTGCTCCAGTTTATGATCTTTTAGGCCCTTATTCCATTGTTGGTCGCTCGATTAGCATAAGAATGTAACCTGCGGCAAAGGGCTCTCATCTGGTAGCCTTTTTAGCCGCACCCATAACGAATGTGCCACAGTCGTAAAGCGAAATCAAAGAAAAGCAAACGAATGCTGCCGAAGAAGCACTTGATGTTGCCTCTCTCTCAAATGGAGTCTGTAGTTCTGGACTATTTCTTCTATTGTTAATGCCAGTTGATGTTGTGCTAGAATAGATTTTATTGCAAATAGTTTTGGTAGCAGATAAAGCTTCTGAATTCTTAAAACACTGCATGCTATCTTAATATTCATCTTTTGTTTTTCCAGCCCTATCGACTTCTGAACTCTTTAAGCCGTAATATAAAGAATTTGTTTTGATCAATATTCCTTTAAAGACTTTTGAATTCGTAAAGCCATTTTCGCCTCTAGCCCTATCAGCTTCTGAACTCTTTCAGTCGTAATGTAGAGAACTTATCTCGGTCAATATTTCATTTGAATTCGTAACCCCTTTTATGTATTTTACTGATGTTATGTTTTCCATTATATTATTGAACTTCTGAATACCTTAAAATACAACATTGTGAATTGGGCTTAATCAATTTATGTCATTTTAATACTTTCGATAGCAGGTAAATGGACGCTTCTGAATTTCAAACTCAATTCGTGAATACTTGTTTTTCTAAGCTTAAAAGCACATAACTATAGAAAAATTTAATCATGTGTCTTATTTGTATTATTTTGCTTTCATAACAGCAAAATGTAAAATTTTGCTCCAATGTACTATATTGTTCAGAGAGAGCAAGTTGATAATTAATATAAGATAGATATATATTAAAGACAACAATTCTTCTTAAGAAAAGTTTGTAGTAGTGGCCGTTAGTGGCCCGATTTTGGAGCACCTCTTTTAACTTTGCTATCTGAGTTCTCTAAACCACGGTTCCAAAGACTAGGTTTTACCCAATATTTTTACGTAGTCGTTATCAACCACAGAACCATCAGCAGTCTCTGTTTCTCTTTGCTTCGGTGATCCGATCGCATTCAATTACACTCGTACGTATCCACAGACATATCAGAAATCTCTGGGGACCGCACAGGCCGTTTCGTTTCGTTTCGTTTGTAGCAAGATCGCTGCACTCATCATTGTACACTTGACTTGAACTTTCGAGTCAATTCATAAATCAACAAATCATTAATTTTTCACTCCTACAAGCCGGGTACTCCGCACACCGCACGCCTCAATGCTCATCGAGTGCTTCATGCTCGACTTGGAAATAGAACTGGCTTGCAGAGAGAGACCCTCTTGGTACTATGAACCCTTTCTTTGTTCAAACTTAGCCCTATTCTCACAGTGGGAAATCTTTGCTCCCACAATTAATCAAGTTGTGTTGTTGAGCAATGATTTGGAACCGCACACACAACACACCCATTTAATTTGTATATTGAACTGCTGCAATCTGTGGCAATAATATAACATGCTAATTAAAATTGCATCGCTGAGTTCTGAGTTCAGTTCACATGGTAAATCACTCGCAACGATTCACCTGTGACCCCCACACAAGTGGTATATTTAAAAAAGAAAAAAATAATAACAAAAAAAATAGTTTCTTTCTTTTTTTTTCCATATACATATATCCTGTCGGTGTTTATGATTCGCATTCAAAGGAAGCTCGGCGGCATGCAAAGTAAGATCGCTTATCATCTCGTCTCTTCATAAATATCTGTGCAGGCGATAGCGCTCACACTATTTATTATACAAAGATATTGTATGTAGCTGCTGGCTGTGCTTATCGTTGCATATGATCAGGCCGCAGATTCCGATCCTTGCGTTGCCAAACAGCCAGTCTTGTTGTTGGCCGCAATTCGATCGTCTCGATCGCTTCGATCGCCGATTGATTGATAATAGCACGAAACTGCTGTTGTAAACGGGTTAACTGAAAAAGTAAACAGAAAACTCATTAACGCAATAATTAAGACGACAACAAGGTTTTTAAGATAACCCATGGCAAACGACATGCCACAGCTGAGCTGATCGAAGATGAATCTGTGCGGCGTTTGCGGTGTTTGCTGCTCTTTTTTTTTTAAGTATGTTCCAAACAGCAAGTTGTATTTTGTGTTTCACTCTCTCTCGTAATCTCTTGTCCCAGACTCTGTGACGCTGACGCGCTGCTTAGGCATTTGTCCTGTGGCAAATCTTTGTGTGCGTGTGTGTGTGTAGTGTGTGTGTATGTGTGCGTGTGTGTGTGTGTGTGTACCTGCTCTCAGTCCAGATGTGATGTGATAATGATAAAGGGCTGCAACATCAATCGCTGACAGTTGGGCTACCACACTTTTCATTTGCCTGCCTGCCTGCCTGAATGTCTGACTGTCTGGCTCTCTGTCTGATCCCCTAACTGATCTTCAGATCTCGGCCTGGACCTGATGCGTAAGTACCACTTCACGCTCTCCGATGCCTGGCTGTGATAAGATATACTGGTTTCGCCTCACCAGTCAGCTAGCCAGCCAGTAAGCGAGATATATTTATTGTGAAATTGATTTTTTATTACACTGTCACATTTAGACCCGGGTACGAGAAGAAGATAGCCAGAACCGGCGATCATTGCACATTCCTCCACACCAGCCTCCTTCCTCCCTCTCTTTCACCCCTCTTTTTGCCTCAGTTACCAGTCTGATGTGTTAGTCCTCTTAACCTGTAGACCGCAAATTCAAGACCAGCAGCAGGCGGGCAATTTTACGCATCATTTAGCGTGACGTTTAATTGGAAGTTGCTTTCCTTTCGCTTTGCGGATGATCATCAGTTCTGAAAGTGATTGCAAATTGATCGATTGTTAGCTGCTGTTTAATTGATTTGATTGTTTTGTATATAAACATGAGTATGACCCTTCAGTATGTTGGCTAAGAATATTGCTTGGTCATCGTGGCAATTAAAATAACATGATCAGCGATCGCAGCTAAGATGGGATAAAAGTCACCGCTCTCTAGAGTGAGAGAAAGATATTTAGTGTCTCTACCGAGTTGTCGATGGTTGCAACTTGCAATAACAGCAGCAGCAGGCACCTCCTGGCGTTATTTAATTATGGCGCTGATAACATTCCGCGTATATGGTGGCAATTATTCATCGAGGCAGATACAGTACATATACATATATGTGTGTATGTGAATAAACTAAGGTTCATCTTAGCTTGGGCAGATCGGTAGCAATCCAGCCAGCTAGACGCAATAAATAAACCAACATGATAAATGGCGCGCCCGTTTTTAAATGTATTTTAAATGCAATTCGAATGTGGCAATGGGTAGCCCCTTTTTTCCATCAGCAGCAACCAGCAGCGGCGGCGCCCGTTGCAACTCATTACGAGGATAATTTATGACGTCCACGTGTGAAGGACGCCACCGGACAAGCCAAACCTGCCACAAAAACAAATACAACCACAAAAAAATAAATAAATAAAATAATTAAAAATACAACCACAAAAAAAAAAAACACCAGAAAAATCAAACTATAATTTATAGATCTGATTGGTTAGACAAAAAATCCACTAAAGGGAAAATGAATTTTTTCTGAAATTGCATAGAAACAAATGTTATCACTACCATTAATAAAACCATTATTATATATTATATAAATAAATATAAACCATTATTTTTGTAAGCATTTTATTACATTTAATGGCGTAAATTTCAATTAAATGTTGGTTAAAATTTGAAACATGGAAAACCTTCGAAATTAACTGAAACAATAGTGGAAAAACCACAAAAATTTGTTAGATTATGATTTTGTAATAAGGAAAACGATTTGGGTTTCTCAATTCATGCAATTCTTTACTTCGTAGCCCTGACAGCATCTTATTTTTAATCATGCTTAGAGCATGCCAATTCCATAAATCCAATTTAATCGTGTCAAATATGTATGACATCTTTAACATGCGTCACATTTCATTTTAACAACTTAATTAGATTGCAAATAAGTCACCCGGCTGTGGCACTTGCCATCGGGTTGATATCGGTGTGATTCACTTGGCGCCAGCGTTGACAAATGCCTGGGTGGTAAATGCCACAGAAGGGGGCGACACAACTCCCCTAAGCTGTGAATCTCCCTCGATAGTGTTTCCAACACTTAATGCAACAGAAACTCTGCAGTTGTTTATGGCCAGGCACTTATATTGTAATTAAAATGATATCAATGATATCGAAGGGGAATTCTATAATATACAATGCTCAAATTGCTGAGGATACCTTGTAATGCATGGCAAAAGAGTTTTCAAGACTTGTAAGTATTTATTTGTTATGTATATCTATATCTATATTCAACATTTACGTTTCTATATCTGAGAATTAGAAAACTACTAAAAAAATTGTTGTTAAAGAATGATCGATATTTTATGCATTTAAACAATAACATAAACTTTTCTTTTCCTTCACATTCCTTGTGAGATTTGTTTCTTTAAAAAGTAGCACTACAATATAACCTTAAATCGTGCTGTTCCGTAAACTTTTTTATTTTCTTAATCAGTGCAATCTTGTAATAATTTTTGGAGAGCCTTCAGCTCAAGCTGTTTTCAATTTAACATATGTGTAGATTTGTGCATTTATTAAGGCCTTTATCGCTTTATAAAATATGCGTTATTAGTTAAACATTATAAAGATATGTTCAGCATTTGCGTACATTTCTACGTCTACGTGTGTTGAGTGTGTATGTGTGTGTTTTGTTGTCACCTGCTGTTTATGTACCCAAATCAGCATCTAATTGTGAACTGCCCAAAATGCCGCCCATTTTTCCAGCTCTCTTTTTGGCTGGTGCTGCATACATAAATTAACAGACGCTTTGCTCCAAATAAACTGACATAATTGCCGTTGAATTTATGGGGTTTGGGCCCCAGGGAGTTTTTTTTTTGGTTGTTTTTTTGTCGGACATGTTAAGACAAAGGTAAAGTGTCAAAGCAAGTCATTAGGGCTACAAGTTTTTCATTGGGTCTGGATTCTGTAAATGCGGAGTCTGCAGAGCGAAGCAATTAATTAAGCATTCCTATGCCTCTGTGCATTGTTTTCGTTTTTTTGTTTATTTTTTTTTGGGTTTTTGTTTTTATTATGTTTTATTTTTTTGTATATTTAAATATTTTTTGAAATTTTTAACTTTGCCGCAAGAGATCGGTTCGAGATGCCGACATTGTGATAACGATAAATGCGATAAAATCTAATCGCTTCAAATATAAACTTTTTCTCATCCAATTTTTTTCGTAGGTTTGGCCTTAAAATAGAAAATCGAATAAATAAATTGCCCTCCTATATTTTATTCGACACACACATACATATATACGATGTATTGGGAAAACTGATGGTTGGGGCAATTTTCGCGATCTAATTTGCCAATTTCGAGGCACGCCAAGAGTGAGATTGATCATAAAAATTGATTTTCCGTACGAGTCGTGACGCCAATTGAATTCAATTTGCCATGAAGTAAAAAAATAAGAATACTAGGAAGGTGCTGCTTTTTCTACGCCTAAACAATTTTAGCCATGGCTAAGTGATTTGCTTGTCATATAAATATGTTTGATTTAGGCTCGGGTTTTTGGGTGCTATAGATTTATGAGTGTCATGGCATGGCCCAAAGGCCATAGATCAACATTTGGAACGCCTTTGGAATGTCACTGAAATTATTATTATGACGCTCGAGCGTAGCGATAATGGGTATGAAAATGTATAAAATACAGCCAAAACTTTATGACTGCGCATAGTTAAAACGATTTCAGAGTATTGTTTAGTTATTTACCAGCCGAATGGGGGGGGGCAAGAATTTACACTATATTGACTCGTATGCCCATAAAATAATTAAATCTTGGTCAAAAAAAATAGAAGACCTAAACAAAAGCCCAAACTGGATAGTTCCATCTGGTTATGTTGGGGCTGATCATTAAGCTGGTGTTTTTTTTCTGACTGAGTTTTGCCTTAATTTTGGAGCTGTACCCGCATTGTAGACATGACGTTAACAAGCGTGTTATAGTTTTCTAATGAAGTCATTTCGGGTTTTTCTAATTAGGAGCTGTCGCATGGTTTGTGTATTTCGTATTTTTAGTATATTTTTGTTCTGGGATCTCTGGGATTGCTTGATCGCTTTCTTATTAATGAACGAACATGTCGTCGTATTTTGGTACATGAATGCGGCCTTCCAGGCATTTATATGCATTTATGGCCAGTGCGCTGTGTTATATTTTGAGTTTTTATGGGCTTTTAACAAGACTCGTTACCCCAAAGACGTTGCATAAGCTGCACTTTTATGCCAGTTAATAACTTTATTAGAGAGATGGGGAAAAAAGCAACTTCAACGCTCGGTTCGCTTTTATGTTCGTCGAACGAGTTTTTATGGCCACAAACGGAATTTATTATTGATAGAAATGAGTTTGAACTATATTTTACAGTAGTTTACCGGCTTTATGGCCATATACCGTAACGCCATCATGCACACGACCTCATCTTCGGCTAAATCCTAGCCCTAGCTATTTCCAATCCCAACCCAAAAACCAACTCCAACTGCAACTTCAACTTCAGCTCGAACTGCAGCTTGGACTTCATCAGTTTGTCGGCTCTGGGGAGTGCAGCTAATAAAAAATCGTAACTGACATTTTTCGTTTACCAAAATGTCACAAATTCACAGCGGGACTGTTGCCAATACAAGTGATTTAAATTCAATAAATCATTGAAATGCCCAGGCGAGCCATTGATGATGAGGAGCTCCAGCAGAAGCAGCAGCAGCATCATCTCTGTGCAACAGCTTTTTGCAACTTATTCCATGCCAATCGGATCCGATCCCATCCGATCCGGAACCGGCTGTTGGGGACCAGCATCTCTGTCTGTCTGCCAGGTAAAAGTTGTCTGGCTCCGTCCATATTGCGATTTAATTACAATTGCGACTCGACTTTGGCTCGTCTTTTGGGCCCAGTCATCTCATTTAAATTGGCTATTAGTTTAGCAATGCTGGCTTAATGCTGCCTAGACCACAAATGGAGCTTCAACCCAATTTAAACGCGTTTCAGCCACATGATTTGTGGGTGCTCTAGAAATGCGGGCATTGATTTGAATACACCTTCTTAGATTATAGTTTTTATGAAAATGCCTATTAAGGCTCTCTAATACTTTGGAATGTAATAAAATCTATATGTTATTTAAATGTATTAAAGATTAGTATTTTTATGTATTTAAGTCGAATAAAAGTTGAGTATATTTTATTTACATTTTTGTGGACTGTTTAATGGGAATTGGTTTAAATAAAAAATTGCCGAGAAAAGATTTTATACATATGTAAAATGTAAGCTGCGATTATTATTATAATAGGAATTGAAAGATGATTGTGTATAGAAGTTTTAAATATTGGCACTTTGAAATCGGTAATAAGCGTGAGCATTGTAAATGTTTTAATAACAATTAAATTTTCATTATACTTCTAGGTTGAACTTAAACATACCTTATCATAATATATATATTTTCAATAGGTGTATTTATCGTACTCCATTTCTTAACCAAAGAGTGATATTCCAACATTTCAGCGCTCATGGACTCATTTTCCGTTTTCTTCTCAATATTCATAATTGCATTTCTCACATTTTGTGACATTTTTGTTCCGGTCGCAACAGACTGACGCTGTTTGTTTGTTATATGTTGCAACATCTTTAACCTTGCTGTCGTTGGCCTGAACTCTTCTGCTTAATGAGAAAGTTTCGCTGTGTGTTCGCCACACCGAAATCGATGCAGAAACCGCAACACTTTTTGACTTTGACTCTGACTCTTAACATATTTATGGGATTTTGTGTTTTTGCTTTTGTTGTTGTTGCTGTTTGCCGCGTGCCACGTCGAGCACACGACTCGTTGTCGTTTTGAAAACACTCGGAAAAAAATATGCCACAATTTTACAAAAATCTGAAATCATTTTTGTTTGATTGAAGTAATGTCTATATTTTCTTAAAAATAAAAGAGATGTGTATGTTTGAATGATCAGGAATATGATATTTTTAGACTTAAGACTTCATTTAAGATGTTTAAATGTATGATTGAGACGATGTTTATATTACAAAAATATAGAAAATATATCATATATATTGTTCAATACATGTATTTTTTTTTCAAGTGTGCAGATTGGCGAGAGGCAGCCTTTTTGGCATTCATAAATTTGTAACTTCACTTGGCGTGACAATTGCAACACATTCGTGTGTACATTAGTCCGGCCCTCGATCGGTCTCGATCGTTGTTGGTTTCTTGTCCTGGGCTTGCCAGCCATACTTGCGGCCTTACTGCCTTCCTGCCTGCCTTCCTGTCAGGCTGGCAGCCTGGCGGACTGGTGGATATGTGGACATGTGGGGAAATAGACGTTTCATTGTCGCCTCGACGCTTGCCAGCGCCGCTTTTATTTATCGTGGCCGGTGCGCAGCGTGTCCAAAGGGATGAGGCGAGAAGTGGAGCTGGGCGGTTCTGGCAGTGGTGCTATGGCGGTGCTGTGTGGAGCGCGCGTGTGGCGTCGCCACAGTTTGGGCGCTGTCCATTATAATGTTGTTGCTCTCATTGTTGGCTCGATAAGCCGGCAATCTGTGGCATGGTGGTGTCTTTCTTGAGTCCACAACTTCTCTTTTGTGGCCCTTTCATGTTCACAACATGTTGCATTTGCTAGTTTTACAAGATGTTTCCTGTCGTCGCAGCCGCATCGAATTGTTGTCAATAAGCGCGAACAGACAAAAGCGACAATCAGACAGACAGAGCGGACAGACAGACTGTCTGACTGAAACTGATTTCTAGTTCTGCATTTTAACAACAACGACATTGTCAATCATTGATTTAGACATATCAGAAATTGATTAGATGCTCTTTCCCTCTCTTTGTATCTCTCTCTCTCTCTCTCTCTCTTTCTGTCTGGATCTGTGTCTCTCTGAAAATGTTGCTGATCAAATTTATAGAGCACCTTGTGATAAATAACAATTTGCGGCTGATGAGCGCTGTGTCTGTCCATCCGTCTGTGTGTCTGTCTGTCTGAGTGTGGCGCTGATTGCGCGATTCGCAAATCACATTTCATTTCATAAATTCCAATGCAATGGGCTCCCAGGCACTTGAGTGGACAATTTATTCGCCTGTAATTGGTTGATCTCGTTTGGGCATGTGGATGTGAATGTAAATGTGGATGAGAGGCCACCGTTTCACCGTTTCGGCGACGACCTCTCAGTGTGTTATCAATAAATTCAAATTGACACTTCACACTCGATATGTCACACGATACTCGAAAGAAACCCCAACCCCAAAAATAAGAAAAAATAAGAAAAACGCAGCCCAACCCAACTCAATTCAGCTCAAGGGCCAAAATGCGACAACGACAACAGATATCAGACTCGACTTCAAACTGGAAATTCTGTTCTGGGTTCGGCATGCCTCAAAAACACGCTGGGAATTTCAGTATAAATATATATGTATATATATATATACATATATTTATATTATATTTATATATATATATATATATATACATATATATATATATGTGTGTGTGTGTGTTGCTAAAATATGATTGCGATTGAACACTGCAGGTTCATGTAATCTCTTAGCCAGAACAAACTTATTAAATGAGTGCCACAGCAAACTGGCCCGATAACTGGCCGCCGTCCAAACACAAAAGATAAACGCATATGATCATGTAAAAAAAAATGCATTAAGAGCGGCTCAGCTCTGCTCTCCGTTGACCCGCCAAACGTCAGCTCCTCCGTTCGTCCGGAGATCCCAGATCGTGGCGCCCCTTTCACAGAGCGCATCGTCATTAAAATCGCACACAGAGGAGCGCCGCCAAATCGATGCCATCTCATCCACATCCACATCCTCAGAGTCTGCCTCAGTCGTTGGGGTGGACCGACCAGGCTTTGCAAATTTCATTTGCCCAGCATTTGGTGACGTGCAAAATATGCTATAGCGACAACCGATTGGCAGTTAACAAAAATTGATTAGCTATATTGAATTTAAATGTACTCTACATATAGAAAAAAAAACTCTATTATTCTTTATTTACTTTATACTTTTTCTTAAGCGTATGTTAAGTATGATCTTTAATTATCACTAAATATACCATCACTTTGAGATATTTAATAATTTATTAGAAGTGCAAATCAGTTTTTCAAATTCTAGTAATATGTTTTGAAGAATGGCTTGTCTTATTTGAAATAAACTATTATTAGTAAGTGGCTCTTATCCAGAGTTACTCATCCTAATGGTACTCAAAGGCTATTTCGAATATTATTTTCATTCCATTTCTATTATTAAGCTTAGAATTAAAAACATGTAACCTAATTTTTACCAAGAAATGTTAGCAATTTTTCGAAATATATATTGAATAATTTGCATAAATAAAATTAAAGCTAGATTAAAAAATAAAAAAAATAAAAACACACATTTTTTAGAGCTCCATTTATCTGTAAGCAACTCTTAATATTGCACAATCATTGGGTAAATTGTAGGATATAACTTTGCCACAAAGACCTAACAATTTTATGTATTGAGAACCTCACCTTGCAATTGAAATTGCAAACAGCTCATGATAAAGTTCACATTAAGAGTCTCGTTTTACAAAATGTAAACATGTTAAGGGTTAATAAACATAAATAATCTACGCTTATTAACGGCCAAAGGACGGCACTTTGAGAGGCTTCAACATCAGGTTGCTGCAGTTGCTCAATACCGAGGCGTTGCCATGTTATCAGTGCGCGTGCATTTTGCAAAGGTGTTTGGCTCTTTTGATTGGCCCACAATGCGACAATCCGACACGCTCTCAAGTAGTAGCCAAAGAACAGAACCGAGAGTTGGAGCTACTCCATCACCATCATCAACATGAAATATGTGTGTGCCAGCTACTGATAGCGCTGCCAATGCGACTTAATTAGTGAAAGCCGCAGAACAAAAATACCAAGATGAGAAAAAGCAAAACGCGAGAAGAGATCTCAACTTATCGCCCTTAATTAAGTTGAGGCCAATTTGTCAGACAATTTAACGCATTTTTGCGGCAGGTCGCGGATCAAAGTCTAAGATGTGTTAAGCAAAAAATTAAATGCTAAACAAGAACGGATTAACTGTGAAATAAGTGGCGCCTAGGCTGAGTAACATAAGCTGCAATTGCATTGAGCTCTGAGAACCGGCTACCAAATGGCCAACTTGCAACTGGCAGCTAGCAACTTGCAACTTGCAACTTGGTAGCCTGGCAACTGGCAAGCGACTACTGACTAAGCCAAGTCAAAGCATTTAAACATCCCCTTAGGCCTCATTAAAAACAAAATATTATGTAAATTGCATTAAATTACACACAAATCAATGTTGAAAGCGGCAGAGGGCGGTGAACGGGCTGCGGCGTGCAGCAAGCCGGTGGCTTACACTTAAACCAAAAGTTTAATAAAACTATTAGATGTACTTCAAATATTAAATACCCTTATCGACCTGGAAATGCAAAATGTAATTATTAATTTTAAAAATGTTTAAAATAAGTAAATTATAAGAATTCGATCGATTTTTGCTATGGGAGCTATATGACTTGGAAGTGTAATATGTTATGGAATTCGATCTAATGTCTGCCCATTTCGTGATAAAATGAAAAGACCCACAGCTAGGGTATTCAACTAAAATAGAGAATATACACAGTCTGCGGTGAAGACGGAGCCCATGTCGCTTGTTGAGCCAATGAGTATTCAAATGGACACTTGTCAAGCCATGCAAGCGGCTACTAAATCATATTAAGACTACACCAGGATTTCTAGACTAAAATTGGTGTAACATGTCCCAGACCAGGGGTGGCGGTGGGCAACGATGCAAAAGGGGCCATAGGGGTGTGGTGGGGGGGTCTATGATCGGAGTTCCAAGTGAAAACTGCGCTACGCATGATGTTCACTTGACACGCAAAGTGGCGACGGCAACGTGGAACGTTCAGCGAACTGCCTCGCACACATATATATACAGACATATGTACGTACACATATCCATATCCATATCCAGGTCCAGTCAGCGAGAGATCTGTTTAATTTTTATTTAATTAAGTTGCGATTTCTGTGACATGGCAGGCGACGTCTAAATGTAAACATCTACACAAAGTCTTTTCGAATTTTAGTCTGCCTCTTTTTTTTTTTTTTTTACCCCAGGTGACAGCTGCCTGATATGCATGTTATATCAAAAACGAACAAATAAATAAAATAAATTAAGTAAAAAAAAAGAGACTTTAAAAACTACAAAATTGTAGTTATCTTATGGCAATTTTTAATTGAAATTGTCGCAAAACATGTCTCGTGCATATTCCACAGTTTTCAATAAAGCTTAGTATTTAAACCAAACACCGCTGTCATTAAAACTTGCTAACAATGGGATTCCAAATTTAAACTCTTGGACTATAACTTGAATGTTGTTGATGTATTTGGCAACAGATTTTATTACTACACCTAAAAGCTGTTGTTTTGTTTTTAGTTTAAATGATGAACCTATTTGTTAAGGTTATTATGATATCGATTTTAAAACCTTGTCTTAATTTTAAAAATTCGTTTTGTGAATGATATACATGATATACATAATGATAATGTTTTATTTATAAATAAACCTAAGAGCATACAAATAATTTTTCAAAAGATTTTCAATTCATTCTACACTGTAAATAGTATATTTTTTTTTATAGTTTTGGTAATTTTAATCAAATTTTGAATATAAAATAATTTACATAAACGGATTTATCGTGGCTATATTATTATGCTGTGTGGTGATCAACTTGCTTGGACAGTTAAGTGATTCGTGGCAGGATAAGGAGGAGGTGGATGATTTGGGGCAGGAGGAGGAGTAGAAAGCTATCGTTTGTCTGACAGCTTTGTCATTGCAAGGAGCAGTATGATTTGGCTTTGCCACATTTAGATCTGATATGAGCCAAAACATGTGTAGGCCTGTCGATATAGCTGCCTGAGTTGTTGTTGTTGTTGTTGTTGTTGTTGCTTTGGGGGCCATAAAGCCAGCACCATTTGAGATTAAGTAACTGAGCGCAACATGTTTGTTCGGAGCATCGATCGTCGATCGTTGGCCAATAAACGAGCGCTTATCTAAACAAAAAATCTCTAAATTGATCTCGCAAAACCTTTTAGCATATTTTGCGCGATTTGGCAGGCGATCAGTGCAACAAGTTTCTTTCTCGACTTGATAATTTTTGATTTTTTTTTTGTATATATGCATACATAAATATATTTATTTTAGTTTCTTTTTGGGCTGACAACATAGTCGCTGTGAGCTAGTCAGCTAGCAACTGAAGTCTGGCGCGAACTGCGCCCCATTAAAAACTGCCTGGCCATAGTCATAAACTTCTAAGCTATCAAATTACAGAACGATTTGTTAGATGCCGACGATGCAAAAAGGCAAAAAGGTGCGCGTTGCTGCCGCACTAATGGATTGCCATGGCAGGAAGGAACCGGGTCTCCAGTCCAGTCTTCAGTCTTTCAGTCTTCAGTTGGCAGTCTGCAGTCTTCAGGCCTGGTTCGACTTGGTTTCGCTGAACTCTAATAGCTCATAGCATGCGGCCAGCAGAGAGGACGCAGCATGTCGGCAATGCCAGCGATATCTTTGTTATAAATCTGTGAGCCAAGTTCAACATGGCTAGAATGCATGCTGTGTTTGTTGTTGTTGTAGTTGTGGCAGTTGTTGCAGTTGTTGCTGTTGTGGCAACGCTGTTTCCTGCAACTCGTAAAAAGCTCGTTTGTTGCCTTTTGGCACGCGCAGAGTGCAGCCCAAAAGGTTAAGCTGGTCAGCTTAACCCGTGTACTGGTCGCCAAAAAAAGTGTTCATAAATAAATAAAGAAAGATATCAAAAGAAGAAAGTTGCAACGATTTTTACAACTTTTATAACAGTTTTTGGGTGCCCCAAGTTTCTCGTCATAAATGTCGCAGTCGAGCTGCCAATTACACTCGATGTCCCTTCCCTTGTCTCTTCCAACTTGGCCAATAGCAAATGACATCATTTACATGACCAACTACACAGTAAAATAAAATGTTGGGTATCAATTTACTTCTGTTCGATATATACTTTTCTTAAGTTAAAATAAATGAAACTCTAGTATTATTTACTTAATAGTGTAAATTGTGAAAAATTTTATTCATAATTTTTTATTTGTTTTGTTAAATTTGTATATATTTTCATATTTAAGCTACCCGAAAACAAAGACTTTTAATTTTTGAAAAGAAAGGGTTACAGATCGAAAAAATACAATTATTTAAATCATTTTTAAGGTCAAGATTTGTTTTATATTTATTATAGGTATTGTTAAACCTATGTAGAAACGCCATAAGGTATAAAATTGAAAAGAACATTTTTTTTACTGTGCAGCTACAACTGCAGCTTCCAAGTGAGCCATTAACAGTGACTTTTACAGCTGTGCGGCAGCTACTTTTAATTGTTGCCAACTGACTTTTGAGTTGCAGCCACAAACAACAACAGTAAACGAAAACAAATCAATAGCTTTTGGCCTGCTGCGAGAGCCGCCTCGTAAATAGTCATAGTCGCTGTTTTGCTGCAGCTTTGGCTTTATGACCAGGACAAAGGCGTCCGTTTGCCGATTTGACTTTTATAGCCGCTGACTTGTACAGCGCCACAGATCAGTCAATCAGACCGTGCCTTCCTTGATGAGCATTGCCCGCTCTAACTCTCTCTCTCTCTCTCTATCTCTCTCTGTCTCTCTCTCTATCTCGCTTTCCCTCTCTCTGCCTATCTCCATTGCAGCAGAGTCGAGGGGAAAACGGCAGTCGGTTTGAGTAGGGGAAATGCAGCAGAATGACAAGAGATAGAGAGAGAGAGAGACAGAGAGCGTGAGTTGCATTTCGAACTTCGAAAGAAACTGAGAGTGCGTGTGCGTGTGAGCGTTAGTGAGAGCGTGGTGAGTTTGTGTGTGGTGAAGATCGCCAGGTACGACTCATTGGTAGATCATGTTTGTATGACTGTAAGTCTGATTCGAATGCAATTGGTTTCCGATTCGACTGAGAAGTCATTTCTTGCTTGGCAATTGTTTCATTGTATTGGAACTGTTTTCTATATTTCAATGATCATGCAGTGACTTAGATATGTGTAAGTAAGGAAAGTGAGAAAATATATTTGACAAATGATTATCACTAGAATAAGCTTAGTAGATTTATTTTCTTTATATATTATTTCTATTATTATATGAATTCTGATATGTATGTGAATATGAGTATACATTATACATAATTAGGATCAGATCAGTGATTAAATATGGTTTGAATTGTGTGATGTTCCGGTTATGATCTGGAAATGTTAGTAAATGGAAACGTATTTCATAACTTGGACAATAACTTTAAATCCAATTGGAGTAATTTTGAAGATCAATTGAATAAATGACGGTCTCTCAATAAAATAAATGCATTTTCCACTCGCTGAATACACTTCCTATCATAGTTCAAGTGGCGCCGGCGCCACTCGAATAAAATATGCACTCATATAATCAACTCTAATCAGACTGCAAACTGAATATGATTTAGCTGTAGTTACATTCAAACTCTTCTTTTACTTTCGCGCCATTAAATTGGCCAAGGAATGCGGAAAATCATAAGCATAAAGTAACAACAGAGTCAACATGCAAACCTGCAACTGCAACCGAAACTGCAACTGCATTTGGTTTCAGAGTTGTTATATGCCCTCAGCTACTTACAGACAATCAGCACGAAGTCGACTCTGTCTCTGTCTCAGTCCCAGTCTCAGTCGCAATAATTTCTCTGATCCCCAGCATTAGAATTTGTCTCGCTCTCTTTCTCTCTCTCTCTCTCTCCCACCAGCCGGTGGCTGTGGCGGCAACTGCGCACGCGCCATGCTGCCACCAGATGAGGCATGAGATGCAGGCAGTCGTTTGCGTCAATTTCTGTGTTGCTCTGTTTCTCGGTCTTTCAGTTTGTTTGTTATGTGCGCTTTGTCGCCGGCGGTTAAATTATGCTCAAAGTGTTAATCAGGAAATTGTTGCAAGCAAACTGAATCTCAGGGAAGTTGTACTCGGGACCCTTATAGTATGTGGCGTCTGCCTTTACCCTGTATCCATTCCACAAATATTCAACTGAATTTGATGACGTTGTGCAGATGTTTGTTACAGCCAACTGTGTT
The DNA here is from genome assembly GCA_035043505.1 of Drosophila setosimentum. Lineage (NCBI taxonomy): Eukaryota > Metazoa > Arthropoda > Insecta > Diptera > Drosophilidae > Drosophila > Drosophila setosimentum. The sequence goes on along the minus strand of JAWNMY010000023.1, from coordinate 347,506 downwards.
TCTAATTTAAAAATCGATAAACATCGATTACTCTTTTGGGTACATCTGAACCTATCAAAAGATCGGTGTCCACGCTTTCTAAAACAGTACTTTCCACATCTTTTGAATTAGTCAAAATATGCTCATGACTGCGAACAGGGTATCTTTGCGTCGAGTGCTCTTGAAGGAGATTAACGACAATCTAACTTGTTTAGTTGCTGCTTTAACTAGTTGTTAAAGAGAGGGCGAACTCAATTGCCTTAAAGTAAAAGTTCTGTATATCTACGAGGCATATGAAAGATAGACATTATAATGCTATAAATGCTAGAGTAAAAGTCATTAGCCAATTTATCATGTAGACGACTACTGTTTAAGGCTCAAGCCACACTAAATCAGGATCAAGGCGGGAACAACAACGACAACAATTCAATTTGGCTGACAGTTTTATAGCATTACCAAAACAACAACAGCAACAACAACAAAAAAAAAAACAAAAGGGTTACGAAAACAATCGATAGTGGTTATGAAAAGAAGAAGAAAACAGAGATCAACGGTTTGGGGCGACATACTAAACTAGTTGAATTTCAATTAACAATAAAATTGAACCATAAATCGAAAACAAAGGCCACACGCAACCCGCAGCGGCGACTCTCTGTGACGATTGTTATGATCAGTGTCACAATCGCTGGTGGTCCCCCAAAAGATGAAAATTAAGTCAAGATAACAGCTACAACAACAAACACATTGAAATTTTCGAAGAAATTGAATTATCAAGGAAAGTGGAAGTAGTAATCGCAGTCGTAGTAGTAGACAAAGTCTGTCTTAAGTTGTACAACGAGAGATCGTTGGAGGCAACACCTTGCAACAGGTAAAGCTCCGCACCAGGCCAAGAATCAATGGTTCAACAGATTCAAACGATCCGAGTCTCAGCGTTGCGTGTGGCATACTTTAAACTGTCACATAAACTTGAACGCTGATTAGCACAACAAAGTCGGCTGGGTAGGATTAAGGCGTTGCCAAGTCGCATAGAGTTACTATAAATCAACCGAAAAAAGCTTCAATTCCATTGTTTACACATTGTGCGTCATCCAATATTTGGTGGCACTAACTCATTTGATTTAAGTAGCTCGAACCTGCTGCGGTATATTATGACAAGTCAGCGTGTGAGGTCTACGATAAAAATTATCTGTATACTCAGCAACGGCAGAGAGAGGCAACAGGCAAGAGAGCTCTATGAGCTGATACCCTGTAAAAAGTTGCGAACTATATTCGTCTTTCTGAGAAAAAGAGAGAAAGAATTCGAACCAATTTGCAATGACTACTTATCAAAATGTTAAGATAGATAATAAAGGTAGATGTTAGGTAGATAATAAGATATTGTTAATTTAACGGTGACTCATCAATATTTAAATACTTAAATGCAAAAAATAAATTTCAATCACTTTAACAATATTCAGCTGGCATTTTAAAGTTTCAACCTAAATAAAATCAACGTTGTAATTTTAACAAGAGTATTCTTCTCGAGTGAGCTGTACTACAATATACCCTGAACCCAGTTGTTAAATATATTCTATTATTATTGGCAAATTTCCCTTTAAAGAGTTGCGCACCAAAATGTGAGAAAGTCTGCAAGTGCGCTCTGCTGACAAACACGTGCTGAAAACCATGAAACCCTTTTACCCATTTTTAATGGGTTCAGGGTATAAAAATTCGGTATATAAATATGTAAAAGTTGAAAGCTAAAGCCTAAGAACCTAATTTAACCTAATTTAGATCAGTACACAATCAGATATATGGATATATATTTGCTTTATATTATAATTATCTATATATTATTTATAGATTCCTATGAGTTTTATGTTGCCTGTTACATTTATTTTAAAAAATTTCAACTATGTATATACTTAACAGCCATTTTAAGTAGCTACAGGGTATAAATTGTACGAGCTGAAGCCAGACAGTGAAAGAGCGTATGATCGCATAATAAACTAGGAGGCCTTTAATGCACCTGCAGCTAAACAAAGTAGGAATTAATTTTTAAAAGATTATGTTTGTTACAACTTTAACTATGGCAAAAACAACCACAACAACAATAGCAACAACTACAGCTACAAGTGGATGCAACAGGGATCGCCTCAGCGGTAGAGCTTAGGGGAAACATAACGCTTTTAGCTGATCATAATCGAAGCGATTTAAATGATTGCATTGGTGGCACTGGAGGCTTGGTAGATGTAGGAGAAATAGGAGGATGAACACAGCCTAATGCCAAACTTAACTATTATCCACGATCTGAACTGAACACTAGCTCGAATACAATAAAAAGAGAAGGAGGGGAAAAAAACTCGTGCTTGCACCTGTTGAAAAGCTTATCTTTTGTTTTTTATTTTTTTGCTGCAAGATCGGTGTGAAAATGCATTTGTTGCGGCTCGACTATAACTGATGATCACGATCACGATCATGTGGTGATCGCTAGCTGAACGCAAATAGGCGGAGTTTTAATTTAATTAAAAGCTATTAGCCAAGGCTGTGGGCATTCAACTGCAGCAGCATCAAATGCACGTCATCTTGTTGCGATTATTAACGATCACTTGACTTTTAACATTTACTAGCTGGCAATTGGCTATATATCTGCATACATATATGTAGGTATAAATATAATTTTTTGTTGTCTTGAAACTATCAATCGTTTCGTTGGCTGATGATTTGATGGACATGTGTTAGATCATTGGACAACTCATTTGCCAATCGATCGATCGGTTTATTTAATTAATATTCCAGACACGTACAGCCATCGAACATGCCGATCAACACCAGCCAGCACTCAAACTGAATGGATCTAGCACTCTGATCACCGATCTTCGATCACTGATTGGTTCGTCGATCGAGCTGATTAATATGGTGTTGTGCTGTTGTCGGCTATGCTGGGAAGTTGTTTCAATTAATTTAGTGATTAATCCCAGTACGTGATCGGTGTATCAAAATCTACCTGTCAATTGTCCAGCAAAGTAGGTCATAAATGCAGATTAAGTACGTCTAAGTGGCGTCGCTTATAACTCATTTAGGCTAAAGAAAAGAATGAGAAAAGAAAATCATAATAGCCAGGTTGACCCAATTTCTGTTTCTTGTGCAGCGATCATATCAAATTTAATTTGGTGTTAATGCCGAGCTTGATTCCGCAACCAGTCACAAAAGGCATTGATTTTGATTGCTGCGGTCGTACGGTTCATTTGGCCATGTTAGTTGGTTAGTTGGTTACCTGGTGGCCTCCGGTGGCAAAAATGCCAGTCTCCGATAGTTTCGGACTTGGCCATAAACGGCATTGAGGAAATTATAAAGGCATAAACCTGAGCATAAAGGCGATCGAAAAGAAGTTGCATGCCGCTTGCTGTTGCTGTTATCGTTGTTGCTGTTCTTGCCCAGGATCGGGCTCAGGTGCAGAGACGCTGTCATGCATATGCATTTGATTTATTAACCTTTCATAGCCATTCGTGTCGACAACAACAACAACAGTAAAAACACAAAATTAATGCGCATTGAAACGCCAAACATGCAAAGCTCCGACCACAGCGAGAGCGGGCATAGTGGTGGGAGGAAGGCTAGAGGGGCGGAGAGTTAGTGAGGCAGGCAGGCAGGCAGTTAGATCCGTAGAACCACAGATCGGATCCACAGAGTCCACGATCCTTTCATGTGCTTCGACATGTGTTTGATGCCAAAAACAGCGACGTGCTCCGAAAAATCTGGGGCTGCCAAGTGGCAGCGGCGGTTCGTTCTAAGCCAACTCAGTGTACACTGTAATAAATATTGGCATACAGTTCGCAATTAGAATTTAAGAGATAATTTAAGACAGGAGAGAACTTTAATAAAATAAATTGAAAAATTTGTTCAAAGCATGATTGAATTTAATCGAATAATAATTTAGCAACTTTAACTTTCAGTTAGAATTGCGATTGCATGAAATAGTACATTTAATTCACTTCTGTATTTAATAACATTCTCAGTCTTTATTAAAGAATAACCAAAAAAAAAATTGAAGAGAGGGTCAATAGAATGTGATTCAAGAACATGAGTTAAAAGATTATCATATTATATAATTTTATCGATATAAAATATATAAACAATTATTAGGAGAAATTTTCTTACCAAATATAGAAATGAAAGGTTATTTAACATAATATTAAGTTCAAAATAAAACATCACAATAAATGGCATTTATTTATTTATATTATATAACTTAAAACTTAATCTGTACAGTTGACCGATATCTATAATGCCTTAAGCTATCGACTTTAATTTCACGTTCAATATTTTTTTTACGGTGTGCGTCTGTGTGTAAGCACGCATGAGCTGGCCCCTTGAAGTCAACAGCTGCCAGTCGGGTACAGTTATGTCAGCGACGTTTTTGGAAGGCCTGCCCAAATGCCAGACAAACTGGCACGCAGGCAACGCCGTCTGACAGCAAATACGGTAGCCTTTTGTGGCTGGGATCGCGTATGGAACGCTAAACGCGATTCGCAAAATCGGTTTCGACCGGCAGACAACAATAAATTTGCGTGCCAACACTTTTTAACAGACATCACCCTGCAAGGGTAACACGATTTTAATAATCAGTTTGTTAGTTCATGAATTGAGGGCATTGGCTGGGAATATTTTCAGAAAGCCGTCAATTGTCGATAGTGTGGAATAAAAGTCAGGCTTGATAAAAGGTTAAGAATGTGGAGTCAATTAAAGAAACTAGAAATTTCCAATACTTTCCAATCATAAAAGGGTAAGCGAATTTATATTTCAACATTTATTTGTGGAGATAGTAAGTAATAACTTTTGGATGTGAAGATCAATAATTTTACAGATGCATATTCCATTTGATATACTATAACTACATTTAAATCAATGAACTACCAAGCTGACAAGATAATAGAAGAATAACGAATAAAAAGTAGATCGATATTTAATTTTCGATATATCAATATCATATATAGACTGTAGACTATATATTTTCACTTCATGCTGAGTTCAATTTTCAAACCTAGACCGATGTTTTATTTTTAAAACTTTCAAATATGGATTGTATACGTATATGGTATATGTTTTGCTTTAATGCTGAGGCAAACTAACAACTGTCTAGCAAAAGATTTATTATATTTAAGAAATGTCTGCTGCTGATTTCATATCTTTCACATAATATAAACACGCCTTAAAACTTAAAGCTTTTAAAAATCGAAAAAAGAATCAAAAGCACAAAGAGGTCAATGTTAAGGGTATACGTGCTTTGTTATAATTCACCATAGCTATTTAACTTGTGGAAATGCTTTTGGCTTTGTGTAACCTGCCCGACATTCTAAGTACCCTGTATGTACTTCTATGTATGTGAGTGTGTACTTACGTATACATGTAGATATGTTGGTATGTCCAAGTTACATGGCCGGTGTGTGTGGGAATTCTGGTGAGTTTGATCGCCAGTAGCCAGCAGATATTGTAGTGGTGCGGTCCCAGCGTTTCTTGGGCCAGGTGCAGTTATGATTTATGCGTCTCGTCGTTGTTGTTGTTTTGTTTCCCCACCAGCCCAAGCCCTCCTCTCTCAGGGGTTGAGACGTGGGGCGCCGCCTTAACGTTTCCAACGGCGTAAATTATATTGGGCTTAGCATAAATCGTCAATTACAGCACATGATTATTATTAGGCATTATGGTCCAGGCCGGCTAAAGGACGGGCCTGAGCCAGAGCCTGTTCCCGGCTGGGCCACGCCCGCGCCAAGCCCAATCCGGCCAGGGGTCTGCTAAAATGCGCTTTTAAGCGCCAGTTTTATGGCAAAAAAAAGGCATTCAGCAGCAGCATCCTCATAGGGGGCTTTAAATTATGGCCTAGTAAGGTACAAAAACCATTGCCAAGCAGAGTCAACAGAGCCGACAGTAGTTGGCTGATCTGAGATCGTGTTGCTCAGATTACGGCCGTATCTAATATAATTAATATGCACAGTAACAATTTTTTTTTTTTAAATTGAATCAAAATTCTAGCTATAAAAGATCTATAATAAATATCATTATAAACAACATTATAAGGATTTGTACATATATTTTGTATTTCAACAATAATATATACAATATAAATGATGTACATAGAAATACATGTTAAGAAATATATCTAATATTTAGGTATACCATTCTTATAATATATATTCTTTGTCAAATTTTTGAAAACCATTCTTGTTGCAAACCCAAACTTTTTCCTGTGATCTTTTCAGGTGTTGTTGCCGAAAATTGTTGACATACTTTTTTCGGCTACGAAAACAAGATATCGAGAAAAGTCTAAGCTGATTTACTATTTATTGTATTGATAAAAAATATAAAAACTCGTCAGTACATAAATACAGAGACAAGCGTACATATTCATATACATATGCTACAGCAACAAAACACAATATAAATCAATCAAAAGCGTACAAGTTCATTGACAGCTCGCACAGCTTGCCAGCCCCAAGCTTCACCAATAACAGCAAAAACAACAACAACATAAATAACAACAACAGCAAACATGATCCATGATCCTCTTGGCAACGGCTCTGTGGCCGTTTGCTGCCTGTCAAATAGCCGGACCACATTGTAAGTTATGATTAGCTCAACGCGCTCAAGATTTAAGACCGGAAACGTTGTCGAGAGCAGCTCTGGCATCTATCTATGTACATATGTACATACATTCATACATAGATTCAAGATACTATTCGGACTCTCTTCAGCCGGGACCAATAATTCAAATTCAAATCTCAATAGTTTTGAGTGATTTGAAATGTGATTTGCGCTTTGTTTTGACTGCAGGCAGCATTGCATTTTTATTGGCTTTTCAAGCCCGCATCATCTGAAATCGAAACTCAAAAATAAACCAACAACTACATCGAATGAGATGACTGAGAACGGGAGTGAGGGGAAGATAGCTGAAGCACCCACTCGATGACGCCAAATTGCAGTGCATAGATTTGCATATATTATGGCAAGTTATTGACATTGTCTGCACCTTAAGACGACCGGGATTTCTATGCGCGAAAATAATGCTAAATAAAAGATGGTCAATAGCTACAGCAATATTTTAAAAATAAGTGAGTATATTGGTTGTTACTTAAAAATGTATTAAAATGCTCCTAAATAAATAAAATACTGCTGAATTTACCAAGTAAACGCTTATTTTTACAACTAACATGCATTAGTTTAAACTTTTTTTGGCCACTACATATATTTTTTTAATATTTCTCTTTGAAAAAAGCATACTAAAATTAAACTATCAACTGAAGATAGTGTGAGAATCTGGAATCTTCTAGAAGGCGTTAGACTTTAGTTTCTCAAAATGAAAAAAATATTTCATGAATGCGTTAAGCTTCTCAGGATCTTGTTAGTTAAATTCTCATGCATTCGGTTTCAAGTGCAGCAATTGGCAACCGTGGCATATTTTGCATATAATTGGCTATAAAACTTCATGTTAATGTGCAATTAATCATATTAGCAATTAACTTTATGCTGTTTGGCTGCACTGCACGAGATCGTCGCCGATCTTCGACGATCATCGACGAACTGCTGCGGTCCATCGCTGGATCGTGTCGCAAACTCGCTTAGAAGCCGACAATGTCAGTGCAATTCGAAGATGCCAGTTTCTGTTTTCTTTTTGGTATACCCTGGTATCAATCAAAATGTGCAAATTGGGTATAATGAAATTGCCTAGAATGTGTTATATCTAGATGACGAGATGAGTCCATTTAGTGCATGATTTTATTGATATCAAGCAACTTACAGGCTAAAGAGAAATAATTAAAGAAGATAGTCTTCTTTGAAGAATGTTATTGATATTTGTTATGTAAAAACTATAGAACAGATATTGATAGTCTTATATTGGGTATTTTCTACTTCAATACTCGGGTATAAAGCAATTTTGCTTTCCTTATTTTTTGTTGTTGTTGTTGTTGGTCCCGTTTCCAATTGCAGCACCCGCTCCCAGGCTGAGCTGAGCCAATTTTCAAAATTTATATCTATGTTCGAAATGCCAACAACATTTCTGGCCTGTATGCTGGCCAAATTGAAACGCATACGGAAGCTAGTGAGGCTTGAACTGCAACTTATCCCCACACACCCCAACCCACTACCCAGCGCATATGAGCAGCCAGTTAAGTGCATAAAATTTAAGTATTATGACCGTACATTGGTGGGGTGCTGGTCGCTTTACGAGGCCGTAAACTGGCGCAGAACAAACGCATATTGAAATAACCAAACATAAACAACAACAGCAATAACTAAAGAAAATACAAGCAAAAGTCGAAGAAGAAAAGAGAAAAGAAGTAAAACGTCAGTAAGTGTAACCGGCAGGCACCAACTAGTTAGCCATCAATTAATCAACCATGCGTAACGCCATTTGCCACAAAGCGGGGCCTCCACACAATTGACAGCCAATAATCGTTAATTGTTTTCGACTATTATTTAGTTTTTGGTATTCTCATTGTTCTCTGCAACCCTTTGACAATTGCCTTCTTTGTCTTATTTCGTAGATCGCAGCGTGTGTGCTTTGATGCTCTCAAGTTTTTTTTTGAATAGACGGCTTTCTTCTGCCCGCCTGTCCCGGCTACTGGACATTCGGCTATATCTTTGTATCCATACATCCATAGAGCCAGCCTGCTAAGTAGTCTATAATTAATAACTGTTAACTTACTTAGTGCCGTATTGTGGCGACTAATGAATCCCATTTCCATACAACTTTAGGGCTAACATGCGGAATGCGGCGTGAAACTAACGACAAAACTTCAAAACTTGTTAGCCAATTGATTAATGTGCCAAAGACTATCTATCTGTCGCATATTTATTTTGTTTTAGATATTTGAGGGGGCTTCCATCTATTAATTTGTGTCTAACAAATGAGATTTATTACAATGTGTAAATTGTTGAAATTTAATTTTAATGCTTTTTACTGATGTTAATGCTGATTTTCGATTCATTATAATTTAATATTGATATTTAGCTGATTTTCTGTAGCAATTTAGATTTGAAAAATGTATAGAAAATAATTCGAGTATTAATTAATAATATTCATAATAATGATCATTGTTTTAATAAAGCAAGCTTTAGTGATAATTCAAATTGTCTGCCCTTATTCGATTAATATTTTTCAAGCATAAACTTAAGTCTTCCTATTTATAAAAAAAAATAAAACTTTTCAAAATTGACCGCAAATTTTCACACATCCCTTTCATCAATGACGCTATTTGAATTTAGTTTGGCGCACAAAACTATGCCACACTTTCAGCCGTGAAATGCCTGCCGTCCGTTGAGCGAATTCATTTCGATTCACTTCCAACTCAATTTCTGAATACACACATATGTTTGCATTTAAAAAAAACACTCAATTACATTTCACTTTCCAAGGGAAGGCCGAACAGCAAATGTAGAAGCCACGCAGCATCAAAAACACATGTGTGTGGCACACTCCCTCTCCCCATCGCCAGCCCCTTCTTAGTGGGATTATACAATGTTTGCTGAGTGTTGTGTGTGTAGTATAGTATCATCAGTTGTTGTATGTTGTTTATGAAGAGAATGTTTCCAGCAAATGCTCAAATGAGAGGGGCCGCACAGTGAGCAGCCACTCGTTGAAATTAGTTTCATTCTGGCCTTCATTCAATTGAAGAGATTTATTTGTCGAGCACTGAGAGCATATTTCAGTTGCGATCCAACAACGAACATACGAACTAAAGTGAATCAACTACCGTTAGGTGAATGTTCAACAATTATTTATACTAAGTACTATTCGTAATACTTGAATATATTTATATTGTTTTCCGCGTGTGTGTGATGGCATTTTAGTGTGCCATGGAAATATTTATGGAATTTAAAGTGGCACGCTAAAAGCGCTGAATAAATATCATAAATAAATAGGTATAAGCCAAAGAAAAATAATTTGTGTTGCACAAGAAAATTTACATTAAAAAAAAGCGTGGATACATGTTGGATACGATTTGGCAAGAGCATCTCTAAAAGAAAATCAATTCTAAGGTAAGTTGCTTAATATATATAAATATATATATATATATACATATATATATATAGTTAAAGAATTTAGTATATATATATAAAATAGTTTTCGTTGTGCGTAGTTTTCTCTCTACGATTTGCCTTGCGTAATTGCGCAAATGATTTGTTTAGACCACTTTGTGATTGACCACCGCACAGCAATTTGACTTTTTTAACCCGCTTTTTGTTTTGCTTCGTTGTAGGGTAAACAAATGCATAGTCGCAAGTATTGTTCCCCATCCACAAGTTGTGTTGTGTCCGCAGTCAATCGTTCAATTATCTAAATTTTTTTTGTATACCCTTGTTTTTATTTTCTTTATGCCCCCAATCCCATTTGTGGGGGCACATGCCACAAATTTTATGCTTTATGACCAAATTGAAAGCACTTTTTCGAACATACAGAAAGTAAAAATATACAGTAGTTGGCTTTTTTCCCATGAAAATTATTATGTTCAGCTTCATTTAGTTTTAGTGTGCTTACATATGTATATATACACATATATACATATATATGTAAATGCTCTCGCTGCGTGTTTATCAACACGTACATATATTGGCCGAGGCGTCGGCATTATAGCAGAGATATGAACATGGAATAATTTTCTAGCCGCGTAAATAAACATTTAAAAATTATGTGTCTGTAGTTTCTGTTTAGTTGGCTTTGGCAGCCGCTTAATTGTTCTTATTTCTTAAGAGATCGCCATAGATGCGTTCTGGGGTGCTCAGCAATATGTTGAACTGCATTACACTGTTTCGATAGACTCACATCTGAATTAGTTATTAATATTCATTTTCCTCACGTATTTACGTACGCAAAAATAGTTATTTCTCACATGCAACGATTCATTTCGAATGCCACATTCGTGCTGTTTCTACTGAATACGCAAAGTAAGCGAGCTATTTGAAATTGATTTGAACTTGATCAACCAGTGGCAAAAATTCCATTCATTCTTAATTGCTGGCTGAATATTTGTTATATTTTTTGTTTGTTTATTTTGCCAAAAATTGCAAATAATGTGTCTATTTTTAGACCAGCGCAGGAAATATATTACCTATAAGTCGAGCATGGTGCGAAGGTCAAAAGAGATTCGGGTTTTTTTTTTTTGTGGCTGACGTGATCGGAAAAGTTGTGGCAGCCAACCCTTCCATATGATATTTCCAGACGGTTTCCAATGGGGAACAGACGCCGCTTTAACACATGCAACACATGTGGCACGTCTGAAGGCACAGGCTATATTGTAGGTAAGGGCCCAGACCCGCCTTTCTCGATGTTGATATTGATGATGATGATGATGATGTGCCCACATGTCAGACAGGGAGAGGCGATGCGATGCGCTGCGCTGCTGCCACAGCGAGTCCCTTTCAGTTCGAATGACAACAATAGCGCATCAAACGCGACTCGAGACAATATTTCCCCTTGTGCCTTAAACGGGTACTCCGGGAACGATCCACGAGATCTGTTTTAAAAGGGGGGTAAACGGTAAACCCTGAACGGCTGGTGGCCAGCGTGACGGGAAAGAAAACATTAAACAATATTTTATACCCTACAAATTAAGAAAGTGAGTTTGAGTAAGGTATGATATTAAGTTCTTTTATTTTTCTTATAATCAACAATATTTTATACTCTGGAACTTGCTGTAAATATGTGGGGGTGAATTAAGTAAGTTTTTGAAAGTTTACACTTTTTTTTTTTAATATTAAAACATCTTTAATAATAATTATATTGTTGATAAGACATACGCAGCTCATGGTCCAAAAATTAGGTTAGTTTCTTTTGAGTTTGACTTTTCTGCTAGTTGAATTTAATATATGTCAGATGTGTGGACATTATCGATTGTAAATTTCTCATATTCTGCTTTACCGTACTTCAGATATATTCTCACATATGAGTACATAAACTCTATGTTCTTGTAGTGTATAAAAATTGTGCATTTGCATTTATATGGTTCGGCTTTACTATGCTGATTTTTAAGATGTAACTAGGTCGCTAGAGGATATCTCGTAGTCGCATTTATTTGAGTTTTATTGTTTGTTTTTAATTTCTTTTAATTTTTGTTGCCACTGGTGGAACAGATGTGGGCTGTAAAAGATCGCAGATGAGCACATTGAGAGCGACTGTGTCTGTTTTAATTAAGCGGAGAGCGATTGCAAGAATGAGAATGGCATACATACATATGTGTACAGAGAAAGAGCAAGAGAGACCGATTGAGTGAAAGAGAGAGAGGAAGAGAGGGAAAGAGATAGGGAGTGCATCGACACGCATATGTGAAAAATTAAGGCTGTCTGCCGCACACTGTTTTGAAAAGCGAAAAGGCGAAAAGATGCGGGAAGCAAAGCCAACGTACGACAAACAAGCAGCAACAGCAACAAACATTGAATTTAACGGCAAAATATAAAATGGAATAACAAGAGTGGAAGCGCAGGGTCGCAGGCCTACTAAATTGAGTCGTTTGAGGCGCAGTCGCAGTTGCAGTTGCGACAGTGAGTAGGACGCTCAGTTTTTCAGTTGAATACACATACACATACATATGTATGTAAGTTTTAATATTCCACTTCTGTTTTTTTTTATTTTTTTTTTTGTGAGCGTAGGAGCAGAGCATCTGTGTGCCTGGCCTCTGTTAGGCGATCGCGTGGTTGCTACAGTCTCTGTTGAATTTAGAACAGTTTCCGAACAGCACTGCGGAAATTCACATCGCAAAACTCGCGCGCAAAAGAGCTATCGCAGAATAAGGAAAAATAAAAAAAAAAAAAATCGCACCCTCTCAACGCCATACAATAAACGATTGCTACTGTTCTATACTACTGTGTGTGTGTGCAACTCTGTGTATCTGTATCTGTATTTGTGTGTTTTGTGCAAAAAATAGACTATTATCGAAAAGTAGCCGCCATACAAATGAACTACATGCAGCTGTAGCTGTGGCTGTGGCTGTGGCTGTTGCTGCTGCTGTACGAAGTACTTGTAGGTAAACAACGTCCCTCACTTTCTGCTCTATATAGTATATAAATGTACATATGTACATATCTATACATACATATGTGATATGTTTAGCTACTCGTTTAGTTGACGAACATAGAAGGGCAAAAGTGGAATGAAAAAAACTGTTTTGCATTTGCTGCGGGCCTTCAAAGCCCCAAAAAAATACCCAAATGTTACAAACAGTTCCATTTTAATGGACCTCATAAAAGTGGCAGCATTTTAGAAATATAATTTGATGTTATATACACGTTTGTATACGATTTTTTGCTTTAATGTAGTCGCCGTTAGTCGTAATTCTATTTTAAAAACAAAAGTTTTTTTATGTAACTTAGTATAGATACTTTTTTAACTACGCAGATCTGAGATTTTCATAGCTTTCAATTTGAGTGGCACGCGCTTCAAAAACTCGGGCGGAAATGTTCGCGACATTTTAATTAAGACTCGCCAAAATGTAAATGGCTTTTAATCAAAGTCACAGCCAGCACAACTCTCAGTCGTTAAGTCTGAAATTAATTGAGTAAAGTAAATAACCCGAAAATTAAAGAATAACTGCTCGAAAATAAATGGACGAATATTCGCAAATATCAACAATTTTCAGGCACAAAATGGCTAAAATGCTTATAAGCAAAGAAAGAATTAGCGATGTGGGATAAGCAACTTGTTTATTGAAAATAAGAAAAAAAAAAAACAAAAAATTAATAATATTATTGAACTCAATATATTGGCATTTTCCGGTACAGAGAAAGCGGATGTACGCCTTTCAATTTTATTTTGCTAAATCATGCGCTGTTCTATGGGATTTCCCCCACTTTTCTTCTCATGTCTGGCGACCCTTTGGTTTGTAGATGCAGATTAAAAGATACATTCGCTTGCTGCACTTGTTCTGAGGTTGCTTAAGGGGCGCCGTCTTTTTACAACATGTACATGTCGCGATCGTCAGATTGCTTTTGAGTTGAAACATAAAAATATAAACGGAAACAAGCATAAATCTAATCAAATGTATTTCTATATTTCAGGTGTTGTTGCAGCTGCCGCATGATCTATGAGATGCAACACGCCCACGATCGCGACAAACATGCCCGCCATAAATCCATCAGCGCACTGAATAAATCACAACTAGTGACGATAATTAAGAATCCATGAGTACATATATACACACACATATACATTAAATTTTTGGAAGTGTATTTCCGTTACTTGCAAGGTGATCATCAGCATCCGATTCCGATCACTTCAAAGTTGCCGCGTTCAACACACACACACATGTTGCTAGCGATCAAAGTTGAGCCAAGCGGCAACTGTTGTTATTTCCATCCATAAACTAGAAGAAAAAAAAAATACTAGAAGATCACTGATCTGCCAAAGAGCGCCACAGTCGAAGAGAGAGCGAAAGTGAGCATGATTATGTGAGGGTGGATAGAGAGCAAACGCTTGAACTAAAGTGGATTTCCGGTGAATAAAAAAAAAACAAATCAACAACATATGCGGCACACGACGAAGTTGCTGCCACCCCCATTTGGCATTCGAGAGAAGACACTACAGTGAGAAGCAGCAGGCCAAGCGCCACTTCAGGATCGCAGGAACTGCTACTGTTAAAAAACAAATAATTTTTATATATATTGTATTCAACAAATTGAATCCGTAATCTGAAAGTAAAAAAAAAAAACTGGACTATATATAAAATGATTTAAATCATGTTAATATTGAATATTACTTATAAAACATTTTAACTGCAACTGGAGACAATTTTTAAAAAAATATAAAGAAATTAAATAGAAAGTTAACAATTTCTTTAGAATATAAATAAAAGTCTCCAAGTGTCTGATAAATAATAATAAACATAAATGACAAAAAATGTCGTCCAGCTGCTTTAGAAGAATAAGCCGCAGCCTGCTGCTTCTTATGCTGCTCTTATATGCCACACTTGCAACAGCGCGACGTTCAACAGCAGCAAGCAGTTCACAGGAGGTAAACAAGGACTATGACAGTCTACCCAGCAACAACAACAACAGCAACAATGATGATGATGCATTTGATACCGATGACGATGACAAGGCGAATTCCCCTGGTAGCGGCGGACGCAATGGCAACGATACCAAGCAACAGTTTGGGCCCCGCTTCAAAAACGTAAAAAAAATGAGCATCCTTTACACGCGACCCTCGGGCTCAACGGTATCCTTAATTTGCTCGGCGGTTGGCAATCCAGAGCCAAATATCACATGGTATCGCAATGGGACAAGCGATTGGACACGTAGATATGGCAGCTATAAGAAAATCAAGTTCCATTTAACCATGGAGGATCTGGTGCCGGAGGATTCGAATCAGTACACGTGCAAGGTGTGCAATCCCCTGAGCTGTATCAGTCACGTGATGAATGTGATGGTCAGCGATCGGGTGAATCACAAGCCCATCCTGACCACGGTGCCAGCTAACTTAACGCTACAGATCAACGAAAGCGGTGAAATGGACTGCAAATATTTGTCGGATTTGACCAGCAAGAAGGCCTGGATGTTTATGCCTTGCAAGAGTGTGAACGATTGCTCCGAGAACCGTACCATAATCGCCATGGATGTGGACCGTCTTGAGTTCGAGAATGTCACACAGGATCAGGAAGGCTGGTACACGTGCATCGAGAGCAATAGCTTGGGTCAGTCCACGAGTCAAGCATATTTGAAGGTGGTGCGCAGCTTCCAACTGCTCGAAGCAAATCTGACCAGCGGGGTACGGGATAATGCCATGATGGTCATTGTGATAACAGTGATTACATTACTCACCGTGTTCTGCATTTTTGTGACATATGCGGTGCGCAAGATGAAGCACGATAAGTTGCTAAAGCAACGCATCGAGACAGTGCATCAATGGACAAAGAAGGTCATCATTTATAAGCCATCTAGTGGTGGGGACTCGGGCGGTTCCATGGACACTATGATTATGCCAGTGGTACGCATCGAGAAGCAACGCACCACTGTGCTACAGAGTGGCAATGAACCGGCACCGTTCAACGAATACGAGTTTCCTCTGGACTCTAACTGGGAATTAACACGCAGTCAACTTATACTCGGCGCCACTCTTGGCGAGGGAGCCTTCGGGCGTGTCGTCATGGCAGAGGTTAACAATGCGATTGTCGCCGTCAAGATGGTCAAGGAGGGTCACACGGATGATGATATTGCCAGTTTGGTGCGTGAGATGGAGGTGATGAAGATCATTGGGCGGCATATAAATATCATTAATCTGCTGGGATGTTGCAGTCAGAGTGGACCACTCTATGTCATTGTGGAATATGCACCGCATGGTAATCTCAAGGATTTCCTCTACAAGAATCGACCCCTGAGCAAGGAGCAATTGGACAACTGTTCACAATCGGCACCGACGGAACCGCAGCATCCAATTACCGAGAAGGATCTGATCAAGTTTGCCCATCAGATAGCACGTGGCATGGATTATCTTGCCTCACGGCGTTGCATTCACCGCGATCTCGCCGCCCGCAATGTTCTCGTCAGCGATAATTATGTGGTGAAGATTGCCGACTTTGGGTTGGCTCGGGATATACAGAGCACCGATTATTATCGTAAAAATACGAACGGACGTTTGCCAATTAAATGGATGGCGCCCGAATCGCTGCAGGAGAAATTCTACGATTCACAGAGCGATGTCTGGTCGTATGGCATTCTATTGTGGGAGATCATGACGTTTGGAGCGCAACCGTATCCAGCAATTATGTCGGCGGAGGAGCTTTATAGTTATCTAATGTCCGGGCAGCGCATGGAGAAACCGGCCAAATGCTCAATGAATATTTACATTCTTATGCGACAGTGTTGGCATTTTGATGCCAGTGCAAGGCCGCCCTTCACGGAGATTGTAGAGTATATGGATAAGTTACTGCAGGCCAAGGAGGATTATCTGGATGTAGATGTGGCCAATTTGGAAACGCCGCCATCGACCAGTGACGAGGAGGAGGACGACGAGGATGCTTCGGATCTAGAGCATTCGCGATATCGTTACTAACTTATCGATAACGAGAAGGAGATTGCGATAAGCTACTATCTACTGTAAATATACTTAGCTTCATAACGACAAGTCTGTAAATCGCTTGAACTTTTACTACACCAAAGGCGTAACCAAAAATTTTTACTAGTTTTAAGGCAGCTCTAATATATTATTATTATTATTTTTATTATATTTCATTTAATTATATATCGTGTTAATCGTATTAGGTTCTATGTATAATAATGTAAAGTATTTATATACAAATATTAATAATCTGACCACAAAACTATATCTCAATATTTTGGTCTGTAGAAATCACTTTGATGGTATAAATGTGAAAGATTTTAGCATATCAAAAATTATTTAAGCTGGGAAAAAATATACTAATGATGAAAAAATTTGAGCTCCATTTCAAGGAACTTAAATAATTTAGTATACAAAAATGAAAATATAAATACAAAACCAATATTAATTTTGTATGGCATTTATTTCGATAAAAAAAATATGTTTGACAAATTTTTGTTAGAAACAAAATTTTACAAAATAATTATTTTAATATTGCGTCATAGCAGATATATATACATATTTGAACATTTACACGAATTAAGTATTTAAACTATGAGAAATATACATTAAACAACAAAGTAGCATGAAAACGAATTAAATTCAAGCTGCAGCGTATACATATATAAATATAAGTTAGTTGACATATCGGTTGTATTTGCATATGTTGTAGTTGTATTTTCAATTTGTACTGATTTACGTAGTATTCATAAACTAGTTAAGTTCAAAATCGAATGCATATGCTTATTATAAGATTTATATACATCTATATATATAAAAATATATACTTTGTTGCATGCTAGTGCCTTTTAAAAACAATAAATGTTGTACTCATAGCCTGAAAAAAGAATACCATTCTTACCTGACTAAGACCGAAACTGAAACCAAGTCCAAGACCTAAACACCGACAAGATCATGACGTCTCAATTTGGAAAATCTGTGAAGAAATAATAACAATATCAGCAACAAAAACAACAACAACAAGAGCCGTCGTCAATTTGGGCCGCACGAGGCACGCGCGTCACTAAACGAAAAATGATGAATGGAACGGCTCGCGGTCGAATCCGCGCTGAGGATCGGTCGGAGTCGGCTACAGTTGTGTTAGTGGTGGGATGAGGGGGTGGTGCTACACAGTTGAACCCAGGGTCTTTAGCGGCGGTGTCCGCGTTGGCGGCTCGTTTGTTGACGCGCCAAATGCCACAAGCATCGACGTCGGCGCTGGCGATGCAATTAGACGATAATGCAACCCAAGCTAATATTATGTATATACTGCTTCTTTCTGTATATATATATAAAATGTAATAAGTTTTTCGTGTATTTTAGGTGTATTTGCAATGAGTTTGGCTTAGTCTCAGTGGCTGCGGGCCTTTTGTTGGCCGAGTTGCTTGAGTCTGGTGACTGCATTGTTGGGTTGGTCCGTCAGCGATTGCAACACATTTGAGATACGATTTCTGTGGAAATTTCAATTAAAATCTGCACACGTTGCCATACATAAGGCATTATAAATTCGATTTTAAAATCGTTTCGTTGATTTTTTAAAGTAAATAAAATGTCAGCATAATTTGAAATATTTTGAACTTTGTTTTGTTTTATAAAAATTATCTACAATTTGAATTAGAAATGTGAAGCTGACATAAAAATAAAATTTGTTTGACATTAGATCCAAAAGCAGATAAGAGATGATTTTTCTAATCAAATAAAAAGTCAAAGACTACTTTATATAACTGATTTATATAATTCACTTTAAAACATTCTAATGTAGTATACATAAATTGCTTCCATAAATAATACACATTGTATTGTTGTGCATTTTAATGAACAAAAGATATTAGCCACCAGCTTACGAGTTTGTTGCCTTGCCTTATTCTTATAGTCTTATTTCGAGATCCACAAGATTGGCCGACAAATTTTGGTGGTTTTTCCAAAAAAGTCATTAATTATGCAGCATTAGACAATCTTTAATCGGCGATCGCCAACGCAATAAATGCGTTGTAGATTTTCTTTCGTTTCGATTATTAATCTCAATATCTATTGTGTCTGGTGGCACACGCTAAACTGCATTTTCGATCATTTATCAAGATGCTTTTTTTGGGCCTTCAAAAACACAAAAAAATGATTTCAATAAAAAAAAATACGAAGTGTGGCATTAATATTGTTTTGTCTGTAGTTTTAATTAGGGCTTGCTCTTAGTTGCTGCAGCTGTGTGGGCGTAACAGCGATGCGCCTCTAATGATCGGAAGTTTGACACGTGTCTGAAATTTTAATCGTGGGCAGCACAACCGACCGCTGACCACAGCAACTAACGTGGGTGGACCCCGCCCTGCTCGCAGCAATTATTGCGTGAATATGTTAATTGAAAAATTTGTTAATTGAGCCATGAAAATAATGAAAACACATTTCAAACATTTCACCAGACAATCAAAAACAGACACAACGGGTTTGCATAGATCTACTACCACCTCAGGAAGTTTGGCCATAATATGATCGGGCCAAATATGCGGGCACTTACCAGCACAAATTCGTAACTATCGGCTATCGATCGGTCAGTTTGCAATATCTGTACACTGTTACTGTTACTGCTGTCTCGAGTGATCAATTAATTTTTCGGCCAGAGTTGGCTATTAATTTGCATGCGCTTTTTTGTGTGTGTTGTTGTTTGTTTGTTGATCGCTGCCGCGATCGGAGCAACTGCCACAGGTTGCCAGATTGAACGTCCAGTCGAGTCTTTGCCGTCTTTGCTGCCTTGGCTGTCTATTTGGCTGCTGTACCATTTGTGAAACTATTTTAAAAGTCTACAAATTGCCTGTCCAATCCACCGATCGTTGGATCGCTGCACTGCCTGCTTGCCTGGCTGCCAGTCAGTCAGTCCGTCAGTCAACTGCCATGCAAAATCGATTGCACAGCTTCGATTTGACCTCGTCTTTGCAATCTTATGTACTTCTTTTTTTTGGAAAGTCGCTCAATGTCTGCACAGACACTAGTTTTGTGTGTTGCTCATGTACTGATTTATTTCGCAGCGAACATAATTGTCTAATCTATCAATATTTCATACATCAATAGTAATGCAATGAATAGCACTTGACAACTCAGGCAGGTGAATCAAAATTTTAGAGCATTACAATCGAAATTTTCACAATTGCGATGTACTCAGTTTCTACTGTTTTAATACATTAAAAGTGCAAAAAGGACCTGTCAGAGGTATAACTATTTAATAGCTCATCAGTAGTTGAACAATTCAAATTTGATTGCATCAGCTTATGAACTATGGACATTCTGAAAATGTATTTGAAATTATATTTTTCTACATTTCTTTTTGAATAGAATAATCCAAGTTTACCCATACATAATTATTTCACCTTGGTTTATTTATGGCTGATTTTCATTAGCTAGAGTCTAAAAAATTGGATCATTCTTGGATCATAGGTTCATTATATGAGCAAAATGCTGACATCATTATTATCAGTTATTGCAGCGTATGCCACCTGGCATAACAGCAACTTCAACATCCAATACATGATTTAAGTTGTAAAGCAGAAAAGAACAAATTGCATTTAGATTCTAGTGTAAACACATTACCAGATTTAAGTTTAATAAATTGATATAATTCATTAATAGTGCTCTTATAAAAATATTCCTTTCACTTCTAGTTAATCCTAAAGTTAACTAAATATAATGTTTTGAAAACAATCACAATCTTATATAGATCAATAATAACACAAATAATAATCATTCACATACTTGATGGTATCGTGAATGTTTACTTCTGTCGGTTTCTCACCATATTACATTTCTTAAATGTTTACGGGAATTCTAGGAAATAAACAACTTGTTTGCTTTGTTAAGCTTTGTATATATTAGCTTTGCAAATGATTCAGTTAACCTATTAAGCTGGCACCTGATTGAGCATGGCTGCATCCCAATATAAACCAAAACATAATTTTAATCTGCATCTGAATTTGTTCCACCGGAAGTGATGATTCATTGGTTTGCTACATCATCATTTCACTAAGAAGATTTGCATTGGTAATTATTTTGTCGGAACTAACTATACAACTTAGATACCAGCTCGATGCGGCATATGAGTAATTGTTAGTCTTTGGTTCGAACACTTAACTTGTTACTCTCCAATGCAAAATTCAATTCCTAAATAACACAGTATTGCGGTTGCTAGTGGTTGCTCTTGCCGATGTTGTTGTTGTTTTTCATTCATAAAAACATCACAGTTTCATAATCGAAACCGTAGTCAGTAAACCGGTATTTTATTTCATTATTGAATGATCGAAAAATCATTTTTTTAACGATTTTGTGCTCTTTACTACATGATCACTTGTCTTGACTTACAAACTATGCAAATGCGGCAACGTTTCGGCATGTGGGCGGCAGCTGCTGCTGCTGCTGCTGCTGCAAATAAGATCCAAAGTTAAAAAAACAGAAAGATATATAAAAATTAATTCGAATCGAGCGAAACTTTTTATGAATGAAACTCGCTTGAGGTGACAACGCAGCGTAGCAAAACTGAAGAGGAGTGGACTGAAGTGGAGTGGAGGGAGAATTTTTGAGCGGATGTGCCTAATTAACAATGCTGATTACAATTTATACATATATTTATTAATTAGAATTATTTTAGTTTGGACGCTTGCCATTTAAATGAGCGAAAGGTAAAGTTGCTTGACACGCGTTCATGACGATGATGGTGATGATGATCGCGATGATGATGATGATTTATAATAAAATATGTTAAAACAAACCACTATGGCAATCAATTTGCAGCCTTAACTGGTTGTTAAGGTGCGCATCCGTCGGCTTTGTGAACTCATTTTATTTTATTGAAAAAATTAAATTGACTTTAAAAAAAATTAATGGAGTTTAAACTTGTGATGATCAGCGGCTTAAGACTTTAGTATGCGCTATAATGCATTGTAATGTATTATAAGCAATATTTATAAAATACAATATTTTGAATTTAAAAGCAGTTTAAAGCTTGTTAATCATTTCTTGCGCGATAATTTAGTCTATTTTAGTCTTGAAAAGTCGAACTCGATTTACTTGTTAATTTATTAAGATACTTCGCCCATAAAATGTTTTCCATTTTTTTTATTACTGATTGACTTTCGGAAATATTCACTTAATTTGATATACATATTGTGCCCTGCTTAGTAGTAGAGCAACTGAAATACTTGTAGCCCCAACTGGACTAATCCGAGCTTACGAATTATTTTCCAGCTGTGCCTTCAACGCTGTTGTAGTTGCTGTTATTTTTATTTCTGGCTTTTAGGTTTTGCCGTTGCCTTTCTGCTACTGTTAAACGCAAAATTTATGAACAATTTTTAAAAGAAGTCACGCGTTAAATGTACGACACAAACTCACGCGACAGTCAAAGGCAGAAAGTACGAGGGGAGGGCAAGTGACGGTGGTGGTGGTGGTGGTGCTTCTGTTGAATGTGCTGCGGCAATTGAAGATGATTTCGTTAACGCGTTGGCTGCTCTTTTTTTTTTACCTTCCTCGCTGGCTATCTGCCTTCAACGAGCCATTGGTTGGTTGGCCCGGCGGTCGCATTGGCCTTTTGTAATGCGCCTTGTAATATATTTTATTAACAATAAAATGTTAAGTGCCACAAGGCGCGAGAGGAGCAAAAACGCTGCATGCTGCGAGGCTACTGTATGCCAGGAGAGTTCGAGTTTGAGTTGGTTTCCTCTTGCCCCCCCCCCCTCCCCCTCTCGAATCCTCGTTCCACAAGTGGCCTGTCCTGTTCGGGGTTATTGTGTGAAAAAAGAAGATAAACTGCGTGCGCACATATAATCGCGCCATGAATCAAAATCACACCAGTTGGCTATATATAGATATCCGGCTAGCCAAGCACACTCAGCTAACGAATGCCAAAAGGCAACCAAAATGTCTCTTACCCCTCTCAGCCAGCCTTATCTCCTGTCTGCCACCTGTGTCCGTTAAACTATGCAAATCCCTAGCTGTAAACCAGTTTGGGCGCTTTTAACATGACCACATGCCCAATTTGGCTAGTCGACTGCCACCCACAATTGTCCACCAAAATAGCGGTCACAATTAACCGAACGATGCAAATCGAACAATGCCCATAAAAAAAAAGAGTTCCCCGTAAAAAGACGAAAGTATGCGATCTAATTCCATTTGGAAATTCCATGGCATATGAAAAATAGTGCTGCAAACGTTGACAATGTCAAATTGTGCTGCTCCACTGTCAGCATCATCAGTGGGGCATTTATCTTGCGGGCCTGCCTGCACCCGCTACAGGGTCCAAAAACCTTTGCTAGGCACCAGTACCATCCAGTAGCCAGCAACAACAACATTAGCAGCAGCAACAGGTGAGTTGCTGGCAGGGACCACACAAATTTGCGACATTTCCAGTGCTGCATCATTTATCTCTTTCGGATTTATCATTGATTAATCGCCAGCGGGCTGACTTTCTGGATGCGTGTGACGCCAGTTGGCTACCAGTCAATACACTGTTCAAAATCAAAATTATGGGAATATCAAATAAGATATTTCTGCAAAAATTGTCTATATTTATTACCTGGATGCCAACATTAAACAATATTAAAATTAAGACAGTAATTATTCCGATTAATTCTTAATTTAAATCAAGCTGCTGTTGAAAAGTCTAGACCGCAAGATATGCTGATCTGGCAAATCAAAAAAGAAAGTGGTATTCATATAAAATACCATTTTTTTATTTACGCTAGTTCCATTTTCATAATTAATGATAATGTAATAAAATAGTTCATCTGTGGAAATTGAACCCTCGCCATGGTGCATATTAATAGATTTGATCAATATTATTGGCAAGTAAAAGTTGCTTAAGGTACAGCAAGTTATAATTACTAAAGCATATTGTAATATGATTCTAAAAAAAAACTAATACAACCTTATAAGCGAGTTATTCGCTTCGTTTTGTTGAGTGTAGTGTTTAGTCTGCTCTCTAATCGGCGGCATATTTGCATATTCGCTTTATACAGCAAATGGGCCAGTCAATGATCGTTAAGCCGTCTTGAGACCAGTTGCAGTCCAAACTGGGCTGGGCCGGGGCATTTGTGTTTGTCATTGGCTAGCTCAATTAGCGGTCGCAGATCGATGGATGCAGTGAAACACCTGTGTGTGCCTGTTGTCTGCCTCAGCAGCATCGCTCAACTCTCTCGCTTTCTCCCTCTCTCTCTCTCTCTCTCTACTCTAGTCTTCTGTACTCTATTTGGCTCTTGGCGAGGTCAATCTACTCTATGTGGATGAAGCACGTGTTGCTGTTGTGGCTGCTGCCGCTAATTGGATGCATCCGACACGGCCTGAGGGTTTTTGGTTTTTCAAGGGGCAGCCTGGATCTTTGATTATGACTTGTGCTTGTGACCAATCAGCGAGCGTTTGGTTATGCCACTGGAATTTGTAACACCTTCGAAAGCGACTGCTCAACGGCTCGGCTCCGCTTAATCCTGTCAAGCTGTTAAATTAATTTCTGTGGCCCGCTTCGTGCATAATTTGTATAGCAAATAAGCAGCACACAGTCGTCGTCGTCGTCGTCGTCGTCATCGTCGTCGTCGCCGCTCTGTCGTCTTAAATGGTCGAAACGTGACTCAGGGCAAGAAGGGCTGCGGCTGTGGCTGCTCCAATAAGTTGTTGCACTCTCCAGACTCGGGCCACAGATTACATCCAGCCGGCAGGCAGCAGTCGACATAATCGATATGACATACAACGCAAATGTTGTTTGCCTTTTTGGGCCCCCTAGCAGCACCTACTACACTGAACATACAAAGTAATTGTAAGTGCAATGCACAACTTTGTTTGTTTTAGTGTTTTACTTTTGGTTTGTGATAAATAAAAGCAATATCACTGATGAAATATTTTCAATAATTCGGATTTCCTATCATAAACTTTTTTGGTGCGAATTTCCAAAGCCTTAATAAAATATTGTTCGAAAAATGAATTATTAATATATTTGTATATATAACGCAACTGTATTACAAAAAAAAATCAATTATATATTAAATTTAGTTTGGTATTTAAAATGTGTTCATTTAAATTAAAGCTAAGTTCTCAGTGTGAAAATTGCACGTTTTGGCTGGAAGTTACGGATTCAATTGACGCTGTTGGCCCATTCGCAGTAGTTTGGTTAGGCAAAACGGGCTAACCGGCTAACGGGCCGACTGGCTGGCTAGCCAGCACCTGTACAAAGTGTTATAATCCATCATCGTAATCAACGTTGCCGCTGCCTGATAATTGTGTTGCCTTGTAGCGGTGCTGGTGGTGTAGTGGTTGCGCCACTGGCGACCACATTTGGCCAAAGCCAAATAACTGTAACTAATGGAAATTGTAACACTTTGGCAATGTTTTAAATGTAAAGGCGCGCGCTCCTCATGCGAAATGATTTTCTTTAAAGCGTGTTTATGACGCCTCGTCAGGCGTTCAAAATTGATTAGGATTAGGCCAGCGGCTGCCACGACCACGAGCAACAACAACAAAACCAACAACAACAAAACGATTAACCGTCACCGGTCAGCGCTCAAGTGGAGTTATTAGCTCGCAATGCACGACAGAGACGAAAGTCCCCAATTGGCCACGCATTCAAGCCAAATTATCGGCATTACATTTACACAGGAGGCGACGACTAATCGGCCAGCTACACTTTACGGCCGCCTCGATAAATGCAACGATCCATCAAGATATTGTCTCGGGCCACAGATTAGAGCACTGCACCGGCATACATTGCGTATTGAATCGTATTCATATGCTATCATATAATAACAGAGATGTTCGCATATCTACTGCGTAAAAAACAAGTTCGCGTTTGATTCAAAATAACTGTAAGCATATACATATCTGTTCTTTGGCGAATAGGCCATATTAATAAGTAGAACGGTTGTCACGCTGATCAGTCACTCAATATACCTTAAGCGGCATTATTTCGGAGTAAACAAAAATGTTACTTAATTTTAGAAAAACCAAATTATTTTCAATAGGCTTTCCACATTCAATTAAAAAATGTATTTACTTAAGCAGAGAGGGGTATGATATTGGAACAATTTATTTGTAAATAATATTAGTTTTTATTGATGAGCTAAAGACTTCAATGCCGATATCGATCTTACCTAATTGTAACTAATCTCTTACGAAAAAAAATTTAGTGACACTGACGTTTAGAGACTTTTGTTGAGGATCAAAAGTTGAGCTTCATATCTTCCTATTCTATAAGCCGAGTATTTAACTTAAAATTTTGATAGTATTTAGACATAATTAAGTTGAGTATCGATATCAAATTAAATATACACCAATTGGTTGAGCTTAGCATAAAATTAATTTAAATCGAATTAGCTGTAATACAATATCCCTCTGCGCGATTTTAACAGATGTGCTTTGCATAGTAATGTCTTTGTTATTACCACTCTATGTAATAAAAAAAACGAATCAACTTTTATGTGGATGCCTCCAAAGCTTAATTAGCAAAACTTAAAGTATCTGTTTCAGTTTGGTTTTCCCAATAGCTGGCCCCTCTCCTCTCCGCGTTTTGTAAGTCGAGTGCCAAATTGTAGCTCTTAAGCGTATTCTCACGCAACCCGGTTGACCATAAGTGAGACATTAGGCGCAGTTGCAGTCGGTAGACCTTTGACTTTGGTCATATTTGAGCAACGTAGCGAGCAGCAGGCACATTGGTTAGCTGTGCAATTGCGAGGGGGAGAGTAGGGGCTGTCAGACAGTCAAACTGTTAACTTGGCCGTTAAAGCCAAGCTCCGGCATCATTAAGACAAAAACATTTGGTCAGGCACGACCCAGCGACTGATTAATTGTGCCCGGTGCACAATTTGACTTGTTTGCTGCTCAAATCGCAATGCGCCGCCGTCGAGTAATTACCATGCCATTTGCCAGGGGGCGTGGAGTGGCTGAGGGGTGGGAGCTGCTGCTGTTTAGAACGAAGAGACTCTATTTCAAATTGCACTTAATATGGAATTTCAATGAATCGCAGCGTTTGTATTTCAAGTTCATATTTATAAACACACAGAAAATTTATTTGATCTGGCCGTGTTTTGCTGGCCAACAACACTCTTAGCTATTTTAAACGCCATTCAAAACATCCGTGGCCAAACGGCTTTTGTTGCACACTGATGATGTCATTCCAGCAACAGCAGATCAAAGGCTGCTAAGTGAGTGGCATATTCCGCAATTGGCACAGTCAATTTTCGCGTTGTTTGTTTAATTGTTTGTCTTTAAACTAATTGCAACAGCAACTACACAGTGGCATTAGCAAACGACTTGAGGGAACGAAATATCTAAGACTTAAAACGTTTTTAATACACTTTTAGTTATCTTTAGTTCAATCAGAAATTAATTATTTATATTCAATAAATATATTTAGAAATGCTCGTTTATTCTAGTAACAAATGTCATGAGAATTGGATGCAATTTTGGTAGCTGTTTACATTTCAGTTCATTAGTCGAAGCTCATTACGAAGTGCATATGCCCGGTTGTGTAAGGTGTACAGAGCATGCAGTAACTGACAAACGGATGCAGCTCAAATGTGGCTAACGATTTTGGAAACCATTTTTGGGGGCGCTGCGTTGAGGAGATCAAACGGCAATTTGCATACTTTGTTGTTTTTGTTGTTGTTGTCGTCGCGGGATCAAATCTTCGTTGCAGTTTCAGTCTGCGACTCTGTCTATGTTTGTGTCTGATATCTGCAAATTATGTCGTTATTTGTGCCATTTTAGGCAATAGCTGCAAAAACGATCAGGATGATAAATTTGCAGCACTTAGCTGTAGCTGTTGCCAGTTGCCAGTTGCAGATTGCCAGTTGCCAATTGCATGTTGCCTGTTGCCTGTAGCACGTCGCCTGTTGCACATTGCCTGTTACAGTCTGTCGAGTTGTCAGTCAAGAGTATGTCAATTGGCTTGCTAATGGCTGCCAATGCATCTGCTTATGATGGCCAAACAGCCATCCAGTCGTTTAGTTGAGCAACGATGCTCTTAAGGTGTTGTAAAGATGTGGCAAGGCGACGGGCCTAACGAGAAGAACAAATAAACACGGGAGTTTTCATAAGCGGCGATTCATAAATGCAGATGTGTTTTTTCTGATATCCTATACACATAAAAAACTTTTAGAAAAGATTTCATTTAGTTGCGCAAGTTTTTGCTGTTATATTATCTATTGTTAATCAACATATAAAAAAAAAATTAAAACAGATCAACATAGCAGTCAAAAATGTATAGCTGACAAGGGAAAAATCATATAAAATTATTTTATATATTTTAAAAAGGGTATCTTTAATGTTAGATATAAGAAAGCATCTCCGACTACATGAAATATCTTAAAATTAATAACTCAACATAAATAAATTCTTCTTCTTAAGACTTTAAGAGTCAGAGACTAGTTTGAAACGAATGCTATCGGCGAGCAAATAAAATAATGTTGCAGTAAAAGAGTACTTATATAAAATCTGTTTTTGAATATTTGCTAAGTGTAAAATAACTACTTTTAGGAGCTACTTCGGCAATTTTAAAAATATGTTTTACTATACTTTAATTTATTTGAGTTATTCTCACGTTTATGCAATTGGTATGTAGCTAATGTACTATTAAAGTGGCTTATGCTTTTGCTGATGCCCAAATCTTATTTATATAATATAACATGTCTTCGGAAGTTAATTAAAAGCAGAAAACCACAAACTTCGGTTTACAATTCATACCTCATTCCCAATTTAAATACGGAATTAAATAGAAATGTATATTTTACCTAATTCAAAGATTGTTACAGGGTATCTTCTATTATAGAGCACTCTTATTGGTTTCATAAAAAAAATATAAAATCATCTAAAAACACTTGCCAATCAGAGAATTCATCCCAACTTAACTGCTAAGCCTGCGGTATCAAAGGCTGCGCACGTTCAATTAATTTGGCCAGTCCCAAAGGAAACAGCCGAGCAGCCAAGTGCAACAATTGAATAGATAATAACTCACTAGCCCCACCTACCCAGCCACCCACTACATCTATTGCAACAAGCAACTAGCTGTTGCCACAAGCGCTAACCATTTGACCAGGCCAGCAAAATGCAACACAAACAAATGCAACAACTGCAACTGCAACAACATCTGCAGCAACAACAGCCTGTTACTGTTTGCTGCTGCTGCTGTCATATTCAAATTGCTAATATGATTGGTGTTTACAGATTAGAAAACAAATATTTCATAAATATTACTACTAATAATTTGTTGTTGCTATAGCTGTGGCAGCGGCGTCATGTTGCAAGCGCACGATCATTATCAACATCATGATGATGATAATGATGGCAGTAAAAATGCTGCAAGTGCGGCGATAACCTTTTGACTCTCTGGCCGGGAAACGGACGGGATTCGCATTTTGTGCAAAACGCGCCTAGTGAAAAACTGACAAATTGAATGAATAAAAGAGCAACAAGTGGTCGCTCCGCTGGACACTCGGGACAGCTGCATGGTTAAATATTTTGAATGAAAACGCCAAGAGTGAAATGGCGACTGCGACTGCATCTGCGACTGCGACGCTGTGTTTTGACTGCGTTTGAGGCGCAAAAACATAAATCGAAACACTTGCTGCGTGTGCCAAAGCCAACAGATGCTCTAACCCCAAAAGCCCCTCGTCTTCCCCCAATTCTACCCCTCTTCGTCCACCGCAGCAGGTTCCATTTTGCACTCAGTAGGTGTTACCAAAGCAAAAAAAAGGCGCACAATGCGCAATTCTCTACACCGAACAAAAAAATTGAGATTCAACTCAATTCCTTGTGATATTTATTTCATAACGTTCTCCAAACTAAGTTAAACAATGCTTCGATACAATTTATATTTAATAACATTTAGACTTTGTACTACAATATATTTTCAAAATTACGACTACCAATTTTTATTATGATACAGATCATAATTATATTGAAAATACGCAGCAGTTAGTACTTCTCATATATATTTAAGTTCGTATCATGCATGTAAAGCCGAAAGATTCAGTCTCATTTTAAGTTTAAGCATTAGTTGACTTTTGATTAAAGTATTTTTGACTGTGCACGCTCTGAGGCACTGAGTCCACTTTGAAATCAAGTCGAAAATTGCAATTCCAAAATGTTTGCCCTCGGCTAAAGTGGAGTGGAGTGCAGATGCCACCAGTCGACTCTACTCGACTCCACTCCGACTTGGTCAGTCATGTTGTGGCATCTATTGGCCCGGCACCAGCCTCGGTCCCAAAAGCCAACCAACCACATGTGGCATGGTTTATTCCGATCTGCCAGCTAGCTAGTCAGCCAGCCTGCTGTTGCATTGTTGCAGTTGTGTTGCCGTTGCTGCAGTTGTGTTGCATATGTTGCAGTTGTTGTGTGTCGTTTAATGCGTGGCCGCCTCGCAATGTTAAGGCGCTTTATTAATTCACTCGACGGTTGTTTAATGTTTTTGCATCTTTTGCACATATGCATACTCTAACCAAGAGTGTGTGAACTTTTACAAAAGTTTGCAAATGTTTGAACATTAATATTGCAATTATAATATTAAAATTAGTGATTGAAGCATTCTTCAACTCTAATCGAAAATTATCATTCTAAAATACCTCATCTAATTTTCCTGTAAACTTTTTCTCATTAGTATTACGTAAAGTCATTTAAACCACATGGAATAATCAACTCCTCTATAAATTACATGAAATTGATTTGTATAGATAGTTTTATTTATGAATTTCTGAATTACTTTAAGCAGATATTGGTGGTCTCTCAACTCCAAGCGAATGAAAAATATAAAATTAAGTATTATATTGTATTTATATTTTCCCAACTTGTGCAGTTTTCATAAAAAAAAATATGATTGCCAAGCTTTAAGCTGTAATCTAGTGTTATTAGTAACTGGTTTTAAGGTTTGAATCTTTCGGTGGAAATTTCTCCAAGCAGTTTTGAGTGTATCAAGAATTCGATGTGTTTCCTTTAAGTGAAGGCTTAGCTATTAGCTAGGATGAGACTAAAGGTGGTACTGGGGCTTTTAAGCCTGTGCGGGTGCGTCGACATCACAGGCAGACAGGCAGACAGAGGGGTAGGCAGGAGCATAAATTGGCCCCAGGTGTTTGGACGCGCATTTCCCACGGATTAGAGTATAAATAAAGAAGGTCAGCGGTGTGTTTTCGGGTTGCTCTGGCATTGCGAAGCTAACTAGATATTTCAAATTATGTCTGTGGCAGGGGTCGCCCCCCTTCGCTCTCTGTCAAATCAACTTCCGATGCTGCAGGCCCCGTTGTACCATGGTATAGCTTTGCTTTACTTTCTTTTCGGGGCATAAGCCAAATTGCTTTATTAGCCGCGTATCCTATCACACATAACAACTTCATTTGTTTTGCAATTCGCTCGCCTAAGGTGGTCCTGACGCAGCATTTCCTTTGGCTCATTAACACGTGGCGGACCTGGGTTCTCCTTCTCGAATGGAGCCTGGCGACGATGGAACCCACACGCAGTGGTTCTCACGCTGCAAAACAAAAGCGTTGTGCGCAATTTAAGATTAGCAACAGTTAACACAAACAAAGGAATGGCCCAGGAAAGGCCCCAGCCGTCGATCATAATGATAATGCTTCTTATAATAACAACGCTCGGTCAGCAAGGACCACCAAACGGCACTGATAAGATGCCGGCCCCAGACCGAGAACTGCGTGCGCAAAGATCTCCCCCAATAGATAGCGCGGGGCGCAGAGGAAGCAGGGCGGAAGGGCAGCAGGTATCTCCAGGTGGTTCCATCGATAATCGCGCATTAAGCGTGCGTAAGTCACGTCACTGCCCCAAGGAAGAAGAAGACACCGCAAGGCAAATACTCAAAGGGGCATACAGTAGTCGATCTCAAAATGGAACGATAAATAAGAAAACAGATAAATAAAATTAGATTCTGATATTTTAAGCCATTCTGCGTAGGTGGTCTGGTTTTGCGATTTTCATTTATTTAATTAAATTTTCGAACTTTGCTTTAATAGTCCATCTACAGTATAAATTAAGAGTCTAAAGAAACATAATAAATAACTCCTACATTTTATGGAATTGACGTACAGAAACTAAGAGATTTTTTGCCAGCATTCACTGTAGCCAGAGAGCGATCGGCCCAGAGACCTTGCCCTGGGTGCGATCGCGATAAGCGCGACTTTTGCCTCGGTACGTGCTAAACCCTTGCCTGTGATCATTTTAATTATAGACCCCTGGCCAGCTGAACCACAGGCAACGCCCCCTGGCGTTCCCATCCCCCCCCCCCCCCCCCAACTCCCCAATTCCACTGTTTGGCGGGGTCAAGTAACGCAAATTATGGGCTGGGTCAATGTTTGTTTTAGCCGGCCATAAATACTTAATTTGTGCAACGGTTTTGCGTGATTCCACAAACACTGACGAAAGCCCCAAAATTGTATAAAGTCATCGTGATGCATCAATTGGCCGGCAATTACCTAAAGCACTTTATCAACATTTACACACACTGCAATAAAATGCTGCTCAACTTAATTTCAATTATTAAGAATATATTTAGATCATTGGAAATATTATTTGTTTTTCAATATGTTCATAAAACTTAAGCAATAGTCTAAAATGGGAATTACATTTAGACTAAATTAATTTTTTTTTCGAGTGTATAAACAGGAAATTTTGGTTTTATTCCAAGGCTTGGAGAGACAGGGAAGTATTACCGGGTACTGGTTAGTCGTCGTCATTGGAGTCGCGGCCAGAGGTTGGCGCCGAGGCATCCACCTCAACATAATCGTGGACCAGCTGACATATATTCTCGGAAGCCTCATCGAAGTTGCCCTCTTCGAGACCCTCGCCCACATAGTGATAGACGAAGGCGCGGCGTTGATAGAGCTTATCGAACTTATTGACTAATCGGCACCAGGCCATCCGTATATTTGTATTGTTTGAGATGGCAACACAGGCGCTCTTTGTGGGCGCCAGATCGCCATGGGGTACAAAAACCGGCGGAATGGGGCTCAACCCGATCTTGAAGCCTGTGGGTGACCAGTCGACAAACCTAAAGGACTTGGACCGCTTGATGTTCTCCAGCGCCAAGTTGATCTCATTGGGCGCCACCTCGCCTCGATAGAGCAGCACACAAGCCATGTATTTGCCATGCTCGGGATTGCAGCGGACCATTTGGTTACTCATCGAGAAACACTGGCTCGTCAGCTGGGCGGTGCTCAGGTCCACGAACTGTGAGTGTGTGGCGGGCACCAGTGGTGCGTAATTCAATAGAGGATAGTGTATGCGCGGATATGGCACCAGATTCGTCTGCAGCTCCTGGAAGCTCACCGATTGCCCCGAGAAACGCTGTGTGGCCGTAAATGCCGCAACTACTTGGCCAATTATGCGATTCAGATTCGTATATGTGGGCGCCGGCACATTTAAGGTTTGAGCACAGATATCATACAGTGCCTCATTGTCCACAATAAAGGACACATCCGCATAGTCCATCGAGAAGTGGGTGGAAAGAAGTGCATTATACGGTTCCACAATCACAGGTGAAATTCTGTAATATTAATCACTTTTATATTTTTAAGAATATAATATATATTAATCACTAATAATTGAATTAGAGATAATGCAGGATGCATCAACAAAACACAAACGTATTAAAACCTTTGCGGATAATTTATTATTATTATTATTATTATTATTATTATTATTATTTAATCAAGTAAGTGGCTTAATTCAATGCCTTAATTACAGGCATTTAATATCTCTTAATGTCTCTATCTTCATATCAAAAACGAGTGCATTTTCTTTGCGTACTTACGATGGCGATGGATACACTAAAAACTCCACAACAGTCATCTTCTTCCCAAAGTCCTCGACTAGATTTTCCATTATGCGCGTGCCCAGACCAGAGCCAGTGCCGCCGCCAATGGAACGAAAGATGAGAAAGCCGCGCAGACTGTGACATCGATCCGCAACACGACGTATAGCATTCCTGGCGCGATTTAAAAGCTCGCTGGCCATCAAATTATAGCCACGAGCAAAATTGCTGCCACTGTCTTCCTTGCCCGAGATCAGCGTGTCCGGATGAAAGAGATTCCGATAAGCTCCAGTACGTATCTCATCTGAAAGAGAAACAAGCACAAGACTTTGAGATACCCGGCTCGGAAAATGTGCTGACTTCAATACTTTTCATAATTGTTAAGAGGATGTGCGACGATAACAAAAATTAATCCCAAAACACACATGTAAGATTATAGTTTTAATAAATTGCTCTTCGAAATATTCCACAAATTAAACTTTCGAATAGAAATTCGATATTGATTGATTTTTGGAATATAGGGGGACTTATGTTAAATTAAATTTTGTTTTCGAAAAACTCCGTTATGCAACTGAAATTTTTATACTTCTCTAAATATCTGAGATCAGCACTATCACTTCACAGGGCTAGATCGACCCGCCTAGTGAAGCTATATACATTTGTCATTTTTGACTGATGACCCACCGATAACCGTTGGCTCCGTATCAATCATGACCAGACGAGGCTGCACAGTCGGCTGCCTTCCGCTTATCTCGAAGAATGTTAGGAAGGAATCGTCACAGGGTTTCATCAGGCGTCCGTTGTACATGATGCCATGTTCGTGGCAATAGAGCTCCCAGCAGGCATTCGCAACCTGGACGCCCGCCTGGCCGATGTGTATCTGAATAATCTCGCCCTTGCCACCCATTTAGCAGCGATCTCCAACTCAATGGGTGCTCTGTAAGATCTCGACATGCGACTACCAATTAATACATATATTTAATTTTTACAATTTATTTTTTTACTTTTGACTTTTCAAATAATTTAATTTACATTGATTTTAGTGACAAGCTAAACAGTGATTTGTTCAAGCTCTGCTTTATATATATATATATATATATGTTAATATATTTGTGATAAATGGTCTCTATATAGTTATATATATTAAGTTAAGTACGCACAATACATAGATATACATATACATTCATTATTGTCCGCGCGCGGATTAGTCAGTTGTCAAAGCGTTAAGTACATGTCCTTAAATATAGTGTAGTATATAAGTACATATAGTACATATTTCCGTGCTCGAGTGCATTTAGTTAGGATGTGGTCCAATAACTTTTCTAGACTCTATGTTTGAATCGGAATGTACGAAATTATTTAATGCGATATATAGGTATATATGTATATGTGTGGAATTTGTGTGTGTGTATTATACAAAGCTATCGCGATTTCTAGCTACGTTTAAATAATTTACAAAACATACAATAAAATGAAATAATACCCAAATAGACAACAAATGTAATATGAACTTACTTCCGAATATACATTTTTTTTTAAATTTTTTGAAAATGCTTTGCCAATGTTTTAAGATTTTTCTACCATTATTTGCATAATTTTAATAAAACAGGACTTGAATGCAGAAAAACATTAAATGTCTACAACTCTGTAGATTTAATGCAAACATTAACTCGACGAACATTAGTTATCTCATTCGGAAGTGATTTCTACAATTGCGACTGAGAGACTAGCAAATTTGTTGATTATACACTTGATGCTGAGATAGAGGCAGCTTATTAAAAAAAAAAAAACACTTCTTCCTCAGATCGAAGATATTTTGTTCATGGCATGTGAGATCGAGTTATTAATCCCTAAAGTAGTGACTGCTCCAGTAAAATGCGTTCAAATCCCGAGGGCGGACCGTGCGTAAAGTTGTCCAGAATAATGTCCAATATAGCCCCATTGCCCACTGTGAACAGAATAAAACATATAACTGGAATAATAGATCATATAATCCAGAAACTCACCATAGATGACTGGAAAGAGAGCCGAGCCTCGGACATTACGGAAAGGCACCTCCAGATTCTTGCCATTGAAATAGAAATTCAGCTCGATATGATCGAAGGCGACGCCCAATATGTCCCCTTCGTCGGGAAAGTCTCGTTGCGGTGCATTGATTAAAGCATCCACGGAGCTCAGCTCTGTTGGGTTTGCCGCTGCACATCCCGTTGTCATCAACAGATCCTCCTGCAGCAGATCCTCGATGGCAATCAGACCAGCTGCAGCAGCGGCGCTATTGTTCAATATACCATTGGCAGTGGTTGTGACTGCAGCCGGTGACTTCGACGCCGTAGGTTGTGTGCAACATGCGACGACGGGACGGAACTCTTCGTCGTTGTGGCGCGTCGCATTGTCGGAGCATAGGCACCATGATTCACGATCCCCGCCGCCCCATTTGCGCGATAGATCCGCTTGACGTGTGGCTAGACCAATTGACCAGCTGCCGCTTTGTTGGATCTTTACCTCGAAATATGATTTCGATTGGACCAGTGGAGCTGTGGCCAGAACTCCGCCGGTGCCCGTCACACGCATCTGATGCGACAGCAGGATTACATCAGCGCCTGACAACATACATACACAGAGCAATACGTTACATACGTTCTCACAATATAAAAATACCCAACCATCGCAAGAAAGTATCTTGACAAATATTCACCCATATGCGCCGCATCCAGATGCACGTCGGGCTCCCTGAGGCGATGGGCAGCTGTTGTTGGCTTTCGCAACTGCCCTCCGTTGAGGCACGTGCGCAGGCAGCAGAACATTACACACGGTCAAATTAAATTAGTTTTGGACTAATGCGATTTTCAGTCAGTTTGGTTTTTCTTATTTTTCGCAGCAGCCGTTTGTGTTTTTCTTGTGTTTTAGTTTGCTTGGTTTATCAACAGCTGTTCGTGTGCTGTTGTGTAGCCCTGGTTGGTGCATTGCGCGCCGACTCTATGCTGTGACGTCAGCGTTGTGAAACTCTGAGTTCAATTACAATAGAGGCCGCTGCAAAGCCATCTACACTTGAAGTTCGTTGCCCGCCGTCTATAGTTCAACCACTAAAGATGCCATCTATAGTTGAAGTTCTCAAATAAAACCCATAGTCACATCTGTTAGACTTACAAGTACGTGATGTCGCTTTATTTTATTAATGGTTGCTAATCATCATAGATGGCGCCACAAAACCATTTAATGTCGAAGTCTTTAGAGCGACATCTACAGTTCAATATCTTAAAATGGTGTCTAAAATACATAAATCGAAATTTGTTTTAAAAGAAATTTGAAAGGATTTAATTAAGCGAGTCACTGTTTTAAATATATGAGAAGACAGAAAGATAATATTATTGTTTTTGTTTGAAGAAATTAAATTTTTTTTCGGATTTACTCTTTTCTTTAGTTCTTTAGTTGCATTTTTCATAGTTGGCGACCAGTTTGCGATAAAGATCGGAGACACGCGAGCTCTTGTGACAGGCGGTGCCGCCTCCGCGATTCTGCTGACTTTGCTGGCGATTAATGTCGCCGATGCAGATCCAATCGCCGCCACCGATGCGCCAGCGATGCAGTTTAATACCCGATTCCTCGGAGACGGCCCACTTGGAATGGTCTCCTGTAGTCTTGAACTCGATCCTGAAATCCTCATTGGCAATATCCTGAACGTTGTAGACCTTGTTGGTTTTGTCGCAGCTGTCAGGCAAATTGCCGGCACCATCGCGCCACGCCTCTACAAAGAGATTGACGCCCAGGGCGGGAGCAACCACATCCGAGTAGAGCTCGACTTTGGCACGCGAACTCTTGCCAAAGAGACGGAACTGTTTGCCATCGAGTGTCTTCAGCTCTATCTCCTTCTGGTACGGCTCCTCAGTGCGCCACTGCTGCTTCAGTGCACGCTCCAGGCTGGGAAATAGTTCACCAGCCTTCAGCAGCGGATTCCGTGTGTAATAGAAATGCGGCTCATTGTAGACCAGCAGTTCGCCCACCTTCTCCACACCCTCCATGTCGAGCGTCATGCAGAGCAAACTCTGGCCATAGTTCTCGCCACTGGTTGGGTATGTATAATCCGGCACTGTCGGAAACTTCGGCACCGAGTGCACCAGCCAAACACCCGTCACTCCGTCGGTGGCAATGACACCCTTCGTGTGGCCACCGGTAGTGGCGACGGTACCGTTGGGAAACTCATCGTTGTACGCAGCCAGCAGCACATGCTGCGTGTCTCCGTAGAGCGGTCTCAGTGTCTCCGCTGCCAGCGAATTGGAGTCGCCTATGCGCTTCCCAGATAACTGCCAGCTGTCATAGGAGCTGCTGGTCACGTAGAAGTATCGCAATCCACTCACATCCGCACCCTGGTATAGAGTCGAGAAGTGCTTGGGCAACTTGTAAATGTACCACCTGTAGAACATGCATAAGAATTTACTACTGAATTTTTAGATACATATAAATGTACTTAAACTTGAATATTTTCGCTTAAAATTTATAAGTTAAATATTTATATATTTATTTTCATGTAGACTCTAATTAAAAGGCAAGCAAACTTTAAGTAATACAATGAAATAGATTCTATCGTCTTAATGTTTCAAAGTTCAAATGGGTTTTTCGTAGTATAAAAAAAGACATACAATAAGTATTTCTTCATATTTAAAAAGAGAAACCTATATTTAATTATTAGAAATAGTTCTGCCTTATGGAATCGTTGTTGTTCGAATACATTTTTACATACCAGTCGACATCGTGACCCTCTTCGTCCTTGCAGGACACTTTGTTTTCGGCCAGGCAAACCTGTATCGAGACAGCTGCCAAAAGCAGCAGAGAAATCAAGTGCATTTTTAAAACCTTCCCGTTTGAAAGTCGAAATTCTACTGATTCAGCTCAGATAAACGTGTGCACAATTTGACTAGATGTTGTCATCATATTTATATATACACTACAGGGTGTTCTCTCTGTGTTGAGTTTAGTTTTTCGATACACAATTCAGAGCAGGTAAAAACAGTCTGTGCACAGGTAGCACAGAATAAAAACTTCAGGTACACTGGGTAATTATAAATGAAGTTTACTTTGAGTTTAGGGTTTGGTATCCCTGTAGTTATATAAAAAACGATAGATTGGCTGAGCTCCACTTTTAGACTTATCAGCTTAATGTTTGACCTAGGGCAAATCCAGCATCTGGCGTCGGGTGCGGAGCGTAGTTTTTAAATCATTTCAAGGGGGACTTACACATATTCATTTCTACAGACGAGCGGACGCACTTGACGTCAGCGATAGTGAAAACCGTCATTTGGGAAACCAAAACCAAAAATAAGAGTAATTTTTATTTAAATTAATATATT
The DNA here is from genome assembly GCA_035043505.1 of Drosophila setosimentum. NCBI lineage: Eukaryota > Metazoa > Arthropoda > Insecta > Diptera > Drosophilidae > Drosophila > Drosophila setosimentum. Next base: position 308,358 of record JAWNMY010000023.1, on the reverse strand, counting down.
TGTTGTTGATATTGCAATTGAAGGTGTAGATTAATCAAAAATGCTAGTGCTATATTTAAATAAAAATGCATAAATGCATAAATAATGCAGCTCAAAGTAGACAGAATTAAAACTCGTTTTGTTTACAATTACACAAAACAATTGTTAAAGTTTTTATTCATTATTTGTATTACATATTATTATTTGTTGTTGTTGCAACTGCTGCAGTTCGCACTGTGACTGTGGCCATCTGCCTGAACCCTGTTTCTGAGTCAGGGTTCTTGTGCACCGCTCTGATGTTTGTTGTGGGAGGGAGGGTTTGCAAATATTATCAAATTGTATAATTTTTGTTATTTTTTTTTCTCTTGCGTTTATTTATTTGTTGTAGTACAATAATAAGTTTCTGATATTACGATAATGTAATGGAAAATAAATTGCGTTTAATTTTTATCGCTGGTTGCTGTTAATTATTTTCACGTAAGCGATGTGAAAATGCTCACAAACTTTATTTATTACTTTTCATTTTATCTTAAGCCAATCTGGGTTGGCTCGTATATACGGTTTTGGTAATTACCAATCGAATTCTGTTATCCATTCTATTGCTTTAACGTTCGATTCATCGTGTCTTTGGTTTCGTATGCAACAACACAAATTTAAACTCACAATACAATATTTTCGCTAAATATTTATGTATGTTTTTTTTGTATCTTTTTTCTTTTTTTTGCTTTCATTTTGTGTTTTTTTTTTTACTTGTTTACTTTTAATATAGTAGTTAATAATTATTAATATATTGTATGCATTTTGTTTGTTTGGTTTACTTTGAAATATATAAAGAACAAGGCTGATATTAATATATGTTATTTTTTATTATATATACGTTTTCTTTCCGTTTATGTAAGTTTGTAATAATATTTTGCTATGTTTTCCTTAGCTTGCGCTCTTTTGTATATTTTCCTCTTCTTATTTTTTTTCCATATTTGTTGAAAATCATTTCATTTTTACAATACTAGCAAAAAGTTTTCAATTGGTAAAATGAAGAGTTCTTACATTTTTTGTAGTTCTTTTGTTTTTTTTTTTTTTTTCTTCTGAAAAACATTAAATAAATGAGCCTCAAAATAGACAAATATTTGCCATTTGTTGTAGTAATATTATGCTGAATTATATATATAATATTATTATGATGATAAAAGTTTACGCATTTGAGTACCATGCAATTAAAAATTGCATACTCCATATATGAATTTATTATCAATATAATTGTTTTTTTTTTGTAATTTGAAAATTGCTGCGCATAATTGGCTGACGCCTTTTTAAATGTGTATATACTATATATATATATATATATATATATATATATATATATATATATATATGTATAAGATAATTATATATCTATACACATATGTAGTTTTTTTTTGTTTATCGGGCACGAGTTTGATATGTTTTCAATTAATTTTTAATGTTACTCATTTCACTTGTTGTTGCTGCCTTTGCTGCTGTTTTTTGTTCTTCTGCATTGATATTTTCAATGTTCAATATCAATTTGTTCTACTTATATGTATTTATGTAAATGTGTCTTCGTGTATATGTATGTATATGTATATATACGAGTATATATTGTATGCATGTATATATTCAGTATGTGTGTATGTATATTGCAACTGCCTGGAAATTCCAATGCAGTTGAAAATGTTATAAACAAATTTACAGCATTATATAGCAAGTGTTTTGAATTTTTATTTCGTATTTCCCAGTTTCTTATTTTAATAATCATTCAGGGTCTTAACCGATCTATAAATACTTGTATAGTTCTTGCAAAAATTTTCACTAATTTAAAATTCGTTTTTTAAAGGTTTATGCGCATTTTCATTAAGGTAGGTAAAACAGTAGAAAAACTAAAAAATATGTATGTATGTATGTAGATAAATAAAACAAATATTAGTTGGATTTTTGTTTAACGAACATAATGAATTTATTAAGCATAATTAATACCGTCAATTAAAAAGACTAAGTAAACGCTACACATAAACGCAAGTACGCAAAAATTGTAGTATATAAAGTATAGTATATAGATGGTATACAATACATAAATTACTTAAGCATTAGTATGGTTACAAAACAACAATATTTTTTTTATGTCTATTTAAATGTTTTTAGTAGTATTCAATCTTAATGCAGGCAAACATAAGGCAATCGAAATCGAATTGGGGATATCTACGAGTAAATATATGCTTAGTTAAATGAAGAATAGTTCAATATAATAACCATTTTCGAGATGCACGAAAAAAAGTACAAGTATATGTAGCTAAAAGCTAATATAATAATAAATACAATAAAATACCAATTTCTTTGCTATTACTGTCGCCTTTACTTACATACGTAAGTAGTATGTAATCTATTACTAATTGCCCATAGAGACAGCTAGAACTCATTTTCTTTCATATTTGATTTTTTTTTTTGTATTTTTGTTTATATTTTGTTTTTTTGGTAACTGCTTTTGCCTTTTACGCTTACATTGTCAAAAATGTTGAAAAACCACATCAAAACATATCGCTTATCAATTTGTGTTTTTTTTTTAGAATTATTTTGTTGTAAAAGTTTTTGCTTTGTTCTATCTGGTAAATCTTTCATCTTGCTGATATGTATCTGTTGTAGTTGCATGTAGTTGTTATATACTTTGTTTTTGTTTCAAAAATGTATTCATATATTCATATAATGTTCCCATAATTCATATTGTTTAGTTTAGTTTAGTTTTAGTTTATCGTTTACAAACTAGTTTCATTATGCATTTAATATTCCCGACAAAAGTTTTTAAACTTTCTTAACTATTTTTCTCAATTTTCATTTTGCTGATGAAATGTAGTTAGGAGAATGTCTTGAAATAAGAGCCTAAGGGCAGCTAATGCGGCAACTGCATTTGTCTTTTTCTTAGCCTTTTTTTGCTTTCGATAAATATACATGAAAGTGTTGTTAATGAGAACATGCATTAGATGATTTTTTTTGTTGGTCTTCAATTGATATTCTTAAGCAAAAATTGCACAAAATTTAAACACACGTCAACACACACTCACACGCACACTTTCACATACACGCACACATACGCAGCGTCTTAGCCAAGTTAATTGGAACGCGTTTTCATTGCTTTTCTTTGCTGAAATGTTTTTGCATACTTCGAGGCGTTAATGCCAAAAAGATTTCTTTGCTTAATGTTAAAAATTAATTTCGAAAATATTTGTATTATGCATAGTTTCTATTCCATATTTGTTTTTGTTTTGGTAACCTTTGTTTTATTCTATTTAATAATTTTATTTTAATGCTTAGTTGTAGTTGTAAATATTTTGTTTGTTTCGTAATTCATTTTGTTTTTTTTGTTGTTGTTGTTTAATTGTTTTAAAGGCGCAATTTTATGATATGCATTAGTATAATATAATTAAACTTTTTACTTAAATCTAGATCTTCATAAGTGAGTGTGTGTGTGTGTGTGTGTGTGTGTACGTGTGTCAGGTTCGCTTACAGACTTATAAATAGATTTCGGATATGTAGAGTTATGTATCCGAACATGTCGCGCCATCGCGCTTGAATTTTATGTATGATCAAGATTATCATAATGATGCAGATAGTGATGTTAATGATAATGATTTTGATGAGTTCAGAGGCAAGAGGAAAGCAAGAAATGTAATTGGACGGAATATGCTTTTACATTTGACTGAAGTCAATTGAAATTATACATATGAAATAAATTTTTTAAAGTAGACATAAAAAATGTGGAAAAAATTGTCAACATTTTTTCCACACACACGCGTTTGGAAAACCATCACCAATTATGCCAATTATTTGCTACATATAACATATTTCTCATTATTTCATGTATTTTTTTTCAGTTTTCATTGTTTTGTTTTGTTTTTGTTTTTTGCTTTGCTTTAACAAACGTTTCAAATATGCCTTTGGTATGTCTAGTTGTTTTATCTTAACTAAGTATTAAATAGATTTCTTATTTGCTTTTGCTTTTATTTTGCTGTTGGTTTGTTTAACAAATGTTGGGAAATGTTAAAGTAAATCGGGAATTTAGTAAGGACAACTTTGGTAAATATAAGTTTTAATTTAAGTGTAATTTAAATAATATATGTATGCTTATAATTTAAACAATTATGAGAAACTGCAACGGCTACCAAATTAAAAACACAAACATATTTTCTTTTATTTATTTAAAATATAATTTTCATGAAAAAAATTTAAAAGCTCGCTGCTTATGGTTGGATTTATTGTTGTGTAATTAGCTACTTAAACCCCTATGTCTTGCCTTTGTTTTTGTTTATATTTCGGTTGTGGTTGCTGTTTGGTTTTGTATGTGTTTGTTTTGTTTTCTTTTGTTGTTTTAGCATTTAACTTTAACATTGCTTTAGCATAAGTGTACTTGTAGTTGGTTTCATTTAGTTACAATAGACTGTAAGTAGTTTCCATAATTGTTGCTGGCGCTACATAAGATGATATGTTACTGATTTCAGATACATATAACGTATAGTTGTGTGTGTTGGTTGTTTTCTTGTGTTCTGGTTGCCTGTATTCCTGCCTAGAGCTACACCTGTACTTAACCCACTGCCCCTGGTTCGTTGGTTTTGTCTTCTTTGTTTTGTTTTGTTTTTAGCAAGAAATTTGTGTATGTTGATTGTTCTAGCATTTTTGAAAGTTAGTTAGGAAATTTGTCAGTGGAGTCATCATTGTGTGGAAAAGTCAACAGTACAAGTATTTATCAATTCTTCTAGTCTTTGGGGTGAGAGCTTTGCAGATTTTTTTTTTTTGTTCTTATTGGGCGGAAAGTGTTGAGAGTGTTGAATCTGTATTATACCAGCTCCAGTTCCAGCTGCAGTTCCTGGCTCCCCATAACTGGTAGTTAGCTAAAATAGATAGTTATATGCATGTTTGTATGAATTAAGAGAGTCTCATTAGCGCAACTCGAGATTAGTGTCGTGTCGAACTCACAATTAATTTATACATAAGTACGTTTGTTATAACAAATAAATTTCGAAACCAGCGTTCAGTTTTTCTCAATATAAATTTCACTTTTTTTTTATGACATCGACTAGTTCTCGTTGTTAAATTGTTATTAACATTTCATTTTTTGTTTCATCTTTAAATAACACTTCAAAATTGTATTACTAGATACAAGATATTACTTTAATGCATATGCATACATATACAGATTTATTATTTTTTTGTCTTTTAATATTTCTAGAAAGAGAGCTATTTAAAGGGCACATTCGGTTAAGCTATAATTATATATTTTTTGTTTTCTTTTTTCTTTTTTATTTAATATGTATATTTTTTTCACTTCTTTTTGTTATTCTCTTAACTTGTTATTATTCTTTTGAAAACAAAAAAGATATGAAAAAATCTATTGGGAAATTATCAAATGTATATGTCTCAATTCCATTTCTTGAAAATAGTCGCAAATAAATGAAAGGGAGGAAAAATGTTATTAAATCAAAAAGAGTTGTTACTCGATGTTAATACGAAACCAAGGGCTAAATGGAAATAATTAGAACAACCATAGTTAAAAATGTTTCAAAAATCTTTAGCAGCTTTTTCAATATTTGTATATATATACAGTATATGTAAATATATATACTCATATATGTATAACTTTTGGGGCATATCAACTGTTAAGATTAAGTTGTCTCAATCTAATCTGATCTATCGTTTTTTATTTTTTGTATATTTTACTACAAGTTTTCCATTTGCTGCTTTTGTTTATTATTGTTTTTTTTTGGTACCTACAATTTTTGCTCAACATTTCATCGGCCTGTCAAAAATTTCACTAAACTGGGTTAGGCTTGCCATATAAATTAATATATATAATATTTTTTTTTTGCATTTTTTAAATATTTTTTTTTTAGTTTTGTTTTTGTTTTTTTTTTTTGGTTTTTTTTTTGTTGTTTCTGTTTTTGTATACTACAACTAAAGTTTTTGCCTCCGTTACATGCATCCGTAGCATGCGGAGCTTCTTCTGCTCTATGCCGTGACGGAATTGGGGGTTAATCCGCTCAAACTCAAAATGTGCCGGGATCATTGCACCACTTTACCACTCAGGCGGCAATGTGTGTAGCCGCTGGCAGCACATACGAGTAGATGTGATGGTGTTGCTGCTGCTGTTGTTGTTGATGCGGCTGGTGGTGGTGAATATGCTGGTGGTGGTGCGGCTGATGCTGCTGCTGATGATGATAGTGGGTCAGCGGCGTTGGTGGTGCATTGGCGCTGCTGGGTCAGGTCGCTGTCGGAGTCATCAAGAACTGCTGCTGCTGATGATGGTGGTGCTGGTGATGATGAAGCGGCTGGTGGCTCTGATGAAAATGCTGATGATGTGCCTGCTGATGTTGTTGTTGTTGTTGTTGCTGCTGCTGATGTTGTTGTTGCATTTCGCGCTCTAGTTTCTTAGCGAGCAGATCATGCCTTGATTCCATACCCGCTCCTCTGCAAGTAGTTTGTACAACAATTGATGTTTTAAGTAGCTGTCAGATGAGTTTCGACGTAGGGTGCTATTTGTGGTTTAGGTTAGATCTTAAAGCGTCACTCGTTAATATACATGACATGCATTCGCCAACTGTTTGTGTGTGTGTGTGTGTGTGTGTATGTGTGAGGGTGTATGCGACTATGTAGCTCACGTTTTAGATGAATACCCTCGGGGTATATCCTCAAAATACACAATGAGCACACACACACACACATAACCTTTAGATACAATTTTTATGGGTGTACCGCCATAAGAGTCATGTTTTATGTGTAAGCAGCATGCAAAATAAAAACTTTCTTACAACAACATGCTTCAAGCAGCTCCAAGCAGCTACCGCTTCAAATGCAAAGTCCGCCCACTAAAAGCAAGTGGTAAAGAACTTTTTTACGACGCCACTGGCTTCACATTCGTTACTATCCCCAAAACACACACATACACGCCCAGTCACACAGACACATCCCCGCATACACACACATCCGCACAAAAGCGACTCAGCCAAAAAACTCGCATAGCATGTAAGCGATTTAAATTGATTTCCAGCAAGCAATCAACAACCAACAGCTCAAATTTGGTGTGAGAATTTAACACGGCCGTTTTTGGGACAAAGTTACAACTTAACTGCAAATAAATTTCGGGAAATTAAATGGTACATATTTAATTTGGGATTGTTTATAGACACAGTATGTAATTATTTAAGTGTCTTAAATGTGGATCACATAAAATAACAGTCAGAAAATCAATTCACTTTTCCCTTAAATACTCTATAAATATATTTTAGCTAATACTTCATTGTTTCTTTTCCGATTTACAGAGCGTTTTTTTGTAACTTTTTTGAAACTGACTCAATTTTTCCCATTCTTAGCTCAAAACTATATGCTCTCTATTGCCACATTACAGAGTCTATATACGTGTTCAGATACTTGTTCTGCATGTTGACTTTCTATTTTCTTTTAAGTATTCATATTGCCAACTAACATGTTCTCATTTTCGATTGCTTTTTGCAAGAATTCGTTTCTTTAAGAACTAGATAAACTCTAGTAATAAACCAAAGAAAATTGCAACTATGGCTAGAAGCATACGCAAAAATGGAAGCCCTTCGTCCTGCAGTTTACCGTCTAGCAATTTTTTGTTTAGCAATAACTCTTCCCATCCTATTTATGGTTTTGAATATATTATGCAGTCCTCCTCTTTACATTTTGTTGTATTTTTTAGTTTCTCTGTGTATGTTTTGAAGTCGGTGCTGTTTCTGTTTGTGATCGCTGCTCGCGTATCTTGGCTGGCACGATAATTGAAAAAATAAATTTATGTGGCCTTTTAGCATTTTAAATACGTGCAGTTCGCGCTGCTGCAAGTATATAAATGTCTGTGTGTGTGTGTGTGTGTGTGTGTGCAAAGGTGAACAAATCGTGTTGTTGTGGCTAAACGGAAGCTTGCACTTAAAACTACCGGATGTCTACAGCTTTAGACGCGCAGCGAAGCGAGATGATTCGAGGTCGCCATATTAAAGTTTGCAGCAATGTGTACGTGGCTATGTGGGTGTGTGTGTGTGTGTGTGTGTGTGTGTGAGTGTGTGTATAATAAAGTCAAGTACTATAAGGCGGCAATAAATTGCTGTGGGGTTTTATGGTTTCGTAGATTGGAGATGGGTGGGTGTGGAGTGTGGCAACATTTGTTTGTTATAATTTGTATTTAAATGCCTGCCTGGTCTCAATTTTTGCTGCTGTTGCTGCTGTTGATGTTGTTGCTGTTCGTATTGTTGTTGCTGTAGTTGCTGTGGTGGTGCTGCTGCTGTTGCTGCTGCCATGCAAAGTAAACGAGCCGAGCTAAACAATAACAATTTGCAATTTCATAAATAGTTAATGGGTAGCTTTTTTTTGGCTCCTCGTATGTACATAAGGCGTGCATAAAATTGATTTATGATAAATGTTGTGCCTGGTTTAGGGCGTTAAGGGTGTTTGAGAATTATGAGTGCGAACCCTTTGAGTAGGAGTCATCTCATTTAATATTTAGAGATAAGGAATTGCTGAGCGATAGTTGAGGTTAGCTTGTGAACGTGTATGTGAGAGAAATAGGTAGAGAGCGAGCGAGTGAGTGAGAGCGAGAGTGACTACGAGCTACTTTTACTTTTACAAATACTGCTTATTGTACTTTTACTTTAACGGATCATTGACTGCATTTAATATTTGTTTATGTTTTTTAGTTTTTCTTCATTATATACATACGTCTCTAAAGAGATGATTTTGGTGGTGCTGATTTGGATGAAGTTGGTGGTGCTGTAGTGAGTTAACAACAACGCTAGTGGTGCCGGTGTTGGTGCAGCCTGCTGTCGCTTGTAGTTGCTGTAGTTGAAATTGTTGCTGTTGATGCTGTTGTTGTTGTTGTTGTTGTAGTTGCTGCTGTTGCTGTAGTGCTGGTGCATTTGGTGGTGCTGTGGTGCTGATTGTTGGTGCAGTGACGAGCATATTTGTATTTGCAACATGCCCCAAATGCTCCAAGCCGCCATTCAATATATAAAGTTGATGATGTGATGTTGCTGCTGTTGCCGCTGTTGCTGCTGCTTTACTGCCATTAATGAGCGATGGCAGAGTTACCTCATTCAGCATCTTAGTCTTGGCATACTCGATGCGTATGGAGCCGCGATCCGAGCTAAGCAAATACTTGCCCTGCAGCTGTTGCATTGCTTGAGCAGCGCTCGGGGCATCATTGAACTCAATAAAAGCGACAGGATGTTGTTGCTGCTGCTGCTGCTGCTGTTGTTGTTGGCCAGTGTTGTTGTTGTTGTTGATGCTGCTGTTGCTGTTGGTAGTGGTGCAGTTTGTAGCTGCTATTGCTGTTTGGTTGACAGTTGTGTAGGAAGTTAAAGTTGGTGTTGAAGAAGTCAGAGTTGAAGACATAGAAGTTGTGATATTGTGCGTACCTTTTGTGTGCATTCGTAGGCGACAAAAGCCAGGCATACTGTGCATATTTGATAACATATTTTTATTTTTTGTTTTATATACGATATATGTGGGTATATAGTATAAGTAGTAGTCGGTTATCGGATTAACATTATTCATGTATAATACAAGTGAACGACAAACCAAAGAGAGAACACAAAAAAATATATATGTTGATTAGTCATTGCAAGTAGTTAAAATTTTCAAGAAACAAATTTTATTGTGGAGTGCAGTTGTGGTTGGGTGGTTAGGTGGTTCGGTGGTTTAGTGATGGGCTGTGCTGCTGTTTTCGCTCAACAACTCAAACATTGTAACGTATTTAAGTATGTGTGTGTGTATGTCTGTTTGTATATTGTTTATTGGTCAGATTTATAGTTCGAGCAATTTATTTACCTAGAGAACACTTCCTTCAGCTCGTGCTCGGACACAAACTGACCGAGATTGGCCACAAACAGTGTGGAGCAGGGCGCATTTGCCGCCAGCTGTTGCTGTTGTTGTTGTTGTTGTTGCTGCGTGCCATTGTGGGTGGAGCCGGCGGGGCTAGCCAGCGCGGGACTGGATAAAAAATGATGATGCGATGCGGCCGCAGCAGCAGCGGCGGCAGCAGCAGCTGCAGCAACTGCATTGCCTTGCGGCGTTGCAGCAGCAGCAACTGCACCACCACCACCACCACCGGCGGCAGCGGCAGCAGCAGCAGCGGCCATATGCGCCATGGCCGCCTGGCTGGGATGTAAAGCGGTAGCAGTTGTCTGATGATGTGGCATTGTCATTTGAGTCTAAATAGAGGTCACATTAAATGAGTTAATACTGTAAGTGTTAAGTGTATTTCTTGTATTACCCTTGCAGAATGTTCTATAATTTTATTACCTAACATGTGAGACCCCATGAAGAATATATATATTTATAAACAGCCACGTTCATATATTAATAATAGTTGTGCTGCTGTTCACAACTTTAGATATTTTTCATATAATTGTTTTATACGTATACTTAGAGGTTGTCACTTTAGCACCAATCTGCAAGGGTATGTAAGCTTTTGATGGTCGTTGTGGTTGCTTGCTGTACTCACTTGATGCATAGGCTGCTCCATTACTTTGTCTGTATTTAGTCAGAGATAGGAGCGAACGGGCACCTGCGGATGCAGTGCCGGATGCACGAGAGTTGCATGCTGCAAGGCAGCAGCGCCGGGCAGCTCAGCGGCAGCGGCGGCCGAATACGCTAACGGATGATGCCATAGTTCCGGTCCGCCCGGAAAGAAGGGCCCGCCCAGATCTATGAGAAAATATGGAGTAGAAGTCGAAAAAAACGTGTAGTCAGCTAAGCGGCTAGCTATTCCAATTCTTTCACATTTTTTAAATTATATTGTTTACAATAGTTTTGTTTACAAAATGAAAATCACTGATAGTGTAATTAATATTTCGAGTTTGTTGCCTAAGTCTTTTGTTTTTGTAGCTGTTCTTGTTTTCTCTGTTTTCTTTTATAATTTCAGCTGGGAAAGCGCATAAAAAAAGATTTGATAATAATTTGAAACTATTTTATGTAATGCAAATTGATTTATTAGATTTAACGAATTGACAAATTTCCCAGCTTACTTTCGTCACAAAGTTTATCAATATTTTGAATATGTTTCAAAATATTTGTCAGAACCTTTTATTATAGTATCTCACGGATATTGTGTGTGTCTGCGAGTGTGTGTGTGTGTGTGTATGTGATTGGCTGTGTATTGGTGTGTGATTCAAACAAAGTGTTACAGTGATCAAAGTGCGTTGTTGTTGTACTTGTAGTTGTAGTTTGTTGTTGTTGAGTTTATTGCTGTAACCTATGTAAATATTTATAGCGGAATTTAGTACGGGCGTACGATAATAGATAACATTTGATATATAGCAATATTTACGATATATGTTTATAAGTATTAGAGAGTAGTGCACTTGAAGCATATATTCAACCGTTCAATTGTTGTTCTCGTGTGTGTGTGTGTGTGTGTGTATGTGTATATACGTGTCATAATAGTTAGGAAGTGCAATGCGTACGCTTTCTAGTACGCCTTCGGTTCGGTAGCTCGAGATTTTTGTGTTTTCATTTAGTTTGTAACTAGTTACTACATACATAAACCAAGAAAATAGTTTTTAACCAAAACAAAAAAAAAAAAGTGTCAGCTGCTGAGTTGAGCTTTTCTTTTCTTTTTTTTTTGTTTTTGTTTATTTTTTTCAATTGATTTTTACTTACGTCCAGTGAGAGGGTGCATCAATGCAGGATGTGAGGCTGTTGTCGCTGTATTGGGCTGTGGTTTGGGTTTGCTCACTTTCGTGTTACTCTTGGCGAATTCCAAGCGAATTGTTTGGGGCATATCGGGATCGAAGCGTACACCCTGCTGTAAATGATCAGATCAAAATACAGCGGTTTGTATTTTCTATTTTTTTTTTTTTACATTTGCAAAATAATAAATGTGTATTTGGAAAAAATTTCTTTTCAGAGGTTTTCTTTGTAATTTCCATTACTTAATTCTTTTCTTGCAACAATTCGCCAAAAATAATTTTGAATGTCGCATACTTGTGTTTTGAGAGAGAGAGAGAGAGAGAGAGAGAGAGAGAGAGAACGAGAGGGGGCGAGAAAAGTTTTCGTTCGCTTTTTTTTTTTTGGTCTATGACTTTATTGGGAACAAAGAAACCATCTTGCCGCTTGGACGGTGCTTACAAAATTCTGAGTTGCGATTTTGAGTGTTGTCTTTTGATGCCTTGCTCTTTCAAGAGGTAATCGGGTTAGGGACGGGGGCTTATATAGTTAATGTGTGTGTTGGTGGGTTTTCATTTGTGATATGCACAGAAATCAAAAGCAGGAGATGAGAACAGCAACTGCATAGGAAGAGCACCTATGAGTGGAGCATTGATGGGCGTCATTCAAGAAATTTGGTGGTGGTGCCTAAGGATAAATGGAGTGGCTTTAACATGCACCAGCCAAAAGATCGTGGTCTAAAATAATTTATTTTAATAATATATATAAATATATATATATTTTTTTTGGGTTTTTTTCTTTGGTGCTTCATTGCCTCGTTGCAGTTGCTATGCATATAGATGACAAAGTGTAATGTGATGGGTGTGTGTCTCTGTGTTTGTGTGTGTTTTGGACAGAAAGAGAGAGTAGAGAGAGAGAGGAGAGAGAGAGAGAGATAGTAGATTTCTTGGAGGCGAGATGCAATACCAAAAACAATAAGATAGACAAATCAATAAGTTTAGACTTAAACGTAAATGCGGTGAGGGTTCTTTTCAAATGCAAGCACGTGTGAAAAGGTACATCTTGTTGCTGTAGTTGTTGTTGTTGTTTTGTGAGAGATACGATTTGTTCTTGTTTTGTTGTTAAGGGCCTAACGATTCTTAACGCTCAGTGTAAGCCAGGCAATAATACGAGTACAAGTTAATATTTATTTTGTTGTTTTTCTTGTGTGCTTTACAAACTAAGTGTATCAAGTTTTTTTTGGAACGCCGAAAATATTGATTTTATTGCCATTTGGGAAAGTATTTTTGCTTTTGCAGACGTTGCTAAGATTTTTTGGTGTTTATCGGTTATATATAAATATATATATATATATATGCATAAAGTTAACAATAATATATAAGTATCAAGTTTGTAGGCATTCAAATTGAGCAGAGAATTTGCCATTGTTTGTTACCTGCAGATCCTGTTTGGCTGCCTCGGCACCGGCTCTTGTATGGAATGTCACGAAACCAACTGGCTGTTTTTGAAGATGGGATATATTTTATAAGTGAAGTTGCCCATTGGAATATCTAACGCTTTGCATTTACTTACCGATGCTGTTTTGCCATTTTTGCTAGTTACTTTTAGTAGAGATCCTTCGTAGCCCTGTTAAAAATTGTACAATGTTTTTCATGATTAAATACACTTTGTTGAGTCAATTTAATAATTATTTTTCGATTGTTTCATAAATCTTTAATCAATTTTTTATAGAATCACCATCCCTTATTTAATTTCGAACATTTAATAATAGATAGCATTTTAAGCACTTTCATATTAAATTATAATACATTTTTTTTATTCTTTTCCATAAGTGGGTAAACCAAAAAACTACTCAAACAAATGTGCATTCCAACTTAGGCGCTTCGAGCTGACCCTGGTTCTATTATCAACCTATTAGAGCCGACAGTTGGAAAGCACTTTAGGTAACGTTCGCTCATATAGTTTTCAAATTACGGATTACTTACCTCATAGGCTCTGAATAGCAAATAGAGCTCACGTGGCTTGGCGTCCATGGGCAGACCACTGACGAACAATGTGCGCACCTGCAAAAAACAAAGGAAAATACACATATAATGAGTTTAAGTGTGTGACGGAGATAGCTTTAACAAATCTGTGTAAAGATTTGCACAGAGTTTTTGTTGTTGTGAGAAACCAATTTCCTATGATTACGTAATTAAGTTAAAGCTGTCACGTCGCATGGGAGGATACAAGATTGAACCAGAAACCTTTTGGCCTTCATTTCAATGTGTCAAATATTTAAATTCGCTGCCACCCTAATGCCCAAAAGTTCATGTCACGCACACACACTAACATACACACACGTGTGTGTCTGTGTATGTGCAGTGATAATGAAAGCAAATGGAATAAGCGACATAAACGCTGAATTCATTAAGGCAACGACGTGATGCGCACCAACCGTAGATGTGATAGAGAGCGAAGTGAACGAAGGAGAGAGAGACAGAGATGCAAGGACGGGGGTCTAATGAGCCTTATCGCTCTTTTTTGTCCCTTTCTATTTTTAACACCTAGCCAAGCAGATTGTAAAGGGACGAAAGCTGTGTGAGCTGTTTTTGGTTAAATTCTATTTTGCTTTTTTTTTTTTTTTTTTTTTTTTTGCATTTTTATACCCTTACCGGAAGGTAAGAGTAAAGTCTATAAAAATTATTTGTGGTTTTAAGTAAGCCGTTAAAATTTGTTACAATTTAAGGGTTTGATTCACTGAAATTTTGATTGTTTGAGACTGTCTTGGCTATTGATTTTAACTTATTGAAATCAAGCATTAAATTTTAATAAACAAATGCAAAGTTATTTAGAATTACATTGCTAAAAAGACAATTTTGTTGTAAGACCTGCGATTGATTTATATATTCTTGTTTATTAAAATTAGAATTGTAATATTTGTATAATTTATTTGAGCTCAGCTTTTAATAACCGGACCTAAATAAATATTAATAATCATAAATCATAATAATAGAAAATAATAATAATAATTTACAGTATCTATCAAGCTAGTTCAGACAATGGGTATACCCTTGTCGGGTTTTAAAATATGTGTTCCCAAAGCAGTTTTTGTGATGCCTTATGGGGACATATATTCTCCAGAGAGTGACAGATGTCCCGTTAGTGTGAGTGTGAATGTGTGTGCATGTGTGTTAAAATTAAAACGTGTTCTATCGTGAAATCTACCTATTGTTATTCAGCTGGGAGAGCAGCTGTATGTAAAAATAGCTAAACATGTACAACATGTAGCACATTAATAGTCGTTCTGGAGCTGCTGTTGCTGCAGTTATGGGCTTTAAAATTGTCCAGCCGCAATTTACAAATTAATTAACTCACTCAAGTGCTGGGCAGCAGATGTAAAAAGCAAAAACAACAACAAAATGAAGAACGAGTCCTTTGACGCTGCCAAAAAGGATCTGCATGGTGCGCTCAGTTAAATAGCAATTAAAATTAATTTTTGCGCAGTCTGCGGCTGCAAGTTGGTCGCGTCTCCAACAATTTTAGGTCTCCACTAATTGGACAGGTAATGAGCTGAGCTCGCTGCCGTGATGAATGTGGCTCGACATACAAAGTAAGAAACGTTTAAAAGAATAGGCCAACAAAAAGTTGAAAGAAAACTGAGCCACCCAAACTAATTAGAATGAAGTTCCGCTATCCGCCTGAAATTTACTTGTGGTTACAATTTCTGTTTCAAATTGGATTCAAATGCAATTATTTTATGTTTCATGTGTGTGTGTGTGCACGTGTACTTGTTTGTTGTGTGTATTGTAGCTCAAGTTGATAGCAGGTCTCGGTGCACAAATATGCCAAGAGCAAACAATAGACAATAGACAAGCAGACAGTCAGATAGGAAATGGGAATCTGCTCGATGTTCAGTTGCGTTGCCAACCACAAAAGTCAGTTAGCCAAGCCAAATCAGCCATAGACGGTGGCTAAATGCTGTTGCTGTTTGTTTTGTGTGTGTTTTTGGCCACTGCGGATACACATTCAACATTTTGGCAAACACAGCCAGAGTTAGTTTCCCTACAGTTATTCCAGCTCTCATCTTCCATTTATATGCAGCTCTCAACATAAAATTATTGTTCAGGTTGTGTGAGTGTGTTTGTGGGTGTTGCGGCTTCTGCACTCTAACTTTGCTTGCCAAATTCCATTTAAATGTTGTGAATGTCATAGAGTTGCAATAACTGGGACCAGTTGTTGTTGCTGATCAACCTTGCAACTTGGCTACATGCGCTTGCCAATGACTTCGTAGCAGCTCTCTGTGTTTGTCATTGTGGTTGTGCAACTGCTGTTATTATTGCCAAGAAGTTGAAGTTGCAGCTGCAACACTCCACCTATCTTTCTATCTCTCTCTCCATGTCTCTTTGTTTGCGTTTTGCCGCAATGTGCTTTCCAGACCGTTTATATTCTGCTCGTTTCGCATTTGTTGTTTATAATTATGCAGAACTTCATTTGGTTGCCATTATTAATATCATACGCAGCGCAATAAATTTATTGCATTTGTACTACAGTTGTAGTTGGCTAATTAAAACGCATTGGATGCAGAGCTGACTCCTTTTTGAGTTACTCCGAAAGTTACAAAAAATTAGTGGTTTGAATATACAAAATAAATTGCATAGCTACATCCATAAGTCAGTTTATTTTTGCGGCGCGAAATAAATTTCAGTCGACAAATAAATCGAATATTGTTTGATAGACTCATTAAATAGTTACACAATCAATAAGGGAAATTAATATTTATATTAAATATTTGCACAAAAATCTCTCAAGCGAATATTTTGAATACAATTGTTTGTTCAGTTATTGTGTACAAAATTTTAACACAATAATAAATAATTTTTTAAATAGATGCTAAGTGAATAAAATACTTTAATTATGCATTTAGTAAGTTTGCAAATTACATTTCTAATTTTCAAACAATTACAGTAAGTTTCATATGGACACATTGCGCATTTGCTGTGTTAGTCAAACACTTTCCGGTCGAAAATGAAATGTCCAAGCAGTTGTTGTTGGCCTTGTCTTGTCTTTTGGCCAATTGTAAATCACTCAGCAGTCAAGAGTTGACTTACAATAATTAAGCGTGACAAACACACACTCAAGCACACACCCAAATAAACAGTTTACAAGACGATCATAATCGCTGTGTTGCAGTTTGTGGGCGCGCCCAGGTGAGCAGGCGGCGGTAAATCTTGGAATGTGCAGCGTCTAAAAGGCGTTAAATTGTAAGCGATTGTAAATTGTCAAGCAATCTGACAAAACAGCACACAAAAATAGAGAGGCAAAAAGTAAAAAAATTAAATAAAAAAAATGTTTGAATAGAGCTCGCCATAAATCGTAGCTACCAGCATTTGTAAAAATTTAAAAAGCTGCAGTTGTTGTTTCTGTTTTCGTCTGTTGCTGCATTTGTCGTTGGTGCGTGTCAACGCCAACATCAATAATGTAACATTGAAACAACTTTTGCTATTGACACTCATCGCTTCGGCGGCATTTGCACAAAGTGTTTGCGCACACTTTTCCTATAAATAGTTGGCAATTAAATTACTTTTGTATGCATTTATGTGGCATTTTGAATGGCTGTTGAATTATATCGATAAAGTTACGCATATCAAATTATAAATTAAATTCAATTGATTTGGTACATATATGATATTTATCAAACTTTTAGGTCATGAAGCACACGACAGAACTTGTGTTATTTAAAGCAGAGCAATATTTTAAAAGTAAGGATTTTAACAATAGTAATTAAAGAATATTTAAACTGTTTTTTTTTTTCAATGACGCATCATAGATTTTCATTTCAAAGAACATTTAAAATTCGTATGAAAAATGCTTCTTTGACAATTTAAATACATTTTTTATGTATAAAAAGTAAGTATCAGAAAGCCACGGCAATTATTTGCATTTATAAACGGTTTTCCATTAGCGGCCAACTGGTTTGGTTTGGCCAATAGCCATTGATCAAGTTTTGTTACCAATTTCTCAGACCATCTATGTTGGAAGGCAGTGTCACAAGGCCTTTGTACTGTAAACTGCATAACAATAGTTGGCAAGTGAATAATTCTTTTTAGGAATCTTGGCCAACAATTTAGTAAGAACAGCTAACTTAGACCCAGGAGCCGTGCCACTCCAGCAACCTGATGCCAATTAGTTCAAGCGTCAAGTCAACTAAATGCCGCCAGCTACTCAGTTTGCTGCAGTTGCCATTTGTTGATGTTTCCATTGCTGCAGCCATACTTGCTATTATGTTAGTTGCTTGTTTACTTCGTTTGTGAATTTTCCTACGGTTTTTTCTATATTTAGACTAACTAGCTTGCGAATCCGTAAGCAAAGAAAAGAATTACCGCCCGCAGGGTAAGTGTGTAAAGCGACACAACAAGTAATTGGAAAATGCTTATTGTTGCTCTCAGTAGCTGTGGCAGAAGGATGATGTGTGACAGCAAAACGATAGGCGACAATAAGAAAACAATTCTATTCAATTAAGAAATTATCAACAACATTACGTGTAAATACTGCATATGCATAAATACAAAATCTTCATTTCTAAATGAGAAAACCTTTAATTTAGATGATATGTTTTAAATTTGAATATATCTTTTATCTCAGCTTATAGATTTATATACTACTAAGTAATCGATGACAATATTGAAAATACGGTTCTCCTTAACTTGATAATTAATAGTTTTTAATAGAATTTATTTTTTGTACATTTGTATTTCGAAAAATACATTAAATTTGAAATGCTATAGAATTTAAATAAAAATAGCAAAAATATTTTCTTAAACATTTTATGAACGAACATTGAATATATTGGTAACTTCCGACGTAAATCCATTTGGGGTTTTGTTTGATTTACGTACACTTAATTTTGAATATCTTTTTGGATACACTTTTAAAGAAATTGTTATTTCTGAACTACAAAATTCATGAATACAAGAAGAAAGTTATCACCAGAGCAAAGGCTTAGACTTATTTTTAGCTTGTATACGTTGAATGAATGAATGTGACTGCCTCGTGCTGCATTCCAATTGTTACTGGTGCTACGGTTTTGCCGCATTTTGCATACAAAATGTCGTGGGCCATCGTGAGAATAAAGCTCAGGATGCTGTGGCAACCACTGAAGCAACAGCGCAGACAATTGCAGTTGAGCCTTGGCAACGGCAACAAGAGCAGCAGCAGCAGTAGCAATTTGTGTGTGTTGCAGCAACAATAAAAACGTGCAGCGGCTAGCATAATGTCGGCCAACTTCTTGTGGCTTAAATGAAACGTTTTGTTGTTAGCATTTTGCGTCTTTCTTTCATTTTACCTATGACCGCAAGGTTTTTGTTTTTTGTCTTTTATTGCGATTCACCTTGGCTCACGTGCAGCGACCTGCCGCAATCTGCCACACCCCCAAAACTCAGAATGCTGTCGCGGGCAGCGCTCAATTAAACCTCGTCGTTGTCCTTGCTGTATTGTTGCTTTCATTTCTTGGCTGGAAAAGCCTTTTTGTAGCTGTTGTTTTTGTAACTGTCGCTGTTATTGTTGTTTCTTTTGCTGTTTGTCTTATTGCTGTTTATTTTTCTCAGCTTTTTTCGCATCCCTTCTTTTTTTTTTGCAATTTGCTGCTATTGTTCGTTTGCTTAATTCTTGCTTTGCTCCTTTCAGCCTGATCCTTGCTGCTTGTTTGGTTGTTTTCTGTGCTGCAGTCACGACAGCATCAACCACCACATCAGCAGCAACATCACCAACACCAGCAATTATAGAATTGTACAGGTTATTAGCGCGTTTCTTGTCGCCTGGTCTCATTTGATTAAATACTTGGCAAACACCTTTTGAAACGCTTAACAAGGCGCCTAACTGCAACACCAAGAACAACAACAACAAAGGCAACGACAACAATAACAATAACAGCTGCTGCAGCAACAGCTAAAATAAATATTTTAATTGCTAAGCAAACAACTGACAGCTTACACACATACAATGACTCACAGATAGGATCACACTTAAATTAAAAAAAAATACTTTCTGCAAACTTTTGACTCGTTATGCTTATTTTACAAATTAGCCGAATATCCAGACTTTTACCGCAGCACTGAAGGAGATAGAGAAGGGAGAGTGAGTTAGTGACATAGCAGCTACGAGACACTGCCGCGCTCCTTTGTTCAAAATGAGAAATTTTGCTGGCTACAACTTTTGATTGCAAATTATTTGCAACATACACACACACTGAGACCCAACTTTTGGTTGCCAGCAGCAACAGTAACTTTAACTTTTTAGTTGTTGTTGCTGGCAATTTGGCAAACAAAAATTATGTAACGAGATAAAGCAAATGCAAAAAAAATGACGAAAATAAAAACAAACATATGCACATACATATTATAAGGTGGGCGTATTGTTTCTTTCGGGCATGAATATCCAAAACTTGACAATTTTAAAATGCAACAACAGTGGAAACAAAATTTTCAAATTTTAATAATTAAAACTCATTAACACTTTGCCCTGGGGTGGGGTGCTTTTTATGGGAAATGTGGAAGTGGATGTCCCGAACGAGCTGGACGAAGATTAAATAACAAATGAGCGATGACTTTTTGCATAGCATACTTTTTGGAGCTGGCAGCTGTTGAGTGACTGGGCAAATGGATGAGAATTTGTGGAGGGGATTGGCAAATGAATTGAGTCTAGTGTTGGCAGCCTGGGCGCATATTAATTATGCATTGGAGAGACTGATGGGAGAGCTCAAGAGCTTGCGACTTTGAAGCATTGTTTGTAATTTATGGTATTCAAATTGCATGCAACTGAATAAGTTATAAACATTTCACATTCACTTCATTATGGAGCTGGGGGAAACGAATCGTGTTTATTTTGTTGCAAGTAACTGGGGCAAGGCTGCATCATAAAACAGGCACACTGCATATATGCTACATTTTTAGCCACGCTTCACGTCAAGCGACCAAATAAAAAATGACTGAATGAAACTATTATTAACAATTCAACGTTTAGGCCAAGGCTGCAAATACAACTTCCGGCTCCAGAAGCAGGACTGAAAAAATAACTAAAAAACCAAAAACAATAAGCACAAAGAAAATGCGAAAAATTGCAAAACAATAGGGCGATGAGCCTTGGACCGAAAGCGTGTCCGAATGTGGACAATAAAATGGGCTTGTCAGGGGTTTGCTGTGCACCTCTAAACACCCCCACACCTCCCACACCTTCTTGTTGCCTGTCAGCAAGTTTGACAGTCAACATTATTAAAACACAACTGACCCGCCAGTGGTAAAAAGCCAAACAAAGAGGTGCTCAAAAGGCTAAAGACTGCTCTAAATTTAGCAGACTAAGCAGGATGTTGTTATAGGTCTTTGTAGAAAAATATAAAAACTTTATTTAAGTGAGCTAATAAAAGATTGCGTAAGTTTATAAAAATTCACACTTTATGAATCAAAAGCCATCTCTTTAACTACATAAATGTCTTTGAGTGCATTATTAAGTAATAAATTTAGCTCTATTAAATTTCTAAATCATTAAAAGCAGCGAGGCAAGCTGTGAGCTCATTAGAAAGTTATCTTAAAATAATAATTAGATCAATTCTATTTAAATCAAAACATTAGGTTATTTAAAATCATTATCGATCTGAGAATAAGCATTAAGTCTTGCTAGCTTCCTCTTTCTCTATCTAAGATCTTTCAAAAACTGATAAAACAGTCGTGTGAAAGCTTTAAATAATTTTATTTTGTAAATATGTTGAGAGTTTTAATGTTTTTATTTTCGGTGTAATGTCATAATAATTAAGAATTCTCAAGAGCTTGTGAAGTGTGTTCTTTGAGTCGAGCCCTCCCGATTAGTACAACTTCTTACTTGTTTCCTTCTTAATTAAGTTGTCTCCCAAAATGGTTTTAAATACGAAATGCAACTTTGCTTTTAACTCTTCCCAAGGCTGTGAAAGGGTGTGTAAAAGTGTCTGTGCGTGTGTTTGTTTTCTGGCAGCTCATTAGGCAAACATGACACTTTTGCCCCAGGTAACTGACAAGTGGCAACATTTTGCTCAGAATGCATGCATACATACATATTTGGGGAATATGGGGACCTGTTTTGCCCCACTGTGAGCAACTGCAAACTGCGTCAGCTAATTAAGATTGAAGTTGCCGCAGCGCAGTGCCGCAAGCAACAAAATCAACGAAAGCCACCGCAAAACCCGAAATGGCAACAAAAAGGTAGCAAGCTAATTTATTATGTCAAGCGTAGTATCTACTATACCAGGGGCAGAGGGAAGGCTCTGGGGTTAGGTGGGTGTGGATGCTGCGAGTTGTAAGTGCAACGCTTAGCTGCTGTTAAACTGACAGGTGTTAACGAGCACCGATTGATGTGGCTGTGGCTGCTGTTGGCTTCGATTTATGGACAAATTGAAAACAGCCTACATAACTCAAATTTGTGAACATCTTTTTTGGTCTTTGCCAGACTCCAAAGTCCATGATTTCAAACAATTTGCCAATAATTTTTTTTATGGCTTTCCGTTTATATATTTTATTTTCCTTTGCGAAGAAACACAACACAAGAATTTCAATGGACTTGTGGCATATTCTTGTTTTCAATTTGTGCAGAGCCAGAAAATTATAGCAACCACGGGGCACTGGGTTGGTACTAGTTGATTTGTAGAGTGAAAGAGAAGAAGGTAAAAATCAAAACGAATCAGCGCATTTTTGGGTCAATCACAGAAACGAGAGATAGTGAAATCTCCGCACATGCAGAGGACACGGATTACGTGCTCAGGATATGCTTCATATACTTAGCATAGGACATGCTCAATGGGGTATATGAGTTGAGCACAAGCGAAAATTTAAATTGTCAAATTTACCTACTATACAAAAATAATAGATATTGATTAATTTTATAATATTTATAGTATTAAAAAAATATTTTTTCGTCTATTCATTAAAAAAAAAAATACATAAAAAAACATTAACAATTTTAGTACATTTATATATAATTTCACTTGATAGATTTAATATTTGTTTTTAACATAACTTAATAATAAAATATTCCAGATGTTTGACATACTTTGCTCTCTGCCTTTGGCCTAAACAGTTGTACTTGTGCCAAAATACAGCTAAAGTAAAAAAAAATTGTGGTCTCTTTCTATGTTTATTGCAGCACTGCTTACACCAGTGTCACACTAACGAGCGCCTACAGGACTTGCCACACGCTTCAGGTTCTGCATCGATTGACCAGACAACAAGGCATGCATATTAAACACGAGCTGTCTCTATACAAATACGGCTATGAAAATTCCCGGGATGTAAGCTGCCCAAGTCACGCCCCTGTTCCTCATGCCCCTCAAGCACTCGATGTATTCTTAAATAAATGATGTTGGCGCTGCGGCTTTTGCGGCTACGATTCGCTTTCAATCGCCCCAAACACTTGACGACTAAGTGAAAACTGTGCCTTTCATCCCGTTCTACTGCTGGTTCTTTGCTCGCGTTCGATGCGGCAGTTTAATGAGTTGTTGTATTTTCTATAGCATACTTATTGGAGCGCAGTTGCAGTCTGAAAATATCAACATATAGCACAAAACAAAATATTGCAATTTTGTTGTTTGTTTGCACAACAAATTGGTGAATGCCGTTTGTGTTGATTGTTGATAATTACATTGGCATCAGAGCAAAAACAAAAACATGAATAAGAATTGTCAAAACATTGCAAAACAATTCCCAACATACAACTCGCACAGTGCACCGAATGCACATTATGTATTTTCCCATTCACCGCACAACATTTGCGAATAATGTGAATAATTGATACTTGACCAATTATCGTGCATGATAGTTGACAATTAAACATTGCAATAGAAAACTTTTGAAATTTACTGACATATAATTGATGGCAATGCTTACTCAACATCTCAGCTGTGTAAGCTGTGTGAGCTTAACGCATATCAATTTCAGTAAATATATTTATGACCAGACACAAAGTGATAATTTGCTGTCACGTAAGCTAATTTTAAAGGGTATTTTTTTGTGTGTAAATTAAATTTAAAATTAGCAATTTAAGTTTCAATAAAGAAAAAGCAAATTTAGTTTAACATTTCTCACACTTCTACCACATGTTTAAGATAATGTTCCAGTTACAATTACAAAATTCTTGATTTAACTTTAATTTAATTTTGACATCATTTAATTTAATTTAATTTTTTTTCTTTTGTCCAAGAGTCGAATCGTTGTCGATTTAGGAGTGTAAATATTAAAATATAAACAGATTACAATTAACTTATGCAACTGCGATAAGAAGAACGTCAAGCTCAAACAAAAATCATACTTAAATGAGAATTTTCTGATAGAACTGTAGATTATGAAATAAATACAAGAAATTCGTTAAAATCAACTGAGTCTGCACAGTTGCCACTAATTGGTTGCAGGACAGCACTTAATATTACATAAGTAACTTGTATGTGAATTATTTCTGAGTAAACATGAAAATAAATATCTGTAACATTTGCGTCAAGCTTACTTGTATTTGGTTGAGTCAATATTAAATACTAAGAAATTAAGTTCCTTTTCATTGCTTGTTATTTACCTACAATTTTCTATTCATTTATTTGTTCATGTACTGACAATGGTTTTTCTTTTATTTTTTCAGGCTACATATATGCAATGCAAATATTGATACTCCAATCATATTAATTATCAGCTTTCTCTCCATCTTATACATTAATTAACTTTTGCTACTCTTGTGTGTTTACATTTGAAGTTGCTGCCGTGACAATTTCTCTTGATTATACATATATATTGAAATATATACCTGTGTTTTATTGGCCCTGGTGTTATTGTCAGAGATACTCATTTGATTGTATTTAAATATTTAAACAATTATAATTGTCTCTAGCGATGACACAAGACGTTTGCTAATGACAACTGAAATATTTCAGCTACGTACGGAATCCATTATTTGCCAATTCATCTCCCTCTGCCTCCCTCTCTCTCTCTCTCTCTCTCTCTCTGGAGATATATCCGTCCTGCTCAGTGTGTGCCCTAGTCTCATTGATTATTCGGGCATTTTAAGTGCTTTGGTATTTTGTGTTTAATCTGCACATTTGTTGCATAATTTATTCTACTGTTTCCACACACACACACACACACACAGACGCACAACATTCCAACTCTATTTGTAGTTGTCGGGCTGAATAATGTTGTCTGTCTGTCTATGTGGCTGCCTCGTTGTCTGATTTGAATTTGAAATGAAGCTTCTGGCCAGTTGGCAATCCACGTTTCAGTTTATCTGCTTAACTCGACATTTGTTATATTTACGCAATTTATTTTATTGCCAAAAGATCAAAGTGAATTGCACAATTGGCCCAGCTATCTGCAGTATTTGCTGCACTATTTGCTGGCATTATTTGTTGCTTCTTTTCGGCTGGATTCCATTTTCGTTAGTTGTTTTATTGGCGCGAGTTCTGTTTGCAATTCGACGCTTCGTTGAGTGTTGGTAAACAGAATTTATTTGTCAATAAAGCTGTCACTTCATTACGGCCATTGTCCTTGCTCCGGTCGCCAATAACTCACGGCTCTCTACGTCACACCAAACCCCGTCCGTTCCAAAAACCAATACGCCCGCTCTCAAAACGTTTAACAATGGTGCACCATTTTCGCGTCCACGAATAAGCTTGCAATATTACTTTTGGTCAGCGTTGCTGGCAGAGCAGTTACGGGAACAGGAACTGCAACAGCACCCAATACCTGTTCCCTGTCTGTTTGGCCTGACATTAATGAATTTGCTCCTGTCAATATAGCCAACTATCAGGAAAGGACGGCTGAACGGGAGGACTGGTCGGTGTCCAGAGTGCAGAGGGCATAAAAACAACAAACGGGTGAGACAAGCGACTCTCGATTCCCGTGTATCCACACAGGATGACAGAACGACGATGACATTGGTTCTGTCCCGTCGTCGTCATCGTCTACTGTCTGTTGAAATGTTCGCATTACAATTTTCATTTTTGATGTCTATTGACAGTGCAATGTGCTGGAAAAGGGCAGAGCATGGAACAGGCACGGACACGGACACGGAATACAACTGTTTGTAGCTGGTGTTGCAATTATTACTACTCTTTAAATACATGCCGTCGGTAATAAAAACTCTAACATTTATTTCGTAACTCTCAAGAGAAATCTTAATTCGATTTAAATTTCTTTTTAGATAACAATATTAAATAAAACTTTACTATATATGCTGATAATTGGTAATGAAAAATTTAGCTATTGTCCATTAAGAAAACTTATTTTGACGATAATCTATCAAAAATGCATTCACCTATACGGAAAATGGTAAAACAGTCAGGTATAAGGAACACTTTTAAAGTAATAATTAGTTATCTTAATGAACAAATATATAAATATATTTGTTTTAAATGGCTAAGATCGCATCGTTATTTCTAATGTATAAAATTAAAAGTAAATCACTGCAGGTATGTACCAAATGTGAATAAATGTGTGTTTAATATTAATTGTTAACTTTCGAATTGTATAATATAAAGAATTGAAGAGTATTCAGGCCATCGGCTAAAATGTATTGTTCGTTCGTTAACTTATTTCTTTTTTTTTAGTTTTTGTTGTATGTGCAAACAACACCTTTTCAATTTTTGACAGCACTGTGCTTAATTTGTATTTGGGTCCTTGCATTTTATGCTGTTTGATTTGCATTGCAACACATTTAATTTCACAGCACTGCAAAAGGGGACACCAACTGTGGGGTGATGAGAACCCAGACTCAATTACGCGCTTGTTTCTGTTGATATTTCTGCAATGAAAACTCAATTGTATGCACTCCCAGCATATTCACACACACAACCTGACAAAGATACAAATGTTGTTGGCTTTAAGTGAAAACTGTTGTTGACAGCATCGTTCAATTTAATTTGAATCTTTCTTAGAATTTTTTTTATATGGATTTTTAATATGAGAGCAATTTATTTCTTGTTCGTTCAGCCAATGTGCTCAATATATTTAAAAATTTAATTTATTTTAATTTCATTTAATTTAATTTTTTTTTTCTCGAAATGAGAAAATATGAATTTTAAACAACCCAGATTATATTAATTCATGATTAAAATCTTAACATATTATACCTATCTATTTTATGTGTCGCTTTTGAGAATATTAATGAAGATATCATGGAAGTAATGAAATAAATGTTTTCAAGTGTTTTCTACTGTTCGCTAAAATGAAAGATGACTTTTTGTTTGTCGCTAAACTCTTGACAATTTCGATGAATTGCGTCAGTTTCAATTTACGAATAAATTAGTATCGAAAACTTACAAACACTTTCGCAGTATAGAGCAACGCAAAATGTTAATTAAACTATGCATAAGCGGTCGTCAAGGGAATATTGTGGGCGTTTCTCAGCATACTGTTGGCGTTCACAATGACAACACATTTCAATTTGCAAATCAAATGGATATTTCATGAAAACGGGACAAAAGTTCCGGCCAACATTTCATCTTTCAACTTCCTTCATTGAAAGTTCCGAACGGCTGAGGAGTGAAGGTGGCGTGTAAATGTTGGACGGACTCTCTGTGCAATTAAAGCAATGCTAACTGGTCTCGAAAAGTTTGTAAACGCTTTTTCTCCTCTGCCTCGCTGTCATGCCGCACTTTTTCCTTTTTCATTAAATTAAGCAATCAGGCAAAGGCGACAGTTTTCCCAGTACGGTTGGAAAAGGGCTAGTCGAGTAAAATCATGAATAGTCAAATGAATCTTATAAGCTAATAAAATAATTTAAAGCGCGTTAAATTCGAAAAACCAGGCGGGCTAAGAGCTTAAATACTTCAGCTTAAGGTTTGTCTGCTCTTGGCCATTATAGTAGATGCTAACTAAGTCCTGGTCAGCGTTCATTAGCCTGCTGCTAACTCAACGCATTAATATTAATATGGCAGTTATATCCATAGCCCTTGTTGTTATTGTTTTTATTTTTTCTGTTGTTATAAACTGTAGCTATTTTCAGTACAGGATTTTCACAGCAGCGTTTGCATTTCATTAGCAAAAGTGGCATTGTCTTTGTGTTTATGTGCATGTGTGTGTGTGTGTGTGTGTATGTTGAGTGTGTGTGTAGCCTCGCATAAAAATAGAGTACATTTAGCAAGGAAGCCAACAGAAACAACAACAAAGACAGTAGAAGCAACCATTGAAAAAGCAAAACGCAGAAATGCAAAGTATCCAAATAGACTGAAGGACACTTCAAGCCCTGTGTCCAAGTGTGTCTGTCCTACCGGCACAGCGTCCAACAACAAAAAAATCGAACTGAATAAGCAGTGGTCGACTACCAAATACCACGTGTATAAATATATTGCAGAAACTGTAGCTGCATATTTTGTAATTTTCTAGATTAATTTTTATAGCATTAAATGATCAATGTTTTTTTTATTGTCTTTTTTCCTCCTTTTCTTTGTGTCGTAACATACTAAACCCCAGTCTCAAGCTAACCGTCAGTACACATTTTTTACAGGGCACAAATATGCTAAGCGGATGCATTTGCTGTCCCCTTCTGTCGCTCTCTACATGACGTGAGTGAGAGCGTGAGAGAGATAAACAGAGATGGTTAGCATGATTGTGTGAGTGTGTGAGAATGTTTCAAGTGTTTGTGTGCATTGTCACACGCTGTCAAACCCGCTTTTGCCTAAGTCAGTCGCACTTATTGACAGTGAGCAGATGCTCTGCTCTGCTGCTACTCGTCCTGCCCGCATTTGGCCCTGGCAACACTATGCCATTGTTATTTATAGCCATGCGGCTAATTGTGAGTGACATTGTTGGGATTAAGCCGCAATACTCAACTGTATTCATCTATACGTCTATGTAAATTTCTACATGTCTGTGTGCGCATCGATGGCAACTCAAGTGAGTGTGAAAATCTCTGGTAATTATTGCACGTGTGAGCTTCGTCATGGGGTCAAGTCTGGTTACCAAGCCTCCAGCTTCACTCCTCCCTCGGTTCTCAGTTCCCATCTCTATTAATATTCGCTTACAGTGTCAGCCTTGAAAAGCTTCAGGCAGCATTTAATGTCGCTATTTTTATCGCATTTTCCGCTGTTCAAGAAGCGAATATTCTGGCTGGTCGCTTGCCAAGCTGTTAATAAAGTTGCACCACCAATAGTGTGGCAAGAAGTTTGCCTAATTTGTGGCTACATTGCGTGGCAACGGCAGCAACAGCAACATCCGCCATATTGAAAACGAAAAAAAATAATAAATTGAAAAGACAGAATGCCCAACATAAGTGCGAAAAGTTGCACTGGCAAAATGTCGAACGAGCTGAGGATGAAATGAGTTTAAATAAAGTAAAGTGCGGACACCGAACACAAGAACCAAAGAATTGACAGGAGTCCAAGCAAAAGTTGCGAATTGTGTGAGAATTGTTTGCGACTGAAGCTAAGGTTGACAAGATTGAAACATGAAAGGGAACTCAAATTTTCAAAATCAGAAATCCAATAATTATTGAAGAAGAATAACAAAAAGAAAATTTCAAAAAAAAATATGTGTTTGATTTATATGAATTGAATTCTTATAGTTTAAGAATACTGCAACTGACTGCATGTGAAAGAAGATATGTTGTTACTTTAGCCAATCGCAGAAGCAGTCAACATCTCAAGTCACTCAAGTCTCGTTGGTCAAAATCATGCAAAATTTATTGACTTTATATAACTTTAGTTATTCAAGAAGTAAATAGCATATATATATTTATTAGATTTTTTTAAATTCACTTATCTAAACAAGGGCTTAGTCTGCTTGACAAATTTCGGCATATACATATTTCTCTCTAGCTGAATTGCACACACTGTATAGCAGACATTATTCAACACTTTACCACACTTGCTTGAAAACAATTCAATGTATTTCAAACTGAAAATCCTCTTTAAGCTCAGGCGCAATGGCTTTGAACTGCTCACAATGACAATTGCAGTCCTCAGTTCTCAGCACAGACAACAGATAAAGACATTTGTCATATGTCTGATTGTCGCACTGCCACCTCCCATTATTTCTTCCCTTCCCTCTCTCTCTCTCTCTCTCTCTCTCTCAATCATTCACTCTCTCGTACAATGTTTGCGGAAAGCTAGTGGGCTAACCCTCAAGGATAACTCACTGTGATTTTTTGCCATTGCATTGAAGATTTGTTTGTTTGTTTGTCGCATTTTATCGTTGCCGTTTTTTGTTTTTATGTGCAGCCATTTTTTTTATCACCAAACGTGCCTCGGTTTTCGCCCGCTCTCCTTGCCTCGCTCACTACTCAACCGGCTCCTCTTTTATCTTTAAGCGACGTTTGTGCAAGAATCTTTATTGTTTTCTGCCGCCATCGCCTTGAGTTGTATGTGAGCGGCTTTTAGCTTATCTTGGCAACAGGGGACGATAGCACATTGAACGACTCTGATAGCCAAGGACGAGACCAGACGAGACTTGGGATAGGCTACAGTTTAAGATATTTTAACTGTGGTTTCTTCTATGAAAGTCCTTATCGGTATTAAACTGCAATGTGTCCCCGATTTATGAGTGTACGTCACTTTCGAAAACGATTTATAAGCGATTTGTGCTTGGCAAAATGAACTCGAAATTAAATCAGCTACGAAAAGTGAATGCAACAACTGCAGCAACTCAGCAGCGGCAAAAATTGCTCTGCATCAGTGATGCGAGCTAACAATGTCAAGAAATCGTTTTGTGCTCATCAAAAAAGCAAATGCAACCCATATTCCAACGAAAATAGCTGCAAGCTCAAAATATGCCCGACTTGACAGTCAGGCACGTGCCCGGCCTCAAAAACTAAGTGCGCTCACACAAACAACTTGAAAATTGTGTGAAGCCTTTCTGCCAACGTCAACAGCATTTTAAACGCAGGCCAAAAAATATATATTTATATCTTGACTGCACTGCAGCTGTAATACCACCTCCTCTTCCGCTCCTGTGTTACGTTGACTTGATTTTTATGCAATTTCTGGCTTATTGCACACACACTTTGGCCATGCCTTGCCCCAGTCACGTCCCGAGCGGCCGAGAGCTGCGACCATATCAATATTATGTGCTTTTATGTACGAAAAAAAGCGTGCACTCAAAGGTGCTTGCCACGCATATGAAGTTAAGGTGTAATAAATCTTTCTTTAATAAATCGCTGAGCAGCGTGCAAATGTATCAACTTACAAATAGAAGACCGACAATGCAACAACCGCCAAATTATTTGTAGGATTAAGGCGAGCAGCATAAGCGACTGTCAGTTGTTGCATGTCAAAAGTGTCAACGCTTTGAAGTGAATTCCGTTTTGACGCGACAGACAGCCATAAAAAAAACGCATTTCCCAAGGCAAAATTTGGCCTTTACGTATTCAGCATTACACACAGATATGACTGGACTAGGAAATCATCAGACAAAAACTGCAAGATCCAGTATGGGAGTACTAGGACATTATTTTGTAATTAAAATAAATTGTATGAAAACATTTTTGATGCTCCAATAGAAGTTATTATTTCAAATGCTTTCCAACATTATAAAAAAAATATCGGATGATTAATTTTGAAAATAAATATTAGTTTCGACTTCGACGAATTGGAAATATTTTGTAAGCATTTTAAATTAAATTTATACAAAGTCGTTGTTATGTTTTTCTCTACTCAGTTAAGTAATAAACGTTTCACACCTTTGTCAACAGGGTGTATACATAATATTTAACACAGTTTCCCTGCATTATTTGAGTTGTGTTCCTTGATGTGTCCTTATGAGTTGCTTTTTTGACTTTGCTCATGGCAGAAGGACAGCCACAGCTAGGAATGGGATGCATAAAAAGCGTCACCAAACAGCAGTATCACCAGCAGTAGCAAAAGACGACGCAACAGCTGCAACTGGCTGCACTTTGTTACATTATTGGCTTTTGTCTAAAAATTGTGCAGTACCAACGGCTGCTGCTGCTGCTGGTGAAAGCAAACTTCAAAGAACCAAATATAAAAAATAACAAGTTTGGGTAAGGCGAAAAGCTTGTCATACTCGTAAGCTGCATGTTAACTTTTCTTGTCAAAGTTTTTTTTTTCTGTGTTGCTGTTTGTTATTTTTGCTGTTTTCATGTGAGGAACGTGTCGAAATTGCTCTCAACTCGCTTCCCGTTTGAATTGCCTGTGCTTACTGAATATCAAATTAGTTTCTAAGGAGAATTCTACTTATTTGTGAGACACAGAGATAGTGAGAGGGATATATCTATATATATAGAGAGAGAGAGAGAGAGATGGTATAGAAAATAACAAAAATATAAAAAGGGTTGAGAATACTTGAAAACATGTCAAAATCATGTTTCGCACTCCGGAAATCAATCACAGTCAATAACTGAAGCCTTAAAGGTAACCAATGGCGACTGCCTGCCATCTGACACGTCTGATTAAATTCTTTTGGCCAATAGGCCGAAGCAAATTGATGCTCCTAGCAGTGCCTTTTGTGTGGAGCAAGAAACAGGACTCAATGGATGTTGTCCATACGAATCACAATAATGTCAGACAGCTTGGAAGCTACGTGAAATTCATTGACGACATCGTCGCGTATATGAAATGTACAATATCAAAATGAGCTAAAGGATATTGTCTTATGATATGAAATTTAACAAGGTATAAGTACGTGAATATTAATAGCATAATATATTGAATTTTGAAACTAATATTGAATCTAAGGATATGAACTTCGGATACATTTAATATGCACATATAATCGAATATTTAAAGTACTGATTTGTTGCCTGATTAATTAATTCTCAGTCAGGGCATATTACAAATTAAATTGTAAGTGAAATAGATCCAATTTGATTGTTTGAAAGTCAGAGATCTTTTCAATAATGATATTTTTCTGCTATCAGAGACTTCCACCTGATATTATGCATCCGCAACGTTGACCGCACCACATACAGTGTTGCCTGGCATTTTTCCAATCAACGCCAATCAAATCAATGCCGTCTAATGGCATTAACCCATCAACTTCAATGTCAGTCGCCGACTCCCTCATATGCAGCTGTATGTTGTGTTTGATATATTTTTAAATTTTTTTGTGGTTTTCCTTTAACCCGCTCCTTTCCGTTTCTGCGCACTGCTTTGATTCGATCAGGAAATGTTTTGCATTGCGCGTTTTTCCTTTCCAGTTTTTTATATTTTTTTTTCTTGTACATTTTACTGCATGCTGCCTGCCGTGTAATTTTGCAACTAGTCTGTGTAAAAAGACGGGCAGAGAGAGGTAAAATTCAAATTGTATTTGCCTGCAGCGATGGCGCCCATTGACAGCAGTCACTGCAATATTCAAAGGTTTGTCCATATGGAAATTGGCGGTTGCTCGTTGACAGAGCGCCAAAAAAAGTGAAGTTGTACTAAGGAGCGCGTTTTCAGTACTTTGAGTTGCAACTCGGCTATGTAAATAAACTTATTTTGGTATTTTTGTTTATTTTTTTTCCATAGACAGGCTTTAAGTTGCCGCTGCTACAGAGTTCAAGGAGCCAACTTAACGTGTGACTCGAAGGGCAACATCAACAACAATAGTACGTGCCCCAAGGGCCAATCACGTGCGCCTCATTGAGCTCATTATGTGAGCAGCACTGTCAAAAGGCTTGAAATTCAAACCGAACGGGCTGCGGCATTGTCATTAGCGTTCGCAACAATTTTTTACAGCCAACACACAGTCATAAGAGTTATACAGATACTGGACATGAGCAATATTATTACAAGATATCAGAGACCAATTTCAGTGATAATGTTGACAGTCTTTAAGTATAAATATTCTTCTTGCTAAAGGATTTGTGTTTAATTTCTTATTGATTGTTGAATTTGAATCATTCTTTCGCTTTTTTTTTTGTAAATAAATCGGGCAACCAAAAATCTTTGAATCAAAATCTTATTTTCGAGTTTTGCAAGCAAAAAATGGGAAAACCGACTCAAGATGACTTGTCTCAATACGTTCAAATTATAAATTTGTTTCGTTGTGCTATCCTTTTATACTCGAAAACAGCAAAAACAATTCCAAATTCTTTTGTTTTCTCTTTATGCTGTCCATCTGATATTTTGATAGCATTTATTATCATGACAGTCACAGTATTGCTCAGCGCTAACTGTGAGTCTTGACAGGCGTCGATCAATGCATTGCGATGATGATAATTAAAAGTTTGTTTAAGCCACAAAACTCGTTGAACGGCTCATGAAACATTAAAGGACAACTGACAGGCTGGCCGATTGCCTGCCTATCGCACGTTATTGATGGAATATTGTCAAGCTGTTTTGATTGGATCCACAGACATGGCCGGAAAACTATGATGCTGGCAAAGTCAAAAAACATGACAACAAAGGAGTGCAAGCGGAAACCCAACAGGCGCCAAAGAACACATCAAACTGTAGGCATTGTTTGTTGCGTCTCAATGAGGACACAGGAAGAGAGAGATAGTGAGTGAGAGAGAGATATTGACATAAGAATTTCATAGTCACACGGAACACTAACATTGATGGCTAAAAAGCCATATTGGTAGCCATAACCACTGGCTAAGTCCCCGAGAGCTCAGAGAATGGGCCTTAACGGTGCCGGGTCGAGCAGCAAAACTGTCAAAACTTGCCCACGTAATGTCATGCATGTAAACAGTATGGCAACGTTGACGTGTATAAAGGAAGATAAAGATCGTGCACTTAGAAAAAATTATGTAACATTATGACACGGAAATTGATTACCAAATATGCTATTCAAAAATGTACTTGAATGGAATATTATTTGGCTACAACTTAGTTTTTACTTTATATGCTTTAAATTTCTAAGATAATAAAAAAATATAGTGATGCTAAAACCTAAGTATACTGTTCGGAAAATATTTTCTACGTCATATGTATGTACGTCAGATATGTATTTTTGTATGGAAACCTATTAGTTAACATGACATGACATGAATAAAATATCGTTACAAAAATATATCCAAATCAAGTTTTGGTATTAATTGATTTATTTAAGGACTCTGACTTAATGTGTGTTCATCTATTTTTAGCAAGGCTGTTAGCAAGGCTGGCGAAGAGCTAAACTTATCGTGCTTTAATATCCAATATATATATATAAATATGCTCGGAAACATACTTCAAATTTTGTATAAATATTAAATCGGACTATTTTATGTCCCCAATTTCTCTCAGTTTAAACAGTTTATATAGCACATGGTGCACACACGTGACAGTTTGTCATAAAAACAAAGGAAGGCAAGTGACAAGTATTTTTTTGTTTTTTGATTTCGTTGGTGATGGCATACAAATTATATAATAGCCAACAGCGTTTTATGCTTTTTGTAGCCATTAAAACTGTGCGCAGAAAACACGTCAATATTTTGTCCATACTTCTCCATAAGAGGTCACTCAACTCGATAAGTTTTCTTTTGCAGACGCAAAGACAACTAAAATATAAAAAAGTTTAAGAATACTCTTTGCAGTATTAGCTGCCCAATTTGGATTAGAAGACATCTTCTTTGGCCAGCCGCATGCAATTTGATGCCAAAATTCGATGCAATTTTTAGCATCAAATTGTAATTAATCATCGAGTCCAAGCTAAGTCTCTGGCGATGTGCCCACCCTCTCTCTTTCGCTCTCTCGCTCTCTCTCTGTCCCTCTCTCTTTCTGTGTCTGGCTTTCTCCCACCCAGGCCATATGTGCGACATTTGCACTTGTCGCCGATTTGTCGCCACAATTGGCCTGGGCAGCTGAGCACTCAACAATTTTTTTTTTTTTTGGTACTAAGAGGTCGCTAAGCGATGGTGTGGGGACAGCAATAAATGTTCTCTCATTAATAATAATTTACGTTAATTTATTGCCTGGCATTTTGCAAGATGTTTTCCTCCTGCTTGGCTGGCAAATTCAATTTTAGCGCACTGAAACTTTTGCAGATGGCCTCAAATCATTAAATTGATGTACGCTTGGTTCAACATACCTGAAATGATATAGAAAAAGTATAACAATGTTATATCATTTTAGAAATTATTGAAATTTATGTTATTTCATTGAGTTGAGTTCAAGTTTTAAATATGTGCTTATATCTATATGTTAAGTTAGCTAAAGTCACTTTGGAGCTTGCATAAATTTCAAACCTTTTGCAAATGCATTGAAATGTGCCCAATGGGAAATGGCGAAACTGTCATAAATAAGCTGCATAAATAAGCTACAGCCTCAGCTTAACACACACATGCGTATTTTTGTCGCAGGAAGTAGGGGGCGTTAAGGGTGAAGGACTAGGGAGCTACTTCTAGAGGGGATATACAAGATTTTCTTTATTTTGCTTTCTTGTTTCATTACAAGCCACGCACGTTCGCATTGGACACATGTTAGCTGCCTGCCTCCAAAGAGCGGGGCAATATCAACGGACTGTCGTTGTTGCTACTGTTGCAAGTCGTTCCGGGTGTCCTTTTCGGTTTAACTCTCGGCCCAACATAGTTTGTGTTTTATGCAATGCAACGTATAAAACTTTTTGTTAAATTTAAAACTTATTGTTCAAGACGGCTCTTATATACCACGTTATCTAAAGTTAAGTAAGGGTTGGAGCAACTACCTGGACCTAGCTCAATAGATTAAAAGAAATCGAATACATAGAGATATAGATACACACTGTAACCCTTCACTTATCCATATACATAGAATTATTGTCTAAGCTAATAGTATATAAATAAAACCTTTTTTAAATTTTTTTTTTTCAAGTTTTAAATCACCATTGCTTCTTTAACTTGTTATTTTCTAATGATATTTATAAAAAAAATTGTTCACTGACCAGTCGGCTCAAGGTCGAAACTTAATAAACCATATGTACAATTCATTAAAAATATTTTTCATCCATAATTATCGTTGGCCAAACCAAATCAACTTGCCATAATGAACTAAATTCGTCATAGACATTACAATTGACATTATTGCTGAAGTCAGCTCTGAATAGACTTAATTATCTCACTTAGGCAGCATTTGGTTTGGAAGGTACACTAAGCAAAAGTATGGGGTATTCGCCAGTCGAGTTATCTTGCCTCGTGCTTGCTTTGCAATACAAGTCATCTGTTCGTTGTTGTTGTTGCAATTACAAACAAGCTGCAAGCAAACTTCGCTGTAACAACATTCAGACTGTAGACTGTAACGGAGACCCGATGTTGACCACCGTTGTTACGATGTTTCTCCTACTATTACGCTCCTACCCCTCACCTCCCCCCCCACCCCCACACAAACATTCTCCATCGAAGTGTCTCAACACATTTGGCACGGTTCGTTGGGGCGCGTGACATGTATATGCGAAATTATTTCGTTGACTGCCCTGGCTTCAGCAGTAAAAGCAACAGCAGGATGCAAGCGGCGCGATGTTTTCATGCTCGACTGCTCGGTTGCCCCGCCTGCTGTTTACCCCCTCCCAGCAACACCCATGGGCCCGTATTGTGGTGGCTTTTTATTCGATTTTCTCTTGCACTTTTTTTTGTCGCCATGTTTCCGTTTTTCACCTTTCGGCCAGCACAGCAGGACTCGGACTTGAACTCGCATTGGGAATAATTTATCATGGTTGCCCCATGCAGGTAAGCAAATAGTATATCCGCCTGCTTGGGACCATGGCGAATGCATAATTTGTAGTTTTCGCGTGCGGCACTTCGTGGCCGCAAGACGTTTTATTTTCGGAGAAGTACTTGTGTTAAACATCTTAATTCACTGGCTGTCCTTATAATTTAATTATTAGTCAGTGCCATGACTTTGACGTGACCAACAGAGGAGCTCTCTGCGAGTTGGGGTTAAAGCCTTTATCGTTGTTGACGCTCTGCATAAATGTCACATGTCTGTGTCCAATAAAAATTAAATGTTCTATTTTTTTGGGATTTGGTTTTTGTTGCTTCAACAACAATTTGGAAATATTTGTGCCCGCTTCGAAATGCAAGCAGCCAGCACACGGATTGATAGACTGAAATAAGGAAGGGAAGCAGTGTGAAAGAGATGCGAGTAAATCCCTTCTGAATCAACTCATACTGTATGCTTTAAATCAAAGCACTAAGCCATCTATTTATTTTAGTTACTCTCTCTTTCTCTCTCTCTGTACATGTGCATATCCTTCTCTGTCATTTGGTATACCACTTTATGCATTCAACTTTCAATATCAATTCCGTGTTGCATATTTTGTGTTATGCATAAGAAAAATCAACAAATGCAAATCCGAAAAATTTGTAGCATGTCTTTTTTGCATTTGCACATTTTTGCAAAAGTTTACTACATTTTAGCTTAAGCTTGAAGAATAAAATTTTAATAATTCGAAATCCTTTGAAATTCATATATTTGTAGTAAATATTTTATAAAACTTGAAAGTTTTTTAAAAGCATTTTTTTAATAAAAAAAAAAAAAATTATATGGCCATAAAATTTTCTTGTCACTTATATGAATGGAATTTAATCATATTTAGGAAAGTTTGCTTCAACTATATTTATTTATTATTTTATAATAATATAATAATATTGATGTCTAGTATTTTCCGCAAGGGTATTTAATAATCCATAGCGTACTGATAACAGTTATTTTAGTTTTTAGAGCTCATTAAAAAGCATTTTCTATTTGGCTGTCCGTTTGTCAAACCGGATAAATTAGCAAAATGCGCACTTGTTGTCGATTGCCCAAACATATTAATTCGTCCCAATGGTTTGACATTTGAGGACAGTGCAGCCACAAGAGGAGGGAGGAGGCGTCTCATTGCATGATTAATATGCGAAGCTTTTAGGCAGATGGTATATGGCATATGGCATATGGCAATGGCAATGCCACGCCTCATTTGGACACGCATGCCGCACACCTAATCACTGTAAAATCGCTCGATCAGTGAAGCAAAACGTGACATAATTTTGCAGCTGCACAGGGGATTGGGAGTTGGGCGACGATCTATTTTAATTGGTTGCCGCACCTTTTAATATATTCCAATTAATGTCAAATGCGACGAGTTCGACATTTTAATGGGCCTGCATTAGGAATGTGCATTTGAAATTGTACTCATTTGTTGCATAATCATGCAGCACACAATATGTATGGCGTGAAATTTTATTTAAAAATCATTTAATTTTTGCTATTCGGGACCAATGTCAATTTGTTATATAAATTGATTAGGGTAATTGTTATTCAATTAATTAAGAGAATAGTTCATATTTAGAAAATCATGTTCAGCAAAGCAAGTGAATATTCCGACAACTTTTCACGACATCTTATTCACAAGTCCTTACTACTAATTAAGCTGACAGTGCTTCCTGTTTATCCATTGCCATCAAAGAAACGCCCCAGCCAAGTCCAGAGTAATTAAAAATGCAGCCAGCCAGACAGCACCAACAGCAGCAGCAGCATCAGCTGTTGCTGTTTTTGCAGTGCGTGTCTCGCCGGGGAGTCAATATCGTGCAGAATTCACTTCATTATGCGATGATATAAGAGTTTCGCATAAAAGTGCGCTACAAAGTAAAGTAATAGACTTGGCCAGCGAAAGGTACGCTTTTAATGCGGAAGCAGCCATTGACAAAACATTGGCAAACATGCTCCGGTGTGTGACTTGCTACCATTCATTAAAGCTGCCACACAACATGCAGCCCTTGTCAGCAGTTGGGCCATTTGGGACCCCTTACAACACTGCACAAAAAAATATTGATCGTTAATATAGGGATGATTCTGAGATGAAAATTCAGCTTTTGGTCATATATATTAGCATTTAATAGGGACGAAACTTCTTTGAGTCCTTGACCAGGAAGTGCTTCTATTTAAATCAAGTTAAAAGGGTAATTTTGAGAACTTATTAATATATATTATTATATTTATTTTTCGGAATATTTGTTTAATAAATGGAAAATAGAAAGATATAAGTTTAAAATTAAGACTGAAGAAAATCGACCTATAATCGTGAAATTTAAATAAATACATTTTTAAGTATTATATATTCTTATATCAGACACACAACGCATACTTTATAAATTAATTTAGTTCCTAAAAATAATACATTTTAAAAGATCTTGTACACATCTTCCGCTTTGAAAAATGAACTGTTTCTCAAAACTGTTTGTACATCTTTTTACTCAAATAATTGTAGGTGAGCAAATTAAAAGCTTTCTACTGCATAATACCATAAAAAGGTTAACTTGTGCGTATTACAAACCCCCATATACTTTCAGTGCATTCGAGTCTACTTGTATGCTTCCCATTAAAAATGTTGTTTGCTTTCCATTTTTATGTTGCTTTATGTTGTGATAAGAGCTGATATATTTTTGCCGCAAGTTGATAAAGCGCCAAAAAGCAGGCATCTTAAAATAACGAGAGAACGGAACAGAGAATGTGAGATATATATATATAGAGAGAGATAGAGAGAGAGTGAGACAGAGATAACTCTGCACGTTGGTGCATTATAAATTCCATTACAAAACGCCAAATGAGACGAAATGAACAAATCAAAATTAATCTGCGGACGTAATGCAGCAGCAAAAACAAGTAAAAACATCAACAACAACAACAACTACTACGAGACCACAGATTACAATGGGCAACAATGATTGCTACAATTGTAATTTCAACTACACATACACACTCACTCACACACACACACACACACAAACACACACATACAGCGCAAATGAAAATCGTGGCGAAAGAATTTGCTTTGGGCAGGTTTTGCTTATAAAGCTGTGTTTGGGTCCTTCATGTGAAATATGAGCTAATTAGTTTGCGCACAAGTGACAATGATTGTGGCAAATGGATTTGATATACGATTGGGAGCAGGGACAGCGGAGGCAGTGACACGGGGAGTGTCGAAAAATGTGTGACCCCAAAATTGCAGGCAGCCCAGAGCTCTTGATGACAATGGCGACAATTAAAGAAACGCATGAAAGTCAAGTCTGTTGAGTTAACGCTTAATGTCGATAAATTTAACAATTTAATTGACTTGAGTTTAGTTCAAATCTTGCTTCAGAAGAAATGTCAATAGGATAATTCTCTCCATTAATTAATATACCCATTGCAACTTGTGGAACGCGCTGTGTGGCAGCAAACCAGAAACCAATTACAAATTTTCCTTCGCTTGGTTAATCAAGTGGAGCTCAAACAGCAGCTGAGCTGCATGTTTTAAATATGTAGATTATGTAATTGTGATTTGCAAGATGTTTGCGACTTTTGCTCAGCATATTCTTTTTATATACCACATACTTATATTTTATTACAATTTTTTTTTATATTTTTATCTCATTCGTTTTGTCAGTGGCGTCATTTACTCTATTTGCCTTTAGCACCGAATTTTATTTTCGACCGAGCATGAATACAAAAGAGCGAGACGAAAATTGAAATTGAATTTACAGCATGTGTGTGTATGCCATGCTGCTGCACGTGAGATAAGCTACATAGTGCACTGGCGACATTGAAAAATTGCTTGGCGAGTGAAAATTTCAGGGAATCACAGTGCGACAGCTACGGAAATAGGCTGCGAGCCGCAATGCTGCCAATTCGGCATTTTATGCCGTCAAAACTGTTTATTTTGATTTTTGTTTTGAGTGGATTTTCAGAATTTCTGCTCTCTTCAAAAAATGCATTTTCTTTCGTTTCTTGAAAACCAATAGTATTGTGATTTTCGAGTGATGTGAGTTGCAATGACTTTAAAAAAATAGCACATCTGCGATCATTGTATAACTGCAAATGATACATAACCTGGTGTTACTGGATCTGATTCAGATCAACATTGACAGCAATTCAAATATTAATGATTGCTGCTCACATGGATTAGACATGAAGTTCACGTTGCGAAATCATTAAATGATGCTTATGGTCTGTGCCGAAAATAGCTCAAATCGAACGCAGACACACGTGTCTTCTGGCTATCCTGTAACGTCTGGTAAGTGACACTCAGCAATAACTCCCCCACTAAACCGGAAAAATGAAATACTATTGGCCGCTGGAATTACGTAGCGCTCGTCAGTCGGCTGATTTTCTTCATGTGCTGTCGCTATTGCAGCTTGGTAAATATTTCAACAGAAGCTGCCCCCTCGCAACATGTGCTGCGCTTGGATATTTTGTTTGCGAATTGACGTTGACAGAAGCAGCAGCAGAAGTAGCAGCAGCAGCCACATTTTGTTTTGAAATGGGTATGCTGTTAATGCTCATGCCAAAAACTTTTGACTAAGAGCATTGCTTAGTTTTGAACTAATTTGACAGCCAACTTAAATGACAATTAAAAATTTATTGGTTTAGTTTTATAATCAGAGCCAGAGATGTATATATATAAAAGAGACAAATAAAATCAAAGATAAACCCATGGTCGACTGCATTGTCATTATTTGATTAAAATTAATTTGTGGCTTAAACTCTGGAGATTTCCTCAAGTTCAATGTGCAATATTAGAATCTTAATTGCTTGTACTAATATTTTGTAAGCAAAATCTATAATCAATTGGTTTAATTTTACATGATGAACATATGAATATACTAAAAATTAGGCTGACCTAATATGTGAACTTTTAATCTGTGTAGCGAAATATAATATCAACACAAAATATTTGAAATTAATTAAGTACAAACATAGACAAAATAATTCGTAATTAAAATTTATTATTATGGTATTAGCTTCATATCCGATTTTGGGATTATTTCTCATAAGTGCTTAACACAATAAAAACACACACATGCAATCCGCATATGCCTCATGTTGGCTGCGGTCTAACCACAATTATGAATCACCAACTTGACGCCATTTAGCTGTCGGAAGCGGTGGTAGGTGCATTTTAGCTTAGTTTAAATTAAATAATCTCGCAGTATACTATTATATGTTGTCAATTATTTGCTATTAATTTAATTACAAACACAAAAAACTGGCATTTGAAAACCCTTAAAATTTGCAACAACATGAAAGCATTAATATTAA
Source organism: Drosophila setosimentum (assembly GCA_035043505.1). Classification (NCBI taxonomy): domain Eukaryota; kingdom Metazoa; phylum Arthropoda; class Insecta; order Diptera; family Drosophilidae; genus Drosophila; species Drosophila setosimentum. The sequence goes on along the minus strand of JAWNMY010000023.1, from coordinate 265,832 downwards.
TAATTAAACCGCCTTTTCTTTTTGTTGCCCATTAAAAGCGCTTCAAATTCCGATTCCCCGAGGTACGTAAAAAAATTTTCTCCTTTTTTCCATTTTATGGATTACAAACAAAAAATATGCGGCCAATAGGAAAGGAAGGTGAGGTAGATGTACAACATTTTTGCGTAGAGTTTGTTGCGCGGTCACCAGGGAGATGCGGCATAACAAAACCTGGACTGAACCAAACCGAACAGAGCTAAAGTCGTTCCCATAATTAACATGTAGCCAAAGCAACTGCCAGCATGCTCATTAACATAATGTGCGGTAACGCAGGTCATGCCTTCACCCAACACTCACCCAACACTCACCCAACCAAATCCAACCACTCACCGACTTCAGTACGCCCAATTTGAAGCTACCAGCTTAATAGAAAAAAATCATAGAACATTTTTTGGTGCAAGAGGCACATTAAAAAATATAAAAAATATATATATATATATATCTCCACTAGTCCACTTAACGACCACCAGTCAGCACAGATTTGTTACTGCAGTCTGCTGTAGAGCCTTGTTTTAGCACTATCTCTACTTGACCCCCTTTCTGTCACATAACACCCCCCCCCCCCCTCCACCCACCATATCCCATATGCTATTCATTAAATTGCGCGTGTGCGTATCCGTGTCGCCTCTTAAGGTATATTTTCCAGCGAATTCACCTTTTCGTTTTTTTGCATATCATTGAACCTATATCCTTGTTTTTATACTTTGTCGCCATGTTGCGTATTTTATTTGAATTTATGAAATATTCATAGCCTTAGCAAAACCCAAACCAAAAACCCTTTCCCTGCACTGCGCTGTATTGAATTGAATTTTAATGCGGTCGAGCCTAAGTTGCCCGTATCTTTTACAAGAAGTTCGCACATAATTCTTGGCAACACTTTTAAAAAGTTTCTAGCTACATTTTCCACAGCAAAAACTTTGGCTGCCAGGCAAAAGTAATTGTGGTGATAGTAACTGTAATTGTGACAGTCTACTGTCTGCTCTTCCTTAATCTTCCTTAAATAAATTGCAACAATTAAATAAAATCACTTGACACACGTTGCCCACCATATTTGTGGCCGTAATTGAGCGCGAAAAGTTGCTGATGTCGCTTGTTCATGCGAAATAAAATAAAATAATATGGGACTGCTGATTACGCGTGTCATCTGCCAATGTTGAGATGATAAATAAAGATACACATACACACATATCTTCTCTAATGACAATTGACATAATTGATATTGGTAACTATTGAGTAAAAACAGTTTTAGTCTCGTTGTCTCTCAAGCTACTCAAAGTTAATTATGTTTCTCCCCACCTATTTTAGCAATTATGGATGGATGTAGAACTAAGCAAAGAATATTTTTCTAAGAACTTAGTTATAATATCATAAATATTATCAATATTATTAAATAATTTTGTATCTAAATTTATCACTGAGATTATAAATTATAAACGAATTTACAGCAATAAAAGTCTTATCAGTTTTGGTTTCTATTTAAGTATTACATACCAGCCAATATAATATATATTATAAGCTGAACTATTTAAAATATGAAAAATACAAATGAATTTGTATTGATTATGCTTTATTAGCAATCAGAATATCATTGATGTCAATGATATATTGAACCAATTCCATATGCTTATCATCGAATTTTTTTTTGGTGATTTCTAGTAGAGTTTTACTTGAATTTCTAACTGAAATTGCGTCTTACTTGTTAATAGCAGTTCATATTCTTTTAACATATATGATTAGAAAAAAATTCAACTGGGATTTTATATATTTCAACGATATCCCATTTACAAATGTACGCATGCTAATTCAAACAAGATTTATCTCTCATTAGACAGATAAAAAGGTGGAAATAAAGCTGCCATTTCGAAAATGTGCTCTTCAAATAAGAATAGCCAAACAAATGTGTATGTATATATGTACATGTATTTCTAAGCCCTTATATTATTATCCATTCAGCAATGCGAAGGGACATTTATCTGTGGTCTACTTGTTTGCCCTTAAATGGAAGCATTTATGTAGCTTGGCCAACAGCATCTAAAGATATCTTGCAAGTTGGCTTAAACGCAGTTACATAAATATGACAAGTTGTCGCTGAAGTGGGCAAAAATGAAAGCAGACAGCAGCTGCTTGAAAGATGTCCTTGGCGGGCAAAAGCAAGTTGTAATCATCACAAGGGGTAAGGAGTAAAGAGCCAGGAGCAAGAGTGAGCTGACTCAAGTGGCAGACGCTTATGAAAAGTCATGATGTATTCGTGGCCATTAGTGTGGCAAAATGGCTCATACACACCAATATCAACACACACATAGCCACAGCCGCACACACACATATATACACTCATAAGCATCGTCGAGAAATGAATATTTATGTTGGCAGTTTCCTCAGCTGAGAAGTGGTGTATACTTAATATTTTCATTGCGATTATTATTTGCTCGCAGCAAAAACCATTTTGGCAACTGACGCAACTTTGGCCAACAATCCATAATTAGGACAACTGCGCAAATCATTAATCAATTTGCACAACTGGAAACCATCCGGTGTGTGTATTTTAGCCAGGTGTCATTTGCATAAATGTCATCAGCACTACCAACTTTTGTGAGGTTAGCCAAAGCCTTAAGGCCGTTAATTCATAATAAAACCAAATTTAAGTGTTGTTTGTAGAGAGTATCCGATTAGGAAATATTCTGCACTTAACCATTATACATATATTAAGAACTTTGCATTCGAATGTCAAGTTTCCAAAATTGATATGCCGAACTAAATCGATGTTATCAAGAATTTATATTAAAGCATCGTCTTAGTGTTTGTTTCATAAATGTAAGCTTCGTGATAGCAGTCTTATGTGTTTTTTATTGGGACAGGGTATAAAAACCCCTGTCAGATGATAATTGCATAACGGACGCTTAATCAAGTTAATCATTTCCCTGGCAACGGTCTTGCTAGATCCTGCAACAAACTTTAACCTCATAGGTAAAGTGCCACTCATGAATATATGAATAAATATGACATGCACACTCCAACTCCTTACATTTCTCTGTAAGCTTAATCCTTGCCACAAACAGTTAAAATTTTTCTACAAACTGCAAACTTGTGTGTTGGTATGTGTGTTGTGTGCATGTGTGTTGAATTTTGTATGGTCTGCTGACAAATTACGTGAATTTTCCATTAGTGGCAAATGCAGCCAGACAGCCAGCGAGCCCTTTCTCATGAGTTGCGTTTTGTAAAATATATGCCTGCCACATTTTTGTGTCGTTCATCTATAAAATTGCAGTTCACTCAACATATTCGCTCCGTTTCCAGGGTCAATTTCTAACAGCTTTCCAAACGCTAAGCCTAAGCATATGAAAAAGTTAATAGAATGAAGCCACAGGAAATGATGAAGCTGCCTCAACATCATTCTGGGCATATGCCTACGACAAAGATTAATATCACAAAGCTCATTAAAAGTGTCAGTTTTAATATGTATTACTCATGCCACACCAGCTGAGGGGTTGTGAAGATGCCTGATACGCAACTCCAAGTGTGCATGCAGCTGAAAGATTCACGCAACGCTAAATAATTTGTCTACGTTGAAGTTCAAGGAACTGACTTGGCTACAGAGGAAATGGCAGGGAGGTTAGTTGGTGTGTGGGGGTCGGCGACACGTCTGCGCCTTTTGTTTTATGCTCCTTGTTTATAAAAGTTGGTCGCTGTTAATATGTATGTGACAGGGCAGCTATACACAGACGGGGCCGCCATGCATCATTTGAGGCAGTCTAATAAATTTATTACAGCCAGGACACGCAACAAGACGAGCAGTGTGGGGCGTGCGGGGCTCGTGTGGCTTTGGTAGCAGATTCTGCCGACATTCAGGCCACACGCTAATGATGTAACCACGTTTGCTAGCAAATTATCAGCACATCAAAAGGCTGCTGCAGATGGGACAGGCGAAAAGCAAAGTTTGTCAGAGAAAACTTGGGCTAGGAAATCATAGAGAGGGGGCGACGCGAGTTCTGTGATTTTAATGAGCATTAACATACTGATTGTAGTGTGCTTAACTGGCAACGCTTTAAGCAACATCCGCGAAAAGGAAACGTTTTATCTAGGGCTCTTGGCAAAACTTCTACAGTTTTTGGGGTAAACACTTTTGGGTTTCTATTTACTTGCTTGTGATGTAAGGCAGTGACGGTTGACAGTAGGTAAAGCGCTGGAAAAGCTCATTGAGAAGACGCACTTTTAGGAAATGAGAGTAACCTGCTTAAATTTCCTAACTTCAGTGAATAAAAATATATTTGTTTTCACAATATTTGATTTGTTTTTGAAGATTACATTTTCATTTAAATCAGTATTTGGCACAGTGTAGTTTTTCACCAATTAGTACAGGCGAGACCTTTGAAGCTGTCGGCGGCACATTTAGATTGTCATTTACTAAATTGTTTTCTAATAGTACGAGTGGTGCTGAGATCTTGGCCATTGTTGCAGATGTCTTATTAACTTATACATAATGAAAAATTATGTTGGCAATTGTGTCTTTATCTATTGCAAGATGTGATGAAATTGCAGCGATAAACTTGATGAAAGTGTCTGAGAGAAAATCGAGAGCGCCGCCAGCTGATACAGATTTATCAAAACTGGGCAATCTGCCCTCTGGGTAAGTCGACAGCACTGTACAGAGTAATTTCTTGACCACAATGACAGGCAGGCAGACAGATGAGCAGACAACAAGAGAGACAGACTAGCGTTGCTCGAGAACAAAATCGTGAAATATGTATTTAATTATAACACGCAATACTAAGCAACAAGTGGAGGACGCATAAAGTAAATAAAAAAACTAAAAAAAAATAATTTACTGCAACTGGGAACTAGGAATTTAAAGTGGCTCTTGTCTTGATATTTTGCCAAGAAAAAACGCAAATACTGCAAAATAGTCTAATGCCAATTATTTTGCATCTCATAAGAGGCAGGGCATCAGCAACTGCTGCCATTTATGTCATGTCTTATGAATTTAAAAACAAAAATCAAATGCATTGTATTTCTCATATTGAAATTGCCCTACTCAACTTATGGTTTAAAAATTCAGTGAGCCATAGAAATATTGAATATAAATTTACGTATTTTGTGCCCAATTTTCATTTACGGAAATGTCTTGTTGTTTAATTTTCTCATTTTACATGCATTCAAGTGGCTGCTATTTATTTTGCGCAGCTCTATGAAAAATATATATGTATATATATATCAATTCCGAAATATGTGTATGACCAAGCGAGAATTTTGCTACATTTCTAATTCATTGGGACAATTTACTGGCGGTTAAATTCAAATTCAATTCGCCAGCAGAAAAATCAACATTGTAACACATAACACGGTGTGTGTGTGAATGTGTCTACCACTCTAGGGAAAAGGAGAAGTGGGCGCAGAGAGTAGATCTTTCAACAAGTACCTTGGGAACTAGCACACATGACAATCAGAGGCGTTAGCCATTTCCAACAGAGAATGCACAAAATGGAATTTTGTGGAGGCATTTCACTTTTTATTTGTGTTTTTCCTGTCTCATTGGGTGAAAACTGCTGCTGACCGTTTGAATGTTAGTTGGTAGTTGCAATTGTGCATTTATTGTAATTGTATGCGAAAAACTATTAGTGATTAAGCATAACTACATGAGGCTTAGACACATGATCAGTTACGCCCACATTATCAATATATTTGTAAAAGGTTGTCGTATTAATTGGCTTAATTAAAGTTGCGCTAACCATTTTTTACAATTGAGCAATTGAGGCAATAACAAGCCATATGTGTTGCGTGAGTACTTGTTAGAGTACGAATAAGCACATGTGAATATAAATGCTGAGAATAAGAGTGAGCTCTGATCAAATCAATGCCAAACTGAATGCAAATGTCAAAGTCAAATAACAAGCAATATTTATCGATAACCTGGCTTGAAGCATAGCTATAATCTTATAATGTTTATTTTCTAAACAAATTATCATATTTTGTGAAATTTTAGAATAATAAAAGTAACTTGAGTTTATTATATGACACTCATTTTTATGTTGTACAACTCAAATCCTTAATAAGCTTTTAATGCTAAGAGTCACTTTAATTTTTATTTTCTTCACTTTAATTTGTTTTGAATATATTTTTAGTCAGTTTAAAAAATTAAAGCTAATTCGTTAACAGCTTAACGCCATAAGGGGATTTGAATTCTTTTAACTAGCTGTTAGCGTTATTAATATGTATATAGGTTCACTACATCAATATATTATGGGTACATTAAAAGTTGAGGCTACTTTGAACCGCATGGCCAGCACATTACCGCAAATTGGTAAGCCGAGTGCGGGGTCTGAGGCCTGAGGAGTAAGGCGAGAGGCGTGACTGGTGTGGCAGTCATGATGACGATTGCCGCATTGGTAACTCGAGATGGGAAAGGTTTTGTGGTAAGTCCGAGTTGCATAAGTCAAGAGTCTGCTAATAAGTACATTCAAGTGTACTTATATCTGGTAGATCTTGAGTTGAGAGTCAAATGAGCGGGTGTTGGGAGAGGGGAGTTGGGACATACTCACTGACAATGCTATGGTGTGTAATAGGAGCACCCGTGAGTGCTCAAAACCGCATTCAAATGGCCTGCGCTTTATGTTCACATTATTATTTTACATATTCTCTTTTTTTTTAGCTATAACTTATTACTTTTTACCATTTTTGTTGAGGCCTCAGAGTTTTACCCTGGTAAAAGGTATTATAATCTTATCGTGACATGTGTAACGCATTGACGCCCGACGTATCTGCTATAGGAACAATCAGTGGAAAGTTTAAAGGTATGGGATCTGACTCAATATAACTGAAAAAATGTGGAATATTTAATTAAAAATGAGTTGTAAGACTGAAAGCATCCAAATAAAATAAATATAAAAGAAAATTACTAAAACCTTGATGTTAGCAGAAAAACTCCGGTCTAAAAGAGCATGTTATCTTCGGCTTGCAAAGCTAACCTTCCATCTTCATTTGGTAGTACTCCGTACTTTTTTTTATATACATAGCAGCAGAATGCCATTAACTTCCTGCTCATTATGCTCGCAGTGCCGCTGTTGTTGTACTGTTTAATTGTTGTTGCTAGAATTGTTGTCGCTCTGTTTAACAATGCTTTTTGCCACTAATTTGTCAAACATTAAAAAGAGTCGTAAATATAACAATCAACTTTAGACATTTTGACATTTTGCTCTGCTGTTTTTCGTGTGCCGCCAACCATGAAGGTTATTTATAATGGCAGTAGAAGCGCCTATATATAATTATATATAAATATATATGATAAATATATATATGATATATATATATATGATATATATATATATAGGTAGATATAGGTATATAAAGTAGTAGTTTGAGTGGGAGCAAAAGCTTAAGATAATCGAGCATTGGTTGACAAATATATGGTTCGCATTTTTCGATTAATTGAGTATAATGATTTTGTTCAGGGAAGATCTTGCATGATATAACTAAAATGCATTTAAGTATGCATATCCACTACTTTAATCAACTATAATCAACTGTAATATGACTAATTTAGAGTGGGTTTTGATGTCTAATAAACTTTTAAATATTTTCAGAATATTTCCTATGAAATTTTTAAGCCAGATTAGTTTAGAAATGTTTCAGCTATGTATTAAATAACTCGGGCAGAATGGAAGTGCATATATATACGATTTATAAGTATATATCGTACAAAATTTGTGTTTGTGTTGTATAATCGATTTCGATCTCTGCGTATATTGGTTTTTTTTTTTTAAATAGAATATTCATCAATTTAAAATATATTAATTGGAGGAATTGTACATTTTAATCAGTCTAAAGTGAGAGTAATTCGACTTTTATAGACGAGTACAAATAATCAAGGTTGAAGCATTAAAATGCTTTCTTTTCTTTACTGAATTCGTGCGATATTTATTAAATAAAAAATTATTGCGGTTGCTTGTGTATTTGAATATCCCAGACTGTGAAATAAGCTATTTAAGTAATTACCGCAACAACAACAGCATTAGGCACATGAACTGCAATAGTAGCAGATGAGGAAAAATGTTGTTTTAGGTTTCTACAAGCGTCATGACAATTGTCAACAGCGCCGCCGACGTCGACAAAGCAAATTAGCATTAGCATGAGTAATTAACTTAAATACAATAGAACAATTTAGTTTCCAAATTGCACACGAACCGTCTGCGTCTCTGCCACAGTCGCCCTTCCTCTTTATCCAAATGCCCCCCAGTAGCAACGTTGCTCGCACAATTGATATTTTTGCATTTACTTGCGGGTAAAGCGGTGGGGATGGTTCTGTTAATGGGGAGAATCTGTTAGAGGGCATCGTCATGTCACCATTTTAGACTGTAATTACGCGAACGCACGTCAGCCGAACAGAGAACAGCATTCACCGCTCGAGCGGATATCGGAGCCATCGCAGTGGACAAACCCCTTTCAAATAATCTCCATATACATTCCAGTAATAGTTGTATCTATTCATGTTATACACTGTTTTTCACTTTGACTGCAAATTAGCTTCATATATTTAATGTATGTGTGTTTAGTTTTTAATGGGCTTTTGATGACCTAGTTTCTGTGTACGCGTGTTTCGGTGTGATTGAATTTTCGATAGTTCCACATGAACGATCGAATTGCAAGTAACTCTAAGGCTTTTTTTTATCATACTTGCGTGTTAACCAGCGAAGACTTATGTGATTATTATATGATGCATACCTGTAATTAGATAAGAAAAATACACAAAGAATTAGAAATGTGCATTAAAAAATTTTGTTTACGTTTACAGTTAAAGTTATTTTTTGAGATCTCAAAAAAAATATTGCGCATTAAATTAAATTAAAACAGAGCTTAAGTTCGTATTTAATCTTCGGAAGCCCATTTTTTCAAAAAACTTTAATTTTTTTTATTGTTTATAAATTAATTTAGATAAGCCGGTATATAGAATCGTAGTCTTAAAGTCTACGTAATATAAATAAGTAAGTTTCATTTTATATTTAAATATTTGTAGAATATAAGATCATAAAAAATATAAAATACGTTTCGCTAAAATCTTCGAATGAAAATTTAACTTAATATACGCTTATCGGAGTTATTGGTGCTGAACAATTTGGATTTTATGGGCCAGACAAATGGCAAATGCTGAATCAGCACCATTTGTGTACTGGCAACACAATAGGCGCCAATCGCATTTAACCCATGTTGTCCAATACAATTATGCCATAAAACTGCTGCCAGCCAATCGTTTTTCAATGGTTTTTCCCTGGCCAAGTATAATAGAATAGGAGGAGGCATTTGCCTTTTTTTTTATATAATTTTTTTTCTTGCTTTTTGCTTTTTAATGCATCACAATGCTCAATGGCTTGCTTTCTATGCATGGCTACAATTTGAAATTAAGCAACGATTCCTTTTTTTCCAGCATTTCATATGCACGCTCCCGGTTGAGGTTACATTTAGCTTCAGGAGCTTGGCTTCGCTTCTGTTCGGTTTTTGTGGAATGCTGTTTGCTGCCTTTTGTGACTTAAATAGGCGGAAAAGAAAATTATGTTTACGCAAAGTGAAAAGAAAGGAAGGCGGCTCAGGCCAAAGGAGCCCGGTGATGGGTGCTGGGTGTTCGTTGCTCGGATTTCTATAGCATACTCCTAGGCGCATTGTTTGTGACTCCACCCCGGACGGTGGGGCAAACAGCCCTCCGATTAAAGTCCAAAGCTTTGGCCACCCAAACTCAAACTCATGCCATGTGCTTTGGCAACTTACATGCAACTCAAATTAAATGAATTGCTCAACGCGCACAAAAATCCTCCTCAGGCAAGCACCCATCTACTCATCTACCCATCAACCCTTCAGCTCCAACTTCAGTTGCTATGCCCCACTTGGCGCCCCCATTAAAATCATGCTTCAATGGATTTTGACCAGTTTTTTTGTTTGTTGCTCGGAAAGTTTTTATGTTGGCTGCATTAACCAAACTGAAAAATGGTCGAGCAGCAGCAAAATAGTGCCTCCTCTGTCCGTGCCCCTGCTTATACCACTGCCTATCCACCAGGCACTTAGCTACGTAAATGAACTATAAAACACTCTGCTGAATAATTAACGTGCGTTCTCATAACCAGAACAGCAGCACTTGAAAAGTTGATCGACTGTAATTCAAACGATGTTATAATATACGTACATTTCATATACGTAGTCATCATATCTGCTTAACCCTCTTGACATTTCAGTTAAATTTAATTCATGAAACATTTATTCAGTTTCGAGTCAGAGGTAAACTGTGAAAGTTTCAATATTTAATGGAAAGAAAAAATATAAGTGATGTGAATTCTAAAGCTCAAATGAATGAATGATTGTTTTTTAAAAAGAAAATATGATAAAAATATATATTAATCAATATATGTATATATATAAATATATATATATATATATGTATATATATATATATATTGATTACTATACATTTATACTAAAATAAACGCTTATCTTTAAAGTATAATATAATATTCTTTATAAATTCATTATACTTAAACATTGAATATATACTTGAACTAAGCACAAGCCGTTTATAAAATATATATCAAATTTACTTAAATACAAAACTATTCCAAACGATTTTGATAGTTCAACATGAGTAAATGCTTGAAGTAGATTTAATGAATCTCTCGAGTCAATTTCGGTAGCCTTAAAGTTGTGTTTTACTGAGCTGCCCAACTTAAAGCTAAACTTTCCATATTTGTATTAAAGCTTTTGTTTGTTCCTAACGGCAACTACTACAACACTGCTTGCATAAAACATTAAAAGCTGTGCCAAAATGTAAAGGTCCCTATGTGCACCACCACCAAAAGCACCATCGGCATTGCCGCACCCCTCTTCACGCCTGCCGTAGTATTAGTGCCCCAGCAAGGCGCGAAATCGCATGCAAAACAAATAAAAGCAGCAAGAAGTAAAAAAAAAACAAATACGTTGATATGAAACAGAGAGAGAAAGAATGAGCAACTGAAATCCATCTTCCATCCGCACCCTTCAGTTATGCTCTGATATTGTTGGCATGCAGCAGCGCTTTGTGATTGTTGTTATTGTTGTTGTTTTCTGGCGCATGATGTTTGGTTTGAGGGCGAAATAAAATCACATAAACAAAAGTCGCCCTAAAGTTGATTTCCGGTTTCCGCTCAAATGGTAGCCGCCTGCGCGTTCGTGTGAGAATTGTGTGTGCTGCCTGCAGCCTAACTGCAGGTGTGTAAGTGTGCGTGTGTGTCTTTGTCTGTATGTTTGCACATTGTTCATATTTTATGAATGACTCTAACTACTATGAGCTCAAAAAAAGTGTTCGCATATTTTGTTTGTTTGTGTTGCAGCTGTTAACTGAGATTTGAAAACAGCAGCAGAGAGTTAAAGTCTTAATGATACGACTGAGACTCTGGAAATCAAATTTTTGTGACGCATTGGCAAGGAAAACAAATAAATGACATAGCAAATTCAGAAACTTGCACGAAATGGTCAATATAATTTAGAAAGAGAGAAACATGCCTAGGCATCTAATTGTGATGGACAGCAGCACTTTGGGGCCGACGGGGCGCAACTAATGAATGCGCCACCAAAGTGCGACGCACAGTTCAAACAGCACGCACAACAAGGAGCAGCAGGAAGGATATTCTCTCTATCTATCTCTCTCTCTCTCTCTCTCTTCCTCTTTTCTCTACGGAGTTGGAGTTTGGCAAATGGCCAAACAATGGCCACAAATCTGAGGCAAGACAAAGCGCCTACATAACACATTGTCTCCTTAGCCTAAGTACAGTGTTGATTTCTTTTGGCGTTAAATCTAGCTTCTTTTGCTTAAAATCGGACAGAGGAAAGTTTTTTATTTAAAATTGATAATAATTATTAATAAACCATTTTTTAAATACTAACAGAGAAAGAGTGTCATTAATTGAAAAAATCGCAGACTTCTTTATAAATGCGATGCATGTATTGAAAATGTACTGAACAAAAAAAATAATAAACTCGCTAAATGCCAATTCGACTTTGCTTTCCCATATTTTGTTATAATCTCTTCTAGCTTTTTATTCGTCATAATTTGATAATCGTCATAGAATATAAAAAATAAACAAAATGCGCACAGTGAAAAAAGGTTTGGTCAGTTTACTTATCATATAATTTAAAGCAAATGCTTAACAGCTTCGTATAAATTTAAAATAAATATATACATTTAACATGGTATTGCCAAAATAAAATGATTTGATACGCTGGGACTGCTTTTAATTTAAAATAAAAACTTTTTTAATATAAAACTTAGATTTAAAATACTTAGTACAAGCTATTTTGCTGCTATGCAAAAGTTGTCAACACTGTCTGGGTGGAATATGGCAATGTCATTTATCTTGGCAGCTGTTGCTGCTGGGGCAAGAGTGGGTAGCTGATTTTCTCGTGTGTCCTTCCTGATGACAAGCATGCGATGCGTGTTGTTAACGCATTACGAGGCAGCATGTTCAGCACATTAGCAGCTAAAGGATGGGCAATACGCAATGTTGTAGGTGCCACAAAGAGAGTGAAAAGAGGAGAGGGACGGAGAGAGGTAGAGCATTGCCTTACGGTTGTTTAACAATTTGCAATTACAGCCCCAGCACTCTCTCCCTCTTTTGCTTGCGCATTTACAATTTGAGTGAAAACAAATAAAAACAAATTCAACCGCAGCGTGTAAATTAAATTCCAGAGAAAAGAAAGGTGGGCAACATGTAGATGGGAGGCCCATAAATTTTCAATTGATAGACCGCACCGTCCGTTCAACTATAAATATTTAATTACAGTTAACCTTTTTGCTGACCGCAAAACTTTTGGCTTACAAGAAGTTGGAAATAACGGCGACTGAACTCAAATGAAACTTCAATTATTCCACGTAAAAATACGCAAAGAGGAAAATGTTTGACAATCTCCGTTGCGACACAGCAACATTAAGCTGCAAAAAAAAAAAAAAAAAGAATCAAAAGAAAAATGAAAAATAAGGAATATGGTGAAATTTTGGGCTCTGGTCACGATCTGGTGTGTTTACATGGGACACGGGACACACTGAAACTTGCTTTTATTTATTAGGCAGCGCCTAAAAGCAACGTGTCTTTACAGTTGCCCTTACCTACAGATTTTTTAACCGCCTGTTTGCTGATTTGTTTGGCTTGCGTGTCGATGATGACACAACAGAAAAAGTTAGCAAGTAACAAGTCGACCGGTCGCCAAGAAAAACCTAACAATAACAGCGGCGGTAGCAAATCGGTAACTGAATCTTTCCGTTTATAAACCAGAAAACCAAAAGTACCAAAAAAAAAAAAAGACGAAAATAATAAGAGCAACAGCAAAAATAAACCCAAACATGGCAACAAAAAATTCCTTATAATAATAATCATAAAAAAGGCAGCATACGGCAAATGTCGCACTGCATAGCAACAGGACAAAGGAATGATGGCATTCTGGGATGGGTGAGGGGGCCACCGGCAAAGGAATCAACAACTGACCCAAGCGGAAATTGTTGCAAATGTCAGCACCATTTTTTTTTTGTTGGTTTTTTTTTTTGCTGTTGCGTATGCATGTTTATTTTACTTTATTTATTGTATTACGTATACGTAGTGTGCGTGGGACAATGTCTCGTTATGTGAAGAGGGGAAGCGGCAGTGTACGAATTGCCAGTTAACGGAAATTTCGGCACGTAGTTCACACGAACGGAGAACAGAAGGGAGGGCAGCTTGATGATTTCAGCACACATCCACACACACATCTACACACAAATCCACAAACACACGCACCAAGGAAGCAGGATACAGGAAGTGCGCGTTTATGGAAATGCAATTGAGGCTGCTTAAATTCAATTGACGATACGCAGGAACGAGACAGTTGAGCATTGAGCAAATGGAGGCACCTTAAATTGAGTAATAGATTGAATACATTTCAATAATACTTTAATAATTCAATATAATTTGAAAATGTTTCAGCTTCTGATTTTGATGTTCTGCTTTAAATCCAGATTAGATGGGAAATGCACACATTTTTTGAACAATTATTTATTAATATTCCCTTTAACACATTAACACATCTAAATAATATTTCAATTAATAATTCAAGTAAAGCTGAAGGCATCATTTCAAATTTTTGCTACATGTAATTACAATAAATGAATTTTAAAAAAAACCGGACTGAAAGCTTTTATGGTAGTTTAGAACTAAGTTCAAAATAACTTATAATGCCAGGACATCTCTGGATCATATCTCTCCCTAAACAGTATTCAGTGTTTAATGCGTGCCATACGCTGCGTATGAGCAATGTGCAAAGTACTGAATAGTTACTCTAGCAATTATGGAAAGGGATATGCTTTTAATTAGTTGTAGCACTTGCTCTTTTTAGGATATTTCTCATGCCTCTCCCTAATGCCAATCTCATTTATGAGCCGTTTGCATGTTGTCGATTTGATGGCATCTCGTAAACAGCAGCAGCATCCACAGCAGCAGCTAGAAACAATTGACGAAGGCTACCAACAGCTAATGAGCCATAAAACGGAATGAAAAAGCGACTTAATGAGCGTTAGAAGCGCAACAGCCGCTGGCGCCGATGTTGTTTCTGACGAGAAGTGCAAGCCAAAAAAATAAAGGGAAAAAAGAAAGATGCAAACTAAAAAAAGGGTGAAGTATAATGGCAAAGGTGCTAAAAACGGCTACAGGGCTGCGCAAAGCGCTAAACCGGGTCAAGGGATATTAATGATGCGTCCCAGCAGCTGCATCAATTTCAGCTGCAATTTCAGCATACTGCATTCTCGCTGCTCGGCTTTCACCTCAGATGTGTTGTGAAAATTCACTCCGTGCACTTCGGTAATGAAGAATTATGGGCAATGTGGTGGGTGGCGTGGGTGAAGGTTTGGATCTGGGTAAACAGAACTTATTAATTTGTGCATTATTTAAGCGTGTAATTTATGTGCACAGCTTGCATTTTTAATTACATTACATGGCGTGCGGTTAATTCATGTTAAATGCATGCAATTGAAAGAGAGAGATGTGCGGCAAGGACGAGTAGTGAATGCAGAGTGTATCAGTGTGTGTATGTGTGTGTCAGTTGTTCGCACAGGCGTGTAACATGTTCTTCATCAGTGCAATATGGCATTTGTTTTATTAATTGAACTTTAATCAGCGACAGCTGCTGCTGCGTAATATATACAATCAGTTTAAAACAAAATATGTTTTTTTTTACCAAGAAGTATATGTACTAAAATCATTTGCAATGGCACTCTAGTTCTGCTAATCGATATTTTTGTACATATCTGATGAACTCAACACTGATTCTAATGCTGATCCTTCTGCTGTTAAGAAAAGATGTTGCGCGCAGAGCCAAGGAGAGCCATTCAATTAAGCCGTGTGCACTTTGGCGCAATTAACTTAGTTTTACACAAATTATTTCCGATAACATCAGCCAGTTCTGACCTTTTAATAATTTCATTTAGCGCCAAATTGTCTTCAACGAAATTGAATAAGGCGCACACAAAAGTAGCGCATGAGGAAAAGGGCAAAACCTTAGAGATGCTCGGCATGTTGAAAGGTCGACGGTAATTCAGGTTACTGCACCTATATAACCTAGTTGGCAGGATTAACTTTAAAATGTTCTTTTGTGCCATATCCTTAAACGGTTTACGATAATGACTTATACAATTTAGCTCTCTGCAAATTAAAATATGCGTTCTTTCTCTATCACAAAAAAAAATTTAATTGTTACACTCCAATTTCATGACAATTTTCAGAAATAAGAATTATAATTTTCCATACGCTGGATAACTTGACTAAAAAACTCCTATTTTTAAGAACATTTCTCCTATTATTTTCTATTGTTCTATTTTAACCTTTAAATTCGATTCTAAAAGGATTTATTATTAAACTAACACTTATTATTACTTATTAAACTAATAAATTGGAGTTACTAATATGATTTTATACAATGTATCCATTTAAAATATGAAAAAATGTAATTATTAAGTTGTGCAAAGGTATATAAAAGGCAGAAGAAGGCAACTCGTGACAAGCGCGCATCTCTAGCTGAACACACCTTTTCGACTACCTTGCATCGGTGCAGAGTGTGCTATCTGACAATGGAATCGAGAAAGTTTGCGTGTCCTGCCCACCAATTGTGGCCGGAAAATGGCGCCCAACGTTTCTTAAGCACTTGCCGGGCACTTCCGGCGTCAGCACTTGAGCATCGGAATTCCCACCCATTCTTGAACCAAATTAAAGGTGGGCTGCGGGTCATATGTTGTTGCTTTTTAAATTATATCCTTTTATTTTTTTGATGACTTTTAGGAACTGCGGTAGTAATGCTGGAAATGGCTTAAAAGCCTTGTCACAAACTCTTTAGCATTTGAATCGGCTACGAACACAAATGCATATCGTAAAACAAAATACAATCCAAAGTTGACATTTCACTTAGCGAAACGGCTAGAGAAGAGTTAGCCGGTGTTGTGAGCGTGGCAAACACACTATCATATGAGTATTCGTTCAAATCCCCTAGGGGGAGCACACGAAAGTTGTTTAGAAATTCATTGGGCCAAAACTTGTTTGCCTGCTCAGTAGTTCTTGTCTTTATATCCCCCCCTCTCACGTGTACTTCTCTGTTTATTTATAGTTATGGCGTGTGTCGAGACGACAAATAAATATTTGGACAGCAATTTCATGGAACGTGCCGACCAAAAGAAAAAATTAAATAAAAATGAAATTGTTGATTTGAATTTGCCACACACCAGGGAAACCAAAGAATGCAAACCGCCAAACTCAAGAGCATCGCCAAGCAATTCAAGTCACATTGCATTTATTTATAAGCACTACACGACTGAGTTGCCGGATCTCCAACTACTTTTCTGCGTTGCCAGCTGAGCGTAGGGGCAACAGTCTCCGTTAGACGCTGCATGGTCAGCAGCACGAAAAGAAAATGCTCTCAGTAAAAATGGAATAAAAACGTATAATGAAATCTATACATATTATTTCGATAGGTATCGGTGAATATATATTTTTAATACACGTTTTTCGAACATAATTTAAACAGCTCTCTAAATTAATATTTAATATTGTTGGGCTGTTTATAGGGTATCTTTTTGTCCAGCACAGCTTCGATTTGTTTATTTCTGCTTGTATTAACTAAATGGGGACGCCACCTTGCGGTCAGCTTGGTAAAATGCCAACTTCAGAGTGGTTTCCGAAATTTTATTTGCATGCTAAAATGTCAAGCAGCAAAGTGAACCATAACTAAGGAAATGACAAAGACCACTGCCACTGACAGGGGTAAAATGAAAAAAATAACATATAAGTGGCAAGAGGGCAGAAGAAGAAGAATGGGAGACTCTGACAACACACCATTTTGACACATGGCAATTTCCGTACTGAGAGAGCACACGACAAAAATGTTAGAGTATGTCAGTTGCTGTTGTTTTTATTCTTTAGGCGAACTCACTGGCAAAAAGTTAAAAGTTTAATTGTGCGCAACGCTTAAATTCAACGCTGGACAGGCAGGAAAACAGGATGTGCGAGGAGAGGGCGTGTGTGTGCATTTGTGCTGTGAGTGCAGCATCTGTGACAAGTTTTATTAAGTTTATTTTATATATTCTCCATTTGTGTGTGTGTGTGTGTGTGGGGGGAAGTGCTGCCACAAACTTGTCCGCTTACATGTTGTATGTGTGGGCTGCAACTTTGATAAAATCAAATGTGCATGCTGTAAATAGAAGCGATATGGGATAAAGGGTTGCGGGTTGTGGAATGGGTTGGCATGTCAGGCACGCTCTTATGTGGCAGGTTGCACACACTTGACTGCTCAATGGCCTTTGCAAAGCTGAGGCTGCCCGGATGTTGGACAATGGTCACTTAAAGCACCAAACCGTGCATACTCGTAAAACGTTTCAGCGAACCCAAACTGTAAAAAAAGGGTACAAATAAAGACAGAGAGACAGAGAGAGAGAGATCAAGTGAAAGAGAGATAAGAGGATTGAAGAGTACAATGTAAAAGGAGTGACAGGTAATACATATCCTCAAAGGCAGCTCGGGTGTGTAAAATATTTAAGTGCCTTCAGTTGCTGTCATACTTTTTTAATTGACTTATTAATAATTCATGGGGATCAACACACACACACACATACACACTGACACATACAAATAAAAAAAAAGACGAGGGCATATGCTTTACATTCATAAATACAAATGTACTCAGTGGCAAGAATGCGATTTCGAAAGGTGAGACAAGTGCGATAGTTTTTCAGGTCGACGACTTGCCTTTGAATATGTATTTTGTATATGCATATATATAATTATATATATATATTTGTATATGCATGTGAGCCCGCCAGATGGCGCCAGGTCTGTGTCCATTGTACACAGAAAAAATAAACTGTAGCATTAATATTTTATATATTTATATCATATTGGAATCCTAACACAAAAAAAAAAATTAAGTTCAGTCCTCATCTATACTTGGACATATCAAATAATCTACAAAGGCATAATGAAAAACATGAGAAGCAAACAAAATATGAATTTGAACTACAAGAGAAATTGAATTTGTCATAAGGCATATCTTCAAGACTGAACTTTTCTATATTTAAAATTATCTTAATTTTGTTTTGAAGGTTAGCTTATTATGCCTCATATCTACTGTCATTTGCATTAAATGTCTTAACTGTTCCATTTTCTTTTCTTTTTATCATGTATTTTTTTCTAGTAATTTATTGACAGTTGAGTCCAAGAAAAACTGAGTTTAGTCACTCGATTAATTTTGTGCAGTGCACTTTTGGCACAATGATCTGTTTGTTCGTATATACTTAATTTGATTAATTTGTAGGAGCAGTTGAGTTAATCGGTTATTTCGTAGGACTTCTGCAAATATATTTATCATTTTCATGTTCATCTTTATCTTGTTTGCTCCACACTCGCCAATTTCAACTGCAACCCAAAGTGGGAGTACGTGATTGATGCATTTTTAATGCGCATTTTGGTACTGCAGTTAAATGCATTTCACTAAGGGCTTACAGGGAAGTGAGGGGAAGGGGTGTGACTGCAGACAGGGATTTGGGCCAACAGTTAGAGTAGTTATAGTTTGTTGCTGCTGCTGCTGCTGCTGCTGCGCATTCGTTTGAAAAATGCAATTGTGTTAAGAGCGCCATTAAAAGCCTTTAAATAAATTTAGTTGACTTCTCGGGCGCATCACATCATAAATATATTTTAACTGGAACTAAATCAGGGCAAAGGTTGACAGCGAATGAAAACAAAAGCACCGCAGTAGAATATTACATATATATGCAGCAAGGATAAAATCAAATTTAACGCATCGCCTGCATTTGTGCAAAGAGTGCCCAAGGAGAGGAGAGTCTTGAATGCATCACAGCTCGCTGAATGCTTTGCGGCTTCTTAAAGAAAGGCCACGTAGCACTTGACATGAGCAGAGACAAACACTCCCACACCCACACACACACACACACACACACATATGCCCTTTCTCTCTATTTTTCTCTCTCTCTCTCTTTCTCTCTCTCTTTCTCTCAGAGAGGGGTTTAAGTGAGATTTAGAACGGGGGTTTGCGTTTTGGGCACGTGCCTTTGGATTATACGCGGTGCTGTTCTCTGTGGGATGCCGTCGCTGTATGAAAAAGAAGCAGCGTGAAAAATGTGTAGCATAAGACACGGCGCATAATCAAAAGTAAAGCAAGCGAAGGATAGCCCCCGTTCCCCCTCTCCATCATACTATCCGGCAGCCCCGCGCGAGTCTCTTCAGCAGCTGCTTTTGGGAGAGGGTTTGGTGATGCTGCTACTGCTGCTGCGTTTTGCTTTATATCACTAAATTTCATCCCCTCTGAAAGAAAAGTACAGAAAAAATGAAAGAAAACCGCCGCAGAAACAAAAGCCAAACCACAAAAATCTCACGCCCGAACTGTGAGTTGATGTAGCACACGCAGCTCCACACATGAAAAGTGACAAGTGACATTGGAAATGGCACTGTGAGACGCTTGGTATGGGACGCATGCGGTGAGTGCTTGGTATGTGGTATGTGTGTGTGTGTGTGTGTGTGTGTCTGTGTATGTTTGTGTATGTCAAAATACACTCACTTGACATATCGATCATAAATCTGTTTACTTGCGATTTATTAGCAGCACTTGGCATTTTCAAAGACAACTCAAATGTTGGCCAAAGAAAAGTGCACAGATTAACGAGCAAGAATTAATATACATACTATATAATGTTATATAAATCTTGAAATTTAGGTACGTATATCAGCTACCACTTATTTATGAGCTACACTTAATTTATTATTCAACGTGATTTTTTAATATGTTTTAATTGAAGCAAATTATAATATAAAGTGTATAATTCTAAGATGAGAAAGATAATATAATAATTGACTTATTTCTTGATCGATTAAAAATAATGTTTGGAAATTTTGTTAATATTATGGAAAGAAAATTTAACATAAATGGTATTCAACTTTTGATAAAACGTAAGAATTGTAAATATTTGCTAACTACACTGAAAATCGAGCTGCGATTTGCATTGTTCGTCTGCGTGCTAAAAGTCAACTCAACTTAAGATGGCTTACAAATATTCTTAAAATCACAAGAGCTCTTTCTTTTGAGTTTCTATCTATATTTGTGTACTGCAAATGCTAAAGGAAAAATAAATCGATTAAATTCCATTTTGATTAACTGCCCCCGTGCAACTCAAGACTCCGAGTTAAAGCAACTTGTTTTTGCTGACAAACGTACTTTGTTTTTCTCATCGCTCTGGAACTGTTCGAATTACAGTTTTTGATGAGTTCCGGCGATTGCATAGTGCGACATTTGGTCACAAATCGATTATACTGATGATTTTGTTTGCATGGTGTTTGCTTATTGCTTATTTCTCTCTCAGTTTACTTTTCGGCCAATTCCCTAAAGCTGACTCTGTTCTGACTTAAAAACAAAAAACAAAAGAAGTAGTGGTTGGCACCTACCTCTTCCTCATTGCTGGCCGTATTTACGGAGTCCATGCTCTGTGAGAGTCCCAGCGGTGCGAGCGCCATCTGATTTTCCATTATGCTGGCGTCTCTGCTGTTGTTTCCCGTTGCTGTTACTCCTGGTGTTGCTGCAGTTGCTGATACTGTTGTTGCTGATATTGTTGTGTTGTTGTTGCTATCGCTGGCGACGGTTGCACTGGCGCTGCCTGCCGGCGAGGGAGTTGTTGGCGCCGAAATTGACGCGGATTCGTGCGTGGAGCTGCCTGGGGAGTTACTGTTGTTGTTGTTCGTAGTTGCAACTGTTGCTGCTGTGGCAACACTTAGTGCAGTGGTTGCCGCTGCTGCCGGGCTGCTGCTAGTGGCAATAACAGCTACTGTTGCTGGTGTGCTATTGCTGCAGCTGCTGTGTTGCTGTTGATGTTTATTGCTGCTGCTGTTGCTGAGCACTAAATGTTGCTGTGGGGCGTAGTGTCGCAGCTGATAGCCACTGTAATGGGCAGGCTGCTGTTGATGCTGCTGCTGTTGGTGCAACACTGCCACGTGCTGTTGCTGCTGCTGATGCGCCGCGGCAGCTGCAACGGCTGAGTGCTGTAGATGCTGATTGAGCAGAGCAGCGGCGGCAGCCGCCTGATTAAATTGAACCAAACGCTGCTGTTGCTGCTGTTGTTGATGATGGTGGTTGGCCTGTTGCTGTGAGGCTGCAACTGCGTAGGCGACTTGTTGCTGTTGTTGTTGCTGCTGTTGCTGCTGTTGTTGCTGATGATGGGCAGCAACTGCGGCTGCAAACTGTGTGGGATGTGCAAAGCTCAGCTGATGACCCTTTAATGCAGCTGCTGCTGCTGCTGCTGCGGCGGCTGCTGCTGCGGCTGCTGCCGGCGAACTGGCGTATTGCAGATGGGCGGCGGGCGCTGAGACTGCTGCTGCTGCTGCAGCTGTGGGCACGGGCAGCACCGAAACGGCGGCGGCGCACTGGCGCTTGGGCGACGGCGACAACACCTGTGGGGCACTCGCTGGCGTTTGCGGCAGCGTCGGCCTGCGTTTAATCGCAATCGACGAAATGGTGATGGCTTTTTCAAACACTTCCCGCTGGTGGTGTTGTGTGTTAATATTTATATTGTTGTGGGTGTTCGTGTTGCACTTGTTGTTGTTGTTGTGGTGGCTGTGGTTGTTGTTATTGTTGTTGAGTATTATGGATGTTGTTGTTGTTGCTGAAGTCGGCGTCGTCGTAGTCACTGCGGGCAGCAGTTGCAGTTGATTCGGTTCGGCGATGTGGAGCAGATGGTGATGGCTGCCCAACAGGTTCTGTTTCTGATAGTTGTCTATGTTGGCGACTCAGTTAACCTACAATGAAAAAACCAAACAAATAAGGAAACATCGGTTATTGTTGGCTGCTGCACAAATATTTGAACTGCTCTCGCATCAATATGGTTCGTAAAAATATTTGTGTAAAATTTGCAAATACCATTTCAATATTGTCAAAATACTCGCGCGCTTCAGCATTTCAATTTAACATAATGCAAATGTTTGCATGCTATTTGGCGTGGGTGGAGGCGTTGTCTGCAAAACACTGCATAATTCAAGAGCAAACATGACGACAACTCAATAGAAAATAATACACAGTAAGCGAAATTCGAGTACTTAAACTTAACGTTATGTGGAACAAAGGCACATCAACAAAAAACAAATTCAAAAAGAAACGAGAGATAAAAACTCATTTATGTAAGATGTATTCAAATTTTATTAGGTTTATACTACTTTATTTGAGACTTCGCTTTTGTAGATGACAGATATTAGTTTGCAATACTGATATGGGATCATAATCTTACTCAATTTTTATCGAAATAAAAATTCAATTAATCATGGTGCTCCGGGATAAGCCATAATCGTCACTTTATTTGAATAAAATTCAAATTTATTTTTTAATACAACAATGATTGAGTTGTACGGAAATATTAAAAAAAAAACGTTTAGGGCGAAAAATGGTTCTTCCACTTTCAGTTAATCACTTTATTCAGTTTGGCATTTTTCCAAGCCAGTTGAAGCCATTTGCCATCTGAATAGACTAAAATAAAGTGTTATTGTGTAAAATAATAGACGAGCCTCTGGCTGAACAAAGAACGCGCCTTGTGCCATTTAGCACAAGCGATAAAGAGGAGTCTCATAGAAAATGAAGAACTCAAAAAAGAAAAAAGAAACAACACGCAAATTGTATAGGTCAGTCACAGACAAAAGTGGACTCTACTCGCATTTCTTGCTGTGTATTTATATTTTGCTTGCGTGTATTTCGTTTTCGGTTATCGCCAAGAGCCCATCGATACACACACAGACAGACAGACACAGCTGCTGGGAACTCCATTCCGAAGTCTAAAATAGAATCTGACTACAGTCGAATGTGAATAAAAGCAACAGCGACCGCAAAACAAATAAGCAAACGTAAACACAGAGGAAACAGAGTATACGCTCTCACATACACACACACACACACACACACACACACACACACAAACTCTTATATGTTGAAAATTGAGCTGACAAGCAATCCGAAATTGTATTACAAACGGTTGGACCAAAAATATGCACATAACTAATGCCGAGATCTCAGAGATACATTTATACATACATATATGAGTACGTTGAGCATGAGTAAGTTATACGTATGTGCTGCGATATATGCACATATTTGACTACAATACAGAAAACAGGGCTATGAATGCGGATTATAATGGCGCCAGGGAAAGCATCGAGCCAACAAAGCATCCCAGCACTAAGGACACACAGAATTTGTCGCCCATCGACGCCTGAGTATCTATAGCTGTATCTGTATCTTCTGTTTCTTAGATACGCACACTTTGCATATAACAAATTATGCAGACAATGAACGGGACCGGATTAGGGTGATGGGCGGGGCTGAATAATTAAGAATCCACTGCTCCTTGATTCCAGTAGGTGTAGAGTTTAAGGACAAGCTTGCTATTGTACCTGGGGTGCGGCTGTGGGCTGATATCACTTGAGTTAATTACGCACAACGCTTGCTAATCATAATTTAAATTTAATATCGATCAGGAGCTTGGGTTGGGTTGATTTTGGGAGCTTGTTGCGATAGCAACTGCTCTAATCCCACATGATTTATAATTAATAGAATTGCCACCACCAAAAAACCACACAAGCGATACTTTTAATATTTATATATATATATATATATATATACATATATATGCAAATATTCAAATGGGCCATTGTGCCATCGACGCGCTTTAGATTTTTGTCCAAAATGCGGCCAATGTTGAATTAGTTGCCGTGGCCAACAGTGCGTATGCAAAATGTAAATTATATTATACTCGCTCAACATAAATTTCAGTGGCGAAATGTCATTGATTGAAGTGCCGTGCAATTAACTATAGTAACTACCCATATAGTTTGTACGCTTTGGAGTACTAAACAAAATTATCTAAAATTCGCCTGTATTAAATTGTAAACATTATGCTATGAAATGTGTATATTGGTAGTCTGCCTGCTTTTATGCTATCTGACGTTCGACATTTTAAGTTGCTTTTTAATATATAATTGTTCAATCGAAAATAAGTTTCAATCATGTTAAAAACGTAGGTGCTATTTGTAATTGATTTTTTCTTATATATATTGTAATTAGATTTATGCATTCACAACAAAATAACACTTAATAATTTTTATTCATTGTGGTACTTTCCACTGCTTGAATCAATTTTAAATTATTAGCTCACTGGCATTAAATATAAATATGTGTTCATACTCACTACTTATTGATCAAATCAATTTCTAATTTCTATTAATACTCTATACACTCTATTAACAATACTATCGCTCTGAATGAGAATGCGAAAACAGATGCACAAAATACTCATATTATTGATATTTGTATTTTCTTAAATATAATGGAATATTTTTCCACTGCCAATTTGTGAATTTCTTTTGTTGCACTCTTTTTCAATGTCGGATTATGTTTGTGTGTGATGTGAAATATTCACAGCAGCGATAAAGCAACAAATACAATTCTTGCCATGGCATCAACAACAATTGCGATACAAATTCTAACAAACAAAAGCTTCGACAGCAACCATAATGACGCTGCTATTGCTATTGTTGCTTGTCGCTGGGCTGCCATGGAAATTACTCAGTAAAAATTCTAAAGTATAGCGCTACAAAAGTATAGAGAAAAAGCTACAACTAAACAAAAAACTAGTCATAAATATTGCTAATGAATTTCCCGCACGCTTTGCTGAGCTCTCAACAAAATCGCGTCTCTCTAATCGACTTCCATTTTGCATTGTTTTTTTTTTCTGCTTTTTCTGTTTTTTCTGTTTTTTCTTTATTTATTTATATACATATATTTTTTTTTTGTCTATTCGTCACATATGTTGTTAAGCACATAACCCCTAAAACGGAAGTTGGGTGCGTTTTTTGTCGAGGTTGCCACAACACAAATATAATTAAATGTAATTTTTATAATGACAAATGTTGTTGATACGCGCCCAAACTGAAACACAAACCTCAGTCGAAAACACGCCTCAAAGAGCGACGAAATAAATGTGGACAAAAATAGACATATGTACATTTAAAATGGAAGAACAACTCACAAAAGCAAATTTCTATTGCTAGCTCTCGATTTGAACTTTGAAGTTGGCCCAAAATTTACATTTACAAGATCAGTTTTCTTTTTTTTTTTGTTGTCTTTCTGTTTTTTCGAGGTAACATAATTACCACACGATTCCTGTGGCTTAAAAATAGGTCAATTGGGCCTGCCACGCCTTAAGCTGCGCCGATTTCATGCAATTTGTCTGACTGACTAACTGAGACTGTGGCCTAAGCGAACTATTGTAATAGATACAGTCTCATTCCCTCGAAAAGCAACACTCGCTAATCGATGCACGCCCACGTATCCGTCATCATCATCATCAGCATCAGTATCATTATTGTTAAGGGGCGGAAAACAAGTTTCTCAGCTGTTGCTGCCATAAAAATAAAGATGATTTTGGGTCGCAGATCACTTGACAGCAGACAATTGACAATTGCGATTGCAATTGCAATTCCAACAGCACTAACAACAATTACCATTGCTAATCTCGATAGATAAACGCATGTATAAATAACGAGTTAACGCCCACGTGATCAGCATTAGTTGCCCCCAACCCCTTGCATCTCATCATGCATCTAAGATACCTTGAGTCAAAGATAAGTTTTTTGTATCTAGTCATATATCCATATATGTTGTCTGAGCTGGGACGAGATGAGCGCTCGAGCTGGAGCATCCGCCCAGTGGCTCCGTGCTTAAAGTGGTTTTGGCCATAAATGTTGCGCTGCTGGATGGTTGGCATTGTTGTTATTATTACTGCGCATCGTCGTATTGTGCTCACTGTTTGGGATCATAATTAATATTTAATAAGCCAGACAACTTTTCTCAAGACTGACTTTGATATGCTCAAGCGGTAGATACGTACATATATGTATTCAAAATACTCTGCTTATAGCCATAAAATGGGCAATAAAACTACACGTATAAAGTAGTCGGTAAGGCTTAAGAGGTTTTTGTTTTTGTCAACCATGGAATGTTTTCAAAAGTGAACTTTTAAAATAGCCAAAGTATAACCTTGATTTAAATAAAAAGCTCAAATCTATTTGGCATACTTTTAATGGAGAACCCTATCTCTTAACACAACAATCCAAAGCTTAACATAATACATTTTTAGTATTTAAGTATCTACAAATTTTGCTTCAAAAATTGCAATGTCTCAAATTTATGCATAGATAACCATATATGTATACACAAAAAACTGAACCCAAAAGTGACAGGCAGGAAATCAAAGTTAAAAATTGATATTTTTAGTAAAATCTCTTTCCATTTGGAATAGAGAAGAAGAATAGTAAAATAATATTTTGGGTATGTTGCACCTTTAAAAGCGTATTCCAGATGCGGCTCGTTTGCGGCAATGTTTGTTATTCGTTTTGAGCTGTTTTTGTTTGGTTGGGTGTTTTTATATTGTTTGCCATTGCTATGAGGCAGGCAGTCAGCATTGGGATGGCATGCTTATGTGCGCATATTTAATATGATGCTCAAGCAACATTTTTTATAACTTGGCATGCTCCAATTCGTTGGCGCAAGGCAGCGTTTCTCGGTGGTCTCTCTTTAATACTTATTTGCCGACTGACAGCCATTCCAAATGGCATTCAGCAGCGAATACGAATACATAGCACGAGTATCTCGAGTATCCACAAGAAAGTTGCTTTTTGCGTTCTGCCAACTTGACTGCTGACTGGTGTCTGCCCTCCCTATTCTACACACACTATTCCACTCTATCTTTATCTCTCTCTGACATTAAGTTTCAGCATTTTTTGAAAATTACAAAATCCATTAAGTTGCTTGCACGCAACTTAAACATAAATCCATCATACGCCATGTAGCACACTCGCACATACTCATTCATTCAGTTCAGGGTAGTCATGCCACGCCCCTGCCCACGCCTCTCCCCTCCACTGTTCGCTGCTACTGGGTTTTTATTATCCACGCCATATTCAATGCACAAACATTCAAACACTCTACTAGGTAAATAGGTTGGGCCTCAGTCTACAACTGCTTATGTATATATACTACTCCTACCCGTTCTCCTTCTCCTTTCGCGTCTTTGCAGGGCTTTCTATTTAATTTCCCAGCTAGCTAGCAAAACTTCTGCGCTCAATCAGCCATCGACTTTGACTTTTTGGCCAGTATTTCAGACATTATTATTATTATGTTTTTTTTTTGTTCATTTGATACTTTTAAACTTGTACATGCAATCAATAAATGATAGTTCAGTTCTTTCGTGCTCTCAATGTTTGCAGTTGTGACTGTCAATCTCATTTAATGCACATCCGTTAACTTAATGGATATTCGCCTATATGCATATATGTATAATGAATGCTCAACTGATTCACATATCAGATGCATATGTAATAATCGCGCAATTACCAAAAAAAAAAAAATATTAAAAATAATAATCTACGAATCAGTAAACGGAACCTTTGGCGCTCTTTAATTTGCAATCATTACTAGCATTTAATTAGATGAAACGCAAAAGCTTATCTGCGGCTTATCTTTGGCAACAACTGATAGCGATACTTAAACATAAGCGTCGCATCGACGAGACTGCGCTCATAAACCACATAATCGGATACACACAGCTGTGAATAAAGCAACAGCTGGAAATTGAGATAGAGATGGAGATAGGAATTGTTAGATAGATGTGCTCACTCACGGCAATTGTGGCCATTACTGTAATATACATCGACCAAAAACGGTTGGCAGTTTTACCTACCAAGAGCCGAGATGTGAAAGATGTGAAAATGTAAAACTCATGCGAAGATTGAATGGAAGATTGACTCACTCACAACGCTTGAGAATTGCGCTTACATGTGTGTGTGTGTGAGTGTGTGTGTGCGAAACTAGTTCAAAAGTTCAAGCGAACAGTGACTGACGAAGCACTCGATGTAGCTCTAAAGCTGCAGCTTAAGCCAAAACTGAGGCTTACGTTTGTGCCTAGTTGCTCGCCTCGATGAGAAGCTTGGAGAAAGGTAGACCAAAAAAAAAAATTAAATTAAAACAGCGTTCATCAATGTTTACATACAATGTATGCCCTACAGAAAAAGTCTGCCAGGGGTATATGGTCAGTAAAAACTAATTGATTAATTGAGCATATCAATGAGCATAACAGATTACTTTCAAACAGTCATATGTGCTAAGGTTGCAAGCTCAATTGTATAAATTTACACCGGATATAGCACGAGCTGCTAACTACATGCTTGCTTTTATATATGGTCGATTTATGTGTTATAGGGTATCTTATAATCAATTAACATTTCGCCTCACTTCTTTCGTTCAAGCGATCTTTCCGCTTTAATGCTCCACAGACTTGTTGCTTTGTGATGTTGCTGGGTATGTCTCCGTCGATCTATATTTTTTTTTTAAGCATGGTCAAATATGAAGCTGAAAACTTTGAAGAGGTTCAGGAGCGCTGAAGCAATCAAACGCTCACTTTAAGAAACGTGTCATTAACTACAAGGTATGCTATATAGTAAATTAGGCTCGTTAGAGATTTTTTTCATTGGAAGATTATTTGGCAATCGATCATTTCTATCTTCTGCATTGTGCTAGCGATCTAGGTGCTCACATTTATTTTAATTGAAAAGTGAATGCTTATGTATTCTGTAGTGTATACTATAGTCGATCAATATGACTCATCCTATAATTTATATATATTTTTGTTTTTCGGTTGGCTATAAATAGCCACAGCTCAATAGCAATCACAGCAATAGCCAAACCTAGGGGTCCAATTGAGTTTGAAGTTTGTGTGGCAAGGTGGGGAGGTTGGTGGGCAGAGAGACAGAGAGAGAGAGGGGGAAAGAGGAGGTAGTCATCGCATCCAAAGCGCTACTTCAATCAGGCTTCAATAAGCTCCTCGAAACGGGCAACGGTTCAATTGTTGTTTTGTGGTTTCATATTGTTATCGCTGATTGAGCCACATTTGGCATGCTTTCCCATGGCCCTCTCACACACAAAAACTACATGGCTAGTTGTTGTTGTTGTGTTTGCTGTTATACTTTAGATGTGTATGAATAACTACTAGATGTGTGTGTATATACTATATGAACCGCAAGTGTATCGCACGTTTAATTTATGTATGTACGTATTTATGTACATATGTATGTATTTATTTCGTGCTCGTTTGCTGCCAAAATGCGGTTTATTTTGCCATTGATTCTTGTTTGTGTCGTTTGTGTCATATGCATGAAATGCAAAGCGACACTAATAACAACAACAACAGAATGTAATCAAAGTACGGACAAATTACAAGTCATCATCTAGAACAACATCAACGTCAGAAGGCCAATGAAACAATTCAAACAGCTTTCAGTCAGTCTCTCTGTAAAGTATGATGATATGGCACCTCTAGACATTAAGTTCTATGAGCCAAATTAGCATTTGCAATTAATTTTCATCTCTGCCAAATTTGTATGAATTTCGTCGCACTGGGAAATATTTGCTTAGGCTAATATATATTTAGAATATATTCATATCTGTCTATCACTCTCATTTTGTCTCTCTCTCTCTCTCTCTCTCTCTCACACACACTCTCCCTCTCTCTCTCGTTCTCTGTTCGGATTTTATTGCTTCAACTGAGATTAATTAACGTTAATTTTGCATAATTAAGATGGCAGCTATACAGAGTAGGAGAAAGGCCAGCAGCAGCCAAAACAACTGCTTGGGAAAGTTGTACGCCAATTCAGTTAAGTTGAGTTGATTTAAGTTGAGGGGAAGAGCAGGTTCATAATCTTTGACAGAGGGCCTCTCTCAGGTTCAGTGTCAAGGGTCCGGCCACTCATTTTCAATTAAATCTCTTGTAATGCCGCATGCATTTAGCTACTGGGGTTTTTTTTTCTCTCTTCTTTTCTACCGACTTTTTGACAACATGGAAAAGATTCTAGAATAACTCATTCTGGTGTACAATCCTCAGCTGGCTCGTAAATCTGAAGCTGCTTGGAGAATCCAATTAAAATTGCAAAAGCCCAAAAAACATCAATGCCAAAAATGAAGTCCCAATTTCATCGGTACAACGCAAGCTGTCAACTCGTCGCTCTCTCAATTATTTGCATAAACATTAAGTCTGCCTGACAGCAACAAGACACAAAAATCTATTTACTTGCTACATAAACAGGAACAACCACATAGACTGACTGCCCAAATTGAGTTAAGTACTTTGAGGTTGCCTCCCACCAAACAAATTCTTAAATTTAATTTGATAACATGCAAAGGGCAAAATGAATTACTCATGAGCTCAGATTGAGGATTGGACAACAATTACTCTGGGCAACAGTTAATGGGAAATTTGCTTTTCGTATTTTCTTTCAACCTTTCTTCGGCATTCTATTGATTGGATCATTACAAAATTTGTCTAAGCTTAAATATTTTATACCCATCTTTGAATTTTTGGTCTTGCAAAGAAATTCTTTAATATGCGGCCTTAAGTTGTTTTTTCCAAAGCTGGCTCAATTTTCTTTTTGTTATCCTAAATTTGAATATTGTTTTACCACAAAAATTTAATATTGCCAAAATGTGAATTATATTTGCCAACCACAAAAGGCTGTTGAGATATGTAAATGAAAGAAGATAATATCCAAAAGCATCTGCTTTCAGGTGCCAAATTATGACCTGGGCCAAAGGGCCATTCAAATTAAATCATATTGTCGTTAGTAATTGTAGTTATTTCGATATTTTTCATATTTTTTTTCGCTCAATGAAAAGAGCAATGACTAAAGAACTCAACTCAAGTAGTAGGTCTTTAAGTACTTTGTCGGATGCTGTGGGAATTGCGTCAAATTAAGCGCAAAGTGCGTGTGCCGCATCTGCTTGCTTATTTTTAAATTTATTGATAGAGGGTGTTTTTTTTTGTTTTGTTATGACAAAAAATGCGTAATGCATATAACACAACTTGACGGATATTTCTTTATTCTGAGCAGGTTTTGCATCTTTATCAGTGCAACTAGTTGCGCAGATTTGAAATTTGTATATAATATACTATATCTGGCTCTTAAAAACATGTAGTTCAAATGTTATTGCCATATTAACTAGTGATCGAAACTAAAGCTATTTTTCAAATAACTTATAGTTCGTATAATATTTACCGTTCACAAAACTTCATAATATATTTTATATTTAGAAAACTTTGTTTCCAAATTTTCGTGATACCGTTATTCGCCTCTGGCACTCTTAAAGGATTTTCTAGGTTCATCGAAATCTTTGATACATTTGTCATAAGACATTGAAAATAAAGTTAAAACTAAAAGAACTTAGAAATTTCTGCAGAACAAAAAGCATAGTTTCAAAAAAATATTGTGAAAAAATTATATTATTTTATCATTCTATTTACAAAGTTTCCTATTCAAGTGGCGAGGAGTGTATGTCATACAGAGTATTTAATCTTCGACAGCGCGTCGACAGCGGCTCTTTCTTGTTTTCTTTTTTTTTTATTACGTTTCCCTCATAGTTCAGTGCTGAGAATGACCCCCTCATTCATTCTGGAGTATGATGTCATTAATTAATGTGAATGAGTTCAGTATGATGTCAATTAGTTGCGGAAAGCGCACTTGACGGCGCAGTACTGCACAAATTTGTTGTAAGACTCATTGCTGATGTTGTTTAAGATACAACCACCCACTCACACACACACACACACACACACACATCCACACTACCAAACATATTTTATGAGCACTTACAATTGAGAGGCCACACTGGAATATGAACATCTGCTTGACTACAACTGGGACTCGTGCCCACAAAAGTTGAAATCTTTATCTTAATATCCAAAAAATAAGAATAAAAAGAGCTCACAAAACTTCTGCTTCAAGTGCTTAACAATAGTTAAGACTCAGTCGCAGTCGCAGTTGCTTTTGCATTTAGAGATTTGGATAGCGACACCCAAGTAGCCAAAGAGACAACAGAGTGGAAACTTCTTACGCAAAAACTAAGCAGAGTCATTAAAACTGACTGCTTGCGACGCCCATTTACGCCCAGCTGTCAGAGCGAAACTAAAACGAAGGAGAATGCGTATATTATAATAATAAGTAAATGCAATAAAATGAAAATCCAACTGGGAAATTTTGTTTGATTTATATTTGCTTCGCCGCACTTAAGGCAGCAAGCGAAACTCCAAAGAAAACAAAAAGTAAAGCAAAAAAAAAAAAAAACTGAAACAGAAATAAAAGAAAAAACAAGCAAAGAAGCATTATGCAGATAAAATGCTTGGCTAGGGAGACAAAAAGTTTCTTCTACACTAAAGGGATTTGCTCGTCCAGCAGGTGGAATTTTCCCCGCTTCTCATCCCTTCAATGATTAACTTCCATTTCTTACTTACTCGCAGCTCGATATTATGTGGAGAAGTTTGTTTTACATACCTGCAAGTAGATAGAAAACAATGGAAACATACGTTAGAATCGAATGTGTTTTCGGCGGCAGGCTTATAAATCGTAAAAGCCTAAATTATGAGCACATGCATTTCAATTACAGCTACAGCTACAGATGCAGATGCAGATGCAATCCCACAGATACACCATAAACTCGCCAGGCCAAATAGAAATTTATCGAGTTGTAGAAGGTTTGAGTTAGTTGGCCGAGTTTCTGGGAATAGACAATTGCCTCATTCCCTGTGTGAGCCGCCTATTTTTGAAAGTTTATTGGCCCGACTTTGCTCTAACGTTTCTGTTTTTTTTTTTGGGAGGAGGGTGAGGCATCTACCAGACACAAATTGTATGGTTCGGGTATGGGTAACATTTACGTCTAGGTGCCGGCTTTCATTATTGTTTAAAATGCCGTTGCTCCGCAAAACGTTTTCATTGATTTTATTTTTTTTCGATTTGTTTGCCAATTGTTGCTACACTTTGTTGTTGAATGATTGTTTGTTGTAGTTTTTGTTGTTGTTGTCATGTGGCGAAAGGCGAAATCTGCTTAGTTTGTGATCGAGCCAGTGAGCGTTCGAAACAAAAAATGAAAACAATTTCTTGTGGTCAGCATAAGGTCTTAAAGCCTTTCACCCAGCTGAGAATCGTGCATCTATCTTGTGGATTCAAGCATATATTTCAATTAATCTGTTGTAGCCCAGAAACGGTTCAGCCAAATTGTGAAATGGAAATCAGCACATTTTGTTGAGTTCTCATCTCTAATTGCATGCCAATTTATATCTAAATTATTAATTAATTTATTTTGTTATTTTGAGATCCTTGTTTGATTAATTTGTTTATTTTAAAATTGTCCATTATGGTAAATATTTTGAAATAGTTAAAAATTCAAATTGACAAAGAGCAGTTAAAAACAAGCCAAAGGTAAATTTGGTTTATCAATAAAATATGTATTTTGAAATATATATTATTAGAATAAAAGAATATGTTAGAAGTAAGAATTGGTTTATTCTAATGTCAAAAATAAAATTTGCAAGTTATTTAAAATGACTTTTCCGATTCCTTGAAATTTATTGAAATTTAAATATGTTTATTACATATTTACAAAAAAAAAGTTGTGCTTATACAGATATATGCATCCTTATTGTTTTATTTAATATCATTTTTTAAGTTCTTCCACCATTTATGCCGAAATTCTCTTCCGGTGCTGAGCCTGAGATTTGAGTAGACGCCATTGGCTGCCCATTTTAGCCCCTGTCACCATATACCAGCCGCTACGATTCTGTTGTTCGGCGACTATGCATATGATAATGTAAACTTCAGCTGCAGCTTGCATTTATTTAGATAGAGCTGTCTGCGCCGTCTCTGCTAATGATGTGCAAATAGTCGGGGAGTGTAACCCACACGGCCAAAAAAAAAACAAGATACATACATTTGTAGACCGTGTATGGAATATAAAGATACTTTATGGAGTGATAAAAGGGAGACCAGCAAGCACTTGACAATTGAGGCTTAGTTTGCTCAGTTGCTGGCAGCACGAAGTAAAACAAGGAGAAGATGTATAAATGGAAGACTCCTCAATTAGCTTATGGTTTGCATGTAGACAAAACCGAGCGACTACCCCTTTAACAAATGCGATATGTTGATATGTTGATAAGCCCTGTCCCGTCATGTCCCACCTCTTACTTTGCCCTACCCCTAATCTCACATATTCAATCTTTGCATCCTTTTTTATACACTTGCAGTGAGTATTGCTACTTTGTTGCGAAATGTGGGGCATTATGAAGCAAGCATCTTCATAAAATATAAATATGAGTCCTTATATGTAGCTATATATATATATATATACCTAAATAGTATATAGCACACAAATTTCAGGGTTTCTTAGTATAGATCAAATTTATTATTCTTTCACATATTTTTAAAATTTTTTTTTTTACATTTTCAATAGAGTTGCGGAATGGAATTCTATTATTATATAATAATAATAATAATAGAATATATATATATAAAATTGTTAAGTATAATTTTGGGTTCCAAGTAAGTCAAATATTTATATAACATAGAATTTAAATGAAGAAGTAGAGTATTTCTTCTTCGTCATATCAAAGGGAATGGTTCTTTCTTATGTCTTGTGTTTGTGTGTGCTTTGTTGCCTGTTCGTTTCGTGTCTTGTTTTCTTCGCTTTTATTTACACATGCTATTTGATGGACTGCCTAAAGAGCTGTACAAGGGTTGTCGTTTGGAATGGGGGATGATATTGGGGTTGGGATAGGCAGGTAGTTAGTTCCTGGTCGGGGTTTGCTAAATACACACGCGCGCAGAGTGTAAGTCTCAGATTACATGGTGGTTCACTCAGACCGACCTCCACCCGCTCCTCAAGGGTTGGGTGGTACACGTCATCCTCGCAACTCGCTTATATTTACTTGATGCAAAAAGCGACTAAAACTGGTTGTGGCCACCACCTAACCGAACACGAATCGAGCATTGCCATGTGTGTAACGAAAGGGTGCGGTACCAATAACAAAAACAACAGCAACAGTCAGGCACGGAAGTGGTTTTGATTTAATGCCAAGATGCCGCCGACGACGCCGTCAAATGACGCAAGATAAACAGCTGCTTCCCAGCCAAACAGGTGACGAAAGGTAGCCGAAAAGGCAACGGCAACGACAAAGGCAAAGGCAACGTCAATGGCAAACGCGACTCATTCCAAGCTGGAAGGTATAACGCAGATTTCCGCAGAAGAGCAGCCAAAATTGTTGTCGGCATGCTTAGAAGTGTACGTAGGTGCATATAAACAGGTGGCAACCCAGTAATATTTGTTTGGGCTGAGGAAAGAACAAATATGACAGAGTTGTCAACATGCCTCTATATATGAGAACATCTGCCCAATACTTTTGTATCCTATTTATTCACAGATTTGATTTAAAAATATACTAAGTAGACCTGGAACTACATAAAAGAAGAAAGTAGTTTTAATATGCTTTAATATATTTGCAATAATCGTTTTATTTATTTTTGTTTTACAACTAAATAAACCGTGACTAACTCAAAACAAATACGATTACTTTTGCAAAATCGAGAAGTTACATTTGGCATCTTTATTTTGAAAACTCTAAGGGTGAAAGCCATTCAACGTTAGCAAAATATGAATTCATTTGAGAATGTTTAAATTCTTGAAAAACTAAAAGACTCCCCTTGAAAAATGTATATCAGCGAATACAACTGAAAATCAGATCAGTCACGCAATTTGATTCCTCTTCCTGCCGTTGATTTAATTTGTAATTGCAGTTAAAACGAAATTTCAGGCTTCGAACCAGTAAATCCAATCAAGTGAAAATGCTGGATGGGTGGCAGCCGCCCTCAAAGGTGGGCAAAGGCAGTGAGTGTGGTTGGGGAGAGGGTAAGGAGCAGGGAGTAGGCTAAGCTAAGCTGAGCTAATGCTCGCCTTGGGTGCGTTTGTGGCTTATTGCCAATCAAAATGAGCAAGCGCTGACGATGCCCGACCTCTAGACAATGAATACACTTCCAGAAATTTGAAGTAACTTTAATTTCGTCGAACAATATTGAAAGCAAAAGGCCATAAGCTTAAAAAAAATAATAATTAATAGACTCTTCTAGTTTATTTTGATAACCATGCCATGTATCATTAATTTTGTACAGTGCAACGGGAAAGGCTCCACCTGGGCTTGTTTTTGTTATTTGTGGGCGAGAGGAGAGATAACTATGTATGTGTTGTGTGTGTGGGCTTGCTTTGTCTGGAAGCCCTGTCGCACTGCCACAACTGATTAGCATAATTGGCTTTCTGTTAAATTTAGCGTTTAATTAATATATGAATTTCGGCCAACACAAGCAGCAAGCACGCAGCAGGCAGCCACAATTAGATCTGGGGCAAAATCATGTTTATAATAATCACATATTGCATATAGCCACAAAATCCATACCTATATGAATTAGTCAACTGCCTGAAGCGACTTATGCTCCAGTTTTGATTTCCTGCCCAGCTCATGAGAGTCACTTGAACAAAGCCTTGCCATAATTGACTTCTAACCCGGTAGCACACAGACTTTCACACACACCATCACAACAACCACTTACTTGCCCAAAAAACTAAGATTGTGTGTGTGTGTATGTGTGTGTGTGTGTGTGTTTATCTGTGTTAGAAATTGCGCTCCAGAAACGAATCGAAACGAAACCACAGCCCTCGCCCTGCACTTAACATGTTCATCAATTGCTTGACGAGACTTTCGCCGACACAGACAAAGTGTCCGACTAACAACCACTTGCTACAAGAGCAGTGGGGCTGTGTGGCTGTGTGGCTGTGTGGCTGTGGGGTACGCGGTACGGGCAAAGGGGCTAGGCTGAAATGGTAATCTGGCCAACACAATACAATGCAACAACAATCGGTAGCAGAGTGTGTGTGTGTGTGTGTGTGTGTGTGAGTAAGAGAGGATAGCTCAGTTGTGTAGAAGTCAAGTATGAGCCGTGAAATTGTTTGCCACAAAAATGAAGCAAAACAAAAAAAAAATAAACAAAGATTGCAGCTTGCTTTGGGAACTGGAACAGCAGCAGCAACAATAGTATCGCAGCAAGAGCAGAGCAATCTGAAGGCGTGGCACGCCCACACCGCAAAAGACAATTTGTTCGACGCCCACATTGAAGGTCTCTTTGAAACAATGTTAGAGAGGAAGCATCATCAATTGCGTTGGAAAACAACTATTTAAGATCTTTCTGATTAATCGCTGGCGCCGCATACAAAAAACTCAGACTTCAAATTAAAGTCTACAAGTCGGATGATCTTTCGAAATGAATATCTATCTGGGAAAATAACAGTAAGCTTTATCTTTAGCAATAATGCTGCGAAACAAGACACAAATTATATTAAAAGATCTTGGTTCCTACTTCGTTTATCTCGTCTATATTTTAAAAATAAACTTGAAAAACTTTGAATCAAAATAATAAATACTGAATATTCAGAAAATGTATAAAATGAGCTTATACCGAATAATATAAGTCTCGGTTTTAAATAAAATAAAATTTTATTGATTTAGATTTTAAAAAGACAAGTAGATATTTTGATGAGCTTTAAATTTCGTCTCTATTTTCTATCGTTACAAGTCTATTGAAAATAATTTGTACATCCTATTTTTTAAAGAGCTGCATATATTTGATGTGATGAGCTGTAAGCATAATGATGTTCTTTCTAAGAAGCAGTTAGCTTAAAAAATTGCGACGAAACTTTTTTGTTGTTAAAGCAGATACTAAAATTACACGCACATCTCTGTCTTTTGAATATCATCGTCATTAAACTAGTTAAACAAGTTTGTTCCCCGACCTCGGGGGCAAATTTCGCCACTAAAGAACTAAAATGAAAAGAAAAAAACAAATGACTCCATTGATGGGCCTTTTCATCTAAAGACGCCGACCCGAAGGTGACTTTATCGCCGGCGATTATCATTAGCGACGTTCACTTGATAAATTTCCTGTTGGCTTATGCAAATTACTTGTCAATCAATAAGCTGCATAATTACCAAGATAGCCCCCCTCCCTCTTATTGATGAAATGGAAAGTGTCGCTGTGCAGATCTCAGTGCTCAGTGCAAATGAACTGTGTAAAGTCAAGTGGCCAACAAATGAATTTCACATGTACCACAAAATGTACACGGCAACGTTTTCTAATGTGGCAATACCTAAAACGCCCCTTCTTAACAACACCCCCTCTCACTTTATAGTGAATAGTGACCAAATAGCAAAACAAGCTATGAAACTGTGACTCAAACGACTGACAGCTGTTTGGAATGAGGTGGGTGTAGGGCGAATTGAGGGTGGGGGGTGGCATACATTTTATGGCTGGCAACAGTTGCGCAAATTTGCACAAAAGACGACGACGTCAACAGGTGCGAGCTCATTTCAATTTCACAAGAGCGCAAAACAAAAAAAAATTAATACAAAAAACAAAAAAACTATTTATTTTAAACTTCTTCTCCTTGGGTTATATTTTGTTGTTGCCCTTATTTTTTATTCCGTCAGTTAATTGTGTCGAGTGCTGGCGCCGTTTCACTTTCAACTTGAACGTGTTTCAATCTCAATTGCACAACTGATTTGCAACTGTTTGCATTTCGCGCACACACACACACACACACACCATCCTCGAGGCAATGTCAGAGTTGCATACATAGAGCACTTAACTTCATTTCCATGATGCTCACTTCATATTACCCAAAATATGCAAATGGTGCAGCTGTGCTGTGCTGCTGATGGCCAACAAACAGAAAGAGTGATGCAACAACGCAACCTCAACAGATATATATTGATATGTAGATACATGGCTACATAAATATCTTTAAGCAGTGTCAACGTTTACCATCTTCTTCATTTTCATGCTCATCCTCATCGTCAGCGTACCCCAAGAGTTGCCTCCTCGGGGCAAGTTCAGCTGTTGCTGGTAGGCAAACAAATGCCTTGCCGGCAAGGCATTGTCAGTTACTTTGCAATAATCTTCAACTAACAGCACAAAAAATAAAACAAAGCAAAAAGAAAACTACAACAAACACGGCTGCTGATGATGATGATGATGAGATGGAATGGGTTGGAACGATGACATGGCTCTAAGTCAATGGCAATTGAAACGAAATTGGGATGTGCACGTGACACGCTGAAAACATACACGAAATACGAAATACCAAAATATCAATAAACAAATGAAGCAGATTTTAAAAAACAAATGGGAAATTTTATAAATGTTGAGACACCTCCCTAAACTGAAATTTTAATATGATGAATATGATATAGGAAATATATTTTTACAGGCATATAATCGATGTACAAAATAATTATGATTAGTTTCGCATTTTGTTTTTTATTTACTGGCTAGTTTCATTTACGTACATCACAATTTAATGATCTCATAATAATTTTAATTACTTGCATCCGTTGAAAAAAAATAGTTGAATCTTCTGGAAGCAAAATATTAGTCACAACTTATATGACTTCAGTATATAAAAGATAATTTAGGCATTTGAAATGCAAATGAAAATTTTGCAATTATTGTTAAGCAACTAAATATTGGTTAACTAAAATGAATTAAATAAATGACGAATAGCAATTGAGTCGAAATTTAATATATGTATATATTAAATTTCAAAATGAAAAACACGAGACAGTCACGAAATAATAAAATTATCGTGTGGTTTTTGTGTATCTCTAAGTTATATGTTTGTTTTTAACTACAAACAAATAAAGTAAATTACACACATTCGTACATATAGCCACCAAAATGAAAGTTGAATAGTACCAATAAATATTGTTAAACACATTCTTTGAGTTTTTCTTAAATTGTGTTTGAGTATCGCAAAACAAACTTATTAAATCGCTACTATTAGTTTGACAGCAAGTAAATACATCTTCTTAAATCACAAACATATGCGCTCATCGGTTCATCTCTAAAGCTAAACTCTGCTGTTGGCTGTTACCTGTTACCAGTTTCTGAGGCATTTTGTGCAACCGTTGGCAAGTCGAACAGTTATTGGAATTTTGCTTTATGCGCTGATTTAGCCATTGTCTTTGACTAAGTCGCAACACTGGCTGCGAGTTGGATTTGCGTTGGGTATGTGTCTATGGGCTGACTCGGCTGGAGACTAGTGCAGTCAACTCAAGCTTGCCACCTGGAGTCGCTGTCATTTGCCTATTGCAGCCATTTCCATCACGCTCTCCCTCCCCTTGCCACATCTAAGTTGAGCTGAACTGAACTCTGTTGCCATTGTAATGACGTTTGCGTCATTGTAACATGCAAGTATCTTGTAGCTATCTAAAGTATCCATATGCATGTATGTCTCTATGTATCTACAGCTGTAACTGTAACTATATCTGTGTGCGCAACTTTGTGTATTGTTGTGCACTTGTAGAGCTCCTTCAAGCGCTACGTTGGGTCTCGGCTCGTCTCGTCTCGTCTCGTCTCACATTTCACATTTTGCCATAAGTATTGTGTAATGTTAGTTGTTGTTTGTTGGTGTTTGTTGCTGTTTGTTGCCCGGAATTGAGTAATCTATATGGCCAATATATCGAATGCACAACAGCCGCAACATCATTCACAATTTGTCAGTTTTGACAACTGCTGTTTCGAATACAATTTTTCACAGATTCGACATTTGCATAGCTGCTCAATTTGATAGTTTTGAGGCTTAGCCTTTTGATAAATCGCCACCGTGTGTGGCACTGTCACAAATGTATCCACTGCCCAAATGAAACACTAAACCGCTGCCTAAACCTGAATGCGTAATGGAGGACCATCAATCAACGCACTGCAAGTGAATATGCGTAACAATCGCAATTATTTATTAAACAACTTTTAGTTTATCTCTGTAAATATACTCGTTGAGTGTTCAGCACCAAAATTTCCATGCAAAGTGTATTTACACCCAAAAATGTAACGCAATGTTATATTGAATATGCTAATTACTGGATTTCATTTTACAACAACTGGCAAATATACTTCAAATTATGTATTTCAATGCATACACAAATATCTAAACATAACAGAAACGATCTATTGAATAAAATATAGTTTCGATAAACCAATTTCAATTGTTCTGTCATATTAAAGAGACTGCAATTTACTAGAATACATAAGAAAAGTAAAAATCACTTATACTATTAATGGAGCTATTCATTAAAGTATTCATTTTGATATTATATGTACATAAATGTGGTATAGCTAATGATAATAAATAGTGTGCATCTAGTTAAGGGGGTCAGTGTTCAGAAATAAATATATATTTTTAATTATTATTTTATGTAAATCTAATATTTATACACACACACACATATATATACATAAATATCATAGTCTTATAGCAATTTGTTGTTTATTTATTTATATGTACTGGGTTGCATGTTCATTTGCGTCTTCCGTGCAGGTCTCACACACACACACACACACGCTGAGGCACACACATGTAAGCATACAATCATGCATTCAAGCTGGATTGTAATTTACGGCCCAACCCCGAATAAGGCTGCTGGCAACCCTCGCATTTGAGCTACATTTTTGCTGGCCACTAACGAGCCCGAAGCCAGCACAGCCGACAGCTGATGGCGTTTCCTGCCTTCTCCTGGCCACTGTTTGGCCCACAGAGTCGCCATTGCCAGCGTCGTCAGTTTTATGGCCACCAAAGGGCACTGAACCGCACCTTAAAAAAAGGCGCAAAAGTAAACTGTAGCGGCGGTTTGATTAAAACTACACAAGTACATAAACCCACACACACAAACATACAGCCACACACACACACATACACACACTCAAACAGACATAAACACGTAGTCTGAGTGAAAAATGGTCACACACAGATACACATGGGAACAGCTTGGTTCGCTTTTAATAGTTTTTAGCTTGACCTCGTCACCGTTCGCGTTCCCAGTTCCCAGTTCCTGTTTGTTGTTGTTGTTGTTGTTGCTGTCCAGCTGTTGTCTCTGGGACGGTGTGTATGTGTATGAGTGTGTGTATTTAGTCGTGTTTCTCGTGTCGGAAGTGGAAATTATTCAGCACTCGCATTTGCCATTGCCCTGGTGACTGCCAAGTCGCCCAAGTCCCTTTTGGCTGCATTTCGTTTTCATTATCCACGATCCCCGTTGGCAAGTCATTGACACACCTGTGCAACGCTTCAGCATTAACAACATGGTCAAGCCAGAGGGCAGACCTGACCCTTCAGGGGAGGAAAGTTATGCGATGTTATGCTTGATAAGACATGGTTAACGTTACATTATGACGAAAGAGAAGCCACACAACATTTTCATATATCACCATTTGTAATGAGTTTTAAAGAGCAAAAACTCTTAGCACTTTTTTTACACAGTAGCGCACTTAAATTAATTTGTTTTCTTGGTTTTCTAAAGCATATTGCTATAATTCTTTTACTCGTTTTTTATCTAACAAATCTATTTTCTTTTTATGAGTTTTACTTATTTTAAGAAGCAGCTGAAATTGTATTACAATTTTTATCCGCCTTTCTAAATTTTGTTTGGCATATGAAATGAAAATATTAAAAAATATTCAACTTTTTTTATTAAGAATAAGCAATTTGTTTGCTGTTTGAAGCAAGATTTATTTGAGATAAAAATCTGCTTCAATTTTCATTGTTATTAAATAATTCTATTACTCCAATTTATCTATAAAATAGAGCAGAGCTTAGAATATTTGTGAT
Organism: Drosophila setosimentum; assembly: GCA_035043505.1. NCBI lineage: Eukaryota > Metazoa > Arthropoda > Insecta > Diptera > Drosophilidae > Drosophila > Drosophila setosimentum. The sequence continues at coordinate 222,665 of JAWNMY010000023.1, read as the reverse complement.
TGCCAAATTCAAAACTCGAAATACAAAAAAATATATTATTCACGGGCAATCACAATCACAATTGTTGAGTATCTGGTCAGTTTTCTGCAGACTTAAAGTCGAGCAATCTTAAAAGTTTTCAAACTTTAATTACATTTGTCTGTTCATTGCACACACACAAAAAGCCAAGTGCAAAGTTCCCAAGTTCAATTCAATTCCAATTTCGAGCAACGTTCTCCACCTTCCAAAACGCCCCCTGGCGCTCAACTTATGAACTTTAGCTTCGTCACAGTTCTGTCGCTTTCCCAACTATTTTATTTTTGTTTTTTTTTCAACTCATTTCCACCGAAAAGTTCAAATAACATTTCCGAAAACCATTTAGATGTTTCTGATAATTGTTGAAACAGCCCTCACGGCTGTCCCTGGCACAGCCTTTACCCCTGCCGCGGTCACTACCACCCTCCCCCCACACCCTTCTGACCGTGCTGCTCCTGGTGTAAATGACCCACATGGAGAAGTCATTTGCCACGCATTCCCGACCACCAAACGATCAGCGCCTTTCTTTCACACAAATTATGATGGCTTATACTCGCCCTCTCTCTCTCTCCATGTCTCTCTCCATCTATCCCTCCCTCTCTCTCTCTCTTTCTCTCTCTCTCTCTCTCTCTTTCTATCTTATTGCCTCTCTCACACGCTGTGGCACAATTCTCGGTATGATCGCGGCAACAAACTGCGAACAAATTCAATTAGATTTTATTGATGATTGATTTTTATTTGTGTATGTGTGTGATTGTGTTGGTTTGTATGTGTGTGTCTGTGTGTATTGCTACAACGACAAGCTGAAGGCGATTTGTTGCGTAGAACTATGTAATTGTCTTTAATTCAATTAAGCGCTGCGAACTCAAAAGAGAACTTCAATTGTTTTGGCCCAAGAGAGAAAAACCCACTTATGAAAAACTCACAATTTATAATTTGCATTTGCAGCGATCCCAGAATATGTATATATGTATATATGTATATATATATATATATATATAGATATATATATAGAGATATGTACAAATATATACATGTATTTGATATTGATTGTTAATATTTCCGCCGTTTAGTTATGAATGTGTGCAATCAACAAACAAACAAAACAGAAAAATGAGACCAGTATATTGATATCCAACTGGTTGGCTGTCTCTTTCTAGACTGCTGTCATCGGAAAACAAATAAAATATGAAATATTCATATGACTGCTGGCTCATGTTATCTGCCCGTCTGACTGTGGCTCCTTTTCCCCCCTAGCTTGATTTTTGTATTTTTCCTTCTTTTTTTTTTTTGTGTGAGTGTGAAAAAAGATATTTTATCGATATTGTAAGCAAACCTCGTTAGCGTCGCAACAGCCGAGGCAGGGGCAACGAGATAAAAGTCATTTAGGGGCGGGCAACATTTGGCCCGCTGTGGACAGCAGCTCCACTAGACCAGTGCCGGCCCTAACCCGCCCCCAACACGACCCCCGACACGACTCGCCCTTGCCAAGCAGCAGCTTGCTTGCCTCATTCATAACTCAAAGCATCGATCAAATGCCGCAGGTCTCCATTGCTGTAAACGTATTTGTATCTGTATCTATACAGTGGTCATTCAAATGTTACAACCAAGTCGCTTTGAAAGTGAATTCACATTTGCCAACGAATTTCCGACAGTATAATGGTTTAATACAAAAAGTAACCTTTTATAATAATATGGTTAAAATCTAATTTGAAGTTCTTGCTCGACACGAATCTATGTGAAATTATGGGCCTAGTTTCAATTTTTAACCTTAATTGTGTCCATCAATGTATAAATATTATAACTCGCTTAATATTTTCTTGATTTTTGAGTTTATGAACCGAAACAAAAAAGACTAAAACCAATTCTTCGATAAGTTTTTTATTTTCTACTTGTATTTTTAACTCGTTTGTAAGTTGGCTCTTTTTTGAATGTAACCTAAATCTTACAAAAATATACGAATCTCAGCTGTAATTCTAGCTTGAGCAAGTTCAATCTTAAGAGCGAGCACTGTAATAGTTTACTGTTGCTGTGCTTGTTTCAGTGTCTCTTTCTCTCTCTCTCTCTCTCTCTCTCTCTGGTTAAATTGCTGGCGTTGCTCACTTCACATTCCAGCTGCAAATGTGCTAGAGCCAGGAGGGGAGCGAATCGCTAGGGGGAAGCTTGACTGTCTGAAAGTAAGCCACCTCCCTCAATGCATGAGTTGTGACTTTGCCCAAAGTTTCATGCGCTAACTGCTGTGGCTGCTGCTGCTGCTGCTGCTGCTGTCTCGTTACTATGCTTCCAGCTTATTGTTTTACTTGCTCTGCATTTGTGTATATGCGCATGAAAGTGTGTATCTGTGTGTGTGTGTGTGTGTTTGTGTTTATACAGAGTATAGAGTCGGCAATTCTTATATAAGGCCGAACACAAACAACGACTCAGCAGCGCTCAGTTCATTTTAATTGACATCGATAATTAAAAAACTATTTTCTGTTTAAGTTTTTGTCCGCTTCGCATTTCATATTGAGCTTTATTCTCTTTCATTACTCGCTTTAGCATGCAAGCTATATACATACATGTATACATATGTACATACATGTACCTAGATACATGTATATAAACGTACATATTTATTTCTAAGTATATTGCTGTCTCGCTCCAGTGGCTTTGTAATTTTTGCTGGGCAGACAAAGTTCGCGGCATGCAGCTACGTCACAATTGACGTCGGCGGCGTCGTCGTCAAGTGGCCGCCACTTGAGAGGAGAGCTGCCGGTAGTTAGATAGAGCAAAGAACTCAAGCCTTTAATAACTTTAACGCGTCCCACAACTTGTGGTGTGGCAGCAATTAGCTACCAATTAATAAAAGTTTTACCACCTGCTTGGCCCGTATCTTTAGTGGTAAACGGTAGTCGTTGAATCAATGCAGCCGCAACTCTGATTACAAGGCGCCAACGGCAAAAGACTTGAAAAATTCTCTATTTATAAGTGGATTGATAAATATTATATGACTCGTCTATTTGCTTCGCCAGGTAGCGTCTTAAGATAAGCAACAGCCCACTTCTCATTAACTCTCTCTTTCTCTCTTTGTTTTCTAATTCGAATATCCCACACTCTCTGTCTCTGTCTCTTTCGCTTGTTTGGCATTTTTCTTATCGCTGGCATTTTTCTAAGCACTTTTAATTTAATTGTTCGCATTGCACATGTTCATTTATGTAAGTATGTATGCACGAATGTATTTATGTGTAGTTAATTTTATCGGTCGCCATGACCCAAACACAAAAACTAACTTGTTCCGGATACAAATTCCAGACTATTCCAATTATTCATGGTATGCATATAGGTTATATCGCATATTATTTATGCAATTTTATGAAATACTTGTAGTAATACAACTTTTTATTATACTCATTGAATGGCAATTATATTATAAGCTGATACCTATACAATCTAATTAAACAATCTAATTAAACAATCTAATTTAATAATCCGTAATAAATTGTATTTTTTTTATCTTTAGTTACGATTTAAATTTAAGAAAATTATAATAGTGTAATAGTGTCATTAGTGTCATATTTATTGATATTGTTCAATTTATACCCAATACGTAATTCTACTTGCGCAAGTGAAATAAACTTTGTTTTTCTTTTTTATCTAGCTGCAACATATGCTTAATCAAATTTTTAACCAAGTATGTAGCTTTCCTACATATTATATTGTCTCTATCTCAAATCTCTATTGAGTAATATTTAAAATTTTATGGTATTCTGTCAGATTTTAATCACTCTATATCCGGACAGGGATAATGTTAAATGAGTATTTAAGACAATTACTATAATAATACTTCATTTTTGATATTTATAAATCATTTTGTTTTTCTAAACCTAATTGATTTCATTTTTGAATTAATGTAGAATAAAAGTTAGAGCACTTGCGACCTTCAATTCGTTATAATTTGTAATGGAGTAAACATTTTGCAGTTCCCAGCCACAATTTATTAAGCTAGACTCGAGTTGTTGTTTAGTTTTTGAGTATTGCTATTCGCCTTTATCGTCACGTCGTTGCCATAAAACATTATGTAATGGGTCGGAGGCTTTGCCTGATAAGCAGCGAGCCCACACTGTCGATATTGTTTTCTTCTTGTTTTTATTTTTATATATTTTTCTTTTTTGTATATTTGCGTCTTTGCATAATTAGTGGGTCAAGTGCGAAGCGTAGGGTGTGTAAATGAAAGAGAAATTACATCTATTAATTTACCATTTTTATAGGATGTCTCTCCCTCGCTCTCTCTCTCTCTCACTCTCTCTCTGTCTGTTTTTCAGTCTCTCTCTTGTGGTGCTCCTTTTATCTTGTATTTTGCTCGGCTGATCCGCTTTATGCTAATTTCTGGTGTACACTTTAAATGGTTTTCCAATTGAGTTAAATCGGTTTACAATTTACTTATGCAGATAGATTGAAGTTTTTGTATTTTATTTTTTGTTCTGTTTTTTTTTTTTCGTTTTTGTCACGGTACTATTAAAATTGTTTTAATTGGTTTGCCTGTCACTTTTAACTGGTTTTGACTGTTGTTGATATTGTTGTGTTACTTTTTGGCTGCACTGCAATTGAAATTGTTGTTGTTATTTCGGTTACGGCACATTTCAAAAATTGCTTACACGCCCACTTCAAAATATATATTTTGCTTATTATTATTTTTTAAATTATTACTATTTGTATATTAGTTTCAATGGATTTTTTGTAATTATTACGCCCAATATCCAATTTGTTTTAGTTTCTGTATATTAATAAAACAGTATTGAACAAAGGTGGCTTCTTAACAATCAGTTGCACACACACACACACATAGAGGGGTGGAAGCGGTGTGCAGGTGGGGTAGAGATAGCAATATATATAATTAATAACATGCTGGGTGGCGGTGCCATCAATATATGTTTGTCAATGATTATGTGGGCGCCGGGAATGTCGTTAGCACATTAGGAGATTTAATGCAAACAGAACGGAACAAGCGCCTTGCATTGACATATATAAATAAATGTAGATATATATATATAATTATAGATATATATATATATATATATAGTAACTACAGACATGACTTGGCCATAAACAAATAAACCAGTTAGTTGTGGTCACACTGCTGGCACTGATTTATGCTATGCGGCTAAAAGAGCTAAAAGAGAACCGGTTCCCCATGCCGGCTGTGGCAAGAAGGGGCACACACACAGAATTGATACAATTTGCCAGCAATGTGAACAATTTTGCGGGTGTGGGAAATCCTTGGCCAACACCACTCAGCCCCTTAGCTCCATAAGGCCAACGTATACTTTCACACGGCCAAAAAAAAAAAAACTAAAAGCAAAAAAAATTTGAGGAGGGGGAGCAGATGAGGGTATGACAAACAGCTGGCTAGCGACCTTTAGGCTGTGGCACAAAGTTCAAAGTAAGTGGCAGTCAACAGTCGGCAGTGCGCAACGATTCAGCGGAAATAATCGTAAAGTAAGGTAAGTTGAGCTGGAGATGTAGATGGAGTTGAAGTTGGTGTTGGGAGACATTTGTATAAAGCCGCGCCAGCAAGATCTCGCCTAAAGCGCACGAAGAGCCGTCGAAAACGCAATAGCATAAAATAAAAGTTTAGCGCAGAACAGAAAACAGAAAATGGAAATGGATGGCTGGCCAAGAACTAGCCGACAACTGGCGGTTTGAACTTGACTAAAATAAATAAAGCCATACAAGCTAACAACAAGCACAACAACAACAACTTCGACATTCGACATTCGAGTTCAACATCAAATTCTTTTTCTACTTCTTTCGTTTATACACAAAAAGTTTATACCAATTTTGTTGTAAGTTAACATTTGGCGCCAAATGAAATAGTTTTGTGGCAGCGCCACATCCATAATTCAATTTGCTGCTAATTGCTAGCACTTTTAATGAAGACCCCCAAATTGTGTAATGTGTTTCTGTGTTGGCCAATTTATGTAGCCAATTCCCTTCCGGCACGCATTCTGGCTCTCTCAATTAAATGGAGCAAAAGTATTTCGCTATTTATTTATTATTTATTAACACGAGACTTTTCCAGCTTTTCACGCGATATTATTTTTTTTAAGCACGTTTCGCCAATTTTTCTTGCAGTGCACTTTAGCCCGAAACTTAAGTGAGCTGAAATTTCAATCTGCGGCTGCAGCTGCAGTCGTAATGTGAAAATGTTTCGCGCATCCACGTGTAATATTTGTGGCAAAACTTAACGGGTTGGCAAAAAAAAGCACAGCGAACTAATGTAAGAATGCTGCAGCGAACTTGAAATACGTGCCGGAATTTTCCAATTTGAAATTTTTTTGGACTGTAAGCCCTATGGAAGAAGTATTAAGCAACTGAATTATCATTTTGGATTTCTTTTCTTTGATTTCTGTATTATAACTTTGCATAAGATGAAACTTTTCGTCAAGATTTGGTACAGAATATTGAGTTGTGTCGCTAAGGTGAGAGAAGAGTATTTTTACTAATCTCCAAGAACATATTTAAATTTGTTCATAACACGTTTCTATTGAAATCACAAATTAAATGCAGAGATATTGTTACAGAAGAAATATAAATGTACATCGAACTAAACTTGATCGACTTTGAACTTATCTCACTTTGAGAATTGTTGTTGAAAAAACGTAGATTCTCTTAAATCTAGTGAGTTTTAATGCAGTTATTAACATAATTTATATTTTGAATATATATTAAAAAAAATAATATTTTTTTCAGAATATAAGCTGTATAAATAATTAGAACTGAAAGCTCGTTAGAATTAAAAAAATCTATTCATATATAATCAATTCGAGCTGGAAAGCAGCAAAAAATATTGAAATAAACGATATTTTGCTTATATAACTTTTTTTAAAATCCAGATTCAGAATTACCAGAATTTTAATAAGAGAACCCAAGATATCGAGTTTCAGTTTAGCCAAATTCTTCAAATAAATTCTTGAACAAGAATCGTGTTCAGCTTTTCTAAGGGAATTCCAAGTATTATCAACATCCAATTCTTGTTGAAATGTTGTTCATTGGCTTAACGGAATTTGAATAATGAAATGTTTATTTTGACAATATGTTTTTTCGAGAAGTTAGCTAAGTTTGTGGCCTATTTTATAGGCCATATTATGTTGTAGACTGCTTTCCATATAACCTAGTTTCTAGGTCTTAACTTTTTTTTTGATTGTTGTTGTTAATATTGTTGAGTTTGGTGCTCAGTTTTGTTTCTGCTGGCGTTGGCAATTATTAACTGAACTTTGCTCGTGACTCATTTTTGTATCTGATAGATACAATAAAGTAGCTCGAACTGAAATCACTTTTCGATCGGTATTTTTAAAGGTTGATATAGTTGTCGATTGTTGTCCATTGTTGTTGTTTGTAAATGCACACCTCAATTTTGTTGTTTTCGTATTGATTTGATAAACAATTAACTTTTCTTTGTTCGTTTTATTGTGTAGTGTGCAATTAAAATGTTTAGATACCAAATCTTGGAAAATATATCTATTACACTTATTGCACAAACGGTTTCCGCTCTTGCAATTGTTGTTTAATTTTTTTTTTAATACTGTTTTTTTTTCTTAATTAATCATTGCTAATCTTTGGAAATTCCATAGGTAAAAATTTTAAAGTGTTGTATGTGTATTTGCGTATTTTTGTAATTTTATAATGCCTCAAGTATTAACTAACGACGCTTCTCGGTTGTTGTTATATTGTAGTTGTATTTATAGTTGCTATTGTTGTTTTTGTTGTAGTGATGGTTATATTAGCTGTGCCTTCAGATTGTTTGAAACTTGCGCACGACGAGCAGCTAACTGCGTTTCTGACATTAGACTGACTGGCCCGAACCAAAAACTGTCGCGGTCTGAACTTAACTGCGACTCGGCTACCACACACATCGGCTCTCTCTCTCTCTCCCTCTCTTTGTTGTTATTCATAGAGCGCTCGGTTGATATTCACACACTGTTAGCGGCTAACAGCGCTCTGTTACAGCTCGCTACGGAACGTTGGCTGCACAAACAATGACTGGTCGCTTGGCAATCGGCTCTTAGCATACGCTCTCGTGCCATTCGCTCTTCGGTTCGGTGGACGTAGCGAAGCGTAGCGGTAAATGGCTCGGCTCGGCAACAACCATCGGCACCGGGATTCCAGACATCGTTGTCAGCCTTTTCATCACATTTGTTTTGGTTTCGCACTTCGCATGCCGAAGAGCACGCACTGTGGATTCTAAGAGCGGCGGCTGCCAGTGCTCTTATGGATTCCAACTAGCTAAGAGCGCGGCCTACCACTTCTAATTCACTGCGCGCTACATTTCCATTTTATAGCAGTCGCTGTTAACTGGCACAATTGGACAACTTGGAACCTGGGAGCAGAATACTTGAAACATGAAAGCGAATGCGTCAGAGTGGGATCCTGCCACAAGTCGAGAGTGCTAAACTAGAGAATATCCTGTAATCAAATGTGTATTACATTCAGTCACTTTTCTTATTGTTTCACAATATGCATAGCCTGCCAAATATTTCTTTGTCTTGCTTTTAACACCGTTACTATTTCAAAAACTTAATAATAATTGTTTATTTCGTTTTGCATGGCTACAGGGTATATGTTGAGGAATGGCCACACTGACAATAAATCAAGTGCGCCACCAACTTTTATGGAGAGCTGGTGCTCATCCACTTTCTCAAATCTCAACAGAATCACAAAAGCAAAAGTTGACACAAGAAAATGTGAACAAATCGTTTTGCCATTTTTAGAAAACGACGCGACTTGACACAGTTTTCTGATTATGCAATACTAACTAAACCTAACCTCACAGCAGACAACGACAACGACAACGACAACGACAACTATACAGACAACGACAACCAGGAATTTGAACGATGTGGCGAACTGGATTTGAAACTGAACCGAAAACCCACCTAGTGAGACTGGGAGTGTTGCCGCTAGACAGGCTCAGGCCAGTCTGAGGCCAAGCTGATGCCTGTGGCAAGCCATTGCAAAAACAACACCAGCAACAACAACAGCACTCGAAACTTCATTCACTTGGCTCACATGTGAGTCGAGACTGCCCACGAATAAACTAACTGAGTGCAGTGTTTGGATTCATTTCGTTTTGTGTGCATATACCCTGTAATTGTCAACTTAGCTTAAGTGAACTTCTATAATTTTGAGTACTATCTGTTATTAACTGATTTCGAGTAGATAACCATTTCTTTATAAGACACAAAGTGATTTTCGATTGTATAAGCATTAAGTTGGAATAAGACTTCAACATTTAAAATTACTCTGTGAAGATACTTTATAAGAAGGACGGTTTAATATTAATGCTCATTATTTGATACATAACCTAACTGTTTTTTAAAATATTACTAGTTCTAATTTTTAACTTTTTTTTAAGGAAATTCTATTTATGCAACGAAAATGATTATATTTTACCTCTTGGATATATGTGTAGGAGAGTAAATATATGCAGAATTAATAAATTATATATTTTTGCTACTTCTGAAAAGTATTAGAATTTTAAGTTCAATACTGTATTTCATTCATTTTTAGATGCAATATTATTTAGTTCTTGTATAAACATAATTTACATGTGTTTTTCTTCCAATTAGTTTTAGTAACTGTGAAAATTGTGCTTTAAATTGTTTACTTTATTCTGGCATTAATTTTCCCATTTGCAAAGTAATTGTAGACTTACAAAATATTACAGGATATCCTGAAGTCATCTAAGCTTCTGCTTGAACTCTTTTTATTTATTTCATATCTTTTCGGGAACTTTTCTGCTGTCTCTGCAACTTGCACTTTTTGCACTAAAGCTAACCAGGCATCGTATAAACCTAGGAGTCCAGAGGATTGAGGTATTAGGGGAGTAAACTCGAATGGACTAAGGAGTTGACTGGGCTGTTTTTGGAAGAGTAAGTAACGTTCATTAGTTGGCCAATCGATGGAATGCTTGTTGGCCAGGAAGTGTGCTCGCTTAACGCTCGACTGCAGTTCAGCAGGACAGCAGTCTCAATGCGACAGAGAATGCAGTATATACACACACGTGTGTATATATGTGTATACAGATGGCCAATTTCCTGAAACCTATTTAAGTCAAATTACCCACAATCCAACCAATATTCTCCTTGCTGTCAATTTGAAAATAAGTTTGTTTGCATTTGGTTTCGATAATTTGTCATAAAAATTGATCAAACAAGCGAATATTAAATGACAAGAAATGCAATTTGCATGTCAGAAATTCTCAATACCGCTCCCCACCTCCACTTATCCATGCATATATCATTTATCCTTGACTAACTACACATGCGTGTGTTGGCTGAGGAGCAGATGGGGGCGGAATGGGGTGAAAATTGTTTAGGGTTTGGGGCGTTTGTATTTGGCCTTACAATGATAGGCAGTCACGATTTACCATTTACAATATTTATTTATTCATAACTCTGTTTTTGTTGGCGCATAATAAGCGCTGCGTTTAGTATGGGTGGGTAGGGGAGGGTGGCGAGGGGAGAGGAGGGGAGGGTTTGGGTTGTGATTTCTTTAGGTGTGCGTGTGTATGTGGTAACAAGTTGGTTGTTTGTTATCGCCAACTGACGAGTTACCCCAAATATTTTGGCATTTTCTTTTATTTTTTTTCTTTAATTTTTATTTTCTTCTTTTTTTCATTTCGTTTACTTTTATTTTTTGCTTTTCTTGATGAACAAAGCAAATTGCTTTCTCATATATTTAGTTATTGTTTTAGTTGTTGTTGCACTGAATGTTGTTTCATGTCAAGCCGCAATTACTATGGAAATACATATATATAAATTTTATTTTTTTTGCGCAAACTAAGTACGATGAGTTCATAAGGTGAAAAGGGGGAGCTGCGGGAGGAAGGTGTTTTTTGCATAGTAGGTCGCCACGTGTTCGTTTTTGGCGCAGCTGACGTGATTTGCAGTCATAACTTGGCTAACTTTATTGCCTCACATTTGCATGGCCTAATCACACAACAAGAATGTAACAGACAAAGTGAGAGAGAGAGAGGAGAGAGAGAGAGAGAGAGAGAGAGAGAGAGAGAGGGAGAGAGAGAAAGAGAGAGAGGCATAGTCTTGTTTACAACTCAAAAACAAAGTCGAAACTGTTATGGGAAACTAAGCAGCCGGTTCCTATAAGAGGCAAGAAGAGTGAATGCCATCCACAAAACACACACACACATATACATAACATCCACTTTGTGGCACAGGTAGGTAGGCGCTGTTCTTGCCCCTAACTCGTGGCACCGGCATGTGTTAAGGTTCTGGCCAGAAGTAGAAGCAGCAGCAGCAGCAGAAGGGGCAGCAGCTGCTGCTGGTCGCTGACTTTAGGCCGCGTTTTGGCCAACTGCTGCTCGTAATAAATAAATAAGTGCACAAGTGAGCGGACCACAAAGTCAGGTGTGTTTCAGCTGTTTCACATCTCTTGCCACAATTTTTTATTTTTTTTTTGGGGGGGGGGGGGGTTGCTCTTAGGCGAGCGAGGTGAATGCACCGATTGCTCGAAAACCAGTCCACAGTAATATTCAAGCAATTGCAATTGCACTCGTAAAGGCCACGGAACAAAAACAGACAAACCGAAACCAACAAATAAACTAGAAAAAACAAAGACACAATGACAATGGCAAACGCCTTTAAGCCCAAACCAAGTCTTGGACCAGACCGCTGACCTGCTGCAGTGGCAGCGTCAGAGGCCTAAGCTCAAACTTAAACTCAAACCCAAACTCAAATTCCGACAAGTCAGTCTGGGCACTCAGTGCGGCACTCATGAGTGTGAGCTTGCTAGTTGGCCAGTTGTCAGCTTTTTTCTTATTTTTTTCATTTCATTTCTTTTCTTTTCTATGATTTTCTTTTATCTTAGACAACTCACTATGTTACTGCACACTGATTCCACATAACACACAATACAGATTAAAAAACAATGCTTTTTTACTCAATCATTATTGTATTTCGAATTTGTTGAATTGACTGGCAATTTATCCCATTTCGAGTAACAACAAGAAAATGCTTATTCACTGACTGATTCGGATTTGGAATACCCTTGTATTATACTAAAGTCGTATTAGAATTTCAGGATATATATATAAATATTGTACAAAATATAGAATTTAATACTATTATAGTATTTCCAGAAGTCTATTGTAAAGAGAAACCTAAAATCTATCATTATTTTTCTATTGTTCTTTTGAAATAATTTGCTTTTTACACACATATTATCTTCTAATTGGTTATTGTTAGATAATCTCTTTAATTAATTTAAATATGTTTTCACTGGCTCCGGGCTATAAATGTAAGCTTTAAATTCCGGAAAATAAACACTTTTTCATTTTTCTTTTTTGTGGAGGTCAAACTTTCCGAGCAATGTATAACAAAGTGAAAAATAAATCATTTTACTGTGTGTACCAGTGTATACTGTACATATGTCGATGCAAGCCGTAAACCAGGCAATGAGCATGTCGACGTATAGAACAAACAATTATAGAAATGCATTATGCATGGCAGATTAAAAAATTATTAGCTAACTGCAAGTTTGAGAATTGTACTTGGTGTATTTTTTGTTGTTGATTTTCTTTCTTTTTTGTTTGTGCATTACTTAGAACAAACGTTCAATGCACTTTGACCGTTTAACTGTGAATCTCAATCAAAAGAATTCAAGAATTACAAATCTAAAATATGGTCAACTCAAATGAATAATGCAGAAGTTGGCGCAGTTACAGCAGCAGCAACTGCAGCGATGCAGTAATAATGCAATAAACAATAATGCTGAAAGATTGGATTGGGCTCGCCAACAGAAGTGGGGAGTGGTAAGGCATGGTTAGGGAGTAGGTTAGGGGGTAGGGGGCAGGGGCTAGTGGGGGTGGCAGATTGACAGGCGATGGGACGGCTATGCTTGAATGCGTGCGCAGCGGGGAATGCTTCCGTTTCCGTTCTTAATAGCTTTATTGTGATTTACTCAACAGTGGCAGCAACAGCAGCGAAACAGACAGACAACGACAGCCAAACAACAAAAACAACATTAAGCTAAAGCAATCAACGGAATTACAATAGCGTTAAAAGTGCATTGATAAAAAGGCAAAAAAAAAATTATAAAAAAATAAATAAATGCAACATAATAATAAAAAAGTCAAGCCAGAAAACACGATGAGCGTAATTAAGGCAAATGCGAAATGCAAAGGGAATTTTTTAATGGGGCTTCCAGCTTTAATAAAAGGGTTGACATTTGTATAATTTTATATTATCTTAAAATGCTATCAGGTAAGTCTATTATACATCTATCTAGAACAAGCTGCAACCTAGCTTGAGCATTCATTAAAATGTAGTTGGCTAGGTAGAAATTTGTGAAATAGATGTGAAATCTGTATACTTGTTCGTGAAACCATAAATATTTAGGTAGTTTGAAAATGAGTGATTTTGAAATATGCGAAAGATATGCACTATGCTCTAATTTGTAAATACTCAACTTGATTGATAGATCTATTTACATTACATCTTTTAAATTAAAAAAAAACCAATTATTTTTTAGACATGAATTCGAGAACTTGCCAGAGATAAATTGAAAACTTGAAAGAGTAAAAAAGAAGCTTAATGAGTCAGAAAAGTGTCGTCAAAGGTTGGATGATTTGATGATTGCCGGGGGAGGGGGTTGGGGGATGGTGTTGGGTGAGGCTTTGTACAACTTGAGGCAACAACTACAACAGCTCGTTCGCCTTTGGCTTTGTGGCTTTTAATGAACTTTACGCCTGATGCCGCAACACCATTCTATCCTTTCCCCACCACACCACATCACCCACCCCTCGAATACTGCCTTAGTTGCTGTTTTGCTGTCGCTTTGCGCATTTTGTGCACGCTTTAGCCTTATACTTTTGACACGCACACACAATCACACACACACACACACACACTCAACTACGTATACAGACAGGTATGTGTAATTATTTGTCACACCTGAGTTGGCGGCTCCGCTCGGCTCAGACAACACAGGCAACACACACACACACACACACACACACACACATACACAGACACACATACGCATGAAGCTAGTTGGATGAAAAAAATAGGCGTCTCACTTGGCTGAGCCACCCAGCGAAGCAACCAAGCAACCACTTTTTTAAACGCTATATGCCACACTCACATTCACATTCACATTCACATTCACATTCATATAGCTTAGCAGTATGGCACATTATGTACTATATTTACTACAGATAGCTGTACATACTTATGTATACCCCATAATTTGGCCAAAGACTGAACACGGGCAACGGCCAACTGGCAACTGTCAGTCAGTCAGTTAGTCATTTGGAGCAGCAGACATTCGCTTCATATTTACCTTCTTTCCTCTTTTTTTTGTTTATTATTTTTTTTTTGAAATGACGTAAGCGCAACGACTTTGACCATCGATATGGCTGTGTTTGTATGCTCATTGGTTAGGGGTAGTAAAAACTCAATATACCTACATACTCTATATATGGACAGTACAGAGTTTGATTGACGTATTCCTACATACAAATATGTGCATATATTGGTGGATGGTGCTTGAAGTTTTTCTTTTCGTCTCTTTGTGTGTGTGTGTGTGTGTGTGTTTGCTTGGCAGTGGCAAATTACCAAATTGTTAACTAACGACCGTTCACTAATGTTCTTGTCAAATTTCATTTCGTTTGACAAGTCGCCGAAATTAAATAGCAGCTTATTCAACGATTTTTTTTGTTTTCAGTTTAATACAATATGACAGTGATTCTGTCAAAGATCACGTTTGTTGATAGCTAGACGTGGCTACAACAAGTTGCGAATTTGATTACCAGTTAAAGTGGCTGTCAACATTAATAGAAAAATTAAAGGAATATCATATAAAAGGAACATCGGTAATTTGATTCTTCAGAGTTTTGATTTTTATATGGCTATTCGATTCAAATGAATTAATCATGTATCAGTTTTTTTTTATCTCAAGTCTGTTAATCGTTATGAGAAGAATATATATGAAAAAAATTTAAATGGGATTTAAATAGACATTTTACCGAAAGAATATAAGTACAAGATATGAGAATTTAAATGTGTCAATAAAATATATATATTTAAAATATAGTACGAGTGCATAATATGTAATTTACAGATATATTTAACACACATACAAATACTTTAAATATATGCATCAAATTTACTCAGCTTTTATGTAAAGCAGTAAATGAATTTTTCATTTTTGTTCAGTGAAATATTTCTCTAAGTAATATATAAAAAAAATAAATAAAATAAGCAACTCAGTAACAAAAAATTTAATACATATTGTGAAGCACATAAAAAAACTGATTTTATTTTAAAAATAATTACACTTGATTGTCAGTTATTATTGTCTCTAGAAACAAATTGCATAAGGTCAAAGAATTAGTATTACGATCATTTCAATCTGCAGTGAAATACTAAATAAAAGTTGAATTGCTAACGTTGATTAACAGTCCCGTTTTTTGTGTAGCTCGAAAGTGGGGCAAGCGCCAAGGGGGAAGCTAGATCGACTGGCAACGGAATTGAAGCTCGCTCGACTGGTCATCGAGACGTGCAACAATTTGTGGCAAGCAACCACGCCACGGGGTAGCTGCTCCAATGTGTTGGCCTCTGACCAGCAGTTGGCGCTGCTTCTGCTGCTGCTGTAACAACCACATTGGTATGGAGTCCATGAATTTGGCTAAGTAACGCACAGTTTGTTACCCAAATGCAAAGCAGGTTTAATCTGCACCCCACCACACACTGGCCAATCACCTTAAGCGATTTTTCTTTTCTTAGCCAGCTGGCTTAGCCAACGACTCTCTGTGGTCCATTGACAGGCCTAAGCCCCACGCACTTAACGGCTAAAAGTCAAGAGCCAAGATTTGCTGCAGTTACTGCTGCTTCGGGCTGTTCACTTAATGGTTAATTGTCAGCAATTGAAATAATACAGCTTGTCAACTGAATCATTTCATTGTGTGTGTATGCGTAAGCGTTTATTTGTGTATCTTTTGAGTTGGTCAGTTTGTTTTGACTGGCGGTTTTTCACCCTGACTGAATGTCTCTCTCGTCTATGCATATATATAACGCTTGTTTTTGTAATTTATGATTTCCTGCACAATTTGCATTCGAGATTAAAATATCAAAATGCGAAGCCGCTGTACTTAATTACAATGCCATTCAATGTAAATTAATTTGTGTTTGTTTTGGCGATGCTTGAATGTGATTAAATTAATTGAACACTCGCCTCGTCTCGACTCGAATCGACTCGACTCGACTTGAATCGCCCGTTGGTTATTACAGCTTTAGTTTAAGTCACAAACTATCGCTCATAACGGGCATGTTGAGTGCAACTTGTGGCATGTCATTGAAAAGATTCCAATCGTAAGACTTGACAGACGTGAGACTTGAACACGCTCATAGCTTTAATAATATATGATTTCAAACATTTATTAAATAACAAGCGGCTGTCGTTAAAGTTTGATGAATATGGTTTCTAATTAACTTGGCAATATTTAAATAAGTTTTACGCAACCTTACTAATTCTTTTTAAATTTATAATACTTTGAAATTTAGTTCTTTAAGTTTTTCTCAAGAAGCCATTAAATTGAATAAGTACTACCTATTTTTTTTTTAGAAATTATTATGTATATTCAATAAACAGCTTTGTTTATTTATTCTATTTTCACTTTCGATGCCTCTGCTAGTTCCCCAATTGAGTTCTATATTATTATTATTATTGCATTATTTATGGTATTGTATTTCACATTTCTTAATTTCTTAATAAATATTTTCAGATGCTATGTTCCAAAGCTCTTAAATTAAGCGCAATTATAGTTTATTTGACATATAAATTGATCTAAAATATCAGGCCTGTCAAGTGCTAATAGTTTATTAATAATATTTCACCCAGATTGCCCTAAAGGGATTAAAAAATTGATTTACAGTACTCTTTATACACATATTCCACCAAAACTACATATCTTCTTGTATTGTAAGGTTCCATTCGAAAAATATTGTGATGTTCTTTAGCTCACTTCCTCGCCAGCCAATAAAAAGTCTTAGCATATTAATAAAAGTTACTTTCACATGTTCTTTGTTAAATTTGGCGTGTCTAATGTGTGAGAAACCTATTAATTTACTATTTTCTCAACTCGTTGTATCATTAAGAACAAATTTGGATCTTATCATGCTGGGATTTAGAACCATTAAATCAAAAAACTGCTTGACTGGGCTGTCGCAATTAAAAGCTATAATAAGTTTCAATAAACACTTAAAGAGCGGTGAGCTAGTCGTGTGATAGTTTGAGATATGATTTGGATAAATTCAGCTGCTAAGTGGCTTTCAGACATAAATGGATCTGATTGTGTATCTGATGTAGCTGTCGAACAGAAATCAAACTTAATGTAAGCAATCCAAACAGGATTTCATAGATTGGATACATAAAGTATTTGTACAACATTTCACTACCTGTCTGCTTAATTAAGTAAGTAACTCACCTGGCCAAATAAGTTGGACGAATTCTCAGCTAACGTCTGCAAAGTCTGTAAGAGAAAGTGTAGAGAAATAGAGGTGAGTATGAGATAAATGTTAAGCTCAAGTATTATTATCGTACTCTTGATTAAAGTGGATAAAGTTAGCACTTGATTGCGATGCCTTCAAATTGATGCCTCAAATATAGAAATATATGTGCAGACATGAAGCCGCTGCTGTTGCACACATTGCTCCAGGTCTTTCGAATAGAACTCTAATCGATTTCCACTCTCCCCCCCCCCCCCCCACCCCCCACCTTTCTTTCAAAAATCTGCAGTTCCTTTTTATCTTTCTACTTTGATACCGTTGCGCTTCTAGCTTTTAGTTTTATTTCAATGCAATTGTAAAATTCGCTATTTTTCAATTCAATTCCATTTATCTTTGATTTTCACTACAGCAACGGCAACCCTTCAAGTCCACGCCCCTCCCCTCTCAATTCCTACTTCAATAATTGTATATGTATTTGCTGCTTGTTGAGCTTTAGCTGCGCTCATCTTTAAATGTGTTCGGATATTTTCTTGGTGTGTGGCGAACTAATTGCAGTAATAGCGTTGCCATTGTCCGGCAGCTCATTGCTAAATTACTTTGGCAATTAGTAGCTAGGCACTTATACCCCCATCTACCGCCTTCATCCCCACCTGGACACCAACTCAATTTGCCTTTTTTGTGCTTTAGCCCAACGGTACTCGAAACCACAAAGCTCATTTTGTTCGCTTGCTGCTGCCACACACATAAAGCTCAACATTCCAGCATGTTTCAGTCCCATCCAAAAAAAAAAAATGAACCCCAAACAATGCCAAAACTTGTTGGGCTCTTCCTCTTTTGCTGCATTGTTGTAAATTTCGTTTCGGCACTCCTAAATTCCTTTGGTGCTGCCAACTGCATTTATGCAAAGGCTCAACTACAGTATAAAAAAAAAACCAACAACAACAACTCGCCAGCAACTAATTTTATTAGAACGCCACAGAAAAGAGCCCCCAACTGAATTGAGCTCGGCCCTTTGCAGTTACTACCTAACTAAGAAGGCTCACCGCTGCCCGTTCTCCACACCCCCCCCCCACCCCCTCTTCTTTCCGTGCTGAAAACAATGACATTTTACACTTGGTCATTTTGCCTTTTAGCCACGTTTGTTTTCCGCTTGTTGTTCGCTGTTACAGTGGTGAAAATATAGCATATGTTGTTTAAATCTTTAATGAAATCCGCCATAGTGCCAAACACAGAGTTGCATTTTTAGGCAAGCCCACCTCGGAGAGTTGGCAACCCTCACCACTCCACCCCACCGCAGCCCACCGTGCTGCATCAATTGTTGCTGTTGCTGTTGTTGAAGTGGCTGCTCAATTTTCTAAGCCAATTTTGTCGCACATCGCTGGCAATGTACAAAACTCCAAGTACAACAGGCAAACAACTAACTTTAGACTGTGGCGAATGGGTACTTTTTTTGAGGACGGTAAGGAAGCGGGGGGGAGGGGGGGGTGGTTTGTGCGGCTAAGGGAAGTCCTTGGATTGTGCGGTGCACTATGCAAAGTGATTCTCATGTCAGAGCCAAAGCTCTTGTTGACAATTGATTCTTCTTTCTACAGAAAAAAAAACTCGCTCCCAAACAATATAAAAAACATTTTGGCATAAAGCAGGTCGTTGAGGAAAGGCGAAAAAAAAATCAAATTGAAAAATATGGCGGAAAATGAAAGTGTTTATAATGATCTTTTAGTGCTTTTATGTGTCATTAGATGAGATTTGTAATTTTAAATGCATTCTACGAACTACATCTCAAAATTATATTTTTAGAAACCGAAAAAACAAATGTTATTGTGATTTTTTCTTATTCCTCAAATTGAAAAAAAAAAAAACATTTTATTATATAAGATATATTTAAATAATTATTTATTTTTTTAGTCATTCTCTGAACGGGTATATTTTGCTATTTAAGATTTTAATGTTTTATACATACAACTAGTTTACTATTTTCTATGAAAAGTGGTATATTTTCCGTTTTATTGGCATATATACAACTGTTACATAGCTCAGCTAAGTATAAATTTATAAAATGTTAAATAACTTTTTTTACGAATTTAATTTATTTCATAAATTTAAAAAAGCATTAATCTTGTTTGATTGACAATAACAAACAAAAATAACAATCAATGTTAATACTCATAGTTATCTAAATTTTAAAACACAGGGTATCAATCGATATATCAAAGATAACAATTTAAGCCAAAACTTGTTCAATATTTATGAGTTATAATTGTGTAATTCAGTATTTCGGTATTCTGTTGATAGTAACTCGATTTTAGCTCTTTTCTGAGTATTCCGCCTGGTTAACCTAACCAATCCACTTGTGGCCCAAAGCGGTGCACCAATCACATACAAAACAAAACACATGGAAGCCAAAAAAGTAGAAAATGAATTGGCATAATTTGCAGCAATATTTCCTGAGCAGGGTAGTCACAATAAACTCGAGTGCTGGCCAACATTCGAGCTTTGAGCCAACATCGACAGGCTGTCAATTAAAATGGAAATGTTTAAGTTTTGCCATGCAATAAAAAAATGGCTTCCTTGCTGCAAGTCTGGCATGAAGAATCCAGGGACTGACTGGAAAGAGAAAGGGAGATGTAAAGCTATGGAGTGGGGCAGTCAACCATTGAGAAGCGAGTGCACTTCTGGCGAAGCTTCTCCAGCTGCATTTTCATGTTGATTTTTATCACATTTGAACTTTGACCCAATTTGTTTGGCTCCCAATTCCGGGAGCTGGAAGATGGGAGCTGTCATCCCTGTGCCAGGATTGCCCAGGCAAATGTCGTCGCTTCAGTAGTTGCAGCAACCACTCCAAGTCGAACTCCACGCTGATTGCACGTGGCACACACAGGCAGACAAACAGACAGACAGACAGACAGACACATACAAATATATATACGATACGTATATGAATGTATGCATTTGTGCTACAAATTGAAGTCTTCAGTCAAAAGTCACGAAATCTAGAGTAGTAGTCTAGTAGTGTCTTTCACTTGCTCCACAGCTACAAGCGCGAATACGTGTCCTGTGTATTACATGAATATATATCGTATATTCCGTATTTCGTATTCCGTATTCTATACTCTGAATTTCGTTTTTGCCTTTCCCGTTGAAAGGAAATTGGTGCTGCTTGTGTTGCAACTGCCTGTCTGCCTATGCTACTAGCCTTGTCCCCACTCTCCTCTCTCTTTCCCTCACTTTTCTAGATGCTAGTTGCATGGCTAATAGCCGGCAGTTTGCCTAAGCATTCAGTGCCGCCCAATCTTAGCGCCCAGCTACACATAAAATGCACATCGCATTGTGATAGAATATTAGTGCTGTCAATTCCGACTTTTTCCCCGCCAAGTCTCTGGCTTTTTTTTTTAAAGAAAGGTAGGCATTCTTGACTTTCTTTAAATCTGATTTGCTTTTTTCTGAGCTTGCTATCGTTAAAATATATTAATTAATGTATTAATGCAAGGAGTAAAGACACATAGACAAACATCATCAGTGATATTAGTAGACACTGGGTTAAAGATCTGGCGGTGTTAACTTCGATATCAACCGAAAATGTAATCGGTCCATTTTAAAAATAAATATTAATAAACCACTCATTTTTTAAAGAATGTAAGGAAATTTTCTAATATATAAAATGTGAATTAAGTTATAAGTTCGTACATCGATAAAATTGCAGAAGCTTTTATTTAAGCCAAACGGATAACTATACTTATAAGTTAATACTTTAAGTACCTTTATATGTATAGAATGTGCACAAATTTTCCACATGAAGTGAAAAATGCTCTATATACACTATAATAAATATATAATTGAGACAAAAAAAGTGTTTCATGCTTATAATATTTTTTTATGCTAGTCCCGGTAAGCAAAAATCTAGCTTTTATTTTTCTGGTCGCCAAAAGTGGCCAACACTGTTGACAGCGATGGGAGTCTTTGCCTAGTTAGTTGCTGCACACTCGATTTATATGTGCAACTCTATAACATGTCTACTTCTGCATGCACACACTCGCACACACACACACGCTCCCTAAAGATGGCTACGTGCCGTTTTTGTGTGCTGCAATTCCGAAAAATGTTGGCCAGGCTGCAGTTTCGAGCCTTTTAGGCCCAGCTAAAGCACTTTAAGACCAAAACACTCATACACACACACACACACACACGCACTTATTCGCACAGGCAGCTAGAAGCCCGCCATGGCTGTATATTGTTAAATACAAAAAGATTTCGCACAACCTGTTCTGCCTGCCATCTGTGAAAAACTTCTTACAGGCATTTTTCACTTTCCCATTTCCCATTTTTCGTTTACTTTTATGAAAATGGCTGCTGCTGCTGCTCCTGCTGCTGCGCCTGGACACATTGTCAGGGATTTGCAATGTGTAATGAACTGCACAGAGAATGGAGTGCTTCTGCCTATATATATACACATTCTATATTTATATATATATTCATATATATTTATATATGTACAATATATATATAAAATATATTTGGACTTCAGGTCTGCTTTTCTCTTGAGTGCCACTGACCATTCTTGAAAACTAATTTAAAGTACAGGTGTGCCTGAACGTCGTTCTACCTCCATTTTCATCCGCTGCCCCACTCGACTCGGCTCCTCCTCGAGCCGCCACTCGATTTGTATTGAATAAATGCAAAAGGCGTGTTAATTGACAGACCATGAACAGCACAAGCAAAATATTTTTGCACTTTTCTCCAACTGGCTGCCAACTAACCAACAACATCAATAAATACAACAACAACTGCAGATTCATTCGGGCTGAGCTGTAAATGGCCAAGTCGAGTGAAATGGAGGAGGTAAAACGCACTCTGAAAAGATGCATTGCCATTCTCGCTGCCCCTCTTATAGTCTGAACTCATACTCGATCTGAAAATGGGGTATATGCGCTGAAATCAAATAGTTGTTGCAAGCTATTGAATTCTGACTGAAAAGATCTAAATAAATTACTATTTTACTCTTACTAAGTTCCAGTTTAATTCTTGTTGTTGATATGTTCAAGTTCATGTTGATGTCTTCTTTTTCTGATTTTAAAGTTGTGTTTTCATTCAATTACTAAAGTAATTATTACTCAACAGGTTAATTAATATTGCTTTATTTCTAATTAAATACATATGCTTTGCTATTTTATGTTCATTATAAGCCTTAATCTTTGTTTGGGTTATATTTTTGAGAATTGAAAATATGTTTTTATAAGCCCCGATCAATGTTCTTTTTTTCTGATGAAAACTTTTAAGTTTTTACAAAGTGACAAGCAGTCTTTTAAATATTTAAATTATAGATTTGCATTTCTATTTACGCCTGTTTTTGTTATCATATGGCAAGCTCAATGCTTAATTACTCAACTACTTGCTAAAGTAATTTAAAATGTGTGCCGGCTTATAGCAACCAAAAGCCGACCAAATGCGTTTAACATGCTTTTACTTTAGAGCTTATGTAAAATAGTGTAAACTTTGTCTGAGTCTTTAATCTTTTAGCCCTTAGGTTGTTTTTTTTTTTTGTAATTTCTGCAAAGTTCAGAAAGTCCGTCTAACTGTTCAAAATAAAGCATAAGTTTCTGCAAGTACCGTAAGCGAGTCTATGACGAGTCCCGCCGCCTGTCTGCTGGGTTAATGCAAAAAAGTCAGCGACGAGGCAATTATGTTAATTTGTTACTGCGTCGGTATTTTTTTCTTTCGCATTTTGATTGGCGCTTGTTGTTTTTGTTTTATTATTAATAGTCGGGAGCATGGCGCCTATAAATCTGAGAGCCAGCGGCGCATGGTTTATGACGCTTCGCTGGACTCGGCTCGTTGGTGTTGCTGTGTTGCTGGTGTTGTTTTTATTGTTGTTGTTGTTAGACGATACGGTGTTCTGTTTGGTTTTGCATCAAGTGGCCAAGTTGGAAGTTGCGTGCGGCACTAAATCGCCTATATTTATCTATAATAAAGGCAATTTGGAAAACCAGTAAGCACCCCACAACCCCCCCACAAGGCAGCTCGTGCCTTTAGCCAGCGCAAGCCTGGCGGTAAAAATCGATTAAACAAATCGAGTAAATTGTTGGCAGTGTCTGAACACCCCAACGCCCAGTGATAATGGTACGTATATGCGAGAATATTCATATGTATGTACATAGTATAGTAGCTGGCAGGTAGCTGTAACTGTATTCCATGTCCTGTGGGCGGCTGTCTATAATTATATGCTGGGCTATATACTCCATACCATTTTTATTTTTACTTACGTTGTCGTGTTTGTTTGGCCGCAACACGCGTTGCCAGGCGACGCGTCAATGAGCCACGTATACGCCACGAAATGTTGTTTCACTTTACTTTATGAACACATACACACATGCATACATATATACATACATATATATATATATATATATATATATATGTAGTCTTTTATTTAGCTGCGCTTCTCTTCCCTTTTTGTGCTGCCACGAAAATGCAAATGTTATTTACTTAATTTTGCAGCTTGTGCCCACTTTCTTGCTGAATGTTTTATGAAATTTTTGCCCAGTTTTTGCTTGTTTTTTTGTTTTTTTTTTTTATTTTTTTACTTTTTTTCTGTTGCTAATTTGATGTTTTTTATTTTCATTTTCTCGTTGCGTCTGGGTTTTCACTTAGTCAAAGTCGTGCAGCTAGATGCGCATCCTTGCGCAGCTTCTTGGCTAGCTGATGGCAAAATTTCTGTGTATAATTTTTGATTTTGTAAATCTTTTGGCCCAAGGACATTGTTGCCATCCGTCACGTTTTGCCACTGTGTATTTGTATTTATTACGTCACCATTTTGTCCGTGTGTATGTGTGTGTGTGTGTGTGCGTCGGTTGATTATGCGTTTGTGTGTATTTTTCGTGGTGGTATTTGAACTGGTATTTAATGGGTATTTTCATAGTTTTACATAACACACAAATTGGCGACTGCCACTGCTGCTGCCATATGCCACCGCTGCCAACTGCCAACTGTTCGTTTCAGGACAACGCGTGTTATTGTTTTGGGCTTCGCGTTTCCTAGCAATGTTCAGGAATTTTTGCGTGCCTAGCCACAAAGTCCTTCGTGCTAACAACGAGCCAGCGCGCGAGCAGTTAGCCCTCGTCGAGGTTGTTTTGGCCAGGCTAACAGAAAATCGTTAATAAATTGTTGCCATGACAACTGCGTATGATTCAAGCCGCCGCCCACAAGTTACTTTAAAATAATTACTTGTCCAATAGATTTCATTCAAATAATTACTTCAATGGCCACAAGTGCGTTTATATTCCTGATATCGATCTAATAATTGCTTGGCCCCAATCTCTCAGTCATTGGTTGGGGGCCCTCTGTTAATCGAGCTAATTGCAAAAATTACAATTGATGAGTAACACAAGCCAAGGGAAATCAGCCGTGTCTGTCAGCTGCAACCCTCTCCATTCAAATTCAAAGTCAAGAAGGCTGCAGGGAAGTGTATATACCCTAACAGATCTGCTGACATCTTACTTTCGTTATAAGTTTAAAAAACCAATCGATTGTTTCTATAAAAGCTTAGAATTTGCAAACGTTGTCATATGCTCATGCTTATTTGTCCAATATATAGTGAGTTTTTCATGTAGGAACTAATTTTTCAACTCAATAAAATACGGATATATTCCCAGTCTCATGAAGGAAGCTTGAAAACCGAGAGACTAGGTTAAATAAATCGTACTCAACAGTATAATGAAACATAATACCCACCCCCCTCTCTCTCCCCTCCCCCTCCAATTGGTGTAAAAATCAAATACAATTGGTCGCGAATGGAAATTTAATGGAAATTTACGTTTGCCTCTTTTGTTTGTTACTCAATGAAAATTCATACAGTCGAATTGAATTTTCATTAGGTAGCACACAAAAGCGAGGCACACGTACATTTCTATGAAATTTCCATTTTCGATAGACCGTTGTTCATATACCTCCTCCCCCTCCCACGGCGTTTTTGGTCATTCACGGACACTTAAAGGATCTGCGCGATGCTGTCGCTGCCAAAATGTGATTGACACTTGAGCCAAGGCCTGAACCAGTTTCTTATGCTGCCAGTTGTCATTTTGGCTGTAGCTGTTACCGACAGCGACATACACACCTATCAACCACCCTGCCACACGCCTGACCGCCTGGATGCTCCAGCATAAGTTGAAATTGACAAAGCATACAAGGGAAATTGCTGACAGACTATGGACATGAGTATGTACTTGTGCCATAAATTATTTAAATTATTTGTATACTCCTGATAACGTTGACGACAACGACAATTGCAACAAAAAAAACAAAATATTTGAAAATTATTGTCGACTTACGTTAAAGCGACTGTTTGAGCTGCCCATTGAGATTTCATTCTAGTTGAAAGCAAATCAAATTTATTTATACATACGGTTTTGTGTGCACTACTCTTGCGTAATAGATTTTCATAATAAATCAAATGGCCAGAATCTGACGACGATGCCCAGTTTTTCTTGGCCATCCGACTTGCATGTCCAGCTGTCCCTCCGTCTGTCACCCATCAATTTGAAAATTATTAAAAATTTGAATGGAATACCAAAATGCACTCAACATCAACAGGAACAAATTCATATGCGAGTATGATATGTGTGTGTTAGTGTGTGTGTGTGTGTGAGTGTGTGTTTTATTTTGTGTCAGGCTTGTCAATCATTATACATGTGCTGTGCAAAGTTCCCAATGGATATGAATTTTTAACTTTAATTGTTCGCCAAATGCGCTGACAATATCGGTTCACAAGGATTTACACAAACACACACATACACACACTCACACATATATACACACACACACACACACACAGTGTTGAAACGTTCGCATAATTCAATGCATGTACAATTTTATAAGTCTGGTCAGTAAGAGTTTGGTTTGCTTATTCATTTTCATTGTGTAATATTCCGTCTTTTTATTGACGCAATCGAAGCCGCATCGAGGGGGTGCGTGTGTTGGTGTGTGTGTGTGTGTGTGTTGTTGTGTATGTATATTGGATAAATCGCAGCCGCATCTGGGCCACGTAATATCCACTTAATGACTTTTATTTTATTGACTCTGAGACTCATACAAAAAACATTGAAAGAAACTGCGGCACTAAGAGTTCTTCATTAGTTCGACGGGCAACAACAAAAAATCCATAATTATAATGCACCTTACATAACGCTTCATTAAGATAATGATAATGAATACGTGACTGCTCAGTCAGATACTCACACACACACACACACACCTACAGATACAGGCACACACAAACAGACACAGGCACAGTCGCATGTCCTGTGAGATAATGGCACGCATGAGAATATATATACAAGTTTGTGTGTGGGTATTGTATCCTTGCGACCGAGTCTCTGGCCCACAAATGGCCAACGGGCAAGTAGAATTAACCACTTACCGCCCCAAAGGCCGACAAAGGGTATGGAGGGGTGGGGGCGGGCAACACAACGTCGTTTTGCGTGACAGGCCTCCTTCTACCATCCGCCTTCTGGTTTGCGCCTGAAATGCGGTCGATAATTTACATAAAAAAAATGAAACACAAAAGGTAAGCAACGAACATTTTACGTGAAAGTCCTTTTACCCTCCTTGACGTTGATGATTCAATGACACTGGCCCAACTGGACAGCTAAAAATATTCGATTAATCTCGTAGGGCATATACATAAATCGATATATAAATCGAGATATACTGCTATTTTCAAATAAAAATTAGCACAGAAGGTCTAATCTGATAATATGCATATTAATTTATAAAAAAAAAAACGTTGGTTGGCATTTGTATTGAATAGTTATAATATTCCAAATTTAAAGAATTGAATTCACAATTTTTTTTATTGATAAAGAATGGCAGGAGTTATTCTTGATAATTGAGAAACTTATTTTACTAAACAGTTCAGCGATTTGTGTATGTTTTTTGATTCTCTCACTTCTTATTTCTCCATCTCTCTCTTTCTAGATTCTAGATTGTTACCTAAGAAGGTGATTAGAAAGTTTTAAGAGTTCACTTCTTCTATTACATTTACTGTTAAAATAAGTTTGACTTCAAGCGCGTGTCATTTGACCACAAGCATTTAAATGTATGCCTGGAATGGTAATAAAGTTCGAACTGATTGTTAACTTATTGTGTAGCAAATTGTACAACAATGTGTCTTTGCATTTAGCTAAGACATATCGAGCCGAAGTACAGCAACTGATGAAGTAGTCATAAAAAACCATAATAATTATTATATAACAGTGCTAGCTGCATGCGTGCTATGAGCCAATGGGAGTAAGGCTGGAACACAGCCCGGGGCATTAAAAACACAAACAATGGGGTCTCAACTTTAACCTTTTTGCCAGGCAGTCAGTCAGTCAGTGAACCCAAGGACAAATGTAGCGACAGTCATCAATAAAATATATTGCCAGTAATTTCAGGTTGTGGTGATAGTTACCTCCGGCTCTGTGTTTGGTGCGTTGTTTTGTTTGGTTTTCTATGGAGATTGTGGTTAAGTTTGTCCCCAACATAATTAATTCACTTGCATGATAATCAAAAAATCATTTGATTAATGTCCGCTGCTCGAGACAAGTGCAAACAAGAGTCCGTTCAAACATGTTTGCCTATCAACCAACCCTAAGGGTTGAGGCTGCCCAGGATTAGGGGTTGGAATTAAACTTGTTGGAATGCCGAGTCAGTTGTGTGGTGGTGCAAACCCAAAAAAGGACAAGAAAAAAAACCCAATTGCAAATGAGTTTTATGTTAAGAGCTAATTTGGGTTAATGCCGTAAAATGTGGCGCAGTTAAACAAATGCTACACACATACGCTCACATTCTCTGACTTGTTAAGTAAGAAATGCTGCTGCTTGCGACAGCTTTTTAACATGCGCTCCGAAGTATGCTACATAAAGTTGCACAATATGCGCAGCAGCCACAGGGCAACACATACATGAATATAAATATCTCTCTCACTTTGTGTGTGTGTGTGTGTTTTTTGTCCTTTGCAGTTTTGCTTCAAAGCAGTTTGCGCTGCGTTCTTTTTGCCACACAAACATTGCATTATTTGCCTTAACGCACTGTCCTTCCCCGATCCGCCCCATTTTGACTGTGTCTCGCCACGGCGCCCTGGTTTTATTCTTAAATTAGTCAAAATGTCAACTTGACACAGATTTTGTTTTGCGCACCATGCGTCTAAACAATGCCTCGTAGGAGTAGAGAAAGAACTCAACAATGCGTCGCATTCTTCAGCGTAATAGTAAGAAAAGTAAGGATTCATTAATTAACTGTTAAGTTATATGCGTGATATGCAACCCTTGTTCATTTTGGCCACTGAAAGTCACAGTAATCTTATTAAAATCTTACTCAACGCAGCCATAATTGCAAACAATGAAAATGGATCGGAATTCCCAAAGGAACCCACCGATTTTCTGCCGCAGACAGAAACAGCCGCAAGCACCGATTGAGCATTTTGTGAATGCTCTTGAGACACAATGCAATCATTCCGAGCATCAGCTCAGACAGACTTTGAGGAAGATACTAGGAATGGATTTAACCCAAATTTCGCTGTTGTTAACAAGTCTGAACTGAGGGTAAAATTACACTGCCTGAAATAAAAATTTAAAGATGCGCGAGAAAAAGGCGATTATTAATTGAACACTTTAAATGTGTTTAATATTCTTTGTAGTATGAATTATAAGCTCAATTTTTAATACAGCTCGCACAAATGTATTCTTATTATTTGCTAGAAAATGTCATGTTCTTTTTTATGTTAGACTAAAATGTTTATAATGCAATATGCAAAAATTTTAGTAACCTGCAAAAATCTCAAATACAACATTTCAAAAATTCAAATTTCGATTACCTTTACTTGTAGTTTTTGTGTTTTTGCTGCCTGGAAATGCTGCTCACCTTGACGTCACCATAAACCAACTCCCTGACCCCCCACACACCGGCTCACACCCTTTTCCCATTCTGATGTTCTTTGTAGAACTACCTGGAAAATATTGACAAAACATTTGCGCTGCTTTTCGTTGCCGAGTTGCTTGGATTAGTTTGTGGATGGCTGAGTTGTGAGTTCGGGGCGCGTGCAACGCTCCATTTGCTTATCTTAAATTACAAATCAGTCAATATCAAATTGAATGCAAACAGAAACACAGGCACGGATCTGACTGCAGCTCTGGGGAGAAATATAAATGCACAAGTGCTGAAATTCGAATGTGAATTGAGAAGCGTGGCTCAGCCAGATGGAGACAGATATAGAAATAGAGAGAGGGAGAGGGGGAGGGAGAGAGATAGAGAGAGAAAGAAAGATGGAGGGTGGAGGGAAAGTGAGCAAATGAGTGCGAATTCACTTTGAGCCCGTTCCAAACCACAACCCATTGCAAAATCGAAATTCAGCTGCGATTAAGGTATTTAGATCGACATATGCAGCGATAATGAGAAATGGGCAGCTGGCATTTTGAGAATGCTCAACTCAAATTCAGCTGAATTGCCATTTAAGTATGATAAAGAAAAACCAAAAGAAAATTAGAAAATGTGTCGACTTACTTTGAACAGAGATAGTCTCTGCAATTTCCTATGATATATTCATAAGTTCATCTTTAATATTTTACAATCTGTTGCTTAAAACATTGCTTACTTAGCTTGTAAATTCCACAAGTATTTGTTAAATGGTTCTCAATAAATCACATTAAGTACAAAACGGAACTTCATTAATTTCAATGCTGCATTGCATTCTTTTTGGGGGCACATAAAATATCATAAATTCAATTAGCTTGGTTGTCGCGGCAATCATTTAAGTGCGCTGCGATTTGAGCAGCCCGACTGACATATGATAAATATATTTATAATATATATGCATACATATGTTAAAGACAGATAAGCTCAAGTATACATGTATATTTATATCGAGCGAAACCTTGCTGGCATACAAAATATGTTTTTGGTAATAAAAGTAAAACGCAGAGTGTCTAACAGTATATCCAGATGCCTTCCGTCTCTTCGCTCTCACTCTCTGTCACCCTCTTTTACTTTCTTTCTCTGTGGCACGCTTCATTACATTAGATGACATGGCGAACGGCGACAACGCCGAAAGTGCCCAAGCGCCTATATATGTAGGCTGTTGCCACGCCCACCCCAGTCGTGTGACAATGACGCAGCATACCATTTCATTTCCATTTTGAATACCCTTACAAGTTGTATACGTTATAATTTGTTAAATGGATATCTTCCAGATTTGGTTTATATTAAATATTTAACGTATTTTATTAAAATACTTCAATTCTTAATTATTATATTGGCATGGACCAAACTAACCACATATTTTATAGCTGATAATATGATCAATTAATATAGATATTATGGAATGATAAAGTATAATCACAGATTATTGGCTTTTCGCAATTTGACATTGATTACAGGATGCAGACAAATATTCAGAATGTGGTTTTGAAGTTATGGGGTTATGGTGTTATTAATATATTGGATGTGAAAAACTCGACCAATGTCAAGAAGTGCGTATAATTTTCGACTTGCCGCAGAAGGCTATTTTTTTTTTTTTTATATTTTTGGGCATGCGGCATGAGTATGACTAACTGCCACAGGCAACAGCCACGCAGCGAACGCACTTTTCCCAGCCATCCCCATAAACTACACACGCACACACTGAGAGAAAGACACGCTCGCTTACACGGCACCGACTCATTTTTAATTCATGAAATGTTTGCTTGCAGCCAAAAATTACACTTAATGTCAACTTGGCAGCAGCAGCAGCAGCAGCCAAAAGGTAAATTCGGGCCGTCGAACAAACAGAGAGACACTTACCCCAAAAAAATAATTGTCACTTACTGAGGGTAAGCGGTGCTCAAGGATATGTACATAAGGATATAAGGCCTGGCTAACTAAGAATACATATATGTATACACTTACGCACATATGCATGTATTTACCATACAGACACACTGATATCCAAAGACCACATTATAAAATATTCACGACAATGACATCTATACAACTACATATGCAAGTAAATTGATTGACTGACTTACTAACTGACAGTCAGGGAGACAGTCAGGCAGACAGACTGCCTGACAGAGTGACTGCAGATTGGCAGGTGCGTTGTGGCATTATCCTGATATTCATTTCCCAGCCGTATGCAGCTGACGTGTTCGAGAACATTCTGACCAAGCTGCTGTCCTTCCCAGCGCCTGAACCAATTTTAAATTGTCGCATTTAACTTAATTTTTAATGCACCGCCCTCCATGGCCCATGGTATACTTTGCATATGAACAGTTATTTAGTGCCCGCTTGGAGACGGGTGGGTGGTGGAATAATAATAATTACACAAATCCTCAGCTGTATGGCTTCACACAATGCGCATTAAGAAATTAAGAAATGTACAAAGTTTGACGGACACTGAACACACATACACATATATATATATATATGTATATATGTATATATATATATACATATATATATATATATTGTGGGAAACGGGAGTACTTTTAAATTATTCAAGAGCACGTTATTACTTTCGATTATACGGTTGCTTTATAAATACAAAATGTATATGTGAACTGGAGCAGGATGTTAAAACGTGTGAATAAAGGTATGAATATAATAATACTGTGTAAATTACAATATGGGGTGTTGCCTGGACATTTATGAATCCTAATCATATGAAAACATATAGCTGCCCATTTTTCTGTCTGTCTTTAAGAAATCGTAAAATTTAAGTGCTGAGTGCTGTGTTCGAAACTTAGCTTCAAATAATTCATAGACATGATCTGTTTAGTTTATTGGTTTTCTGTATCGACTGTTGTTAGTCAAAGTTAAATATATAAATGTTATTATTAGCAAAGTCAGCACTCAGAAATTAATTTGTATAGCCTGGGTATAGTCTATCTAGTCGCCGACCACTCGCACAACTAAAACATTATTACTGTCATTTACTATAGGGAATCAGTTTAAAACTAAAATAAAATTATTTTTGGACAATGTTAACTTAAGTATAAGCTTTATTGCTGACAACTTTAAGTGAGCAATATACATAAACTCGACACGGAGAGATAAAACTGCATTACTTTATATTACTTTCAAAGTTCATAAACGGTGGAGGAGCAGAAAGTTCGGCAGATGGAATATATTATTTACCTGCTGTCAAGTAAGTAATGATATATTGTATGCCAAATATGGGTAGAACTGGTTTCGATTTGATTATGCCAATTGCGTACCCCAATCTTGAACTAGAAGAAAATAAATAATAGTAAAATAATTACACTGGTGCATAAGAAATATAAACATATTTTTAAAATGCATTAAAAAATACTTTTCCAAGACCAAACATTTTCAAAATTACGTAGTAATAAGGTAAGACACACTTAAGTGTAATTTTTGCTTAGTGAATTTTGAAATTTTTTAGTTTTAGCTCCCGCCCGAAGAATAAGGAATGAAAACATTTTTATGTGCACAAAGAGAGTGTAACATGAAATTTTGTGATTTTAATGTGATATTCAAAAACCTGAAAAAGAAGAAACAAATTTCTTGAAATAAAATATGCGAGTGTAATTTGGTTTCGCCTTTTATTTTGCTGATGACCTCACATTTGTGACTCCTTAAAAAAAAGCGCCACAAAGTATGCACTGAAAAACGCACACACTTAAAGAGAAAGAGAGAGAGAGAGAGAGCAACAGGGAGAGAGTGTGTTAGAGGGAGAGAGAGAGAGAGAGAGAGAAAGAGAGGGAGGGAAAGAGGGTGGAGTTGTGAGAATGTCGAAACGCGCACTACTTTCAAAGTGGGCAACAAAAACAATTTGCATGAAAATTGCGACTACGTGGAAAATTACCTACACCCACTAAGTGGCTAGAAAAGTTGGTACCGCAACGCTTGGCGCCGTCGCCTGTGCGTTCCCCAAAGCGCATTTCTGCCATCATTAGAAGACACCTGAAAATATGCAGCACACACACACACACACACACAGACACACAACAGAACGAGGTGGCCAAAGTGGTCTGGCCAGAACGCAGCTAGCAAACGCGAAGAGGGGCAGAAGCTAACAAGCCAAAATACAGCAGCTGCTGCTGCTGCTGCTGCGAGGCAATTTCGTTCGTGTGCTTCTCAGCCAGTGGATTATGCCACGGCCCGCAGGGAAATGCTTCGGTGGGGCAAAGGAATTGCCAACACCAAAGTGTTGTAAATTTTTTATGTGCTACTGCAAATTGAAGGCAGCTGCACTGTTTGGCGCTTTAAAGCAACAGCAACTCAGGGAGTGAACGAGATGGGGAGAGTGGCTGGCTGTGCTAATGGCCAAAGTAACAATAATTTGTCAACATTATGCTTAAAAAAAAAATATTTAATGCTACTGTTATTGCGGCTTAAGCAGTTATTGTTGATGTGCAGTCACCAGTGAAATGTTGCCATCATCTTCTTCTTCGGAAAATGGGTCGCCAGTAATTGAAAATTAAATGTACATTTATGGGCAAAGTTAAACAGTGACACACTCACAAAAACATACACACACACACACACACGCACACACAGTGGCAATGTTTTCGTTGTGTGAACCCGCACAATTGTTTTGGATTTTCGCTGGCGATAATAATAAAAATGAAATTTTTCATAGAATGTATGTGGGTGGGTGTGTGTGTGTGTGTGTGCGTGTGTGATATATGTAAATGGTTAGCAAAATCAAGTCACACACATGCA
The DNA here is from genome assembly GCA_035043505.1 of Drosophila setosimentum. Taxonomy (NCBI): domain Eukaryota; kingdom Metazoa; phylum Arthropoda; class Insecta; order Diptera; family Drosophilidae; genus Drosophila; species Drosophila setosimentum. The sequence goes on along the minus strand of JAWNMY010000023.1, from coordinate 188,460 downwards.
CACACTCGCACATATTGATTTTGTGCCTTGTTTGCCATTGCATGTTTTTAGGCGCTGCCAAAAGCTGTCAATTGCCTGTGGCACAATGAAATGTTGATTTTAAAATTTGTGTTTTATTTGAATTATAATTAGTAATGTTATTATTTTCTACGAGCATTGCCATATGCAGAGCTCTGAGCTGTGCGACTTTTGTGACAATATAATAAGCATTTCATGTTTCTCAATTATTAGCTGTTTAATGAACAAAATTCGAATGATTTGGAGGTCCTAACATATTGACAAAAAAAAACCAGGAAAAATGGAAATCGCTTTCGGCTACATATCGAAAAAATGCAAAAATCGAGAATTTCAATAAAATATTAGAATGCGATTAATTTTGAGCTAAAATTTAATATTTAATTTTTATATATATTAGGTTTCATCAGTAGATCTTCAAAAACACTAACAAAAATATGATCGCCTTTTTTTATATATTCAAATATTAGATGTGATTGGAGGCCCAATATCAATGTGTATCTAAGGCAAGGATTACAAGACATGGATATGAATTTAATTTACAAGTTAAATCAAGATTAAAACTAAGTTGTAAAATTAGAATAGTTTAATAGTAAGAAGAAGCTCATACTATGAGTTAACGAAATCCAAAGAATATTCCAAGTTTTAACCTGATTAATCTGTAAGCCTCTAATCAATACTTTCAAATGCTATATATAGTAATATGTATTATTAACAAATTATACATTCGAAGCATGGGTTATCATATCAGCTTATCATATTTAGTAATATGAATGTAATATGAAAGCCAAGCATCTTTCTCATCTCACCTTTAGCATTGGTATTAATATGTGAAATTTGGTCCACGCGTCGGTTTCTTCATAAAGTAATCAACTCTACCGGTATCATAAGTCAGTCACTATATAATTGATATGTTTTCTGATGTTTGCTATGGTTTTCAACACACATTGATATGTTTTGTGATATTTGATTTATATTATATATGCTTTTGTATATTTTTGTATATAGTTCTTTGGTTTGATGTAAAGTTGTTAACCAAAAGTTACGCGGCTCATTAGTTATTAGTTTAAAACTTAAAAATGTTATTTGTATAATTTTATATATTTAATTAAATTGACTTATACTCGATTATTTATATATATATATGTGTATATATAAATTGATATATACGCTACGTTTACTCTTTGCAAGAGCTTTGATATGTATGCGATATTAAGCACGTTTTTTTACTTAGACTACAGCATTTAGATTAATTTGTTAGATGTTTTTATTCAATTTTTAAGCGGTTAATAAAAGTTTTGTGCAACTTTTTGGGTCTTATGACATGATATGTTTTGCTTTAGTTTTTGTTTTAAGAAATTATTTGCATTTTACATTTCAGCGTGTTTACTTTTGATGTAATTAATGCTTTATAATTTAGACTTGGATGTTTTGTTTTCAAATGTTGCCTTCCACACAGGATCCACAATGGCTCCAAGAAGTTTTCTCTTTTTGCTGTACGCTCTCTTTTAGTTATCGTAGTAATGGTCTGCTCTCATCGCCTGCTCTCTTCGTTTCTATTGACTCTTTTCACATACATGCACGCGTTCACACATACGCACACGCACACACACGCAGAGAGACACAACCTTTCAGGCGGCAACGGCAGCGGCGGCGATTTTCGATATATTCCTTTTTGCGCGATTCCGTTTTATAACCACATTCGCTTTGCACAACGCAGTTTAGCGAAAAAACCGAAAATTCATAACAACAAAGAACACTTCAGAAATTCTGTTTCCGTTAACCGTTATCCACAATTAATTCAACATTGCTTAATGTTTAATGTGTGTTTTTTTTTCTTTTTCTTTTCGTTTTCGTTTTCTTTTCTCTTTTCCTTTTCGCTTGCTGCTCCTGGCCGCTGCCGTTGGCCGCCCGCCCTTCTCTCGCAAATTACACAATCAACGCAAATATTTTGCGGCTTTCGATACTTTTTTGTATTATTTATTATTATTTTTATTTTTGTGTGTATTAATTTCACTCGCGTTGTGTTCACCGTAATTCAAATCGGGATTTTTTTTAATATCTGCAGGTATCGGCTGCGCCTTGCGCTATGCTGCGATTTATTGCACAATTAATAAAGCCAGTCGATTGGAGAATTTGTATTTGTGAATTTCTATTTGGCACTCGCCTCTGCTCGCTGCGTGTTGTAGAGTCAAAGTGTTGTCGTTTACTCACGAGCTGCTGGACGCTGCCTGCGATGCCAAGCAATGAATTTTTCATGAATCCCTTATTAGAGATTTTTCGCCCCCGTCTCGTTGAGATTGCTGCGCGCTCAGCGGCAGCCAGCAGCAGCCGTCGCAGCAGCAGCAGAGAGATAGAGAGAGAGAGCGATAGTCGATGTTTTTATGGAGTGGCTTGTGGGTGTGAGAGAGACCGATGCAAACTTTGTGTAAGAGAGTGCAAGAAATTCTGAGGAAAAGCGATTGCTTGAAACACGGCTTCTTCCATTTCTACATTTATTTATAGATAGTTTTTTTTTTTTGGGGGGGAGTGTGGTTGGTCCTGAAGTTTTGGTGGATGGAACTGGGGGTTATGCTTTGGGGGTTGCTTTATCTGTTTATTTTATGCTCTTCGCGTTGACGCAACGTTCCTCATTTTCCGCTGCTTCGCATCTCGATTTGACATTTGCCATTTTCTCTCTCTCTCTCTCTCTCTGTCTCTTCGCAGAGGTGGCTTAGCGCAGACGCCATACTTCAGGCAATGTCGCTAGATGTCGCCTCAATGGTTGTAGACTTGGCTAATATAGTTGATTACAGCGGTTATAATGTGCACCCATTTAGCAAAAGCTAGAACCATTTAAAATGAATAAATAACTGAATATTCAAATGCAATTTTTTTGTTACAAAACAAAAAATGTTTTAATCCTCGACATTTTTTGGCAAATACCATCTCCTAATTGGACATTTTTATCATTAGCTTATAGATAACAGCAGATGACTCACATTTGCTTAAGTTTGAAACAATTGATTTTTATTGCTAAACATAAATAAATAGTTATAATTATATATAATTAATAGTCTTCTTGATGGTCATAATAAAAAAATAATTAAAGAAGGAATAATATTGGGAAATAACAGGCTTAGATTGTGCCGCCTTTGCCAGGATAAGATTTAATAAACTAGAGAAACATTTTATAAGCTCGGAGGAAACATCGAAACCCTCAACCCAACAAAGATTCTCAAATGCGTTCAGGAATTATGCTGGATGCAAGAGCTGTAGACTCAAAAAACACCATGAAACACCTCAATAATAATATAAAAAAAAAGAGAAATATCAGTTATATGATCATTGCGAAATCCCACCAAAATGATAAATTTTAAATTGAATTGGAATCTTCATTTCTTTTTATTAAAATTTCAGTAATAATTAATTATAAATTACAATTAATTAACTGAAGTCAATTTTTCTGCTGTGAAGTCGAAGAGAATCAGTAAAGTCATAAGCCATAAACATTAAATACCAAGAATAAAAAAACGAGTTTATAAGTTTTTACACACCATTTTAATAAGGAATACGTGTAATTACTATAATTTTAAATGTCGAATTTTCAATTATTCGTGTATTATACAAGTTAGGAAAGCAGGATTAAACCTCAATAATTATAAAGATTTAACTGTTAACCATTGCTTATATATTAAATTTAATCTTTTATTTCTTATTTTTCATATAGCCGAAATTAATAATAATAGGGCCTTTCCTCCAGTTAGACCACTTTCCCATCCAAAAAGATCTCGGCGTTGTAGCGATTGTGGTGGGTGTGGTGGATGCTTGGGAGCAGCTCGGTTCGAAACTATTTGCGGGAAGAAGGCATTCCACAGCAGTGCACGCCGATGGAATTAGACATACCGCATTGCTGCTCCTTATCAAGCAAATGGCAAGAATGGCAAAGCCAAAGATCAGCGTTTGGATTCTCATCTTGTTGGTGAAGAGTTGGTCTCTGTTGGTTCACATTCGCTGTGTGGCTTCCTTTTATATGAATTGGCATCTTTTGGAATGGCAGTTGTATAAACAAAGCCATTCACATTTTGAATAAATAAACATTTTATTGTGAGAGTATTTTGGAATGAATGGCTAACTTAAAACAAAAAGAATATTTGTTATGAAGACAGCTGCTTTAAGTTACATAATAAATGATATGATATTTGAAATGTGCATACATTTGTATACACTTGTCTGCCAGAGCTATATATATATATATATACATATATATTGGCATACGTCAGCACAAAATATGTTCTAAGTTAAGATTAAACTTCTATATATGTATTCAGTAATCTACATATGTATATGTATGAAAATATGTTATGTAAGTATAAAAGTATATATACGTATGTGTATGTGCACAGATCGTCTTAAAATTAAAGAATTTTAAATAGTCTAAGTTGGACCATTTCACATCTTGATTTCCTCAGATTATTTTATTTTAATTTATATTTTTCATATTATAAAATTAATAATTATTGTTAATTCCTTTAATTGTACAATATAATAATTAATTAGGGTATCTTTAACTACACACAGTAGGCAGAAAGAGACGAGTGCGAGTGTCCTGTAAACACTAAAATATATTGGAAAATTGTCCTGCTTTTTCACTTGACTACTGACAATATCCTTCAAATATGGCAGCAACAATATTTAGCACTTACTCTCACTTACACTCACTTAGCACTTACAATATCAGAATTTGGCAACTAATTAATTTTTCTATAACCAAAGAAGACCTGCGCACATACATACATACTTACTTGAATACATAAATAGATATATATTTTGTCTTATTCGATTTCAAATACTGCATCATTTATTATTTTCACAAAAACAGCTGTCTTCATAACACATATTCTTGTTGTTTAAAGTTAAGCTTTCATTCCAAAATACCCTCAGTTTATTTATTTAAAATGGAATGCTTGCTTGTTTACACAACTGCATTGAAAATTACAATTTTTAATAGAATCCAATTCATATTAAAGAAAGCCACACAGCGAATGTGAACCGACAGAGACCAACTCTTCACCAACAAGATGAGAATCCAAACGCTGATCTTTGGCTTTGCCATTCTTGTCATTTGCTTGATAAGGAGCAGCAATGCGGCTTGTGTTAATCCTGCCAACTGCTCATAAGAAGAATGCTTACTTTCTGAAAATTAAGCTGATTCGAGCTTTATGTAGTCTAAAGGACACCCGCAGGATCTGTTTTCCACAACTGCTTGGGATGCTCGGGCCCGAAAATGTTGCACGTGATTTGAAGAAAAGTTTCGCAGCAGATAACCTTACCCTCAAAAGTGGGGTTGGATACAGGGCTGCGGAGGCACAGTTTTTCTTGCCCCATGATAATAATATTTAATATGCACGAGACTATTATTTCTCAGTTCCTCCTAAATCTTCTCCTCGCATTTCTTTCAAGGCTCAAAAGTAAGCAATTATTTTACTGTGAACAAGTGCTTAAATATTTATTTACAAGCTCTCAAAATAAAATGAACTTTATTTTAATTGTTAACATACATTTGTAAGTTGATGGAATATGTAAAATTTATATAAATCTTTATTTTTAATGTACTCACTCGTTCTGTAGTCGTAACATAAAAATAAACTACTGTTTCAAGACTCCCAAAGTTGAGGCAATATTTACGATTGTTGTGAAATCTATTTATAATTGGATTTGGCGCTTAGAATGTCTGTATAATTTTTGCACATATGCCAATATATATAATTTTTATCCATATATTGTCCCTTGAATTACGTTTTTATATCTAATGATATCAATGCTTCTTGGTGCCTTAAGCCCCCTTTCTGTTTCTTGGTAAATCCAAAGGTCAGCTTTGGGTTTTATTTTATTTCTGAAGTTTAACCAAATTAGGCTTCTGTTGGTTCACATTCGGTGTGTGGCTTTCTTTTAAATAGATTTAATTCAATTAAACATAATTTATTTCAATGCAGTTTTGTAAACATAGTAAGCATTGAATTTTAAATATAGTTTAAATAAAATCTAACTAACTAACAAAAGCATTATTTCTCCTCAAGTCAACTGTTTTAAGTAAGAAATATGATTAAATCAATATATTCCTATATTTAATTGAACGAAAGCATGCCTGAATAATGGCAAACATTAGCACAAAACACGATAAGAATTTAGTCGATGTGTGACTGAAAGAACATTCTCGAGAAATGGCACGATAGTAAGCACTAAATTGAGTTAGTGTTATTTAAGAAGTGGAGAATAATAATATAAGTGCTGCATGAGATGTGGAGCTAAATACTATGCAGGAGCACAGCAGAGGCGGCACATTCCCCAAATTGAACCCCATCGTTCCGCTGATATTTTATCAGAATAGCTAGAAGAATGGAAGTAGATGTGGATGCTGAGCAATTCCATGAACGGGAGCAGTTGAAAGAACTGTTTACGCAATGTTATCGAGGCGAAGAGGCGCCAGCGGCCATATTTTTGAATATGCTAAACAACTGTCCGATGGTCGTCGAGTGTCCTGCGTGTAGGCGTGACATCATTAGCAACCAAAATGGAGAAATATGAGCAGTGAAGAAATGAGTGATTCATCTGTGTTTGCATCATTTCGAAAGCAGCTTCCAGTAAATTATCCTTACCACATTGTTGAATTAGTTCATACAATAATTTAAATCGATTATAATGGGAACCATACACGAAAACAGCATATCAAAAGCATATTTCGTTGAATTAGTCCAGACGAGTGCGAAATAATTCGAATAAAGTTGAATGAGTCAATCAGGATACAATTTTCTGAATTGGACTCTTTGGTAGTTTATGAAATTTAATGCAATTTTTGCTAAGCCCAGACCAGTTGAAAATTTCTAAAGAACTTGTGAAAGAAATCCGCCTTCCAACAGAAACTAGTTCAGCAGTGGGCAATGCTCTTGAAAAACGGGCCTAAAGACGCAAGGACAATATTGGACTGAATATAATATAATCGAAATTGGACAATGCGCAAACTTATGAATTAAGACATGATTGTAAAGATAAACAATGTTTATAATATATAAATTAATATATATATATATAATTATATAATTTTTGCATATTTGAAAAGCTTCCTATTTCTGCTATCTTACTCGCCCTGTGCCTATTATTTCGGAGTCCGCTACTTTCGGTTGATCTCTTTTTTGTTCTTTACTTGCGTTCGTGAGAGAGTTGTGCAAGCTGCGCGTCCTGCTCAGAGAGAGAGAGAGAGAGGTTTAAAAGAGCGAGATGAGATGCTGAATGAGTCAGAAATGAGGTCGATACATAGATTCCCTTAGAATTTGCGAGAGTGCAGTGAGATAGGAAGAAGCGATAGTATCGGGATTATATCGAAGGGGTATTTGATTAAGCAGCAAGATTCATTTTAAAACTGGAGCATTACAATTTAGACCCACAAATATTGTTACTATCATTGTTCTAGTTTAAATTTTTTATCTTTAAATTATGTTAGTTAAAAAAGCATACATTTTTACTTAAAGTACTGACAATTATTTTTTAAATATTTTTTAATTTAAATTTAAATTCTGAAAATTAGTCTGAGCCCTAATGCCTGTTCTTTTCTCTCTCCCTCTCTCTCGTTCCCTCGGTCTCTCTCTCCTCTTTCCTCTCTCATTTTCTTGCACCGCATCATGTGTTGGCTGCTGACATCTGTTGACCGCCCACTTGGGAGGCAGTTGTCCTGCTGCTGCTTGTCCTAGCACAAGTATTATTTTTTTTTTTTTTTTGTTAAAATGAAAATCAATAAAAAGCTCAATGACGTCAGTCGCGTGTACACATGCAATATAAGCACACACACAAACACACATAACAAATACACGCATACATGTGTGTGTGTGCGTCTATGTTTAAGATGAACGCAGAGGACCGCTGGCAAATGAGATGCGTACGAGGCGCACAGGACACCCGCAGGATCTGTCGGCAAACGTTGCTCGGGATGCACGAAGATGTCGCACGTGAGCCGGCCGTAAAGTTCCAGCAGAAGCAGCAGCAGCATCAACAACAGCAGCAGCAAATGCTAGAATTACCCCTCACACACACTTTCTGTTGTGCGTCAAAAGTGGTTGTAGGTGGTGTATGGTGAGGGGGGGTGGTGTGTCAGCTTCTCTGCTGCTAAGGCCGCATGACATTTTTTGCTAAATCACATGATTGTTGGCGATAAGCACGCAGATAAGACCGACAACGACAATGTCACTTTAAATATGCACAGGGCGATCATTTTATCTGTTCCACTCTATTGTTCTTTTTGGTTTTCCCATGCTATGATATTTTTCTCTGGGCAACTGTTCCCATTCCAATTGATATATTTTCATACCCGTATCTATTCCCAAATGTAGAAAAATTAACTATACTGCAATTGTACAGAATCATTTTGAGTGCGATGAGAAGCATATATTGGTCACATAGAAAATCGGACGAGATCGAACTTTTATGTTCTCAAATATATCCAGTGTTTTCCTTCATATTTTCTAAAGCATAATTTCATTATATAATGTTAAGCAAAACCCTTTCGTACTTTACAAACAAGCTGATGGGTTTTTTTTTTTATTTATTTTAGCTTAGACAAGTAGGGACAATGGCCAATTAAATTATAAAAATGTCTTTTCACTTTTTAATTTGCCCCTATACTTAGAAGCACAACCTGGATTACCTTTGCTATTATAAATATTATTTTAAGGATTTTATAGAGTCGAGAGTCTGAACATTGAGCGAAATATTTTCTGTGTAGACTATCATATCCCAATCTAGTTTTAAGATTACTAGCCACACAAAAAAAATAGAATTTATAATTTCTAACTACTAATTAAAATGATCAATTAAATTAGGTACTTGAAATTCCTGTTTAGTTTAATTTAGTGATAATTAATTATAAATTACAATTAATTAACAGAAGTCCATTTTTCTGCTGTGAAATCGAAGAGAATCAGTAAAGTCATAAGCCATAAACATTAAATACCAAGAATAAAAAAACTAGTTTATAAGTTTTTACACACCATTTTAATAAGGAATACGTGTAATTACTATAATTTTAAATGTCGAATTTTCAATTATTTTTGTAATACACAAGTTAGGAAAGCAGGATTAAATCTCAATAATTATAAAGATTTAACAGTTAACCATTGCTTATATATTAAATTTAATCTTTTATTTCTTATTTTTCATATAGCCGAAATTAATAATAATAGGGCCTTTTCTCCAGTTAGACCGCTTTCCCATCCAAAAAGATCTCGGCGTTGTAGTGGTTGTGGTGGGTGATTGGAAGCAGCTCGGTTCTGAAATATTTATGGGATCACGGCATTCCATAATAGTGCACGCCGATGGAACTACACATGCCGCATTGGTGCTTCTTATCAAGCAAATGGTAAGAATGGCAAAGCCGAAGATAAGCGTTTGGATTTTCATCTCGCTGCTGAAGAAATGATGTGGGTAGGCTCATATTCGATTCTTTTTATAGCAAATGCCTTCTATTAGCAATTGGATTTCTGACCAAAGCTGAGCAAATAAAACTTCAATAAATAATGATAATCTTATTTTGGAGAGTTTTTAAACAAAGCACTGTCTTTTAGAGTACAACCCATTAAAGCACCTGTCTAAACTGATAATGTAAACAACATTACAAAGTAAATGAAGAAAAGTACGCGCGTGGAACTTTAGCGTAAATGCTTTTATTTAATGTACAAATGGTATGTAAATAGTGGTATGCAACTATTAATTTAAGCAAAAACAAAAAAACTTGAAATAAGCTTTTTCGTTTTATATTAGTAATATTCATAGTAGTATTATTGTTCAAATAATAATGTACAAATTATGTAATGCAAATAAATGTATTCAAATCATATTTTCATTTCAAGACTTGTTGAAATTTATTATTTCATCATTATTATTATTATTATTATTGACAATAAAATTGAAATTGAAAATATTCAAAAGATTTGTTGATAAAATCCGTTTATTTAAGTATGGAGATTTTGTTGGGTGAACGGGATAGAAATTGCAATAAATTGAAATGAAACCACAGAAACAGGACCAATAACAACTTAAAACAGTCACTGCGGCAAACTCTTAACAGCAAAAACAAAAACCAGACCAATAAAGTGAACAGCAACAACAACAACACATCAAACTACATATATACACTTTAATTTTATGAATATGCAACATCAACATCAATTTCATGTTAATGTTTGGCAGCATGCGACAGAGAGCGAAACAGGAAATCGGGGCGAATGGCGGAGAGGAGCACTGTGGCGCAGAGAGAAGCGAGCAAATACACACACGCACACATACACACGTTCTTTTATTATCGCATTTAGTTTGTAGTAGGTGTTAAAATTGCACATGAAATATGAAAAGGCACTCATAACAGCCACACAAGCATTAACGGTACCCTACACTGCTTTTCGCAAACCGCTACCAAAGCACCAAACCGCCCACCCCCTCGCCATACACTCGCTCGCATGGTTAATAACTCCCTTTGGCATATTCACCACAGCGAGAGCAATCCAGAGAGCGGAGATAGAATGAGAGAGAGGCAAGCGCTGACGACGCTCGCTCGGCTCCGCTGCTGTCTCTGGTACTTGCTCCATCTCGCTCTTGCGCATACAGTCGTCTGGCCTGTGGGTGGAGCGCTGCCGTCGCGTTAACTGTCGACTCGACACTTGAAAAGCTCAGACGCTGTTGGCTTCAGTTTCAGTTTCAGTCGTTGTCGTGTCGTGATGTCGTTGCCGTCGTCGTCGTTGTTGTAGTCGCAGCAACCGCAGCAGGAGCAGCAGCAGCAGGCAGCAGGCAGGCAGCAGCAGCAGCAGCAGCAGCTTCAGCAACAACAACAACAATAGCAGCAGCAGCCGCAGTCAATGTAGTCCGTTGTCGTCGTCGCGCGCATTGTACAATAACAAATACAACAACAAATATAACAGCAACTACAACAACAATAACAAGAAGAAAAACAACAACAGGCAACAACAATAATAATAGTAACAGCAGAATAAAGATACTAACATATATATGATTTGGGGCAGCAAAGTTGCGCATATGGAATGCAAATAAGAACGCACAAAGCCTTTTTAGATATACACATGTATTTATGTACATATGTGTGCGCCTAAAATACATATGTGCAAACCAATTGTGATTTAAGCTAATACAAAACAAAAAAATTAATTAACAAAATTAACAGTAACAACAAGTAACAAGCATTAACAACAACAACAACAACAACAACTGCAAACACTGTGTTTTGAAGTAAGACAAAATTTCATTGCGTTGCGATTGCTTTGCACTTTTTCATTATAACTTTTTTTCTTATTTATTTTTATTTTTTGCTCGCTTTGTTTCGTGTTTTTTTCTGTACACACACAACACCACGCAACCCGATTCAAACCTGACCTCCTGCCCCCTATCTTCCACCACAAAAATAAAAAAAAAAAACACACACACACACAGAGAGAAAAAAATATATAAAAACCCAACCCAAGTAAGCGTATATTCTCTCCACGACGTCGTCGTATTTGTGGCCGTGACTCTCGTCGTGCCTCGTCGCACCTCTCGCCTCTCGCCCAAACAGGATAAACACATTAACCAAAAAAAAAAAATACATACATATATATATATATATATATATATATCGCATGCACAAAATATTTATAGATACAGTTTGTTAAGAGTTAGGAAAATATTTAAAAATAATATGCGTGATAATCATCCTACAATAATGCAGAAAAAAATGTGTGCAAAAATAAAAACGAAAAACCTGTAAAGCACTTATGTGTATGTGTGTGTTTGTGTGTTGATGTTGGTGTTGGTATTGGTGAGCAGAAGCAGCAGTCACTCACTTTGCTTACTGACTCGCTCGCTGTGATAAGTTCACCACACACACAACAACAACAACAATAACAACAGCAGCAGCAGCAGCAACAAAAATCCCACGAGCATAGAAGCAAAAACAATGCGCAACTCAAATGTTAACTGTTAACTGCCAAAGCACACAATAAAAAAAATAAAGTTGGCAGCCCTCTGTCGCACGCACACACACACACACACACACACACACAACATAAAGAGAAGTGACGTCTAATGGCAAATCGTTTGTTGCTCGAGTGTAAAAGACTACAACAAGTTGCAGCTAGACAATGGACATCAGTGCGTATGAGCAATGCGTGCCACAATGAGCGAGAGTGCAGTTAGTGGAAAGAGTGTATCCCGCTTGATGCTGCCGCTGTTTTATTGTCCTGCCTGTAAATCCCACTATATATCTATATATATATATGTATATATGTCCCAGTATTTCCCAACTTGTGCCTGCAGTGCAATGCAACATAATTACAGCTCGGTACTTTCGGCTCAGAAGGCAATCGTAGCTCGTAAAGTTCAACTCGTCGACAAGTCAAATTTCACATTAATAATTAATCTATTTATCACAAAATTAAATGAATGAGTAAATCACATAAATTGTATACGTATTTGCAGTTTAAACAAACATTCAGCAAACATACTAATTTCTGGTGCATTCAAAATAGCTAAATAAATATATCTATTGTGAATTATTTAAATTATCTTACTGTTAAGATAAGATAAGCTTCGCTTTCTATAATACAAATGGTGCAAAATAATAATACTATAAAAATAAAGAAATCAACAACAATTTCTAATGCAACAAATAATATAAAATAAATATATATAATTTTCTATTGCAAATTTAAACAAACAACAAATTGAGACAACGAATAAACGAACAATGCCGTTTACAAGCAACAACAACAAATTCTAAACAAATTATGAATAAATGTGAGTAAAAAATGTCTATATACAGAAAAAACAATTTTTTAATAAGAATATTAATATCTCCAAATTGTTTAATTTAATATTATTGTTTTTTAATTAATGTAAATACATAATTAGAATTTTATTAGATGATTTTGTATGTATTGGGATTATATTTATATCTTTTTTAGTTAATTTTCATTAAATTATATTTTAAAAATATAGACATATATATATTTTTTTTCTTTCAATTTTTATACATTTAATTTTGGAAGCAAAAAATCATTTGAAATATTTTTGCGTATCCCAAATGGCCTAAATTGTACAATGCAATGCAAAACAACAACCAAGAGATCACCACAAAGAGAGCAGTAACAATCAGCAGCTGGCCCCACGGCTGTCGCTGTTGCTGTTTACTGGCCAATAATAATAAGGCGATGGTTGCGAGGGGTCAGGGGCGGGGGCCCTACATGAATGGGTGTAAATTTAATTAAAAGGTAAACTTGTTAAGCAACAGGGACGAACAGCAACAACAACAAGAACAGCAACAACAACAACAGCAGCAACAGGCAGCCATTGAATCGATTTTACATGTAGTTTACTGTGCCGTCAAATCAAAATGGCAAACGTCACGAGGCAGGCAAAAACAACAACAGCAACCATGACAGTAGCAATTTCAGCTTCAACAATCAACACACCGACTACCGGTTGACCTTTGGCAAACAGTACATTAGAGGAACCGAACCAAAATAAAACAAAGGCGAATCACAAATTGTACCACAAGAATTGCTTCTTGAATTGTCTAATTAAAAGCGATAAAGTCACATATATTTCATCGTTTGATTATTTGACATTTGACTAATAAAGAAAAAAAAAATGGTTGCTAAAGAAGAACAAACTATTAGTTAAAATAAATGCCTCTGCATATAAATTATAATTATATAAATTATAAAATGCCTAATTATAATTATAATCCCATAGAATTATTTAATAAAAATATGATTATGAAATAATGTGAAACATTTTTTCACAGCACTAGTCTACAACAAAGAGCTCAAATAGCATAAACATGCCTTAAGCGATATGTGATTATGGCTTTTAGTGTATATGAATCTCAGATATAACTGTAACTTTTCCACGCTAAATAACTTATTGGTTCCAGACGCCTTTGTTGGCTTTGTTGCAAGCACTCTAGCTAAACTTAATATACCCAGTTAATGCATCTAGTTGTGTTAGTTTTTTTGCTTTTGGTGGGCGATGTTAGAGGTCATCAGTTGAGTGCTGTGACTGTTGGTGTTGTTATTGTTGTTATTGTTGTCGGTTGCCCTGACAAATGACACTGATGACGACACGCGACGGGGCCTTTGACAAGCGTCACAGACGCAAGATGGCCACGAACGTCATAAATGTTTGACACTGCACACGCGTCGTATGAGTAATGCCAACCTACACTGGCACACCCAATCGCCCACTAGCTGAATCTCTAGCCATTATTGCCCGCACACACACACACAGACACACACATACACAGTGGGTGCTTTGCTCTTGTGCGCGAGGCTTGCTAAAAAATTATCGAGTCAACTAGCAACTACTGCCCATATCTATTTTTCTGCTTTTCCTTTGTATTGTTGTCGTTCTTTTTATTGTTGCTGTTGCTGTTGCTGTTGCTGGGTTCAATGGGTGCATAAAATTGCTTTTGTGTCCCTATGTCATCGTTTGCTTTTTGACATTTTAACTACATTTACAATGCCAGCTGCCAACTTAGTGTGGACATTATCCTCGCCTCTTTTCCCCTTTTCTCCCCTCTCCACCATTTGCTTGTGTTTTGTTCAATTTGTTGGGCAACTTTCAGCTGCAGTCGCCCTACAGTCAATGTTCGCCCCTTGTAATTGACAAGTTTTGTTCATGATATATATATATGTATATACATATATATTTGCAAAGAGTGTAGTATATAAGTGAACATATTTTTTAGTCTCCATACTCAGTTAAGGATGTTCTTTTATTTGTTTTCAGCTAATTGCATGGAAATTGTGCGCGCAATTGTAAAACTTTGCAGAGGAAGCAAATGTAGGGCTGTCTCTACCTCTTTCGCCCCCAATACCCTATTTGTCTCTTTCTTGTTATAGTTACATTTGTCAGCACATAGTTTTTTATTATTCTGTTGGCCGCAGGCATATTATTGACTGCCACGCTGTTCAGTACTGGCAGACTGCGCACAGTGTTGTCGGTTAAGAATTGTGTTGCCTACTTTTTTGCGCTAAAATATAAAATATTCTAATTGCATGCACGCAAAGAGCAACAACTTTACTACAACTGAAGTGACCCATTTGCTGAGGGGTTCAACAGAACTTTCTTTGGCAGACAAGAACGACAAAGTAGCCAAGTCATTGGCTTTTTTATTGTTTTGGCTTTGGCTTTAAGCCGCAACCGCAACATAGCAACTTGGCCACGTTTTCTTTTTAGCTGTATGTGCCAAGAAATAAACTACAAATTCGCACACACACACACACACACACACACAAGTTGAGTCCATTGCACCCGTCAACGTTGAAAACGATGCCATGAAAAATATCTGCATAAATTTTGTGATCGCAGCGGACGATGACGCCACGTGACATCACTTAAAAGACTAGCCAAAGCCAAAGGCAAAGAAAAGAAAATTGTAAATTACCATTTGCGTTGACAGTGGGCCATGCTTGATTGTGATAAATGGGAATAACACAAGCCCAGTAACCAACTCGGCTGCAACTTTCAATTTACAAGCTGCAACCAGTTGCCCTTTGACATTTAAGCAGCGCCTAAAAATAAAATGCAGCTGACAGCAACAAATTGCAAAGTCCGATAACCAGACATAATAAATGAAGTGGCTAAATGACGTACATATATAGCTGACGCACTTAAGTTGCAGCGACATGCGAGTGAAAAGCGATATCAATTATTCTTTTAAATATTAAGCACCACTCTATGCATTCTGATAATGTTGTCAATATGTATCGAGCTAAAGGTTATTCCACTCATTGTTGCCTAATGCAATTGAAAGGTCTTAAATTAACTGGATATTCTAAGTTATATATATTTAAGATAATGTACTTTTTACTTTTTAGATGTGCATCGCATTTAATAACAACATAACATTTCTTGCCTTTGTCATGAGTATACCCAAAAAGCTAACACATAAGAAAACTATACAAAATCGAAAATGATAAAATTAAAAATAACGTAATATAAATGAAATACAATTTTATTTTAAATTTGTGACAGCCCAGCCAGTTTTAAATTTGTATTCTTAATCTTTTTTTATATGCAGACCTATTTACAAACGGCTTATAGTTTTCGTTTGATTAAAACAGTTAATTCTGATTGATTATGGAAGTTACTGAGCTCCAATTAAAATAATGCTTCTGTTCACTGCATAATACTATTTTCCCTGTTTCGAAACGTATTGGAAAATAAGCTGCGGTCTTTTGCAGTGAAAAAAATCATAAATATTCTCTATTCCAATGGCAAAATGCTGTCATTAAAATCTGTGGCAGAGTGCGGGGGCGTTCAACAGTGAATGTGGCATTGTAAGCTAAAATGATTGTATAGCTTACAATCAATGAGCAAAAGCTTTACATTTTGACCTTTTGCCTGGTTCTGGTTCTGGTTCAGGTTGCTGTTGTTGCCTACGTTTTTACAATGCCCTTGTACTTACATCTGATCTTTCAATTGTTATTGCTAATTGAAAGTGACAATTAGCTAGAGAGCACACGAGCGAGACAGAGAGAGAGAGAGCGAGAGAGAAAGAGAGAGCAATTAAGTCGACAGATAACACGCTGTTGTAGGTATCGCCAGCAGCTATCTGTTTGCCAGTGAACTTTCACATTTATCAGACGACATTAAATTTCTATCGTAGAGAGAACGTGGCGTATACATTATGTGCATTAACCTTGATGCAAATTTAATTCAAATTACAATTGCCCAACGCTTGATAACGGGCCAATGCTTAACTTCTTGACTTCACTCTTAATTTTATTTTTATTTAGTCTTGTTTAAGTTTCACTTGTTTGCCTTTGGGGGATTTCATTTTATTTATTTTCCATTTTGTTTTGTATTTTTAACTACGTTGTGCTCTACTTTGGAACAAAAATACTAACACAAATACACACACACATAGTAAGGATACTGGGAAATTTTCTAGCGAGGTTTCTTTCCCTTTGTGCGCTCTCTTTCTCTCTCTCTATCTCTCTCTCTCTTCCCGACTGTCTCTTTCTCCACATCTCGCGCTCTTGCTCTCATTGCGCGCTGTGGTGAATTGTTGAACTTACTCTCAGTGACAGCAATGTTGCCTGCATTCCCTCGCTCAGTTTCGCCCAATTCGTTAATGTTAAAGTTTTCCCATTTTTTGCATTTTATCTCAAGCTAAAATTGCTTGTGTGCCAAGCTCTAATTTTGTTTAGATAAGTATCTAATGTGTTTTTATACCAGCTGCCAATGTGGTCAACTGCAGTTATTGGTTACTCTATCAATTTTATCATAGTTAATCTGCCCATCAAGCATGTGACAGCAACTGTACCATCCTGCGCCTATGCCCATGCCTTTGCCTCTGACTCTGGTTCTGTCTCTTATTGTCCAGGCACATAAAATAGTCACTTAAGGCCCCGCAATGCTCCCAATGCAGCCATCAATTTTGCATGGATATATGTCACTGATGCTGCCAGTTGCTGTTCCAGTTGTCGCTGTTGTTGTTGTTGTTTGTTATTTGTTATATGTTGTTTGTTGTTGTTTATGCTGCATTTCCTGCATTACCAATTCATGAGCCCAAAGGAGCGGATCTGCCAGCGACACAAACTAGAAGCAGGCCATAACACCCTGAAAACATAATATTATCTCGCCTGAACTATTGCTGCTGTGGCAGCGATGCTTTGGAGAGGCAGATGTGGAGGGGTAGCGGGCAGACGTGTTGCAGTGTTAAGACCTGTTTGCCTGCGGCTCTAACTCCAGCTGAGTGTGAGAATGTTGTCTTAAGGCTAGCAGTGTGCCAGTTACATTATTAATGGGCACTTGGAGTTTACTTTCATATGGACAAATATTTATTAAATTATTTTTACTGATCTCCTTAGATGTTTTCGAATAACTGTTTAACTGCTTAAGGAACTCAACCTTGTGTTCAATTGAACTTTCTCCTTTCTGAAAAAATCAAGCGTCCTACTCTTTGTATGAATCTATATGAACTTTTTAGACTTTATTAATTGCTCAACAATTATAGCAACATATTATAAAATCATTATGTTTTATTTAATTAACTAGTTTTATTACTTACTGAATAATTTTTTGGTTACAAATTAAATTTGTATCTAATTCTTCTTATTCATTACGAAGCTCCAAGATAGGTTTATCTTTAAATAACTTTATATATATATATATAAGAGAAATCAATTTTTGGTTAACTATTTGATTATACAAACTTAGATTTTGAAAGTAGGCTCCAAGCTTTTTAAAAGTTACAGACTGGAGAAAACGGAACTTACAATAAATATTCTTGGGATTCTTTTTTGTTATTGTTCTCTCATCTGCATTGCTGATGTGTGTTGTGCCACATTTGACCTGCTCTATGCTACTCCAAAATGCTAGACACAGCAATCGCTTGAGACATAGGGGTCGATATCCTATTAAGACAAGTAACTTAGTATGGTGCTTCTATTTAGTGGTTTCTCGCCAATTCATTTCTTTAATTTAATCAACGCCATCTATTAAAGAAGTTAATTCAAGTGTGTAAAAGCTGCAGTTCAATTTGCAGATAAACAAAATACACACACATACATACACACGGACGTGTGGACGGAAATGGGACGCATAAGAGGCTCTTGCTGCAGTTTCCTTATCCTGCATCTACTATAAGAGTATTTCCCAACCCCCCCCCCCCCCCCTCCATTATGCTACCCTCTGTGCGCTTTCTCTCTCTCTCTTTCGGTTTGGGAAGTGTTTGCTTCCGCTTGCATTTTACAGTCCTGCGCGCCCCAACTAGCAAGTTTGTCAACATAAATAGCTCTGTACCCCTTCTCCCTCCCTGCATTTTGACATGCATTTGCGTGTGTGTGTGTGTGTGAGAGAGTGTATGTGCGTGTGGCCTCGTATATATTTTCGCATTTTAAACGTGCGTCACCGGGTCAACCACAAGCAGCACAGCTCTCAATCCCTTGGCTCTGCACCTGTGACCAGCTGCTTTGCTGCTCTTCTCCTCACTACTCTCCTCTTCTCTCTCTTTCTCTCTCGCTGCCCCATTGTGGAGCGGCCCTTTTGTTTCTGCGACTTTTTATTTGATGGTCATAAATACTTGCTGTTACATATTTTTGTATTGTGTTCAGTCTGCCATCCTATACAGCCCTCCTCATGCCACCGCCCTTAGTCCTCAACTCGATCTCGTTAAAATTCTCATTTCCGTTTTGTTTATACATATGTTTCGAGTTTAGCAGACTGCATTTCATTTCGAGTTTAATTAAATTGTTAGAGCCAAAAACTGTTGCCCACTTTTTAGCTGCAACTTGATTTAGCATTTTAATCGAAATTTTCTGTTTATCAGAAACGTGCCAAAAATCTAATTACAACCTGGTCTGGTTCGAATTTAGTTCAGGCAAGTAAACGTAGATGGAATTAATTTCCGATCGTTGCTTCGGAAAAATTTTCAAAATTCATAACAAAATTATAATTTCACTGGTGGTAAACAGTATTTCAATTTTATTTATTTAATAACATTCATATTTGCTTTAAGAATTCGAAAAGGAATATTTGTAATTTATTTAATTCGCAAATTCCCTATTTTTCTTTTTAATTTCGTTTTTATACGAACACAATTTAGTTCACATTGCCAGTTGAGGGCAACTTTCCATTGAGAACAACAAATAAGCACTTGAATAATATTTCGCAATTTATAAATTAAGCAGTTGAATCTCTCTTGGTAATATTATTCTCATATTTTATCTTCTCTCTATTTTGTAGTGCTGACTACTGAAATTCTTCTGCATAAATAGCGCACGCTTTAAATTGCTCATAAAAGATGGCTTCGCCACACACAACATCACAGCAACAAGAACTCCATCGGCAGCAACATAACCAACAGCAACAACCATTTAAACTGCAACAGCAACAACAAGAACAACAAACGCAGTCAACACTTCAAACGCCAGCACAAATGACAACAACAACAAAGGCAAGGCAGCGTTTTAGAGCGTTCACAAAATGAAACAAAAACAGAATCGAGGCGCAGTAAAAAAATTTCTAAAATTTTTGCTCTTAATATGAAAGCGACCTAAATATATCCAGAAGGAGAACTGACCTTGAAAAGGTCAAAGTGCAGCACACATATACACGCACACACACAGACAGACACACACACTCACTCACATACAAATCTCACTCACTCTCATACACATTTGAATACATATATACAACATCATCCAAGTGCTTAGCGAAAGGGGAAACTGCAAAACTGATCAGCACCTTTGTAAAAAGTTTCAACGAATTTCCAAAAATTTAAATAAAGAAACCAGAAATCCAACATCTACAAAAAAAAAACTTCGTTCAATCAAGAATATAACAAATATAAGAAAAACCAAAAAAAAAAAGTAAAATTTAGAAATTTGCTCTGTGATTTTCTGTCAGAATGGTTTAATAATCCAAATAAATTTAATAACAATAATAATAATTATAAAAATAAATAAAATATTATATTTATAAACATTGCCTAATTGCATTCAAAACCAAAATCTATTTAAACATAAAAAGAGAAGCTTTAAAATTTCCCAACAACCAAACAAATTCTATAAATTAAATAATAAATAATTAATAATTATATATTCGAATACATAAATTCAAGCGAGTAAATTAATTAATTAGTGCAACTACAATTAGTATTTATGTGCAAAACCAACGAAACATAAGCCGCGGCACAAACAGCAACAACAACAACTTACATTCAAAGCGACAGTTTAGCTCCAGCTGCCTTTAGCCATGGATGAGATGCCCGATTTGTCGCATTTGACGCCACACGAGCGCATGCAGATTGAGAATGTCCTTATGCGACAGAAACAGGAGGAGGACCAACAGAACGAGATAATGCGGTGAGTTAGCTGATAACAGCTGGCTGATAAGCCCAATAACAATGCAACCTAACGGACTGTCAACGCATCTTCTGCAGCCGCAAACAGGACGAAGTTGTCACGCTGGAAATGCAAATCAGGCAGCGATCCGAGCAGCAGAAAAAGGCCGGCGTCGAACTGGATGCCACCTGTCACATTTGCCTTAAGACCAAGTTTGCCGATGGGGTTGGCCATATTTGCCATTACTGCAACATTCGCTGCTGTGCTCGCTGCGGCGGCAAAGTGACTCTGCGCAGCAACAAGGTAAGTGTTCTATTTTTGTTAGCCCTCTCTCTCCTCTTCTATATTTGCACTTGGCTTACATACACTGAGAAAAATTTATAAAAAGAAGAAACTATGTGTACACTCTACACATTAGTGTATGTACAATTTATGAAATGACAAACTTAAACTCAACCCATCTCATATATCATTAGATAAATAGAAACGCATATGATAATACGGAAAATATGAAATAAATGTTCATTTTCAAAAGCTACAAAGTAAAATTTTAAAACCTTGTACATACAACTTTTTTTTATCGAAAGTATAGATCAAAAACCAATTTTGAAAATATTAGATACTTTAAGAGCAAAGCAGAAGTCTGACTAAAATAAATTGCATTATAATAAAAATGTTAACATGCTTAAAGTAAAACGTTTTGTTTTATACGTGTATGTGTTGAGTATATGTGAGTTTCTGTGTGTGTGTGTGTATGTATGTGCATCTCAGCTGACAGCCTGGCCTGACATATTTTCCAGTTGGCAATTTTCAAGTGCCATTAGACGCGCCTGTCACTCGGCGACGCGTGTAACCAACAAAATGGCAGCGACACTCTGCGAGTTCTGCTTATTTTGCCAGCCAGCCATTGATAAATTGGATGAGACTCTGTCGCCAGCTATTCTGGCGTCTGCTGACTACTGACTACTGCCTGCTAACTGCTGCTCATTGAAGCGACGGCCCATCGCCCATCGCACAGATCCATTGGCCAGCTACTCGCCACCAATTGCCCCCTAAAACTCTGCGTGCACCACGCATAAATAATGGTCTGTGTCGCCAACGCGCGACAATAAAACTCAGTCAATATATTTATTGGCCGTTTAGATTTCAGTGGGCGCGGGGGGTTTCCACTTGCCACTTGCTTTTTGACATTGAAAGGCAACTAAGGAAGGCGAGTTTTAAATAGTTTTTCCCTTGATGTAATACCACAATAATTACAGAAATTTGAAGTTAGAAGTGGGTGTACAAATATGTAATAATTAATGCTTTGTCTTCAATAATATTTCACATGAACTTATGAAGTTCTCATTTTAGAATACGACTTCAAATACAGGTCGAACTAAAAATGCTTAAAGTAATAACGTGCTTATTATTATCAGATGCCAATATTTTTTCAAAAGCTGAGAAAGAAGGATTTTTTGTTAAGGTTCTTATATATTTTCTCAAGGATTTGCTCCATATCCTTATGGATCAAAATTGTATAAGGGTTTTGTGCAAGCATGTAATAGGCAGAATTAAGCATCTCAATAATCCTGGTTAAGGGAATATCCTATGATGAGCTCTCTCTTATTTGTTAGAATTCAGGAAATATCTATATTGTTGACATATATATCGCAATCCAAACTTGGGTACGGATGCATAAGTACTTGATCCATATTCTTTCTTATTAGTTTTGAAATAGTTTCCAAAAGTGACTATTAATATTTGCATTTTCTGTTTTGGACAAGAGTCTAACAGCAAGATCTCCAATCTATCAGAATCAAATAATTGTAATAATTGTTAGTTTGACTGTACCAAAAAAACATTTTGGATTACATCTCACATGTTTTAATAATAAAAACCACTTGGCTAAGATTGGGAGCTTTGCAAGTAAATCTAGTTAATTTATTGCAACTCATCACACAAGGTCTACTCAATTTTATTATTATTTTTTTTAACAAGTTTTCTAGTTTGACTTTCTGTTCAAGGCAAAGTTTTTAGCAAATTTAACTGCAATTCTTTTGGGGTCCGTTCAGCAAGCATTTTAGCATTTTGGCACACCATTTACCATTTCACATTGCATTGCATTTCAATTACACGTTTTCGGTCTTTTTTCAATTTTTATTTTGTTCAGTGAGCCGTGACGGTTTGGCTCTCGCCT
Source organism: Drosophila setosimentum (assembly GCA_035043505.1). Classification (NCBI taxonomy): domain Eukaryota; kingdom Metazoa; phylum Arthropoda; class Insecta; order Diptera; family Drosophilidae; genus Drosophila; species Drosophila setosimentum. The sequence goes on along the minus strand of JAWNMY010000023.1, from coordinate 165,399 downwards.
GGGCTTATCATCTGCTGGCCACATTGCCAAACGATTCGTTGAAGCCTTGCCAAGATGTCACATACATATTAACACACACTGTGCACATGTACACACACACACTTACACACACATAGTCAGATATACATATGTGTAGTAGGTAAAAATACGATGAGATCAAAATTTAACAATTTTCGGCATTGGCAAAAAGAAAAACCGCCAAATGGAATTTCAATTTGCCATTCAGATAATATTCAACTGTCATTAGAATGGGCGGCTTGAAATACGAGCGACATGTGAATCCCTTGAATTTCCTGTTGCAATAGTCCCACCTCATCCTCCACTTCCTCCTCCCTCTCATTCCAATCAAACAGCCAGGCCCAAGACCATCGGGGTGCCCACAAATGAAAACGGCAGAAGCCGGAAAAGTATTCGCGATGTCCGCGTTCAACATATGTAATCCAAAGGAAAGTGAAGGTGTGCCACAGTTGACCGAGGTCACCGGCGATGTAAAGCGCCTCAATGGGTGTTAGGAGCCGAATTGGCACCCTATCGTTCTGTTCCATTCCCTGGACTAGTTTATTATTGATAATATTGTTGTTGACTGTAGCTTAAAAGTAACTGTGCTCATATTTTATATATTATAGTGAAATTCATTAGCATCTGTAGATTAGAACCTTAGATAAGGAGCTATTTGTGTTCGATTCCCTATGCTCAAAGGTTTTTAGCTTTTTAATGTAAAAACAAATTCGCAATTGCTTTTAATCTTAATCGCTTACCTTATGTCTTTAACCTTAAGTATCGAATTCTCTGGCCCTATATTAAAAATACCAATTTTGTTTATTTTAAATTAATATTTAGAAGAATTTTAGCTTAATATCAATTGTTATTAAAGTTGAAACCAAACTGACTATTTTTTATAATTTAAGGTAATTTGGGTGTGCATTCTGTGCCGCAAGAAACAGGAGCTGCTCTCAAAGACGGGCCAGTGGATCAATAAAACTGCGGTGCAACAAGATGGTTTCATCAGACGCATCGAGCCCGATGGCAGCAGCGTAAGTGGCAAACTGATAAACCCAATTTAATGTTATATTTACATTTCCATCACATATTGCTTGCACAGGACATTTCGCAGCAGGCCATTGTGGACCCGCACGATACAACGGATAAGCGGCCCAAGCTGGAGCGGACACGCAGTGCCGCCGAGAAGGAGAACTTGCCAATGCAGCGAGCCGGCAGCATGTTGCGTCGCCAGTACTCGCAGCAGGAGCAGCCCACGAATCGTCGCCTCTCCATCTCCGACAGCGGCATGGATGCCATGAGTCCCGGCCAGCAGCAACAGCAGCAGCGGCAACGCATGCAGCCAATGAACCCGCAACAAGCACAACAATACCAACAACAGCAGCAGCAACAACAACAACAACAGGGCTATGGTCAGCAGCATCCGCAGAGATCGGGTGCCTATCCCGAGGATGATCCACGTTACTATCAGGTGAGCATTTTAAGCTTATAATCTTACACTGAATTCTTGGGAGTGGGTCGGAAACTTGGGTTATTAGCCATTATTAGAAGTACATTGAAAAGAAATCAAGAGAAAAATTCCATAATTATTGCAAATGCGATGACAGCAGTAGGATTGTTAATCAAGAAATTTATGGAATCATAGAGGAAAATATGAAATTTCACATCATAAAATTAATTGATAAAGAATTAAAATTATTATTCGGCAAAAAATGATGCAACAAATGGATCAACTTGTAGTTATCGTATTAATGAATATTAAAATATAAACAACTCTGTTCAATAATCGTAGAAAATTATACGAAAAAGCGGAGGAATTTCGCATGTTTTCTTTGATTAAAATGGGCTACATAGTTTAGTAGATTAGAGGTATTAGATTATTCAAGCTTAGTTTGCCTTTTTTAATAATAAATTCATTGGCGATCACTTACACTTACTTACAGGTGTTTGAAAGTGTTTTATAACAGGAATTCTCAGTGAACATGCTTATTTAATTTACTTACTTAATTTAGTTACTTTATTTAGCTCATCGAAATAATAAAATGGAATTTTCAACTCATTGCAGGGCGAATTGGACGGATTAATGCGACAACATCCACATCTGGCGCATCCCAGCCAGGTGCCACAGCAGTCACATTCACAACAGCAGCAACAACAACAACAACAACAGCAGCAGCAGCAACAGCAGCAGCAACATCACATGGCACAGCAGCAGAGACAGGCACCCCAGCAACAGCAGCAGCAACAACTCACTGCACGGCAGCAACACCTACAACAGCAGCAACAGCAACAGCAACAGCAACGTCAGCATCAGCAGCAGCAGCAACAACAGCAGCGAATGCCGCCACAACAACAGCAGCAACAGTCGTATCAAGGATCAGCAACGCACGCACAAATCCATCAGCAACCTGGCCAAATGGGTGGTGGGTACCAAAAGCCACCGCCACTGACACGCAACCTGACGATCAGCGGGGGACATGCAATGGATGCCACCTCCTATAATCAGCAGCAGCAGGAGCAGCAGCAGCGCCGGACATTAGCCGGGGCGCAGTATGCGTCACAGCAGCAGCGATCCTTCAGCAGCTCCGAGGAGGAGTTCCAGAGTCATCTGATGGCCGCACAGGCGCAGTCGCAGTCGCATACTGTGAACGCTGGCAGTGATTATGATGGTGAGCTTTTGCGTTTTCTCCAATTTGCACACTTTTATGCCTCTCTCTCTGTCTCTCTGTCTATATCTATCGCTCTGACTTTCTCTCTCTCTCTATATATATATATATATATATATATAAATGTAACTGTTGATCGCGCTAGCGTTCACTCTTTCTCTCTCTCTATATATATATATATCCATATATATTTATATATATCTCTGTATCGCTGTGTCTCTTTAACCCCGATTCCAATTTAAGAAATTTCAGTGTCCATTCTAAAAAAAGAAAAATAAATTTTATTTGTAGATAAGAGCTTTTAATTCTTACTGTATCTCTCTATCTCTCTCTCTCTGTCTCTGTCTCTCTATCAAAACAATCTTCTGACTCGCTCGTTAAGAAAATACAATTATTTATATTAAATATCATATATATATATACATATATATGTTTATATATATATATATATATATATATATATATATATGTTTATATATATAAATATGTGTATATATTTATGAAATCTTTTAAAAAAAAGTAACACACTGCTGTCTCTCATTGGTGCGTTGTCTTTTCCTTTAGATCTTTTTGGCTTTCCACTTACAAACATTTAAATTAATGTTCTTTGAAGCAACAATTTTAACAATTTCCATCAGTTTTTTTTTTACACTTTTTTTAAACAAATATTATATGTTTCTTGATGTACATACATACTTAATATTTTTCAATTTTTGTTGATTGTTCATCTACCCTCTTAAGTCTTAAGTCTCCAATTAAGCTAGTTGTAAATTTAACTAGTTATTTTGCTGTTAAAATAAGCTCGATTTAAGTATTTTTGTAGCGGGCAAATTGAATATGGCCATTTTGCTGACCTGCTTTTATAGCGTAATCTGCAGATGCCGGCCGTTAGAAAGGAAGTCCTAAATTTTCCACACAATTTGTAACAGTGAAAATTTGTTGGGCGAAAATGGCAAAAAAAAGTTTTTCAAATGCCACAATTGAAAATGCAAGTTGCATGCACCGCATTGCAAAAATAGAAAGCGGACCACACACATAGTTTCGTTTTGTTAGGGAAACATTTGGAGGCGCTTATCTTGGGGCCACTTGACTCTGAACAGCAGCAGGCAGCGGCAATGGCAACATGAGCGAAATAAAATAAAAATAAATTGTTGACTGGGCGGAGAACAGGCAAAAGAAACGCGAGAAGTGCTCACTTTTGGACCCCCCCCCCCGTACACTTTTTAGGCGAGGAATTCTGTTTTTGTTGTGCTCCTGGCCGTTAAATGCAATCAGCATAAATTATATGCAGCAACGGGGCACAGCCTGAAGAGCAGCAGCTGACCCGAAAACACATTTTGCAACCACCAACCGTAGTTGTAGTAGCCAAAGGCAAACCGCAAGATATCAAAATAGTTGCTCTGTACTTAAAGGTAAGTGGTTAGGGGGATCGGGGGATCGGGAGGGCTCTGTTGCCTTGCTTCATGTTTTGCTGAGCGACATCGCCGGCGACACTGTCAAGTGCGTTGCTGGCCAAATTTATTATCCTAATTAGAAAGTTTCTTGTTGGCACTTTGGCTGCCAGCCTCCTCAATAAGTAGGCAGGCAAGACAGGCGCAGGCAGGCATGCGGTGCCATGTAACATGGCGACGGGTGATTTAAATTTCTTGCCTTCTTTTTTATTGCTGCACATTAGCGTGCACAAAGTTTCTGGCAAGCATGTTGCACTTGCCACGCCCATTCCGCACACCCACCCAACAGAGCAAACTAGCATATAATAATTATTGATTTCAACTTTGGCCCCACAAAAAGAAAAATAAAACAAAAATAAAGTACCAACTGCGAATACCAACTGCGAGTATTGTTGCTATTGTTGTCTGGCAGTCAAGTTTTCTGCGGCCTGCTGCTAGAAACTGTGGCATAAAATTAGGCGCAAAGTTTTTGGTCTACCCAACTATGTCGATAAGCAGGCAGGCAGGCAGAAAGTTGTGTGCAAAACTCTGCCAACTGCAACGGTACCTTAACCACTGATACGATGGCTCTCCACACTCTTCACACTCTCCACCTCCCTACTGAGACAATCAGACCGCCCCCGCCCCCCATCCACTTCTACACTCAAAGCTTGTTGCAGCTGGTCTAGCGTATGTCTCGGTGCAGCTGCACTGGCGCCTACCCTTCGAAAATCACCACACAGAACCACGCGGCTGCCGAAAGTTCACCACAGTGTGTGGCTATTTCACCACTGTGCTCGATTCACAATAGTCACAGGCAACGCAAGCGACATGCGCTGGAATTGCTTCCAGCGACAAATTGGAAAGTTCCAACAAACAAACACAAACGGATGGCAAAACGCATGCGCTACATTTGCTTGTCGTTGTCCGCCTACTCAGCTCTTTCCATTTGATCCGCTTTAGACCTATACACCCACCCACCCATCGCAACACTCCTCCCGCAGCCAGCGGCATTGCCATCTCTTTGGCTCTTCCATGGCCTTAACAGCAGCTGATGATGTTGCGATGAGCGCGCATAATGTCAAATTTATTTGATTTAAGCCTAAAAATGTATTTGCTGCTCTGAGTTAGTTAGAAATAACACGACCTTCCGGCTTAGCGGGGTTGCCGAATTGTGGAGTGGATAAGGGTGCGGTGAAGTATTGGGAGTTGCTTACACTGTGTCAACGGGTTGCGCATACTGTGAAATGTTTTTATTTAACTAAATTAGTTAGATATCCTGATTTGATGTGTTCCTGTTGGGTGCATTACTGAATTAGTTTTATATGTTTTTGTTATTTGAATGAATTTATTCAATAGTCAACTTTAAAAATGGTTGGGATCAGAGATCTACATAGAACTGATTAAATGTACTAGCTGAAAGAAATTTAATTTGCACTATTATTTTACATACATATCTATCTATTCAATTTACCTATTACAAATCTTAGTTGGTCGTAATTGTTATTTTTGGCAAACCTTTGCATAAGCAAATTTTCAGCTGATTTGTTTATTTAAATCTTAAAAAAGATAACTAATTGTCAATGTAGGAAATGTGACTGAAATATTTTGTTAATTTCTTTATCGTTCTCCATATTTGAGACAAATTATTTCCATCTCTTAAGCGAACAATTATGAAGAAAATTGCATTGAATCGATCGGTCAATAAGATCAATGAAGAGCTGCCATTGAAATTATTTAACTAAGACATACATACATTGTCATATCAGCAGCGATTTAGACTCAGCTCGTACTGTATTATATTAATAGTAACTGTAACTCTGATGACGCCATGCACATTGTATTTATATCTGCGCATAGATCAGATTTCAGCAGTCGCTGCTCACTTCACTCCCTGGCTGGCTGGCTGGCTTTGGCGCAGCGACGTCATTTCATTCACTGCATTTCATTTGCTGCAGCGTCATGCTCTTTACTACGTTTTTAGCAGCAAAACTAACAACAACTAATGCACTTGCAATCCAGTTAGACAGAACAGTTAGTCAAGCATCCAACACGCGCTCGCCTACGCTTGACTGCGGGCGACAGCGGGAACTGGGGGGGTATGCGGGGGGTGATATGGGGTTAGAGGTTGACCCAACCACTCGCTGGAAAGCAAAGACAAACACGCTGATTTTGCCACTCGCCTTGGAGATGGAAAACGCAGAGCGCAAAAACACACAAACACAACAACAGGCAACGGAAAAGAGAAAACCGAAAACAGTAAGGGCAGCCCCGAAGCCCGCCTGAACCCTAGAATGCGGCAGCAGCAGCTGTCAATGTTATCGCAGTCAACGTCGCAGTCGCAGTCACCGTCACTGTCGACGTCGCTGTTGATGTCGCTATGGCCACGCTTAACTTTATTTTTAGTTGTGCATTGGAAGCGTCATGGGAAAGTGCTGCTACAGCAACAACAACAATATGGCGAACTTGTAACATTGTTATTGGAAATGTTGTAGGCTCCCAGCACCACCATTACCAGCATTACCACCAGCACCAACAACACCAACAACAACAAGGGTAGGCGCTAAAGGAAAGCGAAAACGTAAAGCAAAATTCCATTGAGGTTTTTTTTGAAATCGAAACGAAATTAGTTTTCGATGAACTTTAAAGGCGAGTAAACAGCCGCTGCGGGCCACAACTCGTCGTAAAAATCGCACGTGTCGCAACAAAAAAAAAATCTAAATAAAACAGAAAACGACAAAAATAATACTAACATCACAAATAATGGCAAACATCGCAAAATCGGAGCGAATTTCGTGAAAAACGCCGCGAAAAAACCATGTGCGAGCAATCGAAAGTGAAACTTAGCGTGTGCCTCAAAAATGTAAGGCTAAGGTTGCGCTAAAAACAACCTTGGAGCAAAAAAAAAAGAAGAAAAGTGTGCAACAAAAAATACATACATAAAAGAAAAACAAAGTTCGTTTGTTTTGTGTGTGTGTGTATGTGTGTGTGTGTGTGTGTATGTGTGTGTGCGTGTATGTTTGTGTATGTGTGATAATAAGTCGTGCAATTAATTGACATTGAGCAATAAATAATTCACAAATATCACAAACCCGGTGAAGGTTAAATGTGTCACAAATAAGAAGAAAACATAAATATAATTCGAAAATGCCTTAAAAAGGTACAAGCCAAGTGCAAAATGTTGCAAAAACACAAAAAGGCTGCAAAGAAAAAAATTTAATTAATTAAACCACAAATAATCAAATAAACACAAGCAAGCCAAATATAAGTTAAACAGTGAATTAAAATCACTTTAAATTTATTTAAAAAAACGCAATATTGTTAGAAAGGTAAAAACGGCGCCAGTCTAATTCGACTACAATTGCTTAAGTGTCGTGTCACATTCGTAAAAGCGGTGCCTGACGTATGTAATATATATAAATATATATTTATGTATATATTTTGCGGTCGCCAGCTTAGAGTATGTCATTAAAATTAAATCGAATCAAGGCATAAATCAAAATTTGGTCAGCCTAAAACTGCGCAAATTGTGGCGCCCGTTTGACGCTTCTGCATATGGCCACACACACAAACACCCACATGCGCCCAAACCCACACACACACATACACATATATATACATATATATGTATACGCCTAGGCCATTTTCTTGCGTGGGCAAGAAAAATTATTCGTATTATTCATATACTTATTATTGTGTTGTGGTTTTATTTGCCTTTTCCTTTTGTGCTGAAGGGCACAGGTGAAAACAAAATAAAGGAAAATTTACGATTTGTTTACTGTACTGCCACGCGATTACCTGCTTGTTCCTTCCTCCTTCTTCCCACTCTGTTCGCTGTTCTGTGTATGTGTCTGTGGGTTTAGGCCATGCTTAAGCAAAGCACACAATTTGTTCTGCAAATTAGGCGACGCGTTTGGCCAACAAAAACCGTGAATGATACAAGTGAATTACAAATGATAGCGAAATAAAAGTACGATTAAATATAAATGCAAGTGTTTTTGGTGCAGCTCAATTGGATTAATCACCTTAATCGACCAATTAAATACTTGTAAAACACAAATCAATAACTGATTCGTTACCAAACTAAATAAAAAAAAACAACAATAATAAGGTGAGTGGCGATCACAACTAGTGCAGTTAGAGCAATAACTTACCACAGTTTGCATTCAACACCAACAACTGTCACACACACATACACCCCCCAAAAAATGCATAGACAGCAAAAAAATAAAAAAATAAAAAGCCAGCAATGGAAAAATTTAAATGCAAAATGCAAATAGATTAGCACACAACACAGGCCACAACAAAAAATTGCAGGCATTTGCCAAAGTAAACCTAAAACTGCCAGTAAAAAGAGAAACAACCACAAACAAAAACCTAATCGCTGCCGAAAAAAAAAAAAACAGTCCTTAGAAATACACTGTACAAAAGTCGCTTGAGTTAATCTCATAGAAGTTAAGGCATTGCAGCTGATCGATATTTATGTGAATAAAACACAAATGATTTTTGCTTTATAGAAATTGATATTTAAGTGTCGATTAACATTAGTAAACTTATTTATTTATTTAAATCACAGTGAATCAAAAAAATAAAGATATCAACTTGCACTAAAAACCCAATTAAACACTGTAAAAGCGCTTTCATTACTTAGCTAACATAAAGAATCACATGCTATATTAAAATACTTTTCTATATATGCTTTCAATATTAATCAATTTCCATCAAAACTAACTCCAAGTCCAATAAATAAAATACTGCAAGTAATTGCTTATTTTAAAAACTCTATCCGCGTACTTTTAAACTTTGATTAAAACTCCATACTAAATTTTATTGAAAATAGATTTGGCAGCTATTTCAGCTTAGTCACAATCCTTGTCACTTATTTTTAGCTGTTATTTAGATGGGTTCACCGACTGTATTTAAAATAGAATTGCTTTACATATTTATAGCATACTTTTCAGCGCTTTGATGAATGAAACCTTTTAACTTAGTTACTCACTTCTGTGCTCACCCTCTCTGCAATGGTATACATTAAGGGAGTTAGGTGGTAAAGCATCCTATCAAAAACAGCTTCTGCAATTGCAACCATACTGCATTCCGCATCATTTGCATCAACAGCTGCCTGCCAGCGTTAAAAAAAATGTCCTTTGTGCTCTATTGTGTTTACTTGCATTTCGATTAGCGGGCATAAAAAAAGGTTGCCAACAGTTTTGGTTCATTTTTTCTTTTATGTCAACTAAGTTTAATTCATGAATAAAGCGAGATCAATAGCGAAATAATGAAATGGCCAAAATGACAACCACAAAAGGCAGCAAATAACGCGAAACATGTCGCATATGGCCGCCAAGCTGTAAATAAGTAAATAAATATAGACCGCACTCAACGTGTGTATTTGTGTGTGGTTCTATTTAAAAATATGTGAGCGAATGCAGCCGCCGTGGGAACGAATAAAAATTTAATTAAAATGTTGACCAACAATACGTTTATGTGTGTGCGTGTGTGTGTGTGAGTGCGTGCGTGTGTGTATGTATGTGTGGGTGCGTGCGTGTGCCTGTGCATGTGCATGTGCAACTGTGCGTATGAGTGACATTAATGCGAACATTGAGGCTGGCTGTCTGGCTGGATAGCAAAAAGGACAACACCAACGCCTTTTTGTGCGTTGCCCTTGTTGTTTGTGCTATTTATGCGCCTGCGTCTATCTTTCCACATATAAATATATATATATATATATATATATATATATATATATAAATGTGTGTGCGTGTGTGTGTGTGCGGGCTTGTGTCCTTTGCTTATTTGTGTGCGTTGCCTGCTGGTTTAAAAATAGAACAAGCTGTTCTCGCCTGCTGTGCTTTTGCCAGCCGCATTGCCCAAACACTTCGTCACCTGACTCCCCCTCATATCTGCCCGCCCTCCCACCATCCCTTGTCCAGCCTCTGCTGGCGCAATCTGTCGCAGGCAACTTGGCTAGAATTTATGGACAAAAATATAAAAACAGGAAGCAAGAGTGGCGCACACGCACAAACACAAACACAAACAAACACAAACTGAGGCGCCGTTTGTTTGATTTTAACAATTGTTGTTGTTGTGCGTTTGGCACAATGCGATGATTGTGCATAGCTTGGCACACACACACACACACACACATACAAGCACTCAAACACACACACACGCAGCAAAGGGCAGCCAACAACGACCGAGCGTCCGTGTTTTTGTACACATTATTGATTTTTGCCTTCTTTTACGCCATCTTTTCCTCTACGTCTTGGCCGCCTCTTCCCTATACTCTTTCTCGCTCTAGCGCACAGTCGACAGTGCTTTGCTCCTTCTCCACCTGCTGCAATTGTGCGTGCGTTTCGGCATTTGACTTTGAAACAACACTGCGCTACAACAACGATAGACATATGTTTGCCATAAATGATACATTTCTTTTTTATAAAGTCGCTTTGCTAAATTAGAAATCAACAGATTTATACATATATATCTATATATTTCTGTATAAAAGCAATTTATATAAATGCTGAATGATCTACATGAACATATATTGCAGGAAGAAACAAAAGGATGACAAACATCTTACAATCCGGAGTACTGAATTGAAGCCAATTTATGCTCAGTTTAAATACTTTTCATTATCATTATCATGAAAACATAAACCAATTAGAATGACAAATATAGTGTGCTAACCTTTAAAATTATGGCGCATATTAAAAACAAAAAAAAATTGTAGTTTTTTGAGATTCCAATAGTATCAAATCGCAATGATGACTTTCAACGTAAACTAAACCAAACATAACCCAGCCCTGCTTTGATGGCTGATCACTTTGGAGACCTTAAAATCAAGTTCCAAATATTGTACAACTGTGTTATTTACTTTAGTTTTGTTTTGTTTTCGTGAGTTCTATTGTTTACTGTAAAACATTGACGTTGTTGTTGTCGATTGTCGTTGCTGTTTTTATGTAATTTTTTTTTTTTAATATATTTTGTTGTTGTTTCTGCGATATTTTGTCGTCGTTACGTGCACAATAAACGTTTTATATCGTGACCAAAGTCAAAAGAAAGTGTGCCAGGGGTATAGCCCACAATAGGAGGACAACTATATGCGTGTGAGTGAGTCTGAGCCTGTGTGTGTGTATGTATGTGTGTGTGTGTGTGTGTGTGTTTTTGTGGGGCATAAAACTAGGTTTCAGCCAAGTCGTGTTTCAGCGTACGTATGTATGTGTGTGTGTATAAAATTTAAGAATGGACGCATTGCGTTTTTCATGCAAATAATATTGAGCCCACAGCTTATAGCGAAGTAAATTCAATTGTAGTTATTGCTATACTTGATAAAAATTACTAGAAAACACATGTATATTTAGTTTATAGTTAATTAATTATTGCTAATTAATGCTATGAAGTCTTAAGCAGTAAGCTAATTAAGTTGCCTAAGTCTATGTACAACTAAGTAATGCGTTGCCAAATTAATTTCACCTTCTTATTATTTATATTATATATAAATATATTTTTTCCACTCTCTCTTTCTATTTGTTACTCCAATGTGCGCCCTAAAACAAAAATAAAAAACTCAAATAATTGCCCACTTAAAAAAAATGCCCGCCACAAACTATTATGCAAAATGAAAAATTTTCCCAAATTGCTCAACAATATTTATTGCAATAATAAAACAACAACAACAGCAGGTAATTTTGGCGCCGTGCAAAGTGTCCAATCAAATCTCTCGCCCGGCGATCTACAAATTCATGCAAATGTAAGCAAAAAAAAAAAAAAATATTAACAAAACGAAAAAAAAATGATGAAACAAATAAAAAATTTAAGGCATTTTACTGCGTGTGTCTTTTATGGTTATATGTTATAATTTTCTTATAATTTGTGAAAGTCACAATATGGAATGTACAATTAAACAATTTATGTCGTCTCTCTATCTTTATCTGTCTATCGCTCCTACAAAAACTTTTCCTCGTTTTGAGCACTTAATCCAGTCCACACTTTTTAGACTTTATCCCTGTTCCGCATTATTTCCATTTGATGTTTTTTACGTGTACGTGTGTGAAGAGTCCGGTGAAGTAGCGCCTAGAAGCGTCTTCTTCCCAGGATCTTTGTTACTGTTTCTTATGTTGCTTTAAGACCTCTCTCACCTCACTCGTTTTTGGAAACCCCTCACCCCTCAAACACACTCTCGCTCGAAGCGCTGTGTACACATAAATGTTTTTTGAATTTCTCTTATGTTTGTGTTTCCAATTTTAATTCTCTCTTTTTAATTACTTAATTAAATCAATTGTAACTGTAAATTTTACAAAAAAAAAAAAAAACAAAAAAAAGATAAAAATAACTACGTGAAGAATTTGCATGGATATCGTAACGCTGTTTCCTGTTTCCTCCTTACTTAAAAATAAGAATAAAAGAATAAGAACAACACAAAGAAACTCTGAACATGCAACACTTAACATCACTTAACAGATTAGAATTACACAATCACAGTTTTGGCTCCTCCTCCTCCTCCTCCCCCCCGCCCCCGCCCCACTCTCTCTCTCACACTTCACGCAATCGAGCAAAGCCAATTATTAGTTAACTTGAGGCCAAACCTATGCCAAAACATTAATATATATATTGTACTTAGCTGTAAAACAATATAATGTTTTGACCATCTTTTAGCCTCAACAGATAAGTATAGTATTTTAGATATTTCGATATATTGAACTATATATCCAAATCCCCAGGCATTATAATATCCCGATGTTGCCTTGTCTGGCATGTGTTTTTTTTTTTAAATCTATTGTAAATGCCCCAGCACCTCTAAAAACTTTATCTTAATGTCACACCCAACAGACTTATAGGCTAGCTCAAAAACCGTAGAATCGTTTGCCAAGTTACTAGATCTCTTGCTTTTAACATTGGCACCGTCTACAGCTCTCTCAAATGTAGGTATGCTTATGATGCATATGTATATACCCCCCCAAATTAGCTAACATACATACATATACTATTAACATCTGATACGCATTTAAAACAAAACACAGCTCTCCCTGTAACTATTCTTTGCATATGTTTGAGAAGATTGGAGAATTCATAACCTTGTAAAAAAAAAACCTGTTATGCGTTTCTCTCAACGTCAGTTAAGCTACTAAATGCCAATTATGAATGCAAGTTGAACAGCATTGCATTTCAAGTTTCTACACATCAAAATATATTGGCAAGACTGGGGTAAAAACCAGCTGCTTAATAAGGAATGCATGCATATCTGCTGAGGAAAATTTTAAATGATGAATTTAAAAGAACATTTTGCCAAGACTGTCAGTAATTAATTTAAATACAAATAAAAAAAAAAGCTCATGCTTAAAGTATTTTTAATAAAATATTTGATAAATTGTTTATATGCAGCATTCAGCTGTTCGCTTTTTGATAAACAGCGCCAACTGGATATATAGAAAATTAAATACAGTGATTCACAGAAATAACTTAACCTAAATTAATGTACTTCGATCTTTGATAGGTGCTAAGAATAGTACCCCACATATAATCGTACATAAGTCTTTAAACGCCCATACGTATTTTATTTAAATATTATATATTTTATGTTTTATGAACAAAAAAAACAATAACATAAACATAAAAACAACCACATCAATTATCACAAAATTATATAATTATCAAATGCACTATTTCGCCGAATTGAAACCGAAAGGACAACAAACTAATGTCAGGCAAGCAGCAGCAGCAACAGCGGAGAAAGCCCAAATCCGAGCGAAATGAGAACCCAGCTAAAACACAAAACTAGAATCTCTTTAACTGCCCCTTCTTAAGTACTAATTTCACCCCATAGTCCCCAAAAACCCACCCAATAAAAAATAAAAATAAATAAATTCAAAACCCTAGTCAAAAAGAGTATATATGCCAACCATTACTAGTACATCCTACATCTACAGGCGGCCGTCTACAAGTGCGTATCACGGAACCTTGGCGCCAGCAGCGCAGTCTCAACGAGCGCGATCTTCTAACCGTCGGTGGCTCCTACAACACGAGTGACTTCCGCCTGCTGGAACATACGAATCAGCGGCTCTACTCTTCGGCAGATCAGCGTGATCGCTACGAGCTGCAGCTGCAGCATCGCGAGCGATTGGAACAGTATCCGCTGACGAGAACAGCGAGATTGGATGTGCAGCAGCGCAACTCGCTGAATCGCAGCAATCACGAACGAGCAGTTGGAGTTGCTGTGGGAGCTGGCGCTGCTTCGGGTGTTGGTCTTATTGGTGGTGGCGCCTATCGTCGTGCACCGCCCTTGGCCGCGGCCAGCGGCTGTGCCGGCGGCAGCAGCAGCAGCAGCACCAGTAGCAGCTACTATCCACAGACACATCACAACAAGCCGCAGATTGTAATTGGTTCCGGTGCTGGAGTGGGTGTTGCAGCTGGTGCAAGTCTGGGTATTCCCTATGAGCGTGGCGCCATGTCGGCGACAGCAAACGGTTCAGCCAGGGGCAGCCTGAGTCGAGAACGGGGACTGCTTGGCGCTGGCGGAACTGGAGGTGGCGGCGGTGGTGGCAGCAGTTCACTGAGCTCCACAGAGGCGGCCTATTGGGATGAGCCGACGGGCAGTACATCCTCATCATCGGCAGCGCAGGATTCGCGCCGCTTCACCGAGCGTAGAATAAAGAAGACCGTACGCTTCGATGCGCACGATGATGAATCGTCAACACTGCTGGGCAGCACAGCTGTTACATCCGGCGGACTGGGCACACTGCCGCCGGTTACAACCATCCTTCCCTCGACGGCCGTTGATGTGGGCGCCGCAACCCTGCTGACGAGTGCCAAGCTGCAACAGCCGCTGGACGGGGACTGGGCGCGATGGGATGCCGAGCGGCAGGGCAGTCAGGACTCCGCCACCAAAGACTCGGGCATCGATACGAGCAGCACATTTACAAGCAGCGAGGACTCGAACCGTGGAGAAGGCCCCAAGGTACAAAATATCCTGCAGCAGCAGCAAAATCCGCAAACAACAACAGCAGCAATCGAAGCAAAGCGCACGCAAAACCAGAAAAAAAATAAGATAACAGACCCTCTCAATTTCTAAGCCCGTCAAAATTGCATTGTGTCTGTGTAGAGTCTGAGTGTGTTCCTTGTGGTCCCACAGGATTCTCTCTGTCCGTCAGATTGTCTGTCTGTCAATATTGTATGTATTGTACTAAGTCCAGCCGTCCACAAGTTTAAATCTTTACTACCTTCTATCTCTTCTCTATGTCTCTACTCTCCCTTTCTATCTCTGTCTGCCTCTCTCTCTCTCTCTCTCTCTCTCTCTCTCTCTCACTCTCTCTCTCTCTTCAACTATGTTTGTTGTTCTTCTCATACGTCTGATTACCTTTCATATATTATATCGCCTGTTTAGCGCTCGAACTCTCTTTACCCCAAATTTTTAGTTAACATTTAGGGTACACTGAACCAAATTCTCTACCAATTTGATGACCCATAAGCCAGCCATTTACAGTACCAAAACAACTTGACATTCCTTAACCCATACAAAACGCATGCTTAAACATATTGTATACCAATTTTGTTGATTGTCTGTAACTCCCTTTGCATGGAGGGCCGTAGACTTAAGTCAATCCTCACAGAGTTTTCCCCTAAAGCACGTTCTTAGTACCAGTTCCATGTTCCAATTCCTTACTAACACCATTATCCTTCAATAATAATTGCCCACACCTCCTTGAATTTGCACGTTATCGTATCGCATGCTGTTGTCTAATAAATGTTGTAATCGTTATACAAAACACATATTTTTATGCATCTACCAAACTCAACTTTGACAAGATCTTTCATTAATTACGATAATCGAATTGAAACGTGTGTGTTCTCAAAGTAGGTCTAATACTAAACTCAAACTCAACTCAAAATGTGAATGACAACTATTCTACAAACAATCTAACTACAATATCCAAGCAGCCTTTCGTAGAAAACTGTTTCTAGTGTGTAAGGAAAAAAAAAAAAACAAAAGTGAAACTGAATGTAAAAAAGCAAATGTACAAAATGTTTTTCCAACTACATATTATTTAAATTGTTGTTCATTTATTGTTTTTGGTTTCAATCAACAACTACAAGATGTTAGTCTAAGATAACTATAAGAATTTTGTATGGTGCATATCTAAAACTATAAACCATTCTACTTCCTGCATACGATCATCGACATTCCGCTACACCACAAAAAAAAATATATATATATATATAAATATAAAATCTATGCAAAATTGACATCCACGAAATCATCCCGACACCCGATCAAACACCGTTTAACACCCATCCAATACCACCACCACCAAATCAACCAAAACCACCACAACCACCGTACCAAAACCGTCCGACCATCCACTCGACGTGTACATATCGAATCATGTATCTATAGAATCCGGTGAATTGGCAAACATCCGCGGATAATACCCGCATGATTGGTCACATGATATTACGTAAATACTATGATGGTGAAGATATATTAGGCTTAAAGGTGAACGGCGGCCAGCCCATCGGTATCGGAGGCCCATGTGGCGCTATTGTGGAGAAGGTGAAACGCGGTTCGGTGGCCGATCTTGAGGGCTGCATACGACCAGGTAACGATCATCTCCACAGCAAACATTAAATTCAGCTCATTCAACTTACTCATTTCTCTTTATCTCTCTCTCTCTCTCTCTCTCTCTCTCTCTCTTTCTCTCTCTCTCTCTCTCGCTGTCTGTGTGTGTGTGTGTCTCTGTCTGTCTATGTGTATTGTGCTTATCGTCATCGTTTGCATTTAATACATTCATACAAACAAACACGAACTCATCAATTCAACAACGATCAGGCGACGAGATCATCGAGTGGAACGGACGCAGCTTGCATAATAAGAGTGCGGATGAGGTCTACGATATTATTGACGAGAGTCGACTGGATGCACAAGTGGAATTGGTTGTCTGTCGATCGCTGCTGTTGCCTACAGCGGACAGCGGCGGCAACAGCTGCAACGTTAGCCCCAGCAGTGCCTGCTCCAGTTCGAACAGCACCCGACGCTCCTCGGCCAATTTTCCGCATAGCGGTTTGGCGAGCAGCATGGCTGGCAGCGCGGTCGTCAGCAGCGGAGGGCGTTATCTTCAGCGTAAAGGTAAAATGGGGAGGACTGATTAAAAGTGTTGTGTGTGTGGTGTGAGTGTTGGATTACAGGAGTTCGATTTTAGGCGATGTGGTTGTTACTTTAAGAATATCTGTTCTAATCAATCTCTGCCTGGCAGTAGGTATCAATCAGAGCTATGTATTTGTGTAGACTCAAGCTCTTATCAATCAATCATAATCATAGAATTGTCATCTTCTCAACAAACATTCGGTGTATGTCTAAGCCACACAATAAACAATACAAATTACGTAACTTTGGGAAATTCTGTGAGCACTTTTAATTCAGATCTTTCTCTTTTCCATTTAGCGCCTGCTGTTGAAACACTCGAATTGCATCGTGATAAGCCGAGCGTATTGATAACCTCACCCGGCTCACCGGATCTGCACGTTGGTGGAGCGGGCAACGGATTGCGGCACCGTGGCGCTGTCACACATCAGACCCAGCGTCTGGACACATCGAGCCACACGAGTCACGGTCACAGTCACAGTCACAGCAATTACAGTCACAGCAGCAGCGGCAGCGGCAGCAGCAGCAACAGCAGCGCCACATTACAAGCCGCCGTTGCGGTCGGCCTGCACGGCACAACGACGGCGGGCCACCATCACCATTATCATCCGGCAGCGCCATCACCACCATCGCACGCGCATCCGCATCCGCATTCACATCCGCACGGACATCCGCACGGACATCCTCACGGATACAGCCATTCGCATGTGCCGCATCATGGCACAGGCATAACGACACAGCCGATACCCATCGAGGGTAGGCTGCAGCTAAAGCTTGGCTACGATCAGACCACGCTACAACTGATCGTAACGCTGGTGTGCGCAACGGGTCTATCGTTGCGCCAGAGCGGTGCCGGTCGCAATCCCTATGCAAAAGTGAGTTAGATCAGATACAAATACATATACCCAATCCAAATGTGTATTGCTAACGAGCACAAATGTTTTGTTAATTGCAGGTGTTCCTTCTGCCTGATCGCAGCCACAAATCGAAGAGGCGAACGAAAACTGTCGTCAATACCTGCGAACCGCGGTGGGGTCAGACCTTTCTGTACTCGGGTCTGCGACGCTCCGATCTTAATGGTCGATTGCTCGAGGCAAGTGTCCTGTGAAGCACCCAAATTGTTTCCGACATCGAATTCATAAATCTTCCTCTTGATCTTCCTGTGAAACCTTTTATTACTATTAAAGTTGTTCTTTAATTTGAAATTTCAATCGATATAGTTGATCTTCTTATCTTTCCATTATTGATGCCGTTATTCATTCGCACAACCAATATTTTCGACTGATATTCCAATTTATACCTTAATTGATTTTACAATAAATTCAATTTAAAATCCATATTATTAACCATTATATTGATGCCTCTCCGTAATAATTTATTTTCTAAACAATCCTTATATGATTCTGTGAAAAGTCCGCATTAATCATCCTACTGGTCTTTATATCAATTCTCACAATGGATAGTTCTAAATATACTCCAATTAACCATACAATTTAACTTCCATTTAATCTTCTGAAGCATTTTCCAATTAATCCTTCTATTGGTCATCAACCATTCCATTAATCCCAATATTGTTCGTACACATTTATGGATACAGTTCTAATTATTTCTCTATTCCTTCTATTACTAAATATTAATACAAACATGTTAATCGATTTACAGGTTACGCTGTGGGACTATGTCCGCTATGGCGCTAACGATTTCACCGGCGAGGTGGTCATTGATCTGGCCCATCACATACTCGACGACGAGGCCGAATGGTACCAGCTGCAGCCGCATCAGGACACCTCTCATCTCGTATGTCTTTGCCAAGGAAATCGAAAGCTTTCGTTTCGTTTGATTTGTCGTTTCATTATCATTTCGTTTTGTTTCGTGTTTCATACCGCTTCGGTTCATTTCGTTGCGTTCGTTCTTGACTAAGTGTTGATGTTGGTAAACGTAAAGCCCTATTGAGGTTTTCTGTGCCCCCGGAACGAGGTTTGTTGAGCGAAAAACTTAACACAAATATGAAAACCAGCAAGTTTATCGTTTTTCATTATATGTCTGTTTTTTATGTTTATTATTTCCGTTTTATATGTTATATTAGATGTAATGTTTCCCTCCCTCCATGCAGCCGTCCAGTTCAACAAAATTATTAACTCACCATTGCCATATCTCTTTTGTTTCTGTCGTGCACCCGCAAAAAAAAAAAAAAAAACCAAAAAAAAAAAAACACAAAAAAAAAAAAAAAATTAATATAACCACCTACCACAAACCACACATCTACAACAAACCACCAATCAATCAACAACAACAACAACAACAAACAACAACACGTGCTATCGCTTGCTCCGTTCCGTTCTGTTCCATTCCAATACAATTTCAACGCAAAATTTACGACAACAACAACAACAACAACAATAACAACAAAATTAACTACGATGAACAGTTACGTGACGAGGGCAGCGATGTTGACGGCCTGATACTGACACCGACAGATCATTTATCACCGCCCAGCACGATGTCGCGTCTCAGCGATTCGGACACAACGTCCGAATGCGACATCGATGGAATGACGCCCGGTGCCAGCATATCATCCATGGGCAGCTCCAACAGTCCGCCACTGCTCGAGGTAACAAACAAACAAGAACAACCACCAACTACAACAAAAAACCACACTCAACAAAAATATCAATAACAACAGCCACAACAAAATTATATAAGAATATATATTATTTATGTACATACCAGCCACACAAATATAAAGACATGTGCATATGTATGTACATGCAACAAGAACTGACAGCAACAAGAGTGAGGACGCATAAGGGGTCACACAAACAAACAGACACACATACAGACAGTGACACTTCAACAAGCTCAAACGAACATACACACACCTACTACACACACCATTGTCTCCGTTCGACAACAAAACAGTTCCGTCGTTTTTTTTTTATACACTTGCAAAGCGTGTTAGACATTGAACGGACTATTGGAACGTTAGCATCAATTAAATCAGAATTTCTTAATTACATTAAATATATGTTTGGCCATATAAAAGAGTAGCTCAAGTCAAATTTAAAGTGGAGAAACATTACAAATTTCGTTGCATTTTCCAATAAAAATGTTGCTAATCATTTGAATCTTAATAATTAAAACTAAAAAAAAAAATGTATTTTTTTCTAGTCTACTTTCTAGATAAAAACTTTTTAACTCTTAAAGAGCATTTAGCTTATATTCAAAAACGAGAAGCCATACGCTCTGCAAGTGTATGAAGATTTCGGTAGCCATGTTAAGTGTTCCTTGACCCATTAAACACTCAATTCTTTACTTAATTTCATTAATTGTATTCCCTAAATGTGTCTCTCATCTCACAACTCGTGCATCCTCAGCCAGCTGACCGGTTGGACAGCTTTCAAATTTGAACAGATCACGCATACGCTCCATTGTCAAACTTTCCATGGCCAATGCCCAGAGGGCTTCATTGCTGTTCCTGTCAGTTACTTTGCATGCGGTGAATTTCAACTTCGAAGAAGTCATTTCATCAGATTTGCTCACATATTCATTCTCAACCATTCAGTGTACATAATCTTTCACACATTTGACTGTTTAAAGTAAATTTTGTTAATTGATTGAATTATTTTTTAAATTAATTGTTTCTGTTTGTTTTAACTAATTGGTGTCGTTATCTCGTTATGCGTGTGTTAAATTTTTCACTCTCTAAGCTCTAAGCTCTGTACTCTGAACTCTGAACTCTCAACTCTTAACTCGCAGCTCTATCTACGCTCTACTTACTCTGTACTAAACC
The DNA here is from genome assembly GCA_035043505.1 of Drosophila setosimentum. Classification (NCBI taxonomy): domain Eukaryota; kingdom Metazoa; phylum Arthropoda; class Insecta; order Diptera; family Drosophilidae; genus Drosophila; species Drosophila setosimentum. The sequence continues at coordinate 144,378 of JAWNMY010000023.1, read as the reverse complement.
AAAACCAAAAATATAACTAATCCAACAACAGCGTGGCGTGTTTGAAGGTTCCATGGTTAACAAAAAAAAAACATTCAACGCTGTCGTCTCATTTTCTTAATTATCAAGTTTCAGCTTACAATAATCTTTGCATTTAAGATCAAAGTAATCATATTACATAGAGTTTAAGTCATATAAGCCAAAATGGCTTAGGTTAAGATCTAGTGTAAACTAAAAACAAAGCAAAACAAAACAAAACAAACTTGGGAACACATACTGACGACTGCCAAGAAAAATATGCAGTAAATCTTAAAGAAAAATTTTAAATCTCTTGACTCAACTTTGCATCAAATCACCATGAACAAAAACATTAATTTTAACTATATCAGCTGCACTTTTAGGTCTACCATCCTAAAGCCAATTTATGCATGCCTATCGCATTACCTCATGCTTCTCTTTGTAGCTTTAAGTGTGTAGCTTTGATGTGTACTTATGTATTTGGCTTTTGATTTCTATTTAAATAATCTAACCCATAAAAAACCCATTAAATAAACTGAATATATAAACACCCACTTTAAGCCATTAGCCCTGTCAGTTAACACTTTATCCATATATTTATATATACAAATATATATATATATATATACTATATACGAAAGACTCTCGCACACAAACGCAATGTAAGAGTTGACATGATCTCATGTTAATACACATTTGATATACTTTTCCACTCATTTTGATCATATATATATACATTCTTTCCTCTTGTTCTCTTGCTCTTTATCTATCCCTCTTTCTCTCTAAATATATATACACACTCACACCCTCCGCGTTGTTAATGTGTTGGATAAATCCAAAAAAAAAAAAAATGCTTCCTAAATAACTAACCCAAAAATCCTCATACGCCCCAAACCCTGTAAAACTAAACTCACATAATTCAGCTCGATCTAAACGAGCGTCGCTCCAGACGTGACATGTCACCCCAGGGCCGCAAGCGGGTGGCCGGCATGGTGGCACGAGATTATCGCACTGTATCTGGCATTGGACAAAGTTATCACAATCAGGTTTGCACCTAAGCTAAATTAACGTCACATTCCAATAATCAGAACAGAACAGCACCACAAATACTAGGTAAACACTAGCGGGATCCTAAATCCTAGACAAAGCTCAACTGGGAATCCTTAGGATTTTCATAGCAACTTGTCTCCGTCATGCGACACTTCCACAGTGTAATGCATTCATGAGAAAAAGAAATAAAAAACATTTATCTGTAATTTTACTCATCCTGATATCTCAGCCACAATTTACTGCACTTTCCTACCAACGTATTTTTACTACTATACTAAACAAACTTACTCAACTAACCTAAACCTCACTTACTTACTAACATAAATCGAAAAGCGTTGCTTTTATCAGTTGCCAAATAGAGAGTTTTAGCTCTGTTCCAGCTGATTGGAGCGCTGCTTTGCAGTTGTTAAATTGATTTCGTTTCAACACACAAGTATTCCGTATGCATTTACTACTTAACTCATTATCCGTGTTCTAGTAGAAGTTGCAGTAACAGTTAACCCAAACTACAAAACCAACTGTTGAACACACACTCACACACCACCAACACACACGATTTTGAATGAAATTCAGAACCACTCTATTCACAATATATATTTATATAAAAATATGTAATTGAACTAAATGCCTAGCTTGTAAGCTCTCAACTGTATTGGATACCGGAACCGGCTCTGGCCCGGCTCTGACCCGGTTATTGCCTGAAACTGAAACTTCCCTTCGCCATTCTTTGTGTGCCGCCCAATTAAAGTATATATTATTTTCTCTACTCTTTCGTAATGGCCGCAGGCCTCTGCCACAGGGTATTATCGGCGAGGCGGTGGTAATGGTGTCGGCGCCGCCATCGGACCAGGTGGCATGAGCCTGAGCCAACGCAGTCACTCGGCAGCACCAAGCGATAATTATCACAGTGCCGGCGGTCATTCAGGCGCCGGTGGACATCCGGGCCCAGGCTACGGCTACAGGAGCAGCAGTCCACGGCGAGGATCGCTGTCGCCGCCAGACGATCGCTACATTGACTATCCAGTGCTTCCAATACACGGCTCACCAGCAGCTGCAGCAGCGTACGCGGCCAACGGAGGTGCCGCTGCTTCAGCGGCACAGGCGACACAGCAACAGCGATTCCAGTCCCGATCAGCGACTGCCACGCCCACGGGGTCGCCCAAGAAGCGACAACTGCCACAGGTGCTTTATTGTTATAGTCAGCAAATCAAATGCCATACGATGAAGACTCATCATTATTTTATTAATTCTCTTATTTTGAGTGTTATAAATCGAAACTAAAATGAGCACTTTAATTTTATTTCAAAAGTGGTTTCCAGTTGTTGTTTTTGTAATCTTGCATGCATTAGAAAAACAGGATGCTAAATCAGAATCTCCAGTAATTTATTGAGTTATAAGCTTTCTAAGTCTGAATACTATCTTATTGAAGCTCCGTTTCAGCATAGAATCTTTCCTTTGAATGTGTCAAGCAAAGGTCATTCTCAGACCAACCTCATGTATACAAATAATATTAAAATCATTTTTAATATTTGCCTAAGGTTTCTACCTATGTTTATCAATTTTTATCTATTTACCTATAAACCCTTTTACCCTAAAATAAATGTATATATTACGAATATCAATCACGACCTTAAATTTGTCGATTGACGTCACTTTCCTACTAGTTGAATAGATTATTTCTTAGGACCTGTTGCTTGGCCCTCCTCTAATTATTTCTATATATGTATGTCATTACGGTCAAAGGTGCCACAGACGTCTCGCAGCGCAATGTTGCGTGATCGACTTGGTCAGGACTTTGACGAGCGATTGGCCTCAGGCAGCCGTTTCGGCCGGCATCGCACAAGGCAGCCGCATCATCAGGCCACATATCGCAGCACTGGAATGGGCGGCTGGGAGCGTCACTATACCGGACTTTCGGACAGTGATCTGCAATCGATGGATGCGCGAATGAGGCCGCGACATTCGCTGTCGCCAGACAAGGACTTTATGGGAGAGTTCGGTGACTCGGACATGGAGTCGGTGGTCAGTGTGACATCGAGTGCCTTCTCCACACAATCGGAACGGCCGCGCACCTCGCGCGGACTCAGGTGAGTTTGGCCGAGCTACAAACTCGGTGCGTCGTGTTGCACCCGCGTCTGCTTCGTAATAGTCGCCATAAGCCATGCCAATGCAAAAGAAATATGCAATACAAAAGCAAAGCTGCCAAAATTTCGTTCTGGGCTGCACAACAAAATTGGTGCTCCACTGTTCGAGTAGAAGCTACAAAATCCAAAATTTTACCAACAATTAGGCTCTGAATCAGTTTGCGTGACCGAATCAGAAGATCGCGCTTACCGCATAACTATCGACACAAAGAAAGCATACACAGATAACTACACACACAAACACAGCTGTTAACTAAATGCAAGTCAATCCGAAACAAAACATAAAGTTTATTTTATGCATTTACTTTTTGTGTTTTCAATCAATCAAACAACCAAAACTAAAACAAAAACCTAAAAAAAAAAAACAAAAAAAAATCAATTTCCGAAAAAAACAAAAAAAAAAACTCGCTCAACGCTCGACGCGCGCGCTGCTCTCTTTTGTGTTTCACTGCTTCTCTTGCGTGCTCTTCACCACACTCTCAAACGCATACACACACGCACGCTACAAACACAATGACAACTCACCACACAAAACACTTGCTGACCTCGGACGCCAACCATCGCTTGCATTTGCCAACCGATCGTTCGTATTTTATGTCACAATCCAAAAATCAAATCGTATTCACCACACCCAAACCTTCGCATGCTAAAACCGAACCACGTCACGAACCAACCAACCGAACACTTACCAACACTGAAATACACCACACCACACCACACCACACCAAACCAAACCAAACCACACCCAATCCAACCCAACCAAATCCGTATGGCAACCGATACCAACTAAAAAATGAAACCGTCAGCTTTCCACGCAATTGGCGTAACCTTTTTGGCGCCTCAACTAGCGGCCCAGTGACTGGCCTCAAATATTATCCCGCTGAGCAGCAGCACCACCACCATCGCGCCAACACCATCGAGGTGGATGATTGCGACTATCTGTCCAACGGTCCAGCTGGCACAGAGCAGCAACTGTTGTTGCTGGAGCAGCTCGAGCAGCTACAACAGTTGGCTGCTTTGGCCGCCGCCGATTCGCCACCCAATACGGCCCTACTGGGTGGTGCTGCACCACCACCACCACCACTCCCACTGCCAATGAGCACACAACATGTGCTTGTGACGGACACGAATAGCGGCGAACTGATCGAACAGTTTTTCGTGGAACCGGCCTTAATGGCTGAGGAGGAGCTGCTGATCAACGAACACAAGTCACATCATGAACCACATTTGCCACATACGCATTGCGTTTACTATTCACCACATTTGCCGCTGTCAGACATTTACCAATATCAACAACAACAACAACAAGAACAACGACGCCACCACCACAACGGACGCCAGCTCGCCCCCGCCACCACCACCAATGCAACCACCACTCATGCGCTGCTGCCGCCTTCGCTACAGCTGAACAGCTTTGATCAATTCAAGCGCCTCAACAACACAACCACCACCACGTCACCCGTCATGAATCTCTTTCGCAGCTCCACAAATGCAGTACCCGCCCATGATCATATCCACGCCCACACTGTGTCCTCCTCGCCCAGCTCGTATGTGGGCTATGTGCGGGATCATCTGGACAAGAGTTGCAGTCACTGTCAGAATGGCAGCCAACCTGTGGTGCTGTCCACCAATACGGCACTGGCGACGCCAGGACTGGCAATCGGTGCCTGTTCGGATCCATGCTGTCTGGCCGATGCACATCCCCATCCGCAGCATCAGCCAATCGCATATCCCTATACGGCGGAGCAACTGTTGCGTCGCCCCTCGCTCTCCATGTACCAGCCGAGCAGCTCGGAACCATCGCTGCCCACCATGGATCCGGCCATGTGCGGTGAATGTGTCGATCAACATTTTCTGGGTGGACTCACCGGACCACAATTGAATCTGGGCGTGGTGCCCACCTATCATGTACACACGCCCACTCCAACGGCTCATCGGCGGCACAATGCACAGTTGGGGCAATCAGCGCCCCCCTTACCAACACAATCTGTACTACGTCTGTCGCGACAGTTGAGCGAGGATGCACTGGTTGCAGCTGTTCCCATAGCAGAGGCAAACGCCCATCGGACGCAGCCCACATCGATATTGAAGAAACCCAAACTGGAGCGACGTCGGATGTTTCACGAGGGCCAATCAAGATCGCTGGACTATGATGATTTACACACGAAAAGCTGGGGTCGTAGGCGCATACGCTATGAGGATGAGGTGGCGCCACATGAGCGGGAGGAAATGGTGCTAAACTATCAGCCCAGCGATGGACAATTGCCGGCATCGCGTCGCTACGGCTCCGAGACGAATATCCGACAATCGTATATGGGCGCCAATGTGGATGCCGTGAATCCGTTGAGTCACTCGCATTTTCTGGTCACCGATGACAAGATCGTGACCATCACCTACGACTCGGATGTGGGCTGGACACGTCGCGGCGTTGCACCATCCCTCTTTCGTGGACCACATCGACGAGGCCTCGATGCTAGGAATCATATGTCACTAGATCTGCAGAGGACCAGCCAACAGAAGCTATATGGACCCGCTGCACCCTATATTAAGCGAAGACGGAATCTACCCCATCCACCCAGTGCACAAAATGCACACAATTTCTCACCCATGGAGGTGGCCGGAGTTGGAGTTGGTGTCGGTGTCGGCGGTGGGGGCGGGTCACAGAACATTACACAACAACAGAACCACCAACACAATCACAACAGTAGCCAACAACTACAACAACTACAACAACAGCAACAACAGCAACAGCAACAACAACAACAACAGTACACCAATCACAATAGCCAAGCAGCGAGTAGTGTTAGTGTTAGTCATAACAACAACAACCACCACCAACAACAACAACAACAACAATCAGTTAGGCAAAAAGGGAAAGAAGGCATCGCTATGAACGGATTGATGATGACATCGGAACATCTGACGAAATCTAGTAGTGGGAGCAATATTGGTGCTCCGGCTGCTGGTAATATCGTTGTCGATGGTAATAATGCTAATAATGCTTCTTCTTCCTCTTTTGCAAATCCCCCACAACAACATCATGGTGTCGCTAATCAACCAATTACAACAACAACAACAACAACAAATGCATCACCCAATAAACGTGCCCCATCATCAATACACAATAACACAACAACAACAACAACAACAAACGACGCCAACAACTTGACCCATGACGCAACACAACAACAACTGCAACAACAACTACCAAATACATGCACAAATCTCATTACAAATTCAACAACAACAACTGCAACAAACACATCGTCGAATGCAACGATTGCTGCTGCGGCAACAACAACAACAACGACTACAACAACAACAACAACAACAACGGCAACGACTGCTACAACAACTGCCACAAATACAACAACAAATACAAATACAACAAATAACACGAATGTACCAAACGCAACAACAACAATAACAACAACAACCGGCAACAATGCTGACGCTGCTGCGAATGCGGATGCGGATGCGGATGCTCCGCTCGATGTTATTGACTGGGATGCAATCGATGCAATGCTTGACGACGACTTCAGCGAGTACGACAAGGAGAAGAACGGCACCAACGAGCCGAGTGGTGCCAAGTCTGGCGATGGTGCCCGTGAAACTGAGGAGAAAGTCGGTAAGTGGAATTTCATATCAGATTAACTAACATAATCAATCGTATGATTTCCGATTGGAATGACTAGATTAAATCTCATGACTCGAATGAGTCAAATGTCTCAAACCTAATCTTCTTTATGATTCCCAAAAAATAATATAAAACACTCATCAATATTTTGCTTTTGCCAAATAATATAATAATATCTTTATCAATTATTAATCATAAATTAATTCATAATGTCTTAAAGATTGTTGTTGCTGCTCTATGATGTAGTAACTTCATTTGGTAGCCAACCGATATTTGATTCCCTTCGATCCGTTCACAGATGGCAGCCTGTCAGACACGACAGTTGACCGAAAGAAAGGTGCCACTTTGGATCAGGAGCGATCACCAAAAGGTGGCAGCGGCATGGGCAAAAAATCCAACTCCACCTCACAGCTATCGGCAACAGGTATGAGTATTTTGTTGCCTTTTTTTGTATGCCGTTCGATTGCAGTTCTCGTTCAGTTGCCTTTTGTTGACAAGTAATCAGATTAATCGATTATCCGATCGGATTATCATATATGAACCATTCCAGCAATTGAACCTTGCGATAGTCGAGCATCTTTGGTTTCTCACATACACATGCTTACAATATTTTTGCGTTACCTAGTCTAATCATTGAACATCAATGCTAACCTTTTACTAACAATATGATTTAGTATCGTAACAAAAATAATTATAATTATAATAATAATCACAATACCAATAAATAATGCCATACTCAAAGGTCGTAAAAGACGTATGGGCTTTGGAAAGAAGGGTAAGAACTCGTTCACGGTGCATCGCAGCGAAGAAGTGCTGCCTGGTGATATAACGCGAGAGTTGCGATCAGCCGGAGGCTCGGGCGGTGCCGGTGGTGGTGCCGGTGGCGGTGGCCTCTCTCGTGGCTCGTCCTCTGAGGCGGACCCCATTGAACAGTTTTTCGGCGACGGCGCTGGTGGGGAAAGGTGCGCACAAGTCTAGAACTTATTCTGTCTCTATCTCTGTCTCTCTCTCTCTCTCTCTCTCTCTCTATCTATCTATCTATTTGTCAAACTATCTCTATCTATCTATAGCTTTTTTTTATGATTTATGCTTTGCTATCTTAGTTTACTTTTTGTTTGACTTTTGATTTAAGTATTCAAGTTTGGTTTTTAGTTGCCTTTTAATTGGAAAACGAAGCAAAGAAAATTATGTTTAAGCTTAATGCTATTTATGATGACGACGATGATAAACATTAGTTAGACAAACAATGAATCAAATAATAATAATAGATAAAAACACTTGAAGGTCCCCTGACAAAATGGACGTCATGCACTTTTATCTAATTCTAAGAGCTTTTCAATTCGCAAACACATAAACTTTTGAGCACGCGCTCTCTCTTTCTATCTCTCTTTCTCTCTCGCTCTCTCGATCTCTCTCTATTTACGTAAAAGCTTTATTGAAGCTTGCTCGTTTGCGCAAAACAGAAAGATAATAAATTTAACCAAGCAACAAACTAACCAAAAAACAACAACCCAACCAAATATCAACAAACAAATCCAAAGTCGATACGTATTTTTAGGCTTATACCAAGGAAATTTTCCATAAATAAAAATGGGCGTCGCACATATTGAAAGCTTTGCCTGGACGCGCAGTTGCCATTGCCATTGAAGCTTTGCTAAATGCAGCAAATGCCGACCAACGCAAAGCTTTCGACTGTGCGACCGACCGAACACTGCTGATACTCACTGTTTCTTGTGCAGGAGCAAGAACTGGCAAAAGCTCCTAACTCAATCCGTAATGCATTTTACTTTCGTAGAATAATTTTATTACCAAATAGATACTAACCCTAATGCCAATCGTTTGTTTTGTGTTCTTCAAATATATTGTTAATGTCATTTATCGATAACTTACCCATATACATACATATTAATTTTTATTCAAGTTAAAAGTAAACAAAAACAAATAAATACAAGCATACACAACATTTTATTCTAGAACTTTGTTCGAACTGCATGCATTGAGTTACCTACTTATAAAAACAACTACTTACAATATACATGTGCCAGACACACTACTCAACATAGCTACCAATCTATTACAGCCTTATAAACTAGTTAAGCGATATACAAAAAAAACATACATTATAAAAAATTAAAATTAATTATTTGCAGCGGTAAGACATTTCCAACTAATTTTTTGATATAAGCGAGCTAAGGTTATTCGTTCGAAGAATTTTTGAAACACACATTTCAAAACTTTGCATCATTTGTCAAACGAAAAAAGTATCGATATATTATTATTATCGAAATATGCATGACAACGATATATAACTCCGATCTCTGCTCCACTAATGATAAAGAAAATGAACTAATGTTTATCATCTGTTTTCAATACTTTACTGTTTTTTTTTTTTGCGAATCAATTTGATATTTATATATGTATGTATATATACAGGGAGCTCTGTCAAAGAAAACCAAAAAAAAAAAAAAATTCTAATAATAATATTAAACACACACTGAACAACAAACAAGAAACTACTCACACTACACAAGAAGCTCACAACATATCATCAATGAAAATTGGCATCGAAAAAGAAATATCAATGAAATTCTTTGCATTAATGCAGTTTGAAAATACTCTATAAATACACACAAAATGCAAATCGGGGGAAAGTAAAACTGATAAAAATTATCAACAAAGAAAATTGCTTGCAAAACAGATCTTTTATCAGTTTTACATAAAAAAAATAAATAAATAAAACGACTTTTTTGAAAAAGTACTTTAATTGAATAAATGTATCGAATTTGAGTATTTAAAAATATTTTAATTTCAGTTAATTTCGCTTTACAACCAAATCTATTATATATATATAAATAAGCTACTACTTTATTGATTAAATTTTTATTTATTATTATAAATATATTTTCTTTGGTTTCCAAAATTTGCTATAATTTTCATTTTGGGTTTATGGCTCATTTCACTCTCTGTGCTATATCATTTTCTGTATGGTCAGGATGTATATTTGAAAACATATTCCCAGAGGATGTATATTTGAGAACATATTCCCAGAGCCCAGCGTCGATCATTGTGTATCGTTTATCGAGTGTCTCAGAAACCAGAGTCGCACACAAGTCCTTGCTAATATGAGATTGAAAACAAAGAAATACTATAAAGAAACACATTGCTGCTGCTGTTTGTACTTTTGATTTATTGAAAATACACACCATATTGTACTATATATTACTCGTACTGTACTATATATGTATATCATATTCTTGACAGACCAATATCAGGCACAGTATTTGGGCAGCTCGAGCGCGAGTGCCTCCTCCACTAGTCACCATCATATCACACTACCACCACCACATCCATATTATCAAAGGCAGTCGCGCGGCTCGGCGGGCAGCATCCAGCGGTCGGTGGAAGTGCCGCCGGTGCCAGCGGTCACCCGTTACAGTGCGGGCAGCATACATTCAATCTGTAGCTCCGAGGGTTCATCGTAAGTTTCTCTGGCAAAAACCAAAAAAAAAAAAAAAAAAAAATTAAATAAAAATAATAATACTCTATGATACTTTGAACTGTGCTCTCTTTGCCTACGACTAATTCTCTCTGTCTGCCTCAGCTACACATACAACACACACTATTTCTATCTCAAAATTCCATTTCCATTGCCTTTGTATATGGCTATATGTATCTCTTTCTCTCTCTCTGTCTCTCTCTCTCTCTCTCTGTCTCTCTCTCTCTCTCTCTCTCTGTGTCTCTCTCTCTCTCTCTCTCTCTCTCTCTCTCTGTGTCTCTCTCTCTCTCTCACTCTCTTTCTATATCTTAATCTCACTCTGTGTTTATACTGAATTTCGTATCGTGCTCCTGATTACCTTTAACATAACTTTCTCTGAACATGTTACTTATCTATTTGTGTCCAAATTTGCCGGCATCTTTCTTGTTATCTACGTATGTGCGCCTTGATATCGTTGAGCCAGTCTGCATTTTTGTATATCCATATATATCTCTACGTAATTAACGTTCTCTTCACTTTTCCGCTTCTTTACTTATATGTGTATATTTCTGTCTTATGAAAATTGTACAAATTGTATTTCATATATTTTCTTTTGTTATTTAAATTATTCTTTTAATTCGTATTATAATTTCAATAAATATGTACATACTTGTATAAAAAAGTGTTTCTAACTATTTGTGTGTGTGCATAAAAACAAAACAGACCATAAACTAAATTTAAAAAAACAAAAGTACTAAAGTCCTGGGCACCTAGTCTTCACTTCTCTGGCACTATTGATGTACCATTTACTTCCCTAAAACGACTGAAGGATCTTTAGTATATATTTGAATATATATATATATATACTCTAGAAAACCTACTAAAAGAAACAATTCACTTTGGTATCTGAACAAATTTCTATTGGCATTAAAATAATTTTACCAGAAGAAATCGAAATGAAAAGAAAGAAAAAAATAACCTGCATGCTTTCGAATTCTCCTGTGCACCACTATGTCAGTACATAAGCCACCGCAACAACCAAACACAAGCCATACCCATCCACAAACCAATCGTAAACCAACCTACACCAAAACTACTTACAACAATTTAACTGTCTTTCTACAACTCCCTGTGTATAAAATAGCCCAGTTCACGATTCAGAGATGATTCCCAGTAAATACTGTTAATAAAGTGAGAATAACGATGTAAATGTTTATGAATTTCATTAAAATGCTATTGAATACTGTGAAACATCTCATTTATATAGTTTCGTGGAACCAGGCTATATTAATTCTCTCTTGCTCCAAAGCAACAAGTTTTTTTTTTAAAAGACATTTCCAATGATTTCTATTTGATAATATTTATAAAATCGAATCTATACTAAAGTCCTACAAATTTATCAAAACACGAAACAAAAAAAAAAAAAACATCCAAATCATGACTGTAGATTTTCGCCTTCACTACGTAATGATGGAGCCCTCAATGAATTTGTCGATGGCCTGGGACCCGGTCAATTGGTAGGTCGTCAGGTGCTTGGCGCACCCTCTCTGGGTGACATACAGTTATCGCTGTGCCATCAAAAGGGCTTTCTTGAGGTGGAGGTTATACGCGCCAGGGGCTTAACGGTTAGTCAAAACCTAAAACCTAGATCGAAAATTTAATTCTGATTTGTATTTCAAACTGCAGCAAAAGGCCGGTGCTAAAATGTTGCCCGCTCCGTATGTGAAAGTCTATCTGGTTTCTGGCAAAAATTGCATTGACAAGATGAAAACATCAATAGCCCGTCGAACCCTGGATCCTCTCTATCAGCAGCAATTGGTATTTAAACAGCCTTACAATGGTTGTGTATTGCAGGTGAGATCATTATTTGATTAACCAATAATTGTATACATAATTTGTATATTTTAATCAATGCTTTCTTTAACATTTATACAGATGACCGTTTGGGGAGATTATGGCCGCATTGAAAAGAAAGTGTTTATGGGCGTGGCACAGATAATGCTCGACGATCTGAATCTATCGAATATCGTTATCGGCTGGTACAAACTTTTTGGCACCACCTCACTGGTCAGTTGTCCCACTAATATAGGTTTAGGCTCTAGGCGCTCATCAATTGCCTCACTCGACTCACTTAAACTCTGAACTAAAACTAAAACTCAACTCAACTCAAATCAAACTCTCAACTCAATAAGAACGTACAAAACTCAAATCGAGATCGACTTGCAGATTGAAATTTATACTCAAACACACAAAAAAAAATATATATAACACTTGCATATTATATACAAGCATATACATATTAACATACATTTATGTAGCTATATTTTGTTTAGTACTCAGTAAAACAAAACAAAAATGACAAGAAAACTAAGGAAAAAATTCATTGAAATACCTTAAATTTGTAGAATAGTAAATCACACAACATCTGTACAAACACAAGTAAAAAGAAGAATATTCAGCTAATAATTAAAAGCAAGCATCATATTGATTGCATACATTGTCTGCATTTGTTAGTAGTTAGATATTAAAAAATACTAAAAAGCACACACACACAGACACCTGTAAATGAATCGTATACACAGTTACACCCATACATTGTTTAATTTGAGGCTGCAACAACCAAATTTTGCATTATATATCGTTAATCAAATAAAATTTCAAATACATACACAGAGCAAAAAATTAACAATACGTAAAAAATCAAAGTAAAAAAATCCTATCGCAAAGTCACCTAAAGCTCACCGTTTTTTGGCATAGCATACAACTTCAACGTAGTTTTTTATAGACTCGTACAATAATCATATAGGTATGTTTCTCTATCCCCAAACTGAACCAAAAAAAAAAAAAAACACCAACAAATTTAAATAATAAAACAAACAAAAAAAAACAATTAATTCTCTCCTGCATGCGTAGTCTTAATCATATATTTATCATTTATCATATGCGATTCTTGTTTGACATTTGTAATTCTAACAAGCTCCAATTAAATTTGAATCTTATTTTATCAAACATAATCTGAAAACACAACACAACATACAACCTGAAAGCATACTGAATATAAAAAATGGCAAATCTCGGCTAGCTGTCTATATAGATACTACATAATAGTATAATCGCATTAGGGTTAGCATAATTGAATCAATAACTAGTTTTATACATTTAAAATGTTACTTTTGAAATGTGTACCCATATCAGGGTCGTCCGATTGTTTGGGCCGGTGAATCAATAATGGAGGAGCAGGGTGAATAACACTTTCCAGCAACAGTGAAAACACTTTAAATCACCAAGCACAAACAAATTTCCAAACTTGCAAATGAACTGAATTGTAAGTGCACAATACAATCTACAAAAACTAATTATCTATCGAATACAACTTTATTCTTAATTATATCGCATAAGACAACAACAACAAAAAACAATTTCTTTTCGCAGCTTTCTGTATAATGCGCTAGTTAAGCCATTTTGCCATTTTAATAACCTCCAATAAGCCAGCAAGAATACAAACAGCTCACAAGCAACAAACAGCTAATTTGCCCGTTAAACAATTAACACTATTACATTTAACAAAGAAAAACACATTCACAATTCGAGTAAAACTAATTCTGTGGCAATCTTACAGTAACCCTTGCAAAGAGCTGTCAGCCAGGCAGCCAAATAGCAAAGGACCAAGGTCAGCCTGAAGGAACTGCTCAGCTACATATGTGCAACGAGGGATCCTCTGGAGCTACTGGAACCGCCCGATTCCCATTCCGCATGTTGCTGGCCTAATATTTGTCCAATTATATATGTATATTTTTTTTTTGTATTCTATGACCGGGGAGATTTCCATAAACGTATAAGGAGCTGTTTAGTTAATTTTGTAAGTCATGAAAACAAATGCATTTAAAAACAAACCGAGAACACAAGCAGAGCAGTAAATGTTTAAACTTAACTATGAAATTCAAGATACAAGCTACAAGATACATACATACATATATATATATATATATTTATATATCTAAATAAATGAATAATTATAATTGAAAATACGATTTGACAGAAACAAAAACACAAAAACAAAAAAAACAAACTTAAAAAAAAAGAGAAATGAATCTTGTAAATTATTGCATATTTGAATGAATTTTTATTACACACCTAAAATCACTATTATTTTCGTAATACGATTATTATTACATTATTATTAATAACTATTATTAATAAATAACACAAACACTCACACACATACACAGAACACCAACAAAAAAAAGTGCTAACGTCAGTCATACACCTAACGCTAAGTCAGTGAGATAGTAAAAAATGACAAGGATGAGGATGAAATAAAAAATAAATATTAATAAATCAAATGTGAAGGTTAAGTGCAGAAGAGCAAGTTGTTTAATAGATAAATCTAAATCAATAAATTAAAGTTATTTATTATTAGATTTTCAAGAGAGATGCAAAACGTTTACGAGTATATATAAACAATATATGTATACACATACATATACATATACATATTTAAAGTTTAAGCAAGCAAAGAACCACTAACACGTAAATAAGCCTAACTTACGATAAACTTAAACTTAAACTTAAAGTTAATCATAAAGTAACTAAAATGAGATATATGATATATGAGATATGTATTAATCCAAACCAAATATTTATCAAGCGTGACGATTGAGCAAATTTAATTTAGTACACACAGACAGAGAAAACCAAAAACATGCTTTACATTTAATACAACATATTTCGCTCTTAAGCTGTACATAGAATCAAAGCAGACACACACAAAATATACACAAGCTTGCAAATGAGTATAAAACACATAATGAAATTAATTTGAAAATATTTGAAAGTTTTTCTTTTCTTCTAGTTATCTGCACAACTGCGAAAACTTTGCGGTAACCCCAAAGTGCACAAGTTTTTGCAGCTAGCGCAGAGTGGAATAAACGCATTCGTATCAGCCATTAGATGCATGCCATGGCCTCGCTTCTATGTATATATGTACTTAAACACACATACTATGCACACACACAGACACATTCTCGTACATAGTATATCTTTTGCCTCAATCAACTTGCCTACATAAGCTAGCTCGAAAAGAGTGAAAGATAGAAAATGAGAACGAAAAACAAAAAAACCAAAAAACATCAACACGCATCAAGTACCTTCAAGTTAATAGTGTGAGCTGTAAAAATGTTACCTGCTTGCCAAAGAACACAAAAATCACATGCAACATGTTTAGCTTATAGAGAGTATTATTTGCAAAAGTTTTACCAAACAATATATACATGCATATGAATACTATATTTAAATTTGGCTTTTGGCATTTGGTCGCGTTTCTTTTCGGCAACATTTTGCAATGCATTAGGGTTGAACAGATCAACATAATAGATCTTTAAAACATATCACATGCCTGTAAGAGATCTAGATGGTAGCTGTAGATTTTTTTATATACATAATGTGTATTATTCAAAGATTTATATAAATATGTATACGCCATATAGCTATTGTATTGTTCCTAAACAGATCATAATTACATGACGAAGCATTATTTTTCTTCTGAACTCATTTCTCTAACAATATTAATTTCAACCTGTCCGTCCATGCATCAGCTTTTTAAATACAGATTCAGATTCAGATACACATACGGATACGGATACCGTTGCATTCAAAACGCATATCCATCCAAGCTTCCTACACCACAACTATCGCCACACTAACTACATTTGTAACATTTGCCAGATAAAGAAAAAAAAAAAGAAATGAAACAGAGAAATGCATTCAAAATGTTGCTGTAAATAACAAGCAAACAAACATCAATGTAGAACCAAAAAGAAAACGCGCTTTAAGAACTTCAATACTATCAGCGAGGTTTCCAGCAACTAATTATACGATACAGCATACCGACATAGCGATATGTAGATACAAATACTTACTACATACATACACACAAGTACATACATACTACTATATAATAACCAGACTTTTACACTCTGCTCTTCAACATTATCATTCCAAGCATTTTTCTAGAATAAACTCTATTTTTATTTTTTATTTCAACTACTCTCCTAACAACATTTAAATGCTTTTGCTAATCAGCCAAAAAGTGCAACAGTAACAACAATACAATAATAATAAATGTCGGCAAGAGTCGAACATTAAATGCTCTTACCATACGTGATATAGACCAGAAAGTACAAAACGCTGAAATTATAATTAAATAAATCTATATTAAATATTGGAGCAAAAATAAATTGAAATATATGGTTTTATTGGTCCGATAAATCTAATGATTGATTTTAAAAAATCAGTTAAAACAGATAAAACTAAGTTTCTTTTATCTATCAAATATAATAATGATATCTGAGATACTATTTATTTTATGCTTGCCAATACTTGGAAAGGGCATTTTTTCCACGTAGTACACTTTTCAAAATCGTACTTCATTATTATTAAAAATCCAAATGGCAAAACACACAGTCACACACCTACACACACACACATATAGAATTGTTAATAATACACAAAATATATTATGACAAGTTATTTAAAAAAGTAAAATGAAACCAAGAACGCTATTTACTAAGTTCAAACTGATAATACAAATTAAATACACAACAGCAACAACAAAGATATATATCATTTATTGCAAAATGTTGACAAAAAAAAAATAAAGCAAATGGCTGCGTGAAATACGCTTCGAATATATTGTATTTTAATATCTCGACAAAAATCGAAGGTCGAGAAACGACAATAAACTGTGAAAATGAATATGTAAAAAAAAAACACAAGTAATCCAAAAAGAGAAGTATGTAATTATATTATATTAAAAATTTAAAAAAAAAAGACAATTTGCAGAGAAAAAGTCATTAAATATTTAAAAACGCAGACCTTGAAATTGTGTAAACTACAAATTTAATGAAAACCAACATTTAAATAACAAAACAAAAGAAAATATTCATTAAAATTGTTTTCTAATAAAACAAAATAAAAACTCGTTTATTTTTCATTACTCTGATTATTAAAAAGATTTGCAGCTGCTGGCATTTTTATCGTAAGATTTAAAAATGTATTTTGGTTTTTTTCTGGATTCTATTTTTTGCCGATATTTTTGTATACCAAAGATCCTTTTGTAGCTATTTCCGCACAAATTTGTATCCTGCAGATACCTATATCTCCCCCAGAAGAAAGAAAAAGCGCTTAATTTTTAGGGTTTCACATAAAGCGGTGGTATTTCTTTATTTACCATTGATAAACCTTTAATCATATATGGTATGTATAAATAATTCAAACATTTAAGTACTCATTTATTTATTTATGTGTTGTAATAAATATATTTATGTATATGTCTATATATGTATGTATATGCGTGTATCATCATGTCATATCGGGGTCATTGGCGGCATTACTCTTATTATCATTTACAATTATCTCTCGCTTGGTTAGTTAGACTTACAAAAAAATATGACTGTGATTACATACAGAATGTCACATCAGCGGGGCATACTTGGTATTCTTTTTAGATATATATCATTAATCTTAAATTGAAATAGAAATTATTTTACAAAAGTGTGACTTAAATCTGGCTAGTGCTTAGCTTTAGTGCGTTTCTTAAAGGAACCAATGTTAAAGACAGTGACCATGTGGCAAAATATAAGTACATAAACAAGTATATACTACTATAAATGGCTTATCTTCATCGTACACACATACGTATAGAGTCTAGAGATATATAATGCATAGAATTTTATGAAATGACAAGATTTTGTCTGCGGGTGAGGTTTACAAATGTGAACGGGTTGATTGTGCTTAAAGGGCTTCTCATTGTAGGTATTATAATGCTAGTCAGTCTTCATAACAAAAATAAATACGGTCAAATATTCTCAATAAAAGTGTCGACTGTGCGAGTGCTATATAGGAATTATTTTATAATTTGTTTTATCTTTTTATCATTTACCATTTAATTTTAAACATTTATCTTTCGCATTTACTTTAAATTGTGTGCGTTTTTCATATTATTCTAGAAGCCATATAGAGATCGCCTAAAATAGTAGCTTTAAGTTGAAAGTCTTCATTGAAATTTGATATTTTTTGTTCTTTTTGTTTTTTGTTTTGTTTTTGGTGGAGATATGTATGGGAAGTGCTTTGTAGTTCGTGAGTTTTGTGTTTTGTGTATGAATGCATGTATGCGCGAGCAGATGGTAAGTATATTAGCTAATTTCATACAGTTAGTTAGTTTTATCATACATTAGATATCTTCATATTGTCGCTTTGTTACATTACATTTTACATTTATCTTAAACGATAAGTATTTTATCGAGAGACATAAAAATATGCTGAAGCTTTTAATTAATTAACTCTATGACGACTAGCTGAAGCGTGGCTAATGCTTTCTATATAGAATACATTTTATTATTATTTATTTATTTGTATTTTTTTTTGCTTATTTGAGGGCTAAGTAGTTACTTAGTTGCCATCGTACTGAATTTCACTTTACAAACTCTTCTGTTTCATCTTCTTAATTATAAAACCATGCGGTTGCAGCTTAAATTCGTATGCATTTTATTTGATTAGAGAGAAATTTGCGGAGTTGGGAAAAAATTGTAAATGTGTCTTCTTGATTACTTGATAATAGTACTAGTATATATACGATATATGGATGCCATTTGCTTAGATTTAGACATTATATATTTTACCATAAGTGATATGATAAAAACTATTATCGTTTATTATCTTACACATTGTAGACGAGCATACCGAGTAGTGTGTATAAATATAGACTTGTATATATAAATAGTATTCATGCATAGATATCGCTTATAACCTTATGTGTGAGGTTTCAGTTACATTACTGCGTTGGTTTTGTGCAAACACGGTAGTTTTTCATTATTTTAAGCAAATCATATCAAAACTTGGAGAACTTAGAGATTTACTTCTGTTGATACATAATAAGACATCATCAGAGATTACACAAACAATGCCAAATACGATTGCAAGTCGAACTCATCCAGCAATGGAACCAAATGATAAAAACAATGTTCGTTCAGAAAATCGAAAATTCAAAAATGTTTCCATTTTTTTTGACAAACAAGTTCAATTTCTGTATTCTATACCTAAGAACTTATGATTTTTTTGGACCAATTTCATAGAATATTTCAACGAAAAAATCACAATTCAAAAGTATTTAAACAAAACGGATAATTAAATAGATTCCAAGGTCTGGTGAATTCAAAATTTGTGCAGATTTGAAGTAATCGCTGACGTTGCGCTGTGAACTTGCGAAGTGAGTGTGGAAGATTTAAGATTTGAGGCTTCATCTATACACTTAGGGATAAAGTACATGGATACTTAATTAAGCAAGCTATTATGCAATATTATGTATATGAGACTAAAGAGCTAGTATAGCTGTTTATTGGGCTTAGTGCAACTGCGCCGTTACATACAGTCCACAGTCCTGGTCGGAGGCCATGGAATAGTTGGCCGAATCCCGATCCTCGGGTATGGTCGGATGCGTCTCATGCGGCAGCTTGCTAAAGGCGTGATATGCGGCACCATAACCAAGATGTCCGTAGGGTGATTCAGCCGCCTTACTCACGTGAGGCAGACGGCGCAAAAAGTGCGGATTGGAGTAGCGTACACCATTGGGCAGCGTTGTGTGCGGAGCATGGGGACCCGAACCAAGGGCAACAGCAGCATTGGCATAGTGCATGCTGGGCGTCCTAAAGCTGGACACCTGCGACGGCGGCGGTGGTCCCATCGAATTAGACATGGCCGATGTAGAGGCATAGCCACCATTGTTGTTGTTGCAATGGCTGGCGAGCTGTTGGCTGTGACAGCCCACTGGCAGCGGCATGGTGCTGCAATGTGCCGTATAGTCGAACTTCTGGTCGGGTGCGCTTCGCTGAAGCGGCAATGTGGCGCTATTGATGGCAGCCGGATCCGCATTGAAACTGGACATGCGCATGTTGGTGCAACGGCCGTAAGGTTCCTCCTGTATGGGGGGCTGTGGTGGACGTGGCGGTGCCTTGCAGCTAACACGCGGACGTATAATGACCTCCAGTTCACGCTCCTCACCCGAGTGCACACCACTGGACGATTCAGAGGGAGCGCGCTCCGGCGGTGATGTGGTATTGCTGCTCTCCGTTATTGAATTTGTGTCGCTGCGTGGCGTTAGTGCCTCATTTGGTACGCCCGAATCGGCGCGACGCAGGCAGCGGGGTGTGGAGCTGGAGGCGATCTGGCGGCAAGGATAACAGAAAGCGTGAGCGAGACAGAAAGTGTGTGAAGGAGGTTTTGGCAGTGATGATGGTAGGGGATACAGTGATAATAAGGTGGCATAGATTGATGGGGATTAAAAAGAATCGCTTAAGTTCTGCTTCAGTTCGGCGCCTGCAAGTGAAAATGAAATTAAATCAGGCGAGTTTCCTGTTATCCTGTCGCTTGCTGTTGCAATCTGGGTGAAATCTGACAGCTGGAACATCCAACCAGCCAGCCAGACAGACAGACAGACAGGCTGAACATCCATCAGACATGTGCGTCCCTGTGTGTGATCCCTTTCCCTCTGGCACTGACCCTGGCACTGATTTATGCTGTCTCATAACAGCAGACATAAATCTCATGGCTAGCCGCACTGCACCCGTAGGCGTGACATGAGTCAGAATCCACATACACATGCATGCACACCTCCCTACCAAATGTGTGGCGAACGTAACGCATTAATCTAACCAAAATGTTAATACTGACTGTGAACAAAATTCCAATATTTTATACTCTTTTTTAAGAGACGCACATTATGCTGACATTGTAATAAGACAAAAAGAAAATATTCTCTTTCACAAATCAAAGATTTAATAATCTTTAACAACGAATGATTATTTCCAAAAGACATCCTCTTCTATTATATAAACAAATAAATTAAGTATTTAATTAGCAGTTTTCTAGTGAACAGCTCGAAGACTTATATATTTTGCAGAAACTTGTTCATTCTAATATATTTCATATTCTGAACATATTCTAAACTTCTCTAATAAATACTTGTTAATCCGCTTATATAGAAACTAAATGACAATCTCTTAAGTAAAATAATTTACTATTTTACAAAGAAGGTTTCGCAGTAAATCGTAATTTGAAGAGACTTAACCACTTCAACTTCATCAATCAATCAATCACACAACGAACAGATCAAATATCCCAAAATCAACACATTGGACACATTGCCAGGAAATTAACTCCAGTGTACTCTACAAATATTTATACCACGTGGGTTCCAACTAAAATTGCCAATTGGGACTCTCCCTTTGCCCTCCTCCCTATTGCATACTTACATGCGCTTCGTTGGTGTGCACGGCGACCGTGACCGGCGCCAGTGGGCTGACTAGATGATGCTGAAGCGGATGCGGATGCGATTGTGGATGCTGCTGTAGTGGATGATGAGTAGCTTGCTGCTGTTGCTGTTGTTGCTGCTGTTGCTGTTGTTGCTGTTGTAGTGGCAGTGACTTGTGATGTTCGGGTGAAATTTGCATTATCTCCGGCATGGCTTGGGGCGCTCGTCCATAGCCAGGCTGTTGTGGGACGGATGCACCTTTAACGGGTAACGGTGGTGGCGGTGGCGGCGGTGTTGCTGCCTTTGGTGGCTCCAGATCTCTTGTGGATGCATACGTAATGCTATCGTCGCGCACACATGCCAACAATTTGCCCTCCTCAGAGATGTTGTCATCACTGATGCCGCCCAGTCCGCTAAGGTTGGCATAGTCATGAGCGTGGCCAAGGGCAAGTGGTTGGTGTTGCTGTTGCTGTTGTTGTTGTTGTTGCTGCTGCTTTTGCTGGTGATTAACTGATGGCGGTGGTGGTAGCTCATCGTATTCGCTTAGATGTAACAGGCCGCCGCTAATAATGCTGCTGTTGCCGACGTTTCCGCCACCTGCGTTAATAGCAATGCTGCTCTTTATGCTGCCCATGGTGATGCCCACAACGGCGCCGGCGGTTGCCGCCCTTAATGTCGCGTACTCGCCGTCGTCAATTTCCCCCGCAGAACTGGCAAAACATAGCGAGGTTCCACGGCTCGTATGGCTGAAAGGTGTGAGTAGAGATTATTCAGTTTTAGGAATTATAGTTTTAGTTGCTATACTCAGATTAAAATATCCCCAAGAAATTATTAAATCGCCTGTAAGTCAAAACTAATTTTTCATTTAGATTACACTTTAAACTTTTGTTCCAAGCTTGCAAAATGCTTTTTAATAGATAACCTTGAGCACAAAAACAATCTAAAACAAATTATAGTTATTTCTTCTTTCTCGAAACAACTTTACTTTTAACGTTTAATATATACTTGCCAAATGTAGATTTAAATAATCTTTTTTCAAACTTAAACAAACTTTATTTCGAATGTTATGTAAGATTTATTACTATGAGTTGGAGTGAAACTATTTTGATTTGAAATGCTCTAAGATATTATTGGCATCAATCGAGAATTTAAAATTTTGCCTTTTATGTTTAACGATATATTGAAAGCCCTAATATATGGATTATTTTAACATGACTAAGAAAAAATACAATTTTAATGGTATTTAGATAGTGCATTCACATCCTAAGCTTTAATAGAAAAAATCAACTTGGTAAATTTGAAACTTGCAGTTAAGAAAATCACTTCTAAGAACCCAAAGTTGATTTAAGGCGATTTATAAGATCTGTGATATATATTTTCTGATTATACCCACATGATTTGACCACCTTGTGTTGCTTCGTTGATTAGTTTGTTAGTTAAAAAGGATTGCTGTTGTGGCAAATCGAACAATTGACCAACAACGACAACATCACAAAATGGGTTTTAAATTGTTAAACATATAAATTTTAATTTCGAGACATTCAATTAGCTAGAGTTAGTAATTAATATCTAATTCACGTCTAGTTAATTGTCATAAAAAACAAACAACAATAATTAAATTAAAATCAAATTTCAAACAATATAATTTTGTTAATATAAATATTTTTATAAAAATTTGTTCAATAAAACAGGCGACAAGCGGAACAAAAATGGTTTCCTTTCTTCCTTTTGTTCAAACACATTCTTTTTTTATACAAACTGTTATTTGGTTGCAAATGGGAAATTCCGTTATTGTTAATGAAAAATAAAACCCCAAAAAAAAGAATGAAACAAAATGTTTTTCATTACCAAACACAATAATTGTTATGTCAAATGCGCAAAACCATGAAAAGTACAAAAATTACTTTGCTATGTTGTTAAACGATGTCGAAATTTTTTAACGAAGTATTTTGTTCGTCTGCGTGGGTGTGGATGTGTGTGTGTATATATATGTGTGTGTGTGTATGTGTTGGATAGTAATTAGGAAATGAGCGCACCGGATACCAAAAGAAAACGAGGTGGAATGAAACGTGCTAAGAAACAAACGTACACAACACTGAATACAAATCTAGATAAAAAAATTATTATAAATGATTGTCTTTTTTTTTTAATTTTTTTTTCTTTTGTGCTTGGTGGAAATGAATTGGTGGTGGTGCATGAAAAACTAAATGAATCTAAACTAAGTACGTGTGCGATTATAAGCAGGTTGCACATTGTAAGTAGAACGGACAACAGGGTGATGCTTTATATTTATCTATTTTTTTTGTTGTATTTTTTTTTTTAATTTTTTGTTTGTTTGTGTAACTAAAAAACGATTTTTTACCGCTTGCCATCAGTTTGTTCTTGGTCACCAATTAGTAGGACATCATCTGACGTACTCGTAACTTCGTTGAAGGTGACCTTCAGCTTGGGTGAACTGGGCGTCAGTTTTGGCCAATAGATATCCTCCTGTGCAACTAGACCCATGCCACCCAATTCCGTGCTTGTTGCGGTACTCATCATATCCGGTTTCGTGGAGTCCATGCCATTTACAGTGGTGCTCGTTGAGTTTGCACCACTGCTCGAATTGCTCCCCGTCCGCTGACCACCGCTGGACATGAGCAGCGGCTGTGCGCTGGCCTTGTTAAGCAGACCTCCATAAGTGTGATCCAGCGGTGGCAGCTTGAAATGCCAACGTCTCTTGATAGTCAAACACAGCCAGACGACAATCCATAGCAGCAGATGCGTGACACCGACAAGTGCTGCAGCAACAATGCGAAAAGACATATGAATAAGTCACTCGTTAATGTAGCCCACAAAATATAAGTTAATTGATTTGTTCAGCTCAAATCTGGTCAAGCCGTTGATTCAGTCATTTGATACACGATTAATACGGTTAATGCAAAAGGCTACCCCCAAAACAACAATCGCTAATTGGCTTATGTGCGAACTGCAGTTAGGATTATGACACGACTTAGGGTTAATTATTCGTGTGGTTTTGTGGGTTTGGGCGTCTTGTGGCGACAACAACAACAATTACTGCCAAATACTGTTTAGTTTATCAGTTAAATTAAAAATGTGAGGAACTGGAAATGTATATTTTGAATTTTAAGAAATATATTTCAAATTAAAGCTCTGACCACATTTAAATGTTTTCATTAGTGAAAATAAGTTTGAATAAGTATATTTTAAGTTATCGAAGTATTAATAGCTGAAGCTTAAATATGATTGTTAACTTTACTACTGGTAATTAAGAGTCGTTGTTGCATAGCCTTTGAATACTTGTATTGAAATTATATTTCTTAAATATCCGATTATAATCAGAATTTATGTAACTAAGAACGTTAGCATAACTAAATTAAATGTTACCTTGTTAAAAATATAGTGGAATATAGATTCCTTATTTGAATCACAATTCGAACATTCTTCATTTACTAACCTGCCAAAAATGTTGGACAATGCAAATTGTTCTTGTATGTGGCGCTGAGATCATTTAACAGCGGTGCCTTGACCACAGCCAGAGCCAGTACAAAGCACAGGGATGCACAATGGGCAAAGTAGATCCAAGTCTGACTAGCCTTCAGTGTGATAACAGAGCGATCTCTCATGCGAGTGGCCAATCGACCATGACCATACAAATACATGACCAACGAGGAGGCCAAAACCAGAGCCGTGGCAAGCAAATAGAGCGCCAAAGTCACAGTCGCATTCAAAATCAGTCCCGGCTGATGCACGGGCATGGCCTCCGCATAGATTTGCAGCTTGTAGAGATTGGAGACGCCCACATAGCCCAATATAATATCAAAGGCGGCGACAATCATTTGCAGGCTAAAAACGCACGCAAAGGACTTAGATGTATTCCAGAACACAGCCGGATAACGCACAGACCAAACGAGCAGAGCGCACATCAGATTCACAAACTCCGAGCTCGGCGGCTGGGCAAAGATGGCCACATCGATGGGTTTATCGATGCCAAAGAACAACTGCAACATGCCCGCAAAACCATCGAGGCGGACAAACTCATTGCTGTTGCTGCTGCTGGGGGCAACTGTTGCTGGTGTACCAGCCGGTAAGGCTTGAAATTCCGTATCCTCCAGATCGATATCGATATCCTGATCCTCCGAATGCTGTTGCTCGCTGCTAGACTTGGCTATAAACTCACTGGAACTAATGGCCGCATCGCCTAGCAAATACTCCGGTTCGATTTCTACACCCGATTTTGGAGCAGCTCGCTTAAAAATGCGCCGCTTTTGTGTCTTCGGTTTGATGGCAATGATTTTCGAATTGCTTGAGACAGGCGTCGATGGTATTATAATATCGGGCAGGATTTCGGTGCGTACACGATGAATGCTGCTATCTCGGGTTGTGGTCTCCTCCTCGACGCCATAATTCTCCAGCAGCGATTGTTCATGGGAGGCAACATGATGACGACGAGGTGGTTGTTGTTGCTGTTGTCGTTGCTTGTGCTGGTGCTTGTGGTGCTTGCGGTTGTTCTTGTTGTTGTTGTTATTATTGTTGTTGTGATGGTGTTGTTGTTGTGGCGACTGTTTGCCAGAAATTGGTGTTAAGGATGTGCTGATAGTTGTTGATGCTGCTGTTGTTGTTGTGGTGCTTGTTGCAGCTGTAGTTGTTGTTGTTGTTGTTGTTGTAGTGGTGCTCGCTGCTGCTGCCTTGTCTAAGGTGCCAAGCTTTTGCCAATTTTGTGCACTTAAATTGTTGTCGTTGTTTGTTGCTGCTGATGTCGCTTTTGGCTCAAACTCATTGCTGCCCTCAAAGTCGGGCATTATAATAGTGCCCTCATCTCTGCCAGCAACAGCAACTTCATCATTATCAACAGCACCTAAATCATCGTCAAGCCTCTGTCGTTCCGCTCCGTCCTGTTCTTCGTCCTCGTCCTCATCGTCCTCCTCCTCATGGTCGTCGTCAATATCTCGATTAATTAAATCGGGCACTTCAAAGTATCTTGTCTTGCCCTTAGCAGTTGCCCGCATTGTTGTTATTTTCGTTGCCGTTGTTGTAGTTGTTGTTGCTGCCATCGACTTTGCCGCCTTTCTTCCATGGCTGCCGTCCTTATCACGTGTCAGCTCAAACAAATTATTATTGATGTTGCTGCTGCTGACGCCTTCTCGTATTGCTCTGAACATCGTATCGTTGTAGTAGTCATCCTCCTCGTCAATATGCTCCAAACTGTTTACGGTTACATTCGACGGTCGCTCCCTCTGATGCTCACCCCTTGGTTGCTGCCGTTGATAGGGCGGCAAAGGCCCAACCACAGACATGGCCATCAAATTGCGTCTATTGATAACAACAAAGTCCAATTCCGTTGCCCAAACTTGCTCTGCAATTGAAAAGGTTATACAAGTGTGTCAGTCAGTGAGACAAAAAGAGAGAGACAGCGAGAAAGTGAGACAGAGAGAGAGACAGAGAAAGAGATATTTAGAGTGAGTGGTATGCGAGTAATTAGAGTGAGCTACTCGTAATTCATCCCACGCCCGATTTGCTGGCAACAACAGCAAATTGCTTTGAGTCACTCCATAACAGGTCCAGAGCCAGCACATGCTGAGGGATTAGCTGTAGAGCATCTCTGCTCAGGACACACACGCAACCAGGCACAATCATTCAACCGCACATACCTTTGCTTTAAATAAATATATACACCCAGGTAATGAGCATTTGAACACACAAACACACACACACCCTCTCGGAGGCTGGCACACAGCTAAAGCAGCATTAATTCGCTCTTAGACATCGTTAATTAAATGGAGGCGTTAATAGAATAGATTCCATTTTATACCCTATACACAGTTAAATTTTTTGATAAAATGGTTATATTCCACAATAATAATTTCCTTACTAATAGAGTATCTGTAATTTGTATTATTCGATTTAAATATACAAACTATTCTGAGAGATTTGAAAAGGTTAAAAAAAAAAGATATTTTAGACACAAATTTGATTAATATTACAAAAATGTCGCTTTCAAAATCGTTTCAAGTATTTAATTTAATTTAAATTATAAATATTTCAGATTGTTCATAATATAAAAATACTTGCAATTAACACTGTCTCTAAATTTATGCACAAGGCGACAGTTATTCATATTGTTCAACCAAATAACTTTTCCCCAAGCGACACTTGCTGCCTAAAACGTTTTCATATTAATGAATAGTGGCGAAAATCTTAGATTTTTTTAACAAATTGATGGATACGAAAGTGAAATCTCTCAAACCTGAAGATGAAGGTATAACATTATTAATTTTATGTGCAGCAAAGTTGCATTTACATAGTCATCAATCTAGCATATTGGCTTATAGAAAGAAAATATTATAAATACATATGCATCTGGCAAGTTAACACATACATCTATTGCGATTGTGGGAAAACTTTTCAGTACTTAGGGTTTGATTACAGGGTATTGCCTAGTCGATTTCATACACCTGGCGCACAATTGTTACGCCTAGTCAATCCCAAAGGTTTTACGATGCCCTTTTAGCTGCCCCAAAAAGTGTTGCCTACATTTTGGCTGCCATTGAACAGGACTCGAAATATTGTTGGGAATGTGAATGCGTCGCACTGGATAGTACTAAAACCCCATTGGACTAATTAAGCACACATTTACTGCATATGTTGGCTGGGTTTATGTTGTATTTAACGTTTTTCGACAGATACTTTAGCTGGCCCAACCTTTGCTTTTAGCTGCTTTCAATGTACGTGCTTATGAAATTTGTGAGTGTGAGTTTTGCAAAGGACCAAACCGGGAGCCTGATAATGAATATTAATACAAGCTGAGCGAAAACAAATGCAAAATATTATTTTATTATTAATGAAACGTATTGTAAGTGGAATAGCGAAAGATTGAGTACCAATTTTAGTTATTTAAATAATATTTTACTTCAGATAATTACAATAAAAATGGTCTCGTATTTAAAAAAATAAAAAAATACATATTTATGGTTGTTATACTGTAGAATTATAAAAACTTTGTTATGGGTAAACAAAATTATAAATTTCCTATCTTCTCAAAAAAAGGCAACAATTATAAAAATAGTTGAAGAGTTTATAGCAATATCTGCAAAATATGGCTACATATATAAAATAACAGATTAAAATTAAATGGTTTTATTACTTCATTGCAGCAAAGCTTTTCATAATCTGTATTAAAAAAAGTATTTATGAGTCCAAAGTAGTTTTTAAGCTAATTACTTAAATTTATGGATTTATTATAAAATGTATTAATAAATTTTCAACAAAATTACAACGTTCATGACAAATTTATAATCCTGTTTACATAGGACAACAACTGCTGATTTTCAACAAAATTACAACACTCAGCTAATTAGTTTATTCTATGGATTTGTGGATGGCTCTGTCAATTTTCACTGTGGCACTTTGGCCCAGTTAATAACTTGAATAGCAACATGAACATTTTCCAAGTTAACACTTTCATAAAATTATTTATTGGACGAGTTACTTTAAGAGCACAAAGAACTGACAGCAAAGCCCAACGGGCGGTCGCAACAACTGCAAACAGAAGCAGCTCGGAAATAAAAGACCGAAAATTGCTGAACAAATATTAAAGACAATGACCGGGCAGAGCTTCGGGGGTGAAGCAATAGAGAATGATGTGTAGACTTGGTTTTGGTTTTGGTTTTCTTTGGGAAGGATGATTGGGAGCGAGTGGGGATGGATGGGATTACAACAATGGCTGCCATAATAATATGTCGTCGTTGGCAAACGGCAAGTGGCTCGTAAAACCGACAACACCGAAAATCTGCAGATTAACCCAACGGCAAAGTCCTAACTTCGACTCTTCCCGACGCTCCCCGCCACGATTATGGCAATGACAATAACACCAACGGCAATGCCAACGCCAGGAAGAAGAAGAAGGAGCAAAACGTTGAGCGAACGACGAAGGGAAAGTAATGAAATTGCGAAAATCCAAGCCAACCAACGCCCACAAATGCCTGAAGCCCCACTGTGGGTAATAGTTGCGTTGCCGATAAGAGTCGCAGGATGCCTGCCTGTGCCTGTGTTGAAATTCGCGCTCGTTAAGTCTTTAGCATGAATAATGATAAGCTTCTGTCTTGACTTGGCCTGGCCAGAAACATCTCGAGCCACCCTCGCTGCACGTTAAGCGGAGTGCTGTCCAATGACTGACTCTCAACTGCTTTCTTTGATAATTTCGAGTATTCGCCTGTTTAGCAGACTTTTATGCTCCCAATATGGCACACAAGAGAGGCCTTCAAATTGAATGCCCAGCATTCTATCACAGTTCTCATTTGTTTTATTTTTTACGTACCATCTGCATTAATTATTTATGAGCGCAACACGGCCCTAACTGATTTAGAGCCACAAAATTGCCGCTGACCGCTGGTTTGGGCAAATCTTTTAATTAAAACCCACAAGAGGCGGCTGTCGGTATCTGAGCGTAATTTTAATTAATTCTTTTGGCATATTATTAAAATAAAATTAGTTTCCAAAAAAAAAAAACAAGAAATATATTATTAATATTAAAGGTATTTCATGTGGTTGAAAAAAGTTATAAAATCAAATCTTTCCATTAAATGTGAGTACCATTAGAGTGCAACAGTGTGTATGTATTATAATTTATTTAGTTAACTTTAAACCAGAAAATATCTGTTATCATATATCATTTTATATATTTTGAAATTATTCAAATTGCATTTCATCTGCGTTGCCCTTTTTATGAGCAACTTTTCCGTTCTGTGTGTACTTCAAGTAGTTTTCCCTTGTGGCACCACAGAGTGTATCGTTGCGTATAAGTGATTTCTTTTCCCAAACTCATGCCATTAAAATGTCATAATATTTTAATTAAATAAAGTAACGCATTACGGTTGCAATTCTTATGCTGTCATAAATTGCTCACTGCCCAACTCACCCGACCGTATCATTTAATATCTTTTTCGTCAGCTTTTTATGCGACTTGTGGCAACTTTTGGAAAAGTATTTTATTTTTATGATTTTGCGCTGAGCTTGCCTAATTGCCTTGCCATTTCCTTGGACCGATTTTAATGCTAATGCAAAAGTTTACGAATACTTATATAATATGAAGGTTGTTATAGTATGTACACATTTGTTATACCTCATTTAAAGTGGAATGTAAGGTTTGTTTAATTACTTAAAGAAAAGTTAGAAGACATAGCTTACAATAGCCGATCCGCAGCTGACAAGGTTCACTTCAATCTTGAGCAGCTTACGCTATCTTTAAGAACGTCAGCAAACTTGTCAGGACGGTGCAATGCAACCCAGCGGTAAAATGACCAAAGCAGTTGTCACGACAAGGCATTGCACTTAGCTTGACCAATATCCGGTTGCAGACTCCACAGAGACCAATTTGATGACATTGCCAGACACAAGTGCAAAACTAAGACTCTGGCTTTAGCTTTGCACCGCTGCACATTTTATTTGCGGCAATGATTTTCTAATTTCAGCGGGCGACTGCAAAGACCACGATTACAAAAACAAATTGAACATAGAACAAGGACAGGAAGCATATCTGGCAGCGACAGAATGAAAAAAAAAAAGACTGAAATTAATTGAAATATCACATGAAGTGAGCTGAGCTGAGCCTCGTTGAATTGAGTTGATGCTGGCTGTGGTACTTCGGGTTTAAATTCAACTCAGCTCCGTCAACACTTTTATAAAGCCAATGCGGCGACCGACCGTCTGCCCCATTTTTAATTTACCCCCCACAACTGGATGCCGCTTCACTGGCGGTTTTATTCAGCCCCTCTTGTTATTTATTTTTTGTTCTCTCTCTCTCTCTCTGTCCCTCTGTGCCCGGTTCAATAAACCCGCCATACGGTCAGTCAGCTATACTGAACGTTCTGATGGACAGTGATTGGAATTGCGACTGGCAATGGCACTCGCCACTCGGTACTGTGGAGTAAAAATTGGAACTGTAATTGACACAGAACCCGACGCCGATTCGCTTTAAAAATCGGTAATTTTGATTTGCTTGTCGCCGGCCAATAATTACAATTACAATTACCTTTTTCCATGTTATTGCAGCTCAGTTTCCGAAGATATTTGGGCACAGTTATAAATATTGGAAAGATTACTTTGGACTCATATAAAAAAGATCTTTAGTTGTTGAAGGAATATTTGAGATATTTTCTATAAAGTTTTGATCCATAGCGCTACAAAAATCTCTATTAGTAAATGCAAAAAACATCGCTGAGTTAAGTATCGATAGCACACCATCGATACTAACGATATATTTTCATACTTAAATAAACTGATAAATTATCATATATGTGTAAATAATATTTCAAATTCGATAATTCTTAAGATATCCATTTTGATTTCATTTGATTGCACTATACAAATCACTTCTGCTTTAAATAGAGCAATATTATTATTAATTTTCTGTTTTGCTTTTTTATATGCCACACTTTAATGTCTTTTATTGCCACATGTATAAAGCGGCAATGTGCAAAATTGCCCATTAAGTATTCCAAAGAATTATCCGAATATTTAGGGACAAACATTTTTTTCTTTTCATTTTACGTTATTTAACTTTGAGTTCTGATGTTTGCTTTTCTGGTTTTGTTGTTGTTTTCTTTTTGTTTGTTTTCTTTTTTGTCATTTAATTCTTTTTCTGGCTATTTACTGTGGCATTAGTTTACTGTGCTAAAAGTGGCCTCAGCGCAACTCGGCGGCTTAACTGTACATTTAGACACCGGCAAATAAACACATACACACACACACATATCCACCCAAACACATGCAGAGATGTGAGAGACAAACAGAGGCCTGCCATAGTCCTGACTGTCCTGCCTCTGTTTCTGCGCCAGCTCATTGAGCCAACATTTGCACAGTTTTGGTACGGTTCGTTGGTTAGTTGGTATCCCGCCCGTGCACTGTTAATAACATGGCCTATTGCTCCCCATAATGGGCGGTACTACCACAGTGTTGCTTGTCAGCTCGTGTGTGTGTGTGTGTGTTTGTGTCTGTTTGCTTCTCCGTGTCTCCATGTTTACTCCTGTGGTTGTTAGTTAGCCTGTGTGCATGGCCATATTTGGCTTGTTTGGCTATGTTTTCGTTTGCCTCTGTGTGCGCCAAGCAGCGGCTCATGCATATGTTTTGTCAACAGATTTCCCCAGCGGTTGCCATTGCTTTGAAGTGACCTGACTTGCTTATATGCATAGACCACAGACACACACACACACACACACACACACACACACACACTAGCATACTGTCTCTTAATGCTATTCCCACAAGTTCACTTTGTTAAGCGTGCAGATATTAGAAACTCTCCCAAAATAGTCTTATGTGCTAACGTTTTTGTAAATGTTGTTCAAATTGCTTTGCAATCAGCCATTTGATTATTGTCTAACGGCCAATTATGGCAGTGACGAAATTATAGAGTCCAAAATAATTAAATCAAAATGCAGATTGGTCACCACTGTGGAATTGATTGTAGTTGCAATGGAATTATCAACAATTTGCGATGCCAGCGGCATTTTGAGCCCAAATGAGGAGTTAACAATAAAATCAGATACTGCCAGATAGCTGCAACAATGTATCTACTGTGGTGTGGCGGAAGTGTGAAATTGAAATGCAATTGGGCAATACAAGCATAACAATAAAGTGACACAAAGAAAAAAAGAAATGGCGTTGCTACAACTTCCCGTCACCGCAAATTTTTCATGACTGTAGTTGCAACCGTTGACAGTCGCCAACAGCTTTTTTTACATTGTCAGCACTCGCATCCATCGCACTGCACTCCACTTAATTACCCACTCACCTTTCGGCAATAGTCCATTCTCGATGATGCGCGCCTCCAGCAAAAGTCGCGGTAGCAACAAACACAGCGCAATAAGGATGTGCACAAAGGCAGCAGTTGGTCCCCCATGTGTCCAAAGTGCGCGCAAAGTACCGCCGCGTGCCTCCTCCTCCAGGCCGTCGTGCGGTGCCAGTGTGCAGCGTCGTTCTCTGGCTCCAGTTGCCAATTTGATGCCATCGTTTGCCAAGTTGCCAACCTGTCAATCATAGAAACGAAATGTTACATTACAATATTCGTTAGTTGAAGCAGTAAAATTTTCAATGACAAGCTGCAATTTTGAAAATCTGTGGCATGCACCTGATCCAGCTGACTTTTGACAAAGTTTGAGCTCAACTTTTAGTTGTCATCAGCTCTAGATTTGAATAGTTGGAAAGTTTCTCATTCAGTGTCTGTCCTATGTTGAAAAACGAGTTAACTTTTT
Organism: Drosophila setosimentum; assembly: GCA_035043505.1. Taxonomy (NCBI): domain Eukaryota; kingdom Metazoa; phylum Arthropoda; class Insecta; order Diptera; family Drosophilidae; genus Drosophila; species Drosophila setosimentum. The sequence continues at coordinate 110,519 of JAWNMY010000023.1, read as the reverse complement.
TGGGATTTTGTAAGGAATGATTTTGTTGAAAAAAAACAACAAAAGATATGTTTTGCATTGTGAAGAATGGAAAGAATACAAAGCTCTAGAAGCACTTAACAAATATATTTAAATATTTATTTCCTTACAGCTTGGTGTTTTTCTTTAAACTCAATAAAACATTGTATATATGTATTTACTATGTACTTTAGTAACCAGTTGCTTGTTGTTTTCACCTCTGACTCGTATTTTCAAACTATAAATAAACTCTTTGTATCTTTGTTTTTCGTTTTTTACACAAATAAGAAAAATAGACCATCTTTAATAAGCAAATTAAAGGTAACTTTCAATAATTTAAAACTCCTTACCGAATCAGATAGAACTAGTGCGGAAAATATGCATTTCTGATCAAACTGCCCCCCATGCATAAATATAAATATTTTATTTTTTATCACAGCTCAAAAATAATTTAATTTAATTTTGCCATTTTATTTCATTTTCATTTGTTATATTTAAAAATAAATAAATAGTTTGTGGCATTTTGTAATCACTTTAATCCTTTTGCCTACATGGAGGATGCAATCCATAAACCAAAATGAAAGCTTTTCACGGCAAAAAATGAAATTCAAAACTGTCGCATTGACTTGCAATGCCTTTGAAAGGATGCACTATAAACCACAATCAACATCTCTGGGGGAGACAATTTACAGACTCTGAACTGTCGCATTGTGATCTGCAATTAATGAAATACAACAAAAATTCGCATATACAATGAAACTATGCAACAAAAAAAAAAAATAAATGAGAATGAAATATGAAATAAACTGCAGCGTTTATTAAACAAAGAAAAAGTCTTTGTGGGCTGCGGCTGCTTTGGTTTTTGTATTTTTTATGCGCAAAATATCGCGCATACGTTCGAGCATAAAAAATGCACGTGACAAATGGCGAAGTGAAATATTTATATATCGTGTAGATCCACATGAGGGTTTTGTACTACACAAAAATACGTGAAGCAGGAAATACACATAAAAATCACGTGCAGCATATAAATATATGTGCGCGTTTGTGCTTTTAAATTAAAAACAAGCAGCCTTTATGGAATCACACCGAGAGAAACAGAGATCGAGGATAAAAGAGGGAGAAACAAACCAAATAGAATGAAACTCGCAAACATTTGCTGTGCTGCAATGCATTTTACTTTGCTTTGTGTTTGTGCTTGCTTTTTATTTTGATAACCTGGGACCAATTCAAATGGCCAAAAACTGAGTCATGCTTTAAATTCAGACAGAGAGAGGGAGACATATTCTAATCCATTAAATATATACATAATTTTAGTCGAGAGGGAGGCAGAGAGATTCAACTCCTAATCCATAAACTATATACACAAATTCGAGTGCCGATCTCAAAAGCAATATGAGCTGCAATTTATGCGTACAAAGAAAATTATTTATCATTTATTGCGCACCCAGTTTAGGCACACAATTTAATAAGTATGTACTCAAAAAATTAAAAAAAAAAATCCTGAATACTTCACTCATGTTATTTTTTGCAACAAATTTATTGTCAAATTACTTTGATTTTTGGCACCTAATAAAATGTAAACACCATCTTCATGCTTAAAAACTAAACAATAAGCCCGAAAAGATATTAAGGAATACATTTAGTGTGTTTCTTTGTACATGTGCCCAGACAAATAGCCACGAAATGATGCTCGTGCTAGGTACAGGGTATCTGACAGGGTATCTGGACAAGAGCATTCTTATTCTTATTGCGTCTGCTTTTAGTTCTTTTTGGTTTCGATTGTGTTCGTTTCGACACGAAACATTTGCTGTAGCGCAACAACAATGATTGCAATTTGCAAAAAGCGGAACGCATTTTGAAGTGTTGACACCACCACTTTCACAGCTGCAGGCGATTATGTATATGTATGTGTATGTGTATGTGCAAGAGCAAGATGGCAAATGGACACCGACTTAGCGTACGGGATAATACATTCAAGAGCGCCAACTGGCGCAACTCCTGTAGCCAGCTAAAAGAAGCGCCACCGCTCATTTTTTTCCCCATAAGCAGGGGAAGAAGGAGGAACATACAGAACGGAGTGGTGCATACATTACCATGCTTCATGAGGCAACAGCCTCTAGCCACTGCCACATTCAGCGATCCCCATGTTTGTAATGCTCATGTGAGGTGGTTGATGTCTGTGGCTTTTAGTTTTATTAGCAACCCAAAAAATAAAGTTTCAGTTAGCCAGGTCGCTAATGGGCTCCTTTTCAAATGCAGCTTAATAGCATTGCAATTTTGGTTTAAGAACTAAGTATCTTAGTATATATTAGAAATAAAATTAGGTATACTAAATATTTAAAAATATTTTAAAAGGTCGTTTGCCTAAATAGAAATAACAAGTCATAATTCTTACGACTCTATAATATCGGCAACTCAATTAGTAAACGTATTTTTTCTTGTATTAGTATTTATTTTGATTTGTTGTCAAAATTACAAACATATCAAATCAAATTTTATGTTCTAGTTAGAAAAATGTTATTAACGCTCAATTAAATAAGAATTCACTTTTTAGTTTTGCCAAGACCCAACTCCCATGTATTGTCAACTTGGTTTTAAATAAGTTTCATTCGAGGGTTGAAGGAATGTTATCTTGTGAAGTACTAACGATTGTTTTACTGTGCCTAACAGTTTCTTCTGCTGGTAAATTAGTAATTACACAAAATTATAAATAATTATTATTGTTTATGCAGAGACCTATGAGACGCATGCGAAAATAGTTGGCGGCTATTTGGTAAATATTACTGATGCTCCCTATATGGTCTCCATACGCATCCGAGCCTTTCATGAACAAAAATTTGGCTTAGGTCATATCTGCGGTGGTACGGTAATATCGCAGCGTGTGATTTGCACGGCGGCCCATTGCTTTGCCATGTAAGTATAGTTAGGCTAACTGACTCACTGACGGACGGACGGCCAGACAGGTTTCTAGGGATCAACGTACAGTAGAAATTTATATACTGTTCAAATTTGTCTTTATGTTTTTATCATTAAAGTGTCTGCATAGTTGTCCCAAACAACTGTGTAGAAAGTAGGAATGGTAGGAATCATTTTTAAAAGCATCAGTTTTAAAAGCATATTAATAAATGAACTCAATCCTCTTCAATTGCTCTATAGAAACGAGACGTACCCGGTACAATATAGGCGACCGGAGAACTATGTAGTTGTGGCTGGTAGCAGAATGCTCGATCAGGTGGAGAATTTGACCCAGGTGTATTTGGTACAGCAGATAATCGGGCACGATCTCTTTCATCCGCTGACACTTGAGAACGATATAGCGCTGCTGTTCCTCAATAGCCTAATACCATATCAATATCGTACAATTCGACCACTGCCGCTGACTGAGAAGCCATATCCCGAGAAAACCATGTGCTTCATCAGCGGCTGGGGCAACAATGCCAGGAAGCTGCAACAGGCAGTGGTGCCGATAGTTCATGACGTTATGTGCAATCTCATCTATATTTATCTGCCCCAATCGCAGCTCTGCGCCGGCTGGCTGCGAGGCGGCATCGACGCCTGCAAAGGTGATTCGGGTGGACCACTCGTCTGCCAAGACACCCTGGCGGGCATCATCTCGTGGGGAGTGGACTGCGGTCGCCTCTTTTTTCCCGGTGTCTATACCAATGTTTCATACTTTGTCGACTGGATCAAGTGGGCCAACGCCTCGCTGGACTATTCAAAGTACACGCATATGCGATGGCTATCAAACAATTGCAACCGTTTTCAATTTTATTTCAAAGATTTCTACAGCGTTGGACTTTTTTTAATTATCATACTATTTGATTAAATTGTATTTATATATACTTTTTACAATTCTACTCAAGTAGAACCCTATATATATATATACACAATGCACCATAATTATAAATTCATTCTTAACACAAATGTTTTGTTTGACATAATGTTAAAGCCAACAGAAAAGCCTTTTTCAAATTAAAGTTAGTTATGCTGACAAAACAAATTAAACGAGCAGTTGAACTTTATATAATAAAGAAGAGAATGTGTGTTATGAAGCCGTCTGGTTCCCACTATTTTAGGCAGCTCTACAAACTTGTTTATACGGTCTGTGCTTTTGAATCGATTTAAAAAAATAACACAAAATTTGTGACTGCTGTTTTGACTCTCGACATCATGAGTCCAATTGAGGTGTGTCCATCGACTAAACAAAAACTTGCACAAAAACTATAAATTGCAATGATTGGGAATATAGCTTGAGTATATTCGGACAAAAGAGCTCCAGTTCCTGTGGCGGCAACTGTGTGTCCTGGCAATGCTCTGATAGTCACGCGTCAATGACCAATGTTAGGCAACTATTTTGTGAATCGAGTCTGCAAACTCAATGAATCGGCTATAGCTGCAAGCTTTATTAAAAGGCCGTCATATGATGAAGTCCTGCCCCTGCCACTACATCATTCAGCTGCTGTTGCTGTTGGTTTTTGATTTTTGCCTGCCGCAGTGCACTGTCAGATAGTCAGCTTTTGATTGACTCCCGGCTGTATGCGGTATTGTGGTCTGTGCACTTATTTACATAAAATGGAGTACGCATTTTGGTAGCAGAGCAATTCGTGCACTCGTTACTCAATAATACTACATCTGTTTCATTGTTGTGAGTGTGTGTGCTTCAGAATTTTAGTTGCCTTAAAAACCAACCAATTATTTGTGAAAAGCCCGCAGGCTGCAAATATGTCCAGACACTGTTTGTGTCCTGACTATGCAACAAAACACAAACCAACACAAAATGGCGAACAAGGAAAATCTGTTCTCACCATCACCCAGCGGGCAATCCATGAACTATGTACCATATCTGCAGCTTCCAGCTTTGCGTCTTTCTTTCTCTTAGCTAAAGTGTGACGGGGCACTTTAAGTGGCTTTTATGGTGCATAGTGCATGAGTTCCAAGTACTCAAGTTGAGTACAATGAAAAAAAAAGTACCTCGTGAGTGTTCTAAAATTAAAATGTACGATTTTTTGATATTACCCTAAAGAAAATATATCATATTTGAAACAACTTTGAACACAATCTTAAGTGGATTATAATTGAAACTTTTGTTTAAAATAATTCTATAAAAATATGTGACAGTTATATATAATTTCATAATCCCATCGCATTTCATTTCTTATATCATACAGAGAGGAAAAATCATGTATAAATATATACCAAAGCTCCATTTAATCGTTTGAAAGCCTATTGCATTTGCTCAGAAAATCAACGAGTTTCATACCGCTCTTTGTTTCACACACTTGCAAAAACAAACACATGACCCAATCAACCCCTTTCATATTTATAGGGTAAAAAAAAAGAGCCGTTTGCAAGTTATTGTATTTTCTATTGAGTTTTAGCCAGCGCCATCGTCTGCCATGCACTTTAAATAGACAATAAATAAAAAGACCATGCATTCACCAGAGCTAGAAAGAAACGGTGAGCTGAGCGTCAGAATGAGATGGGATATGAAAAAGCAATAATTGCATTTATTATGCTGATAAAAGCAGGGACACGAACAGAAAGGATAACCAACACAGTAAAAGCACCCGTGTGTGTGTGTGTATTTGTTTGTATTGAAGTCCCCACATTGGCAGCCATTTTGTGGCGCAGCACGAGTCAGAAACTGGCCAGGAACTGAAGCGTATGCTGTGTTTGTTTGTAAATGAATTTAATAACGAAAATAATGCCACTAAAATAGTCGATACACAAACAAAGGACAGACTGCTGCAAGTAGACGAAAATTGCATTATCGTGCACGTAGCGTCCGTTGTTTTCATTCCCAAACACATGGGACCGCACAGTTAATTTTCCAAGCCAAAATTGAGTTAAAAACCCAGCTGTTGTCAATATAATATAGGTACTCACCTTAAATACCGCCGATGTAAAGAATACGGGCAACAGAATGAATACCACTCCAGAGAGTACAATCTGTAGATTAAGTTCAGCAACTGGTTCAATTTTCCAGGGTATCAATGAACAGCCTGTAAATGAGAATAGGAAATGTCTATCAGCAATAATATTTAAATAAAAAAAATGTTTTCGAAAGCATCTAATCTAAATTCGCGAATGTTAAAGTAAAAGTTTAAGATCAAATCAATGTATAATTTTACTGCTACTTATGTAAACTTAACAATAAAAACTCCCGATTATACTTGATTATATATTATAATTCTATTTATCTGTTAAAATAATAAACAAGAAGATTGTCGGCGTAAAATTATACAAATTATACTTTTAATGATCTGCTTTGTACTTTCTTTCTCTTTCTTTCTCTACATATATACAAATACAAATTATCAAAAATTTGACTATAAATACACTTAAATTCTTTTGGTTAATAAATTTGTATCCTTTTAATGGCTTTTTAATGGCGGACAATTGCGGTTAACTTACCGAGGAACCTGTAGGCGCCGTGCATAGCCAAATAGCCTTGGAAAAGTGTTAGCAGTACGCCATACCATATCGACCAGAGCGAATTGAGATGCAGATAGCTGCTGGAATCGTGACCAGAATGCTGCAAATTGGTGTAACGACTCTGATGGCGTTTCGACTTGATGTACTTGGCCTGAAGCTGCTGTTGCTGCTGGCTGAGACTGTTGCTGGCTGTGGTTGCATTCGTCATCACCGAGTTGCAGATGCTAGAATTGAGACTGCCACCGCCACCACCTATGCCAGCACCACCACTGGTATTGGCTCCGTTTTTGCCACCCATTTGATATGAAGTTTATTTATCCTGTCGCTTTGTTTGTCCTTTCTCACGCTTTTGTTTTCCTGACACGCTTATGACTCCGCTGTCAGCAAATATTGACAGCAAATTTCACAGCTATTTGTATTGATTTTGTATTGATTTTGCGCGTTGATTTTCTATTTGCTTAAGTGATGCTCATTGTTATGCCCGTTGTTATATGTATTGTTATTATTGCGATTGGTCTTATTGTAGCCGATATTATTTGCTTGCTGATATGCCTCATTATAGCGCCCAGCGTTCATTGATTGCTGTCGCATTTTTAGCACTGAATATAAATAGCTCTTCTTTACACTATTTTGGAAGTGATATTTTCCTTGTGATTAGATATCATATGAGCTGCAATGAGAATGGTATGAAAGTAAATTATATAATTCGTAAAACTCACAAGAAACGCTGAATATGTTTTAATATGCTTGCAATCTCTTTTCACATTCACATTGTCGGTAAATAGAGCCTTATATTATATTAAAGTTTTGTACAATCTCAAGTCTATTATATTGTAAATAGATATCTAAGGTAGTAGTTATTATTTTCGCCGAGGTCAAACACATTTTGAGATTTTCTTAACTTTTCCCCCATTCATATTTGTACCACTATAAAAATTAATATTTAATAAATTTAAAGTCGTGTTAGAGTAGGCTTTCAAATGCTAACAACATTTTTAAAATGCTGTAACCTTATGGGAAAAAAATACTTCGACAAATATTTGTATATTTTATCTTACATTCCTTTGCTTTTTAATTGGATCCAATCAACGTCCTAATTATAAGTAAATTTCTCTAAAATTGTAATTTAGCACAAACGAAATACACAGTCTCTTGGGTTTTAGATCTGAACGCAGCCTGCCCAATAATGGAGTAACCTTCGTCGATACAGCTTAAAGCTGAGCCCACGCAGAAGTCACCTCGATTTAAATCTTCTCGAGGACAAGACAACAGCAGTACTCACTGCTGTCCACTGGAGCTCCCTTTCAAGTTCCCCTACCGGAGTATTAAAGGAACATAGCCACAACAAAGATGTCGCCCTGGTAACATAAATATAACTTGCTGCGAGTCTCATTTGTCGTAAAATTCACTTATTACCACTTAAAGTAAATTGTAAATAAAGAAACATATGACGAAGAAACTCTCATGCTTTTGGTATACTTAGGCGAAAAATTAATTTTTTAAGACCAATATATTTAAAAATTAATTCTGAAACTCGGTTTCATTTATTTTTACTTTTCATTTATATTTACGTAGCAACTTATTACATTTTTTCTTTCAAGTTAATTAGTGAATGTTCTTCAAGAAATTTGTTTTTTAATAAATACTTAAATTATGAATTCAAAAGTGCGTTAAAACAAATTTAAATCAGTCGGTAAAGGCGTTGCCAGACTGCCAACAAAGTTGTGCTTGACAGGGCAACAAGCAGTTGCTGCAATGTGGAAAGTGCAGCTGCTGCTGCTGTTGCAGTTGGCGCAATTAAGGCGTCGCGTATTGGCAAAGCAAATGTTGCCCAACGGGAGCAACTGCTGTCGGATGTGTATCCACAGCCACACACAAATAGGCACACACATGTATATACTTCGAGTCCCTGATGTCGCCTTTGTCTGACGTTTGCTTTATGTGTCGCGCCTTTGAGCCGCAACATGCATAATTAGTGGCATACTATTGAGATGGCTACCGTTAATGGCAACAACGTAGGCTGCATGAATTGCGTGTGCCGACCGGGTTTTTGCTGCAGGCAGCAGCAACAATAACAGCAAAAGTGAAACACCGCAAACCGTTAACATTTATGAGTCGCTGTGGCTTGCTTTTTTATTACAAAATGTTGCGTTTTGTTAAACAAACTGCCAGCTGGCCACAATGTCCATGTTGTGTAATTCAGCCCACATTTGCATTTTGTCATGAAAAAACCAAACAATTTGTTTTTACACATGTAATTAAAAACTGCAACTACTCATTAATGCAATTGGCTAGTTATTTGAGAAGGAACTAATGTGTCGAAATCCTAAAACCCAAAAGATTTTAACGAGATAAAGAGAGAAAATTAATATACATATTTTTGTTTTTTCATGAAAGCAATTAAACTCTCACTGGATTGGTCAAACTGGTTGGCAAAATGGCAATATACATATGCTACAGTAAACCAATTGCTTTTACTTTAACAGAAAGACCAGGTCAGCTTTTATACTTTATTCTTTAAATATATACTTTATGAGTTTCCCTCAATTATATGCAAATCATTTAAAGACATTTGTTTAATACGCCTCAGGCCTATTCAGATGAGTTTTGCTTTCAATCTGGCAAGAAATTTTCATAAATTCTACGTTGAGTTTGGCACACGCCTGAGTGTTAACTTCAATTTTGAGACACTCAAGTGAAACAAATTATTTGTGCCTTCGACAGAGCTGCCTCTAGAGAGCTGCAAAGTTTGTTGCTTACTGTTGGCCAGGATACAACGGATGAGATGAGATACATAAAACCAACCAACCAGCAGTAGCAACTCCTCTCCCACCAGTGAACAAGCAAACAACGGTAAATGCATATATGTATGCATATCCCATATGTACTCGGGACTGTGTAGTCTTGAGCTCTGTCAACAGTCCGGCTGACAGTCGACTGTCGGATGCCTGCGTCTCTAGTCCCAGGACTTACTTCAACATGTTGATATTAATTTTATGTTAATTACAATCTTTACATGTTTGCTGCCTGCCTCTGTCGCTTTTGTGTCTTTAAGCCGGGCGACAGCCATGTGCTCTCGAGCTGTCCTTAGCTCCACGTCCCGTTTTGGCTCTTCGAGGGGTTGGCTCGGTTGTCTTGACATGCTCAGCATCAGATTAGCCTGCCCGCAAAAGTCATAAATGCAGATGCTAACATTTCTTTTGGTCCCCTCCCTTGGGGCATTTGCTTTGTTTTTCACTAGTACAACAGCTCGCTCCTGCCACCCTCTCCGCAACCGCCCACTTTGGGCAATTTGTCGCGTTCGCAGGACTTTAACGCAAAATGAAACAGCCACTTTATGGTTTTCTCGCAAGTGTGTGTATATATGTGTGTGTGAAACACTCACTTTGTATCTTTGCGTATTCCTCTATAAGTCCTTTGGTGACTCATGGCGTGAATTTAAAATGCGCTTTTCTTACCTTTACTTTCACATTTTATATTTACGAAGCCTTAATTTAAGCAAGCTTTTAACAGTTCATCGCCTATTCTGACAGACTTGATTTTAGCTAGAAATCGCAACATTTTTAACTAAATTAACTAATAACTAATACGTATTAGCTTTAAGCATATTATCTCCAATATATTAAAATATTCATTTTATCATTTACTCTGAGTTTTCCTACACAGTTGGAATATTTTATAAGTATCGAAAGCATTACTATAGAACAGAATAGTATATTATATGCTTGCAAGAGTATTTAATTTATACACAACACCGCAAGGAGTACAAGTATTTTTTGCTGTTGCGTTATTTATCGCTAAGCGCGCGCCTTCACTTAACTGCATTTATCTGCTTAAGAGCACAGTTCTCGCGTGCTTTGTGGCGACGACTTTCAACATTGCCTCCATTAGAGGCCACTGGTATGCCAGCCACATAGCCAACATGCCACCAAAATATGCTAAATGGCTCTTGAGCTGCTTTTGAAGTGGGAAGTGCATACCTAGAAGCGCTTCTGCATCCCCTTTTACACATACATACACACACACACACACACACAGATAATTTTGGCATTGCGCCGTCGAGCCACTTGAAGTCCACTCATTCTAATTTATATGAGAGTAAAGAAATTTGTTTTTTGTTTTCTTTGTATGCTCCATCTGTGTCTTTTTGAAGTTAAATGAAGCAGGCAAAGAACAAAGCAAACACACTGCAATATTGTTGGTTCCTGCTGCAGAAAAGAGTCGTTTTCGTTGTCACAGTGATTGCAAGCAACATTGTGTGGCAGACAGGCAGGAAGGTAGACTAACCGCCAACCGCTGTCATTGTTTATTTTATAAATTCATATTTATGTTAATGTATATATTTGCGATTCAAAATGAGTCCATGACTTGCACATTTTGAACAGCGCTTGCTTCATTTGCATAATTCGCCGACTGCATTTTTTGTAGCAAATATTATTGTGCACTTCGGAATTCAGCTAAAGCCGAATTCTTTGACCAAAATCAAAAACAAAACAGAAACACCCTGCCGAACAGAAAAATGTACAGAGAGTGGCTGGCAGTGTGCACAGTTTGTTTTTTGTTGTTTTTTTTTTTTTTTGGTAAGGGGGCACGTGACAAATGCACAGCACCAAAACAACCAGACCAGACAGACAGACAGAACTCATCTCAGATGTTAAACGTATTTTTCGACAGAACGAAAAATAAAAAAAAATGAAATCGTGTGCATTGCTTCAACAGCAAAAGTTGGCATGTTTTGAATTGGATTTACACATGTGCCGAGGTAATACGTGGCTCGTACGGCGACGTTTTTCAATTTCCGGCAGCCGCGCACGTGAGACCAAACTAAAAGAAAAAAGTTGGTTGCCTACTTTTTAGGGCAGAAAATGTTTAAAAACTGCAGCAAAATTATTAAATACCTTCTAAGTGGGTCAGTCAGATAATAACTATGATTTATTTTATAGCTAATTTTAGCCTCGATATTACCAACTAAACAATAAAATACACAAATTATTTTATGTGATTGTAGCATGATATTTATGAACGCAATTAAATTTTGTCCACATTGCCAAAAAAAAAAATAAAATAAAACTGTGAACAAATTGCCAAATTAAAAGCAGCAACGCACGCGAGCGAACTTTTCTGTTGAAAATCAAAACAGTTGCATTCGTTTACCAACACTAAGTAACCATCAGCCACCACCCTTCATCGTAGCATATAATGGCCACAAGCCGCATGCCACCACCTAAAATATTCGGCCTCAAGCATCGAAATGTGTTGAAATACCGCCAATTTTGTTGAGCTCAAATTCTGTTCGACGTTGATCCCAAAAACCACCCCAACATTGAGCATTTGTGGGGTGTACTATACACTGGCGCATAGCCAAAACACTACATTAAAAATATTATACATATTTATATAAATAAATATTAAGCAAGGGTAAAAAACATGTTTTCAAAATATTGTGAAATAAATTCCCACATTTTATACAATTCTTATGCTTCATTTAATTGTCATTAGAATAATAGAAAATAAATATCAAATATACATTTTTGTATAAAAATTGTATAAAATAATTTTTTGTAAAAACGTTGAGCAAACTGTGGATAATTTCCGAAAACAAACATTATTTTTTAAGAGATTTACAAAAAATAAAAATCCACATTATGTTCTAAATCATTTCTACAAATTCATTTTTTTTAGTGCATGTTAATTTCGTAAGCACACTGTTGATGTTTTTTTGCTTTTTGCCAGCATTCCGACTTAAGCTCGTAAAAACGCCGGGAATTTATCGCTTTTGAGTAGGTTTTGGGGTAGAGGAAACACAAGTACTCAAATCATAGGGGGTTGTTATTGTTGTTGGTTGATATTTTTGTGTGTTGTTGTTGTGCAATTGTAGTCAGTTGCTATTGTTGTTGTTGGCTGTAGCTGTTGCATGGCTGAGTTTCGCAGTTTGCTGCAGTGTATCGAAATTATTTGAAGCTAAGCTTTGCCGTTTAAGAAAAATCGATGAAAAAACTTGCCTTTCCCCCACAGGCCAACCCTTGGTGTGCACAGGTGGCTGCACATACACATACACACATAAACAAGGGAGATGGCGTTTGAATGGCTCAGGACACGGAACATTAAGCGGCATTTTGTTGTGACCAAATTGTGTTGCCTACTTTCCGGCAAAAACCAAGGGAAGTGATGGGGGACGGCGCACTTGAGAAAATGTTTTCCTTTCTGTTCGAGGAAACTGCGCACTTGGCAAAAATGCTTGAGAAACCGAAAATGCTTTGAGCTGCAGCTGATGTATGTCAGCTTTCGATGTATTTAAAGCTGCCACTCATCGATTTGCTTTTAAACCATTTTTTTTTTTTGTTAACGCTTTATTTATTTAGCATCGTTTGTATTTATTTTTTATACCAATTTCTTTTCCCTTCAACACAGTGAATTATTTTGACTCAGTCGGTTCCGTCAGTTTCACTCGCAGCTCAAATTGGTTTTTTAATTAAACGAAACGAAACGAAATGAACTCTAGTCCTTATTCTCCTTGAACCCATTTCCCTGACAGTTGAATGTTGAAAATTGCATTGCCAATGACTCGTGGAAGTGAACTAAATGCTTTATAGATTCTCTTGCCTCTTGTTCATTTATATGCCAGCAGCGATGCTTCTAGCCAAACCACATGGAGAGCACAAAACAACAACGCAGTCAGCATGATGTGAAAAATTGCATGTACGAGCACCAAAAAGAAATGGAATAAGAAATCACGTGAGAAATATGCTCGAGATGAAGTTACCCTATTAATGGTTGAATATCGATTTCTGTATAAATATATTTCTATGTGTAATTTGATTAAACCTATGCAGACTGCATTAGAATATAAGTTTGCTATAAAATATTCCCGCTATTCTTTCTTTTAACAGTAATAACCTGATAACCGATGGATATATATATAATAAGAAAAAATAATCTAGCTGACTAAGCTTGACTAGAATATTTATTTTATTAAAGTTTATTTACATTAAATATAATCTTTATTTACTTTCATATTATTATTAAATGGTTACAGTAAAATAATAGTAAATGAAACAAAACGTGTCAAACATTGTAAGAACCTGACTTTAAGAATAGGGAAGTTATTCGTTCAAGTCATCTTAATTTAAGTTGGGTATGTGATCTTAAATAAAGTGATCTGGAATATGAGTAAAATATATTGATACCTTTAAAACATTGAGATTTGTAGCATTCGTACAGCCAGTTTTACTGATTATCTGAGAGCTTAGTAGTAAGTTATCATTTAAATAATTAAATCAAATGCCCTGCAGACCCTCACTCCACAACATGAAAGGAAAGGGTATAGTTGAAACAAAGCTTTTTAACAAACCCAATACAGCAAAAATCACTGGCGAGCAGCTAAGTTAATTAACCATGTTTATTGTTTTAGTCAACTCAACGTTAGATTAGATTTTGTATTGTATTAAATTCAGCCAACATAAGAACTAAGAAAAACACATTTTATAATAAAGATTTCATTATTTCAAAGTTACCTAGTGAGACAAAAAAATGTCTACAGTAGTAATAGAAAATAAAATGCGAGGGAGAGGGAAATGAAGGCTACTCTCAAAATTAATTTAGCGTATAGCACGAGCAATAGAATAATGCAAATATTAATGTAACAATTGGCAACATCGCTGCAATTAAAATTTAAATCAATGGGCAAGTTGTTTGCACATCAATAACTGAAGAAAAGCTGGCGCTCTTCTGGGTCAATATGCCCGTTAACAAATACGGGGCGTATGAGCGCAGTGTTAAAAGCATAGGCTTTGTCTAGATAAAGCCGCGTTGGAATTGCCTGTCAACCAATTTAATTGATTTTATATTGAATATGCGAGATTTTGAGCATATTGTGGTTACACTGATTGCAACAACTAAGTGGAATTTGTGGAAAATCGAATTCCATGCAGTTGCCGCAAAAGCCGTCAATAAGCTGTGAATTATTTAGTACATGTCTGAATATATTTGTTGACAGCAACATCGCCAATAACAATACTGTTCACAACTTTGTAATGCAAAACATCGTCTGCAATTGAAATATTTACAAATATGCAAAACATTTTATAAGGCAGAAATAAATTGGAAAATTATGTAATTTATACGACTACTATGTCAATTAAGCAGCACTTTGTGGCTACAAAGTGGGCGGTCTGGTCAGCATGTCGTAGATATCAATCAAAATGGAACATCGGCAAGAAGCGTTCACTAACTTAAGTATTTCTCATAAAAGCAAAAAGCAAAGGACCAAAAACCGCAGCACCATAAAGATAATACAAATGACAAGCTAGCAGTCAGACAAGACGACCGCAAGGATCAAGGAAACGTTGAATTGCAACCTATTTAGAATTGCACATGCCAGAAACATTGAGACAAGACAAAAGTTGACAGCAGTTTTCAATTTCACTTAATGTCGGTAACTTTGTGCGGGAAAAGCGAAATACGAGACAGAAAACATAAAATGAAATGTGAGCACACAAAACCAACAAACAAATAAAGCAACAGCAGTAGAAATGTATCCCTTCTTCCATTCCCGTACTAACCTCAGTGCCAGGCTGCTGTTAGCCATATTAAACGCAAGAAAACAACAAAAACGGTCCAAGCTGATGCCGAGCAAATAGCAAAGTGTATTGCAAGTGCGAGCGAGAGCTGAGTGGTGCGGAAACCACAATTGGCAGCTGTTGCACTCTCGTCCAGTCAACAAATCAAATGCGAGACTGCAGCAGGAGCATGGGGTAGATGCAGCACTTGGGTTGCCACATGAATGCCGATAGTTGTCAAAGATTATGACACGAGCATTCCAAGCAAATTTCCGCTTGGCAGAGGGACAACCAAGAGCAGAGAAAGTTCATAAACTCTCAAGCAATGCGCATATGTGCATAAGACTCGAATGGCTGATGCGAGCACTGAAACTAGGCCAAACGGCAGAGAAACTCCAGCAATGATCCCAAGTGTAGCAAGTTATCAAAGACGAAGCACTTATTAAATTTGGGGAGACAAAAATATGAATTTTTAATGCTGATGTATGCTATTTTCAGTATATATTACTGAGTTATAGTAGAATTAACAATCACAATATTAATAATATCTTGAATTACAAATCTAAATCTCAATCAATCAAGTATCAATCATATACAAAATACAAAATATGAAAATAAAGCATTGCTGCACAAGAAACGATGTAACAAGAACAAAAAAAAAAAAAAAAAAACAATTATTCGACAGCAATACAAAAAATAAAATCGAACTAGCAATATTTACAAAATTTTAAAGAGATCTTACTTTTACACTGTATTTTGCAAAGGCATTCATAAAAGCAAACTACTTCTTGGCTATAAAAATGTACGCTCCACAAGAAATCCATAAAAATTATTATTGCTCTGCTCTCATTCTTGCCCCCTCTCTCTCTCTTCCCCATCCCTCTATCTCGCCCTATCTTTCGATACTCGATATTTACACACTTGCATGGAGCAACGCTATGAGCATCGGCTTCTGCATCGCTTATCTACTTTAGCATTCACAGTTATTGGCAATGGATGGGCTTTCTGGTTGGTAAAACGCACATATAAGCCACGATTATTAAAAATTGAAAATACTTTTGCCAACGGGGAAGTTGCTGGCAGTAAGGCAGGCCAGGCAAACTTTTTGATTGCAGTTTATGCATATGAATGAAGTTGTTTGGCTTTTTACTTTGCCAACAAGCAAAAGAACACGTAAATAAAATATAAAAAAAAAAAAATCATTCTAAAAATGGAACCAAAGACAAAGTAAAGAAAACTATTGAAAATTTGCATTGAAAAAAAACCTTCCACAGAGCAAGCATGGCTTGTAATTAAGTTTACGATACGAATTGAAAAGTTGACAGGTGAGCAGCCAGATAAGGTAGGGGGCAATTGCATATTAAACATGGACGCTCGGCTAAATTGAGGATAAAAATGCATTATTCATTTGGCCAACATTTTACCAACCCAACCCCTCCGCATCTCAGATCTCCTGAGCTAACCATTAGGCAATGCATCAAGCGTAAAATGCTAAACTGAAATTTTGTGTTCAACAAATGTTGACAGCGTAGTGCGTCCAAGTTACGGTCGCAGAAACACGCACCTCCATTAGACGTAACCGGGAGTCCGGACTCTAGAGCCTTGAGTCCGGACGCGTCTAGTTGACAGCTGGCGCTTTTGCTGTCGCTGATGGATAAATACATGCAAAACGACGAAGTGACTCGCAGTTTAATTAAAATTCTAGAAGAGCAAAACAAAAATGAAAACCTACAACAGCAAAAAAATATGCATATAAAAAAAATAACTGCGTAAACTTCAAATTAGTTTTACATAAATTTACTGGCAAAGTTAAAAAATAAGTTTTCCATTAATAATATTGTTCGCATAATTAGTTTCCATAATGTTTCATATCTTACCAATCGAATGGGCGATAGAGAGAAAAAGAAATGAAGATGTAGTACGGAAGGTAGGTGAAAGGCTCAAAATGTGAGGGATTAGCGTAGAGAATGTAAATAGACTTTAGATAAATGAGAAATAAACTGTGGAGTCAGAATTTAAATCTAATGTTTGTGAAAAAGAAATAACATGTAGATTTGGCAAAAAGAGTGATGATTAGGGCATTATAAAAGAACATATTGAACGAATATTAAAGTACAAAAAAATGCACTTAGTAGAAGAGAAAGAGAGAGTGTACTTAGAGATAAAATTAAATATAAAGAATTGCTAAAGTTTTTAATAATAAACAAAATCGTTAAAAAACTATATAAATAAGTATTGAATTCATTAGTAACAAATAACACATATGAAACTATAAAGAGAACAAGTGTTATTTATATTTGCTATTTAATTTGAAGGACATCCAAGCTTATAATTTAGGAAAGGAATTTAAAATGTCAATTAAAAAATTCCAAGCTTGGAAAATGTTAACAAAAAAGTTTGATTAAGAAAAATTTTAATAATGTTAAAAGAGCAATTATTAAATATAGGAGATGTGAATTAATAACTACCCGGAAAGCAGCTCCATTTTGCCCATTCCCAGGGATAACCTAATATGCATATTGCTCAATTGAAATTATGCTGCTTATGATATGCTCGAAATGTAGAAACCCGCAAGCGAAATAAATTCACTTGACTCACTTGAAGTTAAGGTTCTGTGCCATAATTTAAAGGGCCCCTTCCGAATTATCGCTTCGCTGCTCCCACCACTTGAGGCGACGGCTAAAGTAAATTTCTTGTGTACAAACTCCACTTGGCCTTATGAAAATTAGATGAAGCTAAATCTTAAACTCAACCATATGCGCCGCGAATGCAAACATCTTTTTCAAAGTGCGAAAGTTAAGTGCCGTTAACGTTGATATGAACTGAATGAGTCATGAGTTTTTTCCCTCATGTAGCACATAATTTTCTTCAACAAAAAAGAAGAAAAGAAATGTGATTGGAAGTGCGCCCGAGCAAAGTTTTTTGTTTGATGCTAAAAGTTTTTGCTGGAAGAGTTTATGAAAAACATAATATTAGAAAAAATATATATATTTATATAGGAGAATTCAAAATGCAGACGCTTAAGGCAGACAAATTTTAGAGTCTTATCGGCTGCCCATTGTGATAAGTAAATTTATAGTCCACAGTTATACACTCAAGCGCCCACGCTTTACTACACACCCACTCCCACACATACAGACACACCACCCATTGGGACATACACAGAAAGTAACAAGAAGAGACGCAGGTTACACAGAAAATAGATGCTGGTGGTGCGCAGGATGGTGTGGAGGGGGGATAGATGCGGCCCATGTCGTTATGGTAACATGAAACTTTTTTGGGGAATCACAGCTGGCAGTTGAAAATAACACTTATCGCCAGAACACACAGGCCAGAAGTGGGCAGGCTGGCTTAAACGAATATATATATGTTTCTATACATATATATGTATAGATATAAGATCTGAGCTTTTTATTGGATTTTGGATATATATATATATATATATATATATATATATATATATACGAGAGAGCCAGCAACTTCTTCTCGCTTGTAGATTACTTTAAAACTTAATCCCTTCTTATTGAAAGCCAAACGAAGGATATTCTGCTACATCTTTGGGTTACTCAATGTATGTTTGTGTATTTAAGTTCTGGTTTGTGCGTTTGGGTACGTAGATGTGTGTGTGTGTGTTCTTAGCACGTGCTTCTTAGAAAACAGCTCCATTTTGATGTTAGGCAACGGGTTGAACGTCGCTTAAGTTCCGGTCTAACGCATTGAGCAATTTATGACTTGATTACAATGAACATATTCGTCTCCTCCACTCCCTTATCTAAACAACCCCGGAGCGCCCCAAGGGGGGGGACTCGGATTTCCATTTGCATGGCTATAAAACGTAGCGTATTCTTCAACTTTGACTGCCGACGCACTGCTTGGCAAATTGCAAATAATATAATAATAATAATAATAATAACTTGATAGACTTTAACATAAAAACTGAAACTGGGTGTGGTTACTAAGTAGAGATGGGTTCAGCAAAAAAATAACAAAAAAAACAGCACAGCATTTAATGTTGGTACAACACCGACAACAATTCAATTTAACGCTTCATTGAAGTCAATGCCGCATGGGCTTCACTTTATTTATTTATTTACTTTTTTTTCGTGCCTTATAGAAATTTATTGTTGTGCGCGTGTTGATTTAATTTGTATTAAATTCGTTGTATTTGTTTAATGTGCTCTGTGCGTGTGTGAAATCAAAAAACTTTGAAAAGAGCCAATACGAAGACTTATACCTAATATGAGTATAAGCTTTTGACTTTACTTTAAAATATAACAATTTCAAGTGATTGATGGCTGACCGACAGCTTGCGCTGATTCACTTACTGACCAACTGCTGTACAGTTCCAACAAAGAAAGTAAGTAACTTGCTCAGGCCCCATAAAAAATCGCACAAAATACAATATAAAAATGAAAATGTCATGTACAAAAATTACAATTCAATTGCCATCAACACATGCACGTGTGGGCATGCCACTCCCACGTGAACGCCTTAGCTGAAGACTGCGACTCATGCTCATAAATCTAACTAAAAGCATTATTCATACAACACATACAGACGCATACTTGCGCATAACGGCAATCTAATAAGCAGCCTCTACCTCTGTGCCACGCCTCCCCAAGCATTAGAGCAGCTGCAAAAATGTTTGGCAAACAAAAAAAAAAAAAATAAAATAAGTTGCCGCAGCTTTGGTAGTGTCATTTGAATTTCTGCGCAAATTTCTTCTACCCAACTCACAATCTTGTTTTAGTTGTTGTTGTTGGTTAGTCGAAAATGACGTGACATGCATAAATAATTGAGCTTTGCAGCAAAAACACCAACAACAGCAATAACAACAGCATTTATAACAGCAGCAGCAAAAAGGCAAACAAACAAAGCCAACGCCAAGCGGAAATGAAATATGGCGAATGGCAAAATGGCGGCACGACAGTCGCCATATTGAGCTGAACATATGAAATATTTATTTGCTGCCATATGGAGCAGCAGCAGCAAACGAGAATAATGCAAATAACAAGGAAAATGACAACAACAAACAAATATTTATATAGCAAATAAGAAATATAAATACCATATATATGTTTGTATGCCTATGGGCAAAGGTTAAAGTTAATACACAAATTCATTCTTATCGACCCGACTGAAATCACGACTGTCAGCAGGTGAAAAAGGTTAAAAACCATTTGAGTGATTCATGAATGGCAATTAATCAGACAAATGGTAAGTGTGCTGCTAAGCCGACATCACCAACAACATTAAAAGCTTCAATCAATTCAAATGTCAGTAAGGAACAATGCATAATGCCAATCTTAATAGATTTATATTTAGAACCGCAGGCGAGATTATTTGTCAACAATATTAATATTTACACATATATTCCTCTTTTTTTAGATTTGTTATTTATATTTATCCAGTTTAAAATCAATTATTCAATCATTGACCACAATTATTGAACAAACTGAAGCACAAAATATATGTTCACAACTTATATTTTCGTTATAGATACCTATTATACACTTATTGTTTTATCTCGATTTATAATAGTCATTAATTAAGTGTAACTCATTCTTCTTCGTTTACCCTGAACCCATTGAAAATGGGTAAAAAGGGTATAATGGTTTCGTATTAATTCAGGCAGAAGGAAGCATCTCCGAACCCATAAACTATATATATAGGTCGGATAAGAATCACCAAAGTTATAGTCGAAAATATGTTCTCATATTGATCTCATTTGCTTTCTACAGAGCACCGTTACCTACTATTGCGTGTTTCACGTGTTTGTCGGCAGAGGGCGCTTGCAGAGCTGCTCACATTTTGGTACAAATCTTTTTAAAGGAGAATTTGCCAATAATAATAGAATTTATTTAATAACTGTTTTCAGGGTATATCGTAGTTGAACTCACTCGACTAAAGCACTCTTACTTGTTTTTAATTTGAAATTCTCCTTTGATACCAAAATGTACGTTATATTTACTTCGGTTTTCGGTGTGCTTTGTCGAAAAGTTTGAAATTGTTTTTTTTTCTTCCTTTATATATATATTTGTTCTATTTTATAAACTGTGCTGCACAAGTGTACACAGATTTTATAGTAGGTAGTAATTTATAGGCCAGTTTACGACTTCGTTGCAAACAGGAACAACTTTGCGATGCTCAATTTGTCCATGCATTTTGTATTATTAATGGTTAGCATTGTTGAAGCTGGCAACTGGTTGGTTTTCAAAGGAATCGCATTCACATAAATGGAATTTGTGAAAATGCATTTCCATTTGTGGAGAGTCCGAAAGGTTTTGCTTCTACTCTATTCAATTGTGGTGCGAAGAGTTTGGTTTGCTTTCGCTGTGGTGACACATGCCAAAAATTCAACAGCTATGAAACAGGAAACGAGCAACAGCAATAACAACAACAGCAGGAACAACAACAAGCACTGCAATATACAACAAAAAGACGTCAACCATTTTGTGGGCAGTTTGTGCACTCAACTGTACCATCTGCTGTCCATGTCTCGTCTGTTTGCTTTTGTTATGCTGTATATTTTATGACTTGTTATTGCAGCGCCCCTACGGTCCCGACAGCCAAGCATGGCCAAGCCTTAGAAAGTTTTTGCATTGAAATTACAAAAACCAACTTTAAATGCCCTGCAGACAAAAAAAAAAAACAATGTTTCAAGTTTTCAACTAGTTTCAACCAAAAATCATAGTTCATATTTGTCTTTTTCATGGAATATATGTAAATTAAATAGAAACTTTGGATTTATATTGTGGCATATAATCTAAGTCAATTGTAGCACTTACTGAGTTATAAGCCATTCATTTTAAGGTAATTAAGGGACAATCAATAATTAAATCAATCAGATAAGAAGCAATGCTTTTACGATTATTCCATATTACTTTCAGACCATAACACACAGTAAATATATATATTTTAGCTATGTTGAATTTAGTTCATAGCAATTATATATTGAGTTTCATAAAGTCAATCAAACATTAAATAACAACATATTCACTTAGTTGTGCCACATTCGGCTTGCTAGATTTTTCTTACGCGAGTTGCGTTGGTCTTTAGTTTAAAAGCTACGATTTTTTGTAGATTGCATATATGCGACGGCAACCCAGAAACCCAATAGCACTTTAGCAGCTTGTATGAGAAAAAGCGAAAAAAAAAAACACAAAGAAAATAGAGCTGTAAGGATCTACAAGCTAAGAGTGTTCACCAAGTGTTAGTAGGCGTTGTTTTTTGTTGCTTTTCACTTTTGTTAAAAGATTTTTACCTTTTCGCCTAGTTTTTAAAACACAGGAAAGAAGTTTTTCTTGTATTCCGTTAGGTTCCATGTTTTGTTTACGGCCAAATACAAAACAATGGCATTTTTACACATGAGCGCATTTCAGGCCAGATTTTACTGCAGATTGTTGGGTGCTGTTTTTGTCTTAGTTGTTCTTGTTGTTCACAACATAAATTCAGTTTGAAGTTTGACACTGCTATGTTACTGCCACGACTCAGCTTCCGACGCGGACTGGAATTCGGACTCGTGTTGCATATTTAATATATTTGCTATAGGTCTTATTCTACGCTCCTGACTAACTTCCTGCTGATACTCATTCTCTGCTGATCATTCTTTAGCTATCCAAAAGCGAATTAATGTTGGCATCTGATGGCAACTTTTTTTGTGCCATTGCTGCTTCCACTGCTGCTGCATTATTTCAATTGGCCAAATTACTCGATTCATTGGCTCGCTTTAAGCTTGGAGAGCTTCAGCTGTAGTTTGCCGTTAGCATTAGTAATACAAATTGTACTGGGAAAGTTCAACAAACTGCATTTAATCTGGAGCACTCCAACTAAAATCCAACACTCACACAGCAAGTTCCCAGCAGACTTTGAATTAAAATAAAATAAAATAAAATTACATTGGCAGCCATTTTTTATTTTTTTTTATAGCAATTTTGCCATTTTGCGCACTTATGTCACTTAGCTTCGTTGTCAGTGGTTATTATTGTTATTTTCACTCAATTTAAAAGTTACTTTCCGTTTACGTTTAGTACCATGAAATGATAGTCTATTTTAGTTTATCAGAGCATTTGGCAAAGTCTTACAATGTATTACGTATAATTAAAAATAATGTATAATTTAACCTGATTAGGGAACGCTATAATATACTTAACACGGCAAGAGCAGAAACTAAGCAAAAACGAGAAATTCTAGTTCCAAATGGATTTTATATAAATATCGGATTCGAATTCTGTTTAATTTTCAAAGTAATTGAAACACTATTACCCGCTGCATTGTAAATTAATTCTCAAAACTTATTTTTATAATGCATTTCCCTTGAAAATTAATGCTGTTGCCTACCATAAATTATGGCATCACAAACTATATGCCATAGGACTTAACTAAATCCCATATTTAATATTAAATGAAATGTACGACACAACATGATTTGTTGACTAATTAAGCCACAATTAACGAATTCAGTTACAATTGTAGCCATTAAAAAATGTATTAAAAATATTGCAAATTTAAAATTAAAAACATACCGTTGCACATGAATTTTTCTAGCAACACTGCAATTTTACGTTATACTGAAAATAAAAGAGCCAGAGGTTAAAATATACCAAAATGTACTACTATTTATATATATATTTACTATAAAAATTATTTACATATTTACTATATAAGAGCGCTATACACAAATGGAATGTACAAATAAAAAATACATAAAGAGACCAAATGATTGGACCCAATTAAAATGCTAAACATCAGGCGATATCCCAATACAGCCCCTACTGGTTGTTCCCATTTAACGCCTGTGTCCAATATATTTATTGACCTTATCTAGTGTCAAAAATGGCATCATAATCAGAACAGTAAGTGGAAGAAAGAAAAGTAAATACACAAATAATAATGGCGGAGCTAATGCTCACAAAATGGTGGGCACGGAGGACACTTAAGGCTGGAATACGCTGGTAACAATTTATGGACCAAGGCGCTAAATCAAAAACTTTATGAAATCGACATAAAAAGCAGTCCTCTTCACATTGTATACTTTTGTACATATTATAGACGATGCTGCCAAATGAAGCGTTGTAAAAAAAAAAAGTAAGGGCTCTCTGTGTCAGTCACTCTGGTGGTGGGCGGTGGTTAGTGTCAGACGCTTACGACTGGGGGCCACTTGGGCTGCCTGTTTCATCAAGTTAAACTGCTGACAGCTGAAAAATGCTGTTCAATTTGTTTCAACATTTTATTTTTCATCCTCTTTTGGCCCCCATTTAAAATGGTATAAAATGGCGGTTGACATTTGACATGCCCTGGTAACCCTCACATCTCTCAAAACAATCGTGAAAACCAAGTAAGTAAAATAGCTGATATTGAATACTGTTTGCTTTGTTCTGAGCTCTAATCAACTGAAAATAAACATTAATTTTTATCTAAAGCCATCCATTTTAGAAACAATTGTTAACTGCGGGTTTCTACAAATTAATACCATTCACAAGTTGTACAACATATTGATTTAAACTTGGCTAACAGCTTGTTAAATGGTATCTGGCTTAATGGGTGCATTTTAAATATAGTTTATTGACTTTTTCATTATTTTGCAATGAGGTCTTACAGTCCTGAAACTCTAGACGGATTAAAAAATATATTTAAGAAATCTCAAAAAATATTTAACACAATTGTATGTATATAAAAAAATATATATACATATATTAACCAGCGATATTTTATATATGTTATATACTAACTCAGTAACAAGTAATTAAGCAATAATAATTGATTATGTTCATACCTCAAATACAATTTTAACAGATTGTCCATATTTACTTATTAGCAATTTATAAACTAGTTAAAAATAATCAATTCTACAATTGAAAGTCAATATGCTCGTTCAAATGGTTTTTGCTATCACTTTCTAGATATTTATAGAATTCTTCATTTTTTTTCAAAATTTGATTAACTAACACACACACTTAAACACTTATGTATGATGAACTGTGTAAGGCTGCCTTCGATTTATTTATATGTTAGTGTATTTTATTTCTTTTGTTTTCTAGGATGGAGAAGGGTATAAGTAATCAATTCAAGTGGGTCGAACAAATGCTTGAAACTCAATAAATATTGTGATTTCATTTGTTGGATGTGTGTTTGGGTTAACATTTCTCTATGTGTGTGTATTTGGGGTACTTTTTTATTTTGAGATTATAGACGAATGCCTGCTCAAACTGTTGGCTATTATAGAAAGTAGGGCGTGACATTTTGTTTAGGTATGACACGCTCGTCATCTGGCATTGCTAGAAAGATATGTTTAACACGCTCCTGAGCTGTTCGAAAGCTCAGTATGGCGGCTACATTGGCGCAACGATAACAATAGTTGGGTGCAGACCACACGGTGACCATCTTCCCATCGAACATGTACTTGAGTCCCTCATCGACCAGCTGATGAGCGCGACAGATAAGACTGAGCTGATTAATGGCCATAAAATCGTTTGTCACCTTGCGACCAAATAGCCAACCAGCGCCGCGTGGACTCTGATCCCAAGCCTCAATATTCTCTGGATCGGACCAGACCAGATCACAAAAGGCACCCTTACAGGGTATCTCAGAATTGCGATCGATGGTGCGGATTTGATCCAGGGTCAAAATCTCCGGACTGAGTCCGCCGTGCACACAAAGCACCTGTTCGTCAATAACTGCAGTAATGGTGAGCAGATCGAATACTTTACAGCAGTATTTCCAACCATTTGAATTGCCATACTTGCTAAAGCATTCGTCAAAGAAGCCATAAACCTTGGTGATCTGACGTGTTTCGTGATTGCCACGCAACAGCGTTATTCGACTGGAATAACGTGCCTTGAGGGCCATCAATAGTGTAAAGGTTTCCAAACTATAGTAACCACGATCCACAAAATCACCCATGAATATATAGTTAGTGTTGGGCACATCGCCACCGGTGCTAAACAGATTCCGCAAATCATAGAATTGTCCATGTATATCACCGCAAACGGTGACAGGTGTGCTAACTGGCTGCACGTTACTCTCCTCCAGGAGTATGTCGGATACCATTTCGCACAGCTTACGCAACTCATTCTCCGGCAAATACTGACACTTCTTCACCATCTCAATCCACTTGTCCACATCACCCATTGTAAGCATCAAAACTGTCACTCAATACGGCTGATAATCGAACTTTACGTATGCCAGGCAGATATAAGAGATAATATATTTTTCCGTTTTTTATTACAAAATGCCCTGGAATCTGTGCTAACTTGATTTCATCTTATTACAATAAAATAGTCAATAGTCAGTAATTCTATCAATTTTGAAATACTTGCTAAAAACTAATAATCGTTAAAACAACATTTTGCTGCATAGGTAAAGTGTAATCCAAATTATCTTTTTGGGAATTGGATATATTTTCACAATATAATTTTGATAAACAATATTAGTTTTAAATTATTAAGTTGATGTTTGTTCATTTTTATTGAGAATGAATAAAAATTATCTTATCTGTGTGGAATGGCAGATGCAGAGAGGGGTCACTGTCCCACTACCCTCGACCCATCACGTATTCCGAACTTTACATAGGCGCCTATGGTCACGATAAGAACAACTAAAGTATAAGACTTAACAAATAAATTTCCTAAGAAGTTTATGAAACTTTTAATTATTTGATTATGATGTATGAAACGTGTTGAAGATGCAGAACACAACTTTTTCAAAATCAAAGCTACGCCCTTCGCTTTGCTGTATGTTAGCAAGGGATTCCCCGTAAACAACCACGAGGCCATTGGCTTAAAAATTAGATAAGGAATTTTTAGTGAATTTGTTTTTTTTAATTCGAAATCCACAATTATTTATTCTAAATCATTATACAATTAGAACAACGTTAGTTTATTTAATAGAGTGTTAATTTTCAGGAAGACAAATAAAATGACATCTCTTCCATATAAACACAAACAGTTTTCATTAAAAGATAGACTAAAGCAAGTTAGGTACATGTAAACGACAGATGCCTAAGTTTAGCAGCAAAGAATGTCATCAGCTTAAGCAAAAGCATGGCAAAAACTTGATCTTGTGGCTGACATAGAAAAACCAGTGACACCAACAAAAACAAGAACAATAGTCGCCAGCTGTCACCACCATTATTATGCGAGATTGCATAAAGTGTAGCATATGCTGAGATTATAAGACTTCAGGCCAACGACATCATCAACGACAAGAACAGCAACAAACGATGCCATCCTTGGTGGCCTTTTGAAGTTGTGCAAGTCAACAAATTGTAAATCCGGGCAGTTCCTCAACGTCAGGTGTGAAATTAAAGCAATTTGCTCTGAGTTTCCCGTTCAAAGCTACAATTCAGAGGTTAACTTGAAGATGCCAACATTTGCTCAAGATTTCGGCCAGCCACAAATATTGCCCGGTAATCTAATTAATTTCAAGCACACATAAACTTTCCAAAACTTTCGGAACTTCAAAGTCGATTAATTTCGTAGCCGTATTGGGGGAGGGAGGGCTTTTGCTCGGTAATGTGCCGGGAATCTATTAGGATGTAAAGTTGTTCCGTTGTAGACACGCACACGCACACATTGATTAATTTTAAGACAATAATCATAAAGGCGTTGCCCACCTGACCACAATTTGTTGGTGCCCTGCACAGAAAGAGCACTTCAGGCACTGCTGCCATTGTATTCAAAACGCACGTGCCTTCTTACATGTATAAATTTATATATTTTGTTGTATAGCATACTGTGCAGCGTATTCAGTTTAAGTTAACCAAAGCACGTTGCTCCGAGTCTTTTGGCCTGCCAGAAGTTTGGGTTTAGTTAATTCGTTGGCTTCCATCGCGCATTGCAACTTTAAGCAAGCCAAAAGCAAAGAAACTTAATCAAACTTCTTCCTCTTATTATTGCTTTTGTTGTTGGTATTATTCCGTCTTGTTGGAAAGTTTGCTCTTCGTTGGCCGTTTCTGCCCCGGCCGAGCTTGGCATGCAAGGATTCGAGACTAACGGCGGCGTCGTTATCTCGTTTAGTAGCTAGGGCCACAAAATATCTCACCTGGCAAATAAACTTGCACAAACTGGTTTGCGTGTTTGCCTGTTATTTATAATATGCTTCATAACCCGTTAGGAAGGGCAACTTGACCACACTGGCAAGGCGCAGGCAAGCTGGCAAAAATTTAACATTTCAAGTTGCACCATCTCGACTTTTTGGCTAGTTCGCTGCAGCGTTTAACTTTTAATTGGATTTAAGTTGATTTTATTTTAATGCTGTTTCATTTCAGTCGCTGTCGTTGTAGTTGTTGCGGCTGTGGGTAATACAAGCGCATAATTACAACAATTATTTCCACTGACTGACCACCATTCATTTACATTTTCCCTATTTTCGCATTGGCATTAAAGAGTTGTTCGCATAATTATCATCATTTTAATTATACTTTAAGCGTGTACTAGAATCCGCTCAGTTGTTTAATTAGCAATCTCAACTTGTAAATTGTTTATTATGAAAATGTGGAAGGTAATATCCACCACATCGTAATATATGCACGCAGAACATGATAGTTGACATTAAACCTGAATTTAAATATATTTCTTTTGAAGTTAACAGCCACTCTGTCATGTGATAATAATATGATATATTGAAATGACATTGTCACAACTTCAAAAGACCGCTAAATTTAAAACTTCATGAAATAAAAATAAAATCACATTATTTTGAGTTTGTTATTGAAAAAAAAAAAACTTCAGAGCAATCAATATAATGATTGATAGGCACATAAAAAAAATCGCACCATTGTTTTGTAATTGAGTATTCAATTTGAAAGTAATGTCTTTAATACACAAATTATATGCTTTTCAGGTACTTACTATTCACATACTTATGTATGTATGTGTATAAATAAAATCTCAAATTAAGCTTAATTTACAACTGTGATCCTTAAAACCAGTTTTGCAAGAAATTTTGT
The DNA here is from genome assembly GCA_035043505.1 of Drosophila setosimentum. Classification (NCBI taxonomy): domain Eukaryota; kingdom Metazoa; phylum Arthropoda; class Insecta; order Diptera; family Drosophilidae; genus Drosophila; species Drosophila setosimentum. Next base: position 81,578 of record JAWNMY010000023.1, on the reverse strand, counting down.
GAAATAATTAAAAACAAAATAAAAGCGGCACTACATCTAAATCTTATGTTTTACTTTAGAACAAACTCAAAAGAGATTTAAATGTATATATAATGCGCATAATTTGCCTTTCTTTTCCTCCTTTATTTGACATTTTATGAAATGCTTTCATCAAAAGTATTTAGAAAGGTTTTTTTAAGGTTTTTAACTCTTAACACATTCTTGAGCAAAATGTTTGAATTAAGGTCATTGCATTTAAGGATTAAACGGCAGATATGTTTTGCAAGAGCGTAGGTCTACCAGCAAAATAAATTCCATAGCAAAAATTTCCTTACAAGCAAAATTCCAGACACCACAAGAAAACTCCCAGACACACACACACACCCGCACTCACACACCCGCACTCACACATAGGGAAAAGCTGCCCCAGACTTAAGAAGTTCCTTCATTTCCGGATCACATTCCTAGCAGGCATCAATGTAAACACATTCAAAGCTATCAACAATTTATCACGGCAACTGAACGAAATCTCATTTGCAAAAGAGGGAAAAAGTTTTGTGAGCCGCGGGCAGGGGAAATGGAGGCGCCGCAGTGGTTGTCAAACTGTTCAGCTGCCGCTGGCGTTGCTGCAACAAACAAAGAAAACAACACACCAAGAAAGAGTAAGAGTCAAAAAAAAAAACGGAAGCTGCGACAAACGAATTTTATGTTTTGTGCCCAACACAACAAAAGGAAATACGAGATGAAAAAAAAATAACATAATGTGAAAAACGCACACAGTTGTGAAAAAAGGGTTTGAAGCAATCCAAAAAAAAAATTTGTTGGGTAAATGGAAATAAATAAGGAAATCTGGTTTATTTTTGGCCCAGCTAAACAATTGTCAAAGGAGTAAGGAGCACAAAGTGCTTTCCATTTCACATCAATCCATATATCAAAATTGAAATATATATTTACTGCTGGCACAATTTTCAGCATTTTGATTGCCTCAGCGTTTGGCTGCATGCTTTTCATTTTACTGCCATTAAACAGTAGTCTGAAGAGATACACAAAACACAACCCAAACCAACGCATTTTACTTCTGTTTCATTTATGAGGAAAATGAAAAATAATAAATTATTGTAAGAACCAAAGCAAAAATCAAGCGTGGAATAACAAAAACAATGGAGTAAAGGAGCAGCCAAAGGAGCAAGAGACATTGGCCGGAACTCACCTAAGTCCGATGCTACTAACTCATTCTGTTGCCACAACAAAAACTGTTGTAAAAAAACATTAGCATAAAAAGTACACAAACATTTGCCAAGCCATGTGAAGACTGTTCTGCGTGACTGTTTTGTGTGTGTTATGGTGTGACGTGTGTGTTTGTATGTATGTGGTGTGAGAGAGAATAATGGAGAGGGAGCCGTATGAAATTTTATTTTGTTGTCCGTGTCTGTGGCTGCACTTGCAAACAGAGACTAATAATGACTTCGGTTTTAAATACGTTTATGCGTAAACTCTTATAATGAATTTATAGAGTATTTGTTATTTACACGATGGCTCTATGAAGAATCCCGAATGTTATAAATAAATTTGTCTACAATTATTTGTAAATTAAAATAAATTATTTGAAAATAATCAATGTGTATGATTATCCTATTTGAGATTTGGGCTTACACTTAAGTTCTTAAGGATTTAACGAGTAATTTGCTCCGATTCGAAATATATCGGAGTACATATAAAGAATAAAAAACCCTTGATCTGGAGCTAGCGAAAATAATTCTTCAATTATAAATAGAAAAGGTGACCAAACTATAAAACATAGTTTAATTTAAGCGCATTTGATGACTGGATTTTTTATTTGTGTGCTTAACTTATCAACCATTTTTAAAAAATATAATATATCTAATTTAAAAAACTTATTTTTGGAACACTTGTTATAGACCAATAATTAAGATAAAAATTTAAACTTTTAGAAATTTGCTTATCGCAGTGTAAGAACGCGTACGAGCCAATTCATGTCTCGACTTTTTATTGGCTTGCACGCAAATTTTTCCAACACATTCATACAAAGAGGATTTGTCTTTCATCGTTATAGTGAGAGGACGAATTCCGGACAGAACCGGTTCTTGTTGCTTGCTTTCGTCATTTTCTTTTTTACATGTTTGCCCGTGCACTCTCGTGCTTAATGCAGGCAAATGATAAATTTGCACTCAGTCTTTGTTGTCTGGCGCCGGGCGTCGCATTAAGTGTGCCCCGACAGCAGGAACAGCAGCACCTCTTCTGCAGCACAGATTGACTATCCCGAGAAGGTGAATAGGCAGGGGCATGGCATATGCAAGAGACATGCCAGCTAGTCCAACTTGAAGCGAGGATTTTGTTTTCAAAGTTAACGAGCCAACGAGCGGGCCAAAAAGTCGAATTCCGCATTCAGTTTATAATTTATGGGCGCTTAAACTTTGCCACGAGGTGAGACGGGCCAACAGGAAAACAAAAGAAAATGTAGCACCACAAGGAAATTTGTCTGAAAAATCTTGCAGGGATTTCAATGTTGCAAGAGGCGCATAGCTAAATTAATGGACGTGCAAGAGTTTCGAATGTTAAAAGAAATGAAATGCGAAATCGTTTTGTTTTTCATTTGTTGTTTATGCTCCGTTTTGGGACAACACCTGGCCACAACAAATCTGTAACATTCCATCACGTGTGTGCCACACATGTGGTATCATTAAGGACACAACCCTTCTGTGCCTCTATTCTATTAGTTGGCAATTTTCACGCCTCATACGAAACGTGAAGGAAATGAAGCTTTTAACTGACCCCTTTGGCAAAGAGGCGGCAAAAGCGCCCAAACACACACAGGATCAAGGTGACCCAAACAACAACACACCTTTTGCACCTTTTAACACCACCAACCCGGCCCCCGTTTAGCTTGCAACCACCGTTGCTATGTGGCAGAAAATGTGAAAGCGTGTGTTCAACACACCCCGAAACGCATTCGAAACATCAATAAATTAAAGGTACAAATGTAATTTCGTATCCTGTGCGCAGAAGGACAAGGCAATAGCAATAGCAATCGCAATAGAACAGTTGGAAAATAAATACATTTCATCTGGCCAAAAAGTTCAATTTCAGGCTTGCCTTTAACGACAGCTTGTAAATAGATTAGGGTGTTGCCATGCCAACGCCACAAAATGTAATTCTATGCCAACTCTGGCCCACTGGCCCTTATTCGACCCAGTCTCAGCTTGGACATTGCCACTTCCAGCTAGTGGCTATATATTAGCCATTTTATGACACGCATTGTTCATTTGGCTCAAAAGACTGTCAATGACAGTCATAATGCAGCAACAGATAAAATTACAGGACATCGACTTAATATACACCCTTATGCATGCTTTCTATAATTAAGAATTAATAATCTCTGTGAGCTTGTTCTTGTTTTCAATTAAGTTTTGTCTTAAATGCAAGTTGTTGTCGTAGTGCAAGTCATCAATATAAATAAAAACAGCATGACAGTTACACATGCACATACATGTATGTAAAAATTTTATCAAATTTAAAATAAAATAGAATACAATTTTATATTCATAACAATTTTTTCATCTGAAAATATTTTATTTTTCACATACACATATATGTATATGTCAAAACCATAAAAATCATCAGTTATTGATACTTTTAGTTAATGGTAGATGGTTGATGGTTTGTAGAATTTAAACAAATATTTAAGTGCTCCAAAAAACGAAACATGAATTATTTTCGGACAATTTATGTTTTAAAGCTTTAAATTAAATTATACAGCAATTTGGTTAAGCTATTGATAATGTCAAAGACTGTCAAAACTGTGCTAACAAAGCTGTCAAAACTGTGTTTTTATAAATGTTTCTGATATTAAGAAACATATTTCTGAAAAATATAAAAAAAGCTTTTTCATTTTATGAATTATTTTTAAAAATCAAAATATTTTTGTAGTTTCCAGGGCAATGTTCTACATAAAAGAAAGGAGTGTATAAGTGACCCGTTTTAATCTGTATAATAAGGCAATACCATACATACAAACCAACCCGATTTAATTTAGGGCAATTAACTGTATATATAAACAATTCAAATATGTATATAATTATGGCTATACTCCAAATATAACAAATAACAAAATAATAATAAATGAATATAGCGTATTTAGCATCCTGTTATTATATATGTATATATATCCCATTACCCATTACCACGCCCTGTTACATATGTTCTGTAAAATAGAAATTACGCCTTTACTTCTAAGTAACCAGAAGTGATTTCCCCTCAAGACAATGCAATGAGCAGCATAAACCTCAGTGGCATCTGCTATTTGTTACTTAAACACCTCTTTGTCATTTACAGAACAGTTGCAGGTGTACAGAAGAGGGTAGCTACTAAACCTCTAGGTGCTTCAGTTGCACACACACTCAGCGCACATTAAAAGACTAAAGAGCTAAAGCTGAAGCTGAAACTGAGGCTGAGGCTGAGGCAGAGGCCGAGTGAAAGGCGTCGAAGCATATGGAAGCCATGACAGGTGACTGAAAGCAGGAACAACCCCAACAAGCAGACATGATGAGACGGGTGAACAATGTCAAATGAACGAGATGCACAACACCAAACCACAAACCACAAGCCCCAACCCGAAGGCTAAAGTACTCGACTCAATCCTAAGTGCGTAGTTGGGCTGTAATTTTGTTTTATCACACGCTACAAGTAACTTATGAGTGGGATATGGGGTATAAGGGGGTTGCTGCTGGACACCATGAAATTAATGGGTCGGAAAGTGTTGAGATTAATCATGGTCGAATAAAAACTGTCGCCTGGTCATCACCAAATGGAGACGGAAGTGGCTCAGAGTACCGTTCGCATTCTGTCGCTGACTGCAGCTGGTCATTAAGATCTGGCACAGGCAAAGCCAAGATACTCGGCCAAAAGGAATCTGGGCCATTTAATCAGGCAACACAAAACTTAAAGCCTAAGCAAATGGGCCGTGTCGAGAGCCAAGCCAAAGGGGAACGTGTCAACTGCATAAGCGGTGGGAAAAGTTGCATTCACTCGCATAAAAGCCGCTAAGAAGGGTGGACAGAGGGAGAGTTAAACACTGAAAACCCAGACAGCAAAAGCGGCGACTTAAAAACATCTGGTAACAGAGACTTTAATCTAAACTCGAAACCCACAACGGCGAACAGGAATTTAAAAGATCAATTTCTAGTCGAAACTTAAATCCTCTGCGATTGATTTTTGGGTTGGATATGTTAGTGTTTTATTGAGAACAAAAATTATTCAAATATATGGTAACAATAATAATAATAATTATTAAACAATTTTGAAGCAATAATCGTGTAAGAATCTTATGATGACTAACTATAATTTAGCGATGATTTGAATAAATCTAAATTAATCAACTAATAAAAAAAACTGCAAATAATTTAAAATATTGATTTTATAATTTAACGAGAAATAAGATTACTGACTTCAACATTCCATTTGTTACCCTCTTTCGATATCTATTATACAGTTCTTAATACGTTGGTTATATATAAATCATGAGATTTAAGATATGGTTATTTTATACGGGTATAAATCTCTTCTTTTTTTAACCAACGTTATTTACATTAACAGAGCTCTTACAGCAAGTTTTATAGGAAACCCTCGATTCAATGCTTAATGCTCAGATAGTCAATGAACTATGAAAATGCAAGCCATAAAACTTTTCCTTCTATGTTGATAAATACTATATGATTTATGATTATGAAAACATTTTCTATTGGGTTGTAAGAGACGGAGTGGAATGACTTTCGGGAGTGTATACAGTAGGAGAGTGGGACAGACGAAGAGACAGATAAACAAGAGCAACGGTCTACGGCAGAGAGAACATAAATTACGCCACAGTCGACAACACACACAAAAAAAAATAATATTTTGAAAAACTTTTGTGTGAAGGCGGGACTGTCTATAGAGAAGCAAACAAAGAACTAAAAAATATGTTAAAGGCAACTTCAATGGCTACTCAGTAATGTGAATTAAATAGGTTGGAGGGGAGAGGGTGGACAGACACAACTGTCATGATGTGTGAGCTGCTTAGTACACTAACTGACACATATAGATACAAGCACAGCCAACTGTCACAGACATTCAGGTATCTAGATACATGTGCGCAGATAGGCGTTGGGGCTACTGATAATAGGGCAGCACAAACCACAATGAGGCCAAATGATTGCTAATGATGAGTTCTGAGCCTCGTATGTGGCCCCAACAAAGAAAGGTGACTTTTTGACAACTTCATGGGTGTTGCCCATTTCAAATTGTAATTGACTTGCGGGCAGTCCTCGAACATCCTCGGGCAGTGATGCCTTCCTTCTGCTGTCCTTTGCCATTTGAGTAATTTTTCAATTCCAATATTTCGGCTCACAGTCGCACCATTTTGTGGCTCGTTTGTCATTCGAGCCATGTACAAAAATGATAAATATCTAACGGTCTGAAAACCAAGACACACACACAGTACATAGACCACAGCACCGCAGGCCTTCTGTGCTTTTTCTCATTTGCACTTGAATTCGGAAATGTTTTCAAGTGCCTGTCGAGTTTTGATCTGGCCTTACATCCTTTGACTATTCCATCACACAGCCTCAACCTGATATTTCCTCTATTGCAAAGAGGCTGACGCAACCACAACGCATTTATCGCATCGATTTAAACTGCCATTACCTTTGCCAGCATCTACATATCTATCTTGAGAATCTACTTCCATCCCGGTCGCTCGGGATGTCCCCTCTGGGCCAGTCCATAACTGAACACGTACATTTCAGCGTCTGTCGAACATTGCTGAAAGTTGTGGAAGCGAATGTTCCACTGCACAGTCTCAGGCAATACATTTATTGGCAAAATGACGTACCGGTACCGTAGGTCACTTGCCCCTGTCGCCTCCCCTTTTCCCATTGAACAAATCTCCCACACTTCTCAGTATCTGACTCACCACCATCTCTTGACAATTGTCTACGGCGTCAGCAAAGTGCAGGAATTTTTTACTGATCGGGGAGTTAGCAAATTGTCAGAAGTTTTGCCGTTTTTAACAAAAGAATCGAAATAAATTTTAAGTGCATTCCAAAACTCTAAACATATTTAAAGTGCTTTGTCCTTATTTTAATATCTTTAGTTTCGACTTGTCTAACAAAATTGCACAACTAACAGTTCTAAATAGTAAATATCCAACATTTTCATTTATGAAAACAGAAGCATTTGAAAATGGGCCAACTTTTTAGGCAAGTATTAACATAACATCAAATTAATAAACTTTTTTCATTATGCTGTAATCAAACTATGTCAGAGTATTTAGTTTTCGGTTTAGCCAAATGTTTAGCTAAAATTCTTGCTTGTTATTCTTATTGATTTTTGGTTTAGTTTCGTTTTGGTTTTGTTTCATTTGCTTAACTTCGATTTTCTCCCCATCAAATTCTCTCTCCCACTCGCTCTCTCTCTCTTTCACTATCTCTCTCTCTTTCTCTCTTTCTCTCTCTCTTACTTTCTGCATGTATGTGTGCACAGTCAAAAAAGTTTTTGTCTGACTCCATCGCAGTGCGCGGCTGCCAAACAATGCGACTGTGTTGGAATAACACTGCCAAGCGCAGGCAGCATATGGGCGCGGCGGGGGTATAAGAATAAGAATAGGTGGAGGAGATTTGGGAGAGTGGTAAGATAGGGAGTTGGTTCTAACTGCATAGCGGTGTTGGCAACGCTGGCAGCAACAACAGAGATGGCAATTCAAGTTGAAGTGGCCGTGTACACAATTGTAATTTTTTGTAAATCTACCAAGATGAAAATGCAATGCCCACCACCCATCCCCTTCCCCCTTCCCTCCTGCTGAAGCATGGTAGATGGCACTTGAGGCGGCGCTGTTGTAAAGTTTAGTTTTTCGATGTTGATTCGTTTTAATGAAGGAAATTCTGTTTACCAAAGTGTTCCTGCAGTCTTCATCAGTTGTTGAGTGCAATTGGGGGACCTGCTAAAATATGTAAGTCATGCTCAAATCGATAGCCGCGAGGTGTCAAAAAAAAACATATATATATAGAAAGAAAGGCGACAACTAAAGCATAATTAATTGCATTTACACCTTGAAATTGTTGTTGCCAGGTAGAAAGCAAAAAAGGCAAGGACAATGCAATTAAGACATTGTCTGAAAGAAAGGAATGATAAAATGAAAGAATTGTGCAAAGGACCAGAGGAGTCAAAGACAAAGTCTCAGTCACAGTTTCAATTTCAATTTTGAGCCGGGCGATCGGTAGCAGGTAGTGAAATAATTTATGACAATTATTGTGACATGAAGATGACGCTGAAGATGAGGTTGACAAGCGCAAGTCTATATCGTTTCTTTTGCAATCTATGGCTTGCATCTAAAGAGCCTGCACACAACAGCCATTAAACAGGATATATATATATGTATGTGCATTAATTCAGAGAGGTACTGCTGAATGCATATGAATATAGACAAAAAGGATCATACAACTACCTGAATAAGTGGGCAGACAGCAATTCAGAAAAACGGCAGGTGTGCACAACAAATCAGTTAAAGCCAACGAACAAACGGGGATTGCCGAATATGCAGGCAAAGATACATACATACATACATATATACTTATATATGTACATCTGTAAAATCGAGCGTTTTGCGCAGCGATCCACTGTCGACAGGTCTCAGAACTCAAGCGGGGCACAAATTTGCACCTGCCACAAATCAAAGAAGATGCACAAGCGACACGAGAAAGAGAGAGAGAGAGAGAGACAAAGATAGACAGGGGACAGAGAGAAAAGCTGACTGAGCAGGTAACTCGAGGTAACTGAAGGTAACGCGATCCCCAACAGCAACAACAACAACGAGAGCAACAGCCGCGACATCTGTTCGCCTTTTATTTAGCGGAAGGCAGGTCGTAGGGGAGAACAGAGGTGAAGTGGAGCCACTGCAGCATAGGGAACACAGAAACACACACACGCCCTCATTGACGGAGCCGGTTTCGTGACAAGGGTAACCCAAATTTTGGCATTCCCATATACCGTTGCCGTATAATTTTCGGCATTAGCTCTGCTCAAATTAATGGGCAGTTGTTCCTGCCTGCAGCGTCCGCAAAAACGGCAGCTGTTAGATTTTAGCAACCAAACAGGTTAACCTGTTCTGTTAAAACTGCCCTACAACATTTACCATTGCAATCTTGGAGCTATGATAAATCTAAAATGTGGCAATTTAAAATGGTTGAAAATAATGTTTGAGCTGTAATCCTTTAGATACATATCCGACGTAAGAAAAAAATGCAGATGAACAGTGAACAGTGGTGAACAATGAAAAGGAAACAGAATTTAAGAATATTTATTGAACCATGTTCAAAATGCATCAGAAGTTAATAGACCGTAAACAAAGTGCATATTGTTTTTTAAGAATGGACAACATATTATCAAGATTTGTGTGTTTTTTGTTATTTTCATGTTCATGATTACAGATTATATATTTAAATTTAAATTTAAAATTCTCGAATTATGGTTGAGTTATACTTTCAAAAGTCGAATATTTTCAGTTAAGCTCCGTAATATTTTTTTGGCATTGTTTATAGTTGCAATTATAACAAGACACAAAAACCTAACGAAACGGAATTTATAATTATTTTATTATTTAAATATATATGTTATTTCATCTTACTGCTACTTATGCTACTCATACTTAATTTCTTATAAGCACGAACATATATCAAGAGTGTAGCATATCATACTTGAAATGTTATTGACAAAAGACCCGAATGTTTTAAAGAGTGCTTCACAAAATTCAATGATTTTTAATATGCAAATCAAATAACAAATTGATTTGTACTCAATTACATAGTTTGCCTAAATCCATTAAAGACAGAGCTCTCTCTTTGCTCTCAACAACTTGTAAGCAAAATTCCATAATATAAAGTAGGATAACTTATCGAATACCATTACATCATAAAATGATAACTTGGTTCCGAACTCGAGCTGTACAGTGCAATGGAAAGGGAAGCCAATAAATGTTAAAAGGCCTAATTGATGTTCTAAACATTTCAATTGGCTCGATTAATTAATTAATGTTGCGTTTTTAACCGCAATTACTGTAAATTAGCTCAGATATTTCATATTGAAGTAACATGCCTGCCAATTAAAAGTTTTTATAACCACAGCGCGCGCACATAGCATGATAAACGCATGCTCCTTCCATAGAGATGTTTAAATTTTATAGGCAGCAAGCGAAGGATGCGGGGCTTAATCGATTTTTGATTTCTTATTAATGACACGCACAGAATACACGACGCCGGAAAGTGAGAAGCTGCCTCTGTGCAGCATATTTTCACTTCTGATGTTCGACAGGATGACAGGATAATATTGAAATGAAGCTATGCGCATTTTAATTATGATCAGTGCCCATGTCCATGAGTTATGACAATGTTTAAATTATACCATGTCACGAGTTGCTGAAAAATTATTAAATCAATATGTCAAACAGAAAAATGTATATACTATATACTCCTGTCGTTAGTTTTGATAGTTTTCTTTTGGGTCACCTCGCATGCCTCGACGCCTTGAACTTCATGTTAAGACAGGGACATAAGCAGGCAATTGTTGTGTCGCCAATCGGTTTACGGTCCTTTTTTTGGGGTTGTTTTTCTCAATAGCGGATTGTGTTGGCCCTGTTAATTGGACCGTCATTACATGACCAACATCGATAATCAGCGACGTTGCAACAGCGTGGCCAACGACTAAGCCCACCGACCCAAATTCAAATCAAGCTCGAGTGGAGCAACTTGTGCTTAAAATGAACGGATGATGGGGAAAAACACACACACACGCACAAAAAACAAACACACATATACTTGTTTAAGAAATTTGTTAAATTAACTTGCAAAAAGTTTTCAGTTAAGACCGCTTGAAAGCTCGGGAGCAACCCCTGCATAAAGTTTCATCTTAGCTAAAATTTCATTCAATTCCTTAAAAACTTCTGAAATTCTTGTTGATATTTAGTTAGTTAGAACACAGCATCGTAAGTTTTTTTTGTTTTAATTAAAGAACTTATATTAATTTATATATTACAGACATCTGCAAATATCCAATTAAAACTATATAAAAAATAACGAATATTAATTGAACGGTTTAATAGTCTTCTTTTCCATTTGGACAAGAAATTGAAAAACAAATATTAAATATCTTTTGAATCTACCTAACAATTAATAAATATTTGTAAAGGAATAACACGAGTTAAAGGTAATTAACTTCTGTAACAATTCTTTAGAAGCCATTCTGAAAATATCGCAGTATATCTCTTAGAATTAACTAATCAAAATTTCATTAGATTTGAAGGAAAATATTATCAAGAAACATTTTATATTATTTAGTTTCGGAAGAATTTCCCACCCATTATGGGCCTACAAAAAAAATTAGTACAGTTTTCTTTATTAAAACAATATTGTTTGATGAAATTAATGATTTATAAATCCTATTTATTATTTATATATATGGATTGAATCTAAGAAAAAAAAAAAGCCAATTTTCATTGGAATTTCTTACAGTGCATGCAACATATATATATGTGTGTATGCAACAAGCACTTCATAAGGCTTAGCCTACCCACTACATCTGTATCTCTATCCCGCTCTTTTCCCATCACAAGCTTTCGTGCAGAGTCTTGCAGACAGTCTTAAGCCTGTTCTACCAAATGTGGACACAGTAATTAAGTTTCAATTTGCTCGACGTTCGCTCGGGAGCCCTCCAACAGCCACTCCACCACACCACCCGTAAAGAACCTTTTGTCTGTCTTCAGTGCTTATGCGCCCTTAAGTAGGCAAAAGCAAATACAAATTTTTAATAGTAAAGGCGAGGGTTTTTTGCAAACGACGCGCAGACTCATGTGAAAAACAACGTGCGGCTTAATGAAAACTTTCCACTTTCTTTCACGTTTGTATCGCAATAAAATGAAATCCCACAGATAAATTATGCGCCATTTAATAAAGCTACCAAACGACCATTTGCCGCACAACTTTAACGCAAATTATGCTCATCAAAATGAGAAGCGACAATGTCAGGAGAAACAACAACCTGATAGGCCCCTGCATGAAAAACAGGATACGGGGGAGTGCGGGTGTTGTCGTGGGACTGCGGAATGAGGATGCGGATACGGATGCCGTTGCTGGCATGTCGCAAGTGCCTTCGTTGATGAGGGAAATAAAAAAAAATATAAAATACACACGAAAAAAAATAACTCAGCAAAAGTCACGCAACGCACATTTAAAGTCTCAGCAATACGCATGCGAAATATCTCAAGAAGTATGAAGGGGGCAAGAGGGTACTGCGATATAAAAGTTGGCCAATAAGCCGCCAGTGAAGCTTAACTGGCAGTTGAAAACAGCCAGCAGAGCTGAGCTTCTTTCGAATATGCCATGCTCTGCATTTGCCAAAATGCGGTTGGCTGTCATCGACTTGGTAATGGACGACAGTGACTCATGCCTGCCTTCGATGCGTTAATGCTTGACTCAGGTAAGAGGCGTTCGGTCACGCCCCTTTCCTCTACCCCACCATCCTCTTGTAAGCTGTGGGTGCCAAATGAAATGAGATGTGTGTATGTGAGTAACATACAAGTCATTTACATTTGCATAAAAAAAAGCGCGCAAAATGCGCCAAAATGAAAGGTAAAATGCTAAAGAGAGTTGCGGTTGGTGGGGCGATGCTGGCGCAGGCAGCCATTTGGAAAATGCTGCACGTACTGAAAGCTAACAAAGATTAACAAACGGAAGACCGTGTGGCAACACTGCACCATGTGGCAATTGCGTTGAGTTCATAAATTAAAAGCTTAAGTTGATTTTCAAAATTGTAGCGAGCAGCAGTAGTTACAAACCCCAAAAAGCCACAAGTCGAGACTTCAATGCTCTTTTGACTATTAAATATCAACTACCTATTTAAATGGAAATATTCTTGTATTATTTAGTTTATGTTGTTTTTAAAATGCAATCTACGCTTCATGAATAATATTTAATATTCAATTTTCTTTATTAAAAAATGTTCAACAAAATATTTGATTGTTTATTGTGTGCTGTGGTGACACTATATATGTAATTTAAATATATTTTACGAGGAAATTGACATATTTGACAAATAAAAATACTTGACTTGACATATTTAAACTAGATATATGATTTGAAGACTTGATTATTTTTTAAGCCATCCAGCCCTTTAAAATCAAATTTCTAGACTTTCTCATATTTTAAATAAATGTAGATATTCGTTTATCTACATGCAAATTACCATTTTGGAAACGCTTTGAAAAGTGCTAATTTTAACCAAGGCAATCATCAATAATTATAAAATGAGCACTTGTATCAATTCAACATTGATATAAATAAATAATATAATAGATATATCATTTCACATACACTTAAGTGAAAAATTACTAAATCCCTAATCATTTTAGGACTACTTCTAATACTAACATATATTTTATGGAAGTGTCATTAATTCATATGCAATTTGTTATACATGTTTTTGAAGCAAATGTTAAATAACAAAATATATATAGATGAATACAAAAATGACAACAGCAGAACATTGTTAGCCAGCTAATAAATATTGAAATAAGAACAATTTTCATTTCTTTTCTCTTCAAATTAAATTATATATATTTTTTTAATTGCCTGTCTTAAGGACGCACTTTAAAAATTTCTTCGGTCAGCAGGTAGACTACTGCATTATTATTTCAGTGCACTTAGCCCACTAATTATGGTTGCAAAATAAAATAAAAAATATCAATAACTACTGCACATTATAATTAAATTTTCATGCATAATCCGTTGAATATAGCAAACATATTTTTTTTCGTATCTGCACAGTTTTGACAAAATCTGAAGAGCAAAAATTACTGTCAGTTTTAATACAAAAGTTGGTGAGCTTCATTATGAACTGCTGCAGCCGATGCCGTTGCTGTTGCTCTGTCTGTAGTTAGTAGCCGCATCTGTATCTACAACTCTTTGGCTTTGTGTGTGTGTGCATAATATATACATATGTAATTATCCTGTAGTTTCTTCCGCTTCTGCTGCATAGGGACAAATCTACTTCTCCCTTTCATTTTCTCTGCAGCAGCTACTCAGCACTGGAGTGGGGATGTTTAAAAGTCGGTGGCTGTTGCTTTGCAGAGTGCAGTTGAAATTATTTTATAATTTTTTTTATACCCTTGCAGAGGATAACATAGTTTGCTTGAACTATTCGTTACGCGTTGAAGAAGACGCCATCTAACCCAAAAAGTATATATATTAATTGATCAGCATCCCTAGGAGAGTCAATATAGCCATATGCGAACTAGTGCTCATTATCATGCTAATTTATCCTATAGCTCACATAGCAGCAATTTATTGATATATGAGTTCTTGCATGAACAACTTTGTTGTTGACCATGTTATCCTACTCCTCACATTTGACACAAAGAGATCAGACTACTATATATATAGCATAAAAACCATCAGACTAAAGATGAGAACTGATATGAAACCTCATTTTTTACCAAGTTATGGAAGCCAGACTTATCGCATATGCGTGTGATTATGCTCCCAACATTTCGACAAAATAAGATCCAAATCAGATTACCATTTTATATAGACTTCATAAAAAAAATCGCCCGGCAATAATATAATTATATTTCTGCCTACAAGGGTATGTGATCATTCGCAGGATTCGTAATTTAGATGTTCTCTTATGCTTGTTTACTTTTTTTTTTCGACAGCGTCGCATTTCATGCAAATGAACTTAACTTGTTGTGCGCTCGAATGTGTGTGTGTGTTTTTATGCAAATGAGCTTTGTTTGTGTGTGCGTTGAGCCATGTAAATGTTTAAACTTTTGCCACTGCAGCTGCGCATAGCGCAAAAGTGAACATTTTACAATTTTCCACGGTTCACGGCGTCATCTGATTTATCGCTAATAAATCAAATTTTAATTTTCCACACAATTAATATGATAATATTCGAGTACTGACATTAAGCTCCAAAAGGCTGATACACGCACAAATGCGATTACCATTTTATACCATTTAAACTCCAAATACAGCGATGGCAACAAGAACACAAGCCACAATGTAAATTCAACGGGCACAAGAATTAAACTCAAGCCACACACGATAGCCACCCACGCGCCTCTCATCTCTTCCCTTACGACAACAGTTACACAGAATGGAAAACAAAAAAAAAATGGTTTAGAACGTTAGGCGGCAAAATCTGCAAACAAGTGTGCAACAAAGCGCACAATTGTAATTTAACTGCAGTCAGAGTCTAGTTGGTAACAACAACAACAACAAATGTTAACAACTGGCAACAGCAACAACAACAACAAATGTGCGCGCCTCAAGTGTTGTAAGCGGCTTTTGTTGGCAATTGTTTGGCAAATGCAGAAGTCCTAAATGAACGGCGCTTTTGGGGAGAGGCGTGGGTCGCGGTAGTCAAATTGGTAGGCAAATGAAATGCACACACACCAAACATACTCAAACACACAAACACATACGCATACACATAAGTACAGGCAGAGAGCACACACATACACATAATCCACTTTGGCGAGGCAACAGCGGCTGCATCAAAATCAGATGTTACACATACGCCCTGTTGCGACCTCGTCCTCGACATCCTCATCGTCATCGCTGCCCCGTTGTGCCTTTATCTCTCTCGCTCTTACCCTGCCTTGTCCAATCCCTATATGCACCCTGTAATGTTAGTGTGCCTGATAAGGCTACAATGACTTCCCTACTTTTACATACAACTTTTATAATTGATTTTATGCTGCTCTTAAAAAGCTAAACGGCAATCTGTCTTTACGAATCTTTGAACATCTTTTGGTTTCTTTATAAAAATATAATAGTTGAAAAGATTTATATTTAAGAAAAAGAAACAAAAACAACGTTTTTATATATTTTAACACACAATTGAAGTTTTGTATTTAAATCTAATCTAAGACGCGACCAATAATTATTATGTAATTCTTTTGCTTTTCAACAATATTGTGACAAATTTAATTCAGCAATATTCAAAGTGTTGTGAACAAATTGTAAACAGTTAAACATGTGCCTATTCGACAGCCAGCTCATTTAATAGCTCTTTAGTCTAGATTATTGCAAATTTTAACTTCCGTTTCTGGTTTATGCGCGACAATTCTTGCTTAACAAATGTCAAAGCGAACGGCGTCAAACTATACAATGCTCCACTCGCATTGCGCACAATCACACACACCACCTCTCCCTTGTGCACACACATATATATATAGACACTGTCAACTGCCAACAAATGTAAAACAGCATAAAACACTCGTCGCTGCAACATCAACACCGCCAGCCCCGCTGGTCTACAAGCCACGTGTTGATGTTCATGAAAACTTGACACTTATTTGTGTCTCCTACTCACTCTCTGACTGTCTAGCTCTCTCTCTCTCTCTCTCTCTCCCTCTTCAACTCGCTGCATGCATCCCTTTGTCGTGGCTCCAATTTTTTTTTCTTGTATGGCAATGTCTGGCGCCTGTTTCTGTTTATGTTGTCAATTGTTGCACATTTGCCTGACGCTGAAACTTCTATAACTAAGACCGTCGGCCAATGCCCGTTGCTCTATGAAGCGAGAATAGAGTGAGTGGTGCAGTGGTGCAGCCAACCAGCCATCAAGCCAGCCACTCACTCAGACAATAATAATGCCTAACAATAATGCATTTCACAATTGGAAACAATGGGCAGAGGAAAAGCATTTCCTGCAGCAGGTGAAAAAGAAAACCAACTGACCAAGTAAATAAAGCTGCAAGAAGCTATTGTTGTGGTCTTTACTCGAGGAACAATTGCACAAAGTACAATCTTAACTAAAGAATTGCTAATATTAGTTCAAAGTAGACTCATTTAAAAATATATACATATTCCATTAGAATAAACCCCTTCACTCAAAGTAATTGACAACTTTTAACTTGTATTTAATTTACCTCTCATATACTCATGATTACATCAAGATTGCTGACATCGATTTGTAATTTGACCTAAAATCCAACTCCATTTCAATGTTTATTAACATCGAAATGCTTTGTGCATTTAACGAAAATGTTTGACCTGTGCATGCTTCAGATATTTATTGCTTAAATAGAATACTCTTCCCCACTTTATCCGGCATTTAGAAACCATTTAAGCTTAAGCGCCATTTGGATACAATGATCGCTTAACTAAATAAAGCGAATTCCGACTTTTGAATTAATCGGTAAAGGTTTCAACTATAATTCAAATAAAAGTCCCTCTGTGGGTCTGTGGGTGTGTGTGGGTGTAGCAGCATATAATCACATTTTAATCGTCCTGAATGGGACATCAGAACGTAGATCAAATAGCAACAACAGCAACAACTAAAAATCCACATTAATGGATGCCCTGCCTCAAGAAACTTCTCTGCAATGTCGCAACGCACGGCCAAAAGACATAAAACAAAAGTTGTCCGCCACAACACACACCCCATGTTCAACGAAAAGTTGCTCGAAATAATGGCAAACACCAAAAGGGACCCAATCAAATGGAGTTGGGGACCGTGGCAGAGACTAAAAGACAGGACACAAAGGAGCTCAGCTGGCGCTGGAGGCACCGTAACAAAGTGAAATGTTAAGAAATCTTCGCAAAACAAAATAAAACATAAAATAAAATGCTGAAAATTAACGACAAATTGCGCATCATTAAAAACAAAAACAGAGCACAATAAATGAATGTAAGGGAACTTGGGGGGGAGCACTCTTCGACGACTAAAGCCAATCATGAAGACAAAGCAGGGCGCCAACTGACGGGGCAAGCGAGAGCACCTGGGTGCAGTCATTTATTTGATTATAAGACCACCACAAGACGACAGTGGAACCCATCGAACAACATCAAGAAAACACACACACCACAGTGCGATATAGGGAAGCAAGGGCGCTGCAGAAGTGTGTATTAGGAACTCAATTCCCTTTGGAGTGATACTTTAACGAATTGGCAAAATATTTCCCATAGATTGCTTACAATTTACACAAGTGTATTTCATACAATAATATCGAACGTTTTCGACGTCCGGGATTTAAATTCGTTATTTAAAAACAAAATCAATTCAAAATTTTAATTTTTTCATGTGAGTATCTAAATCCGCTGAAAATCAAAACTCACGCATAATACACCAAAGAGTTTAAGCTTTGTAGCCTTGTGCTATTACTTCTGAGAAATATTCAAATTATTCCTTTATTTTAAATACTTTTTAGATCAAAACTTTTGGAATTACTGTGAATCATAATATTAAAAACAAATTATATTATAATCAAATCATGTAAACCATTATCATCTTCAGAAGTAAAAATTATACAAAAATCAACATAACCTCGGTAGCAAAATCCTTTTCACCTTTCCAGCGGCTACTCTAATATACATCTAAATTAAGCTAGACGACGCTGGGAACTGCAGAACTTAATTACCAGACAAAGACAAGCACACACACAACAGTTGACAGACAAATCTCGCAGCTGCAGTTCCACCAAAAAAACAAAAAAAAAAAGACACCCAGTTTTCGAGAGGCCAAAGCCAAAACCTAAATTCGACACTCAAAATGACTCACATTGCGGCAATGGTGCTGCCACCTTGTGTCGTTGCTGTCGTGTGCTTACAACTACCCCCCGCTCCCTTCCTACCGCGACTAAGTGACAAGCCGTCAAGGTGCACGTGAGCTTCTCATTGGGATTCTGCTATTTTTTTTCACATGCTTTTTGTCTGGCTGTTTCTCGTTTAACTTTAAAATGAACATGTCTTTTTGGTTTTTTGCTCATTTTAATTTAGGTTGATTATGTTGTTGTCGCTTTTAGTACTCCTCATTAATATGCATAATTTATTTTAATTGGATGCCTAAAGTGTTTCATGAGAAGCAAATGCCCAAAATTATTACATATTTAATACTTTGAAATTGTTATATTTATAAATTGGTCGTGGTCGCTTTTAATTAAGCACTAAATGCTGCACAGAAATGTGTCTAAAACTTTTCATACAAAATTGGAATAAAAGTTTAATTTTTATCTAAAATATATCTGAGCTCAAAGGCAACGTATTTATATCATATTTTGTTATATTTTATTTGAACTCTGTAATTTCCTGACAGATTTTGATTTAGATATCAGCATTGCTTCTGTCTGTTAACAAAATATAATAATTGCCCAAAATCATTTTTATTTGTTATTTATTTACATTTGAGATATGGCTTCTTTGAAATTAACCTTTTTTGGGGTCTACTCCATACATCTGCTAATTTCCATTTGCTAAACATTTTAAACAGCTTGTTTCTCACCAGACTACAATCTTTCCATTAACTTGATGGCGGTTTAGACCCCGCACACCACCCACACTTCCACTATTCGCTTATTTTCTCTCGATTCCACACTCGAATTTCTATTTTACTTTTTGTGGGTCTGCGGCTTTATTTTAATCAAAACAAAATGGAAAAGCATGCCGCAAAAAGGAAAAGCGAATGGTTCTTAACTGTCAGATACCCTGGAGTTAGATTATCTATACATATATATTAGTTACGATTTATATAAAAACATTCTATATTCACAGCTTAAATAAGTACCTACATTTTTATTCAACGACTAATTTTGACATAATTCTCTTACAGCTTTCAATTTTTAGGTTTTGTGTACGTTTCAGATACCCTTTTTATTATGTGAAAAAAAGAAATTTGAGGCAAACAAAAAAAGAAAAAAAATGTGTAACAGCCACTAACAAAACAAACAGCGACCTGTCGCTCCTCTTATACCCCCCTTTTATACTGCCCTCCCGTCAAGCTCATTCCCTTATTGCCGCTGTTGTTCTAAAAAGTGTTTGCTTTGTCCGGGCTGTTGTTGTTATTATTGTTTGTTGTTATCCATTATTTAAAGCATAATGTCACAATAAACGTGAAAGGTGCAAAATGTTGCCCAAAGGCAGCCAACTAAGGAGCAACAACATCAATGACATCTATAGCAACAGCAGCAATAGTAGCAGCAGCAACAACAACAACTCAACTAAATAGCACTTTTGTAGTTGACGCCGCTCGAGGCAGTTTCACCGCACTCCGCACCGCCGTCCTTTGCATAAATTGTGTCGTATGAACAGAATACGAAGTCTTCTACGACTTCTGCTACTTCATCATTGCTGGCTATGCAGTCGACCGCGCATTCTATGCCAACTAGCCTTTGCTGCCCCAACTCGCTCGCATCGGTGACAACTACAACAATTATGGAGTGAAATGCCCGTCGGCAACTTGGACAACTTGCATCGTTGTGAGGCGATATCAACGTCATTCGCGTCACTTTTGGACTTGTCCCCTTGTTGCAGTAACAACTTGATACTGTTGCTGTTCTTGTAATTGTTGACTTTTAGCCACAACTCCTCCTCCAGATGCCCCTCCTCCTGTGCCCTGCCAAAATCTACTTGCTGCCTGATTTTTCTGCCCTTCCGATTCTTAATTGTTTCCAAGAAGCCAAATTTCCTTGAAATGACCATATTGCCTGTTCTCGTTTTATGTCTAATTAAGGAAATGGACGTTCTATGTGTATAGCAAAATATGCACTGACCAAAAATATATATAAATATAATTATAATATATAGCATTTTATATATAAATATAAAAGTACGTTAAAATATCTCAGGTATGTAAATGTAAATCCGGAAATTAGATAAGCAAGTTTTTATACATAACATTTTTTTTTTTTTTACAAACCATTTTGTATCGATATTAAATATATATTTTTTTTATTAAATTTAATAAAATAGTAATACAGAATACATTTGGTTGCCCTCGAAATTTGTATTGATTTATAATTCCGCAATTTGCTGAGCAAGTTTGATTTAGACTTCAGCATCGGTATCGTTTAGCTATTCTGTCTGTTAAAAATATTTAATAATAGCACTTTAGTTAGCTTGTTTTCCACCAGACTACAATCTTTCCATTAAGTTTATGCAGTTTTAGCTCTATACATATAGCTATATATTCTTAAAAACGAGATAAAAACTTTCTCAATGCTGTGTGATTTCAACATTGAAAATATCCCTGAAAATTTGTGACAACATAAGTATACTTCTTCAATCAATCATCAAAGACCAATTTCGAATCTTCAAAATATCACCTCAAATTTGTTGTAGTGTAAATAACCTCTAACCGCGGTCACATGAAAAACCTTTTACAGCAAATACTTTGTCACGTGTGTCCACACACACAAATAAACTCTCATTATCAGAAGCTGACAACCAATCGGCGGACGGACTAAATTTGAACGCACTTGACCTGCGGAGGCCAAAGTACGTAAAGACATATGGAACCCATATACATAGATCTTTATGCATGCGCAGCTTAAAATGCACATGTGTTGTGTTTGTCGATTTTGTCGGTCTGTCTATTTGTCTGTTTGTCGTCGGTTTTCTTGTTCGCTTTTCGGGCAAATGTCACAAGCACTTGGCGCCGATTGTTAGCTCAGCGTTTCCTACTCCCAAAGACAAGCAATATAAATAGCCGCAAAAGAAACTATGCATGCACTTGTCGCTGTCCCTCTCCTGCTCTGTATCTCTCTTCCTTTTTTTTCGCTCTCTTCTCTAATTATAGGCAAGCTAAATAACTATGCATGTATGTCTATATGCGTGCATATATTTGGTATGCGAGAGGCGGAAGTTTGTTTAGGATACACAACTATTTGCCAGGCAGCTGCACACAGCACTCGGTTTTGCTTTGCTATAAATTACACCCATCCCTTCTCCGCGCTTAATGTCTAGACACACGCGGCACATTTTCAAATGATGCAAATGAAATTCACGCAAGTTGCAAGTTTTCAATTGACTCTCAAGTATAACACTTACCTATCGCTGCTTGCTGCCACTTCATGTAAATCCAATTAGTACATGAAATGTTATAAACTTATTTTTCTTATTGTTTTCTTCGTTTAGCTTTAGTTTTCTGATTTGTTGTTTGCTCACTTTCAGTCAGATATAGCTAATCCGTTATGATAAGTTCAAAGCAGGCTGTAAGGCAAATAATAAAGTGTAAAATATTAGTAAGTAAATTTTTGGGGAGCATAGCAGATATATTTCACACATAAATCTAATCAATGATGGCCAACATTTATATCCGATCTATTTTATATTATCAGATGGTGGTTTTAATCACAGACTTGAATGTGAAAATTTAGTGATCTTAATTCTTTTTTAAATATACAAAATACAAAATCTATATTTTTCTTTCTTTATTTTTATTCAATATTATAAAGTTGAAATTTTAATTGACTTATAACATGTATAATGGACTTGAAAATGTGTGTTTTGCTAATAGGGCTCGAAGAACATATCCCAGTAAATCTAACTTGACTAAGCATTGAAATATACACATATTTGAGTTGACATTTTGAATCGCAGTCGGTTTGTTGTCTAGACCGGCGACGATTGCTGCATGTTTTCTAAGCCAAATGTGGGACATAGAACGTGAAGCGAACCACAAACTATTGCCCAACGCACTGATAAAGCCGCATAGAAATCAAAAATGCACGCGAAATCCACAATGAGAAAGCAACCACACCACCACCCAACCACCCCTTCACACAACCACCCAGACAGTCCGAGAGCTGAGTTTCAGAGTCTCCTGGGAAAGTCGCCTTCATTGGGGGTGGCTCTGATGCTGACGCCGATGCTGAAGCTGTCTCTCTGAGCGGCTTTTTGGCTGTTTGCCTGCGCATCGACGTTGTCAGAGGGGGCGATGGAGACAGGTGGGCGCTCCTCGATGGTTGTGTCTCGTCTGAGCGATGCAAACGCTGCAGACACTTTTCTAATGAGATAAGCTAGGTCTGTTTGTGTTTGAGTGCGTGTGTGCTTAACTAGAAATGGAAGCGATTCAAATATTTGCAACACGAAATATCAGTTATATATGTATCTATTTGTTATAAAATATTTTAAATTTAAAAAATTGCTAGATTTTAGAAATTTTCAAAAGGATTGTTTTTATTTATTTTTGAAATGTACAATATGTTTTCTCTTGTAGCAAATCAAATTCAAAAATTTCTCAAAAACTATTTGTGTTTATCTTGCGTAAATATTCATAAACTCTACTTTTTCAACTTTTTTATTATAACTGGATTTTCGTTTGAATATTTCGTACATTTCTGTGTTTAGCTTTCGTGTCACGAAATTAAGCACGACACGGGCTCAACTCTAGTGTGTACTAAGTAGTAGCATGTCGCGTATATCCCGTTACGCGACACACGCAGACATAGACAAACAAACACACAAACTTGGAAAAACAAAAACCAAAAAAATAAATAAATAAATATTAAGCATAATCAACAAAAACAACGCTGCATACTTTTAGTGCACTGCCATAGTCAATGGCGGCAAAATACAAATACCGAAAAGTTTACACACACACACACACACACACATACACGTACACACACAAACGGCAAATTGACATTTTTGCGGGTAGTCGGAACTGAATTTCGAAACAGCGACGGCGCCAAACTGAAGGGATGACAGGGGGCGGGGAAGAGTGGGCAAGTTGGGTTTTGACAGTCACTTTGTTGTGCCGGCACAAAAATGCACAAAATGCCAGAATACCGAAACAAATTGCGTATTTTTAGCTTATTCACTTACCGGCAAATTTGCCGCATTGCCAGCGGCAATAACAACAATGGCCAGACGGAACTTTACCGTTAACCGTGTTTGCCGTTGGTTTTTTGTTGGTAAAGCTATCGATGCAGTTGACACTTCAGCATTTTGCTGCTGCTGCTGTGGCTGTTGAGGGCATTCAGTAAATAATATACACAAACAAACACACACATTTAAACACACACGCACAACACAACTAACTGATGCACGATCTGCCGCGACACGTCCACACACGCCAATATTTGAATTGGTTTGAACATAAGCCAACTACATGACTGTTAGCGATTAGTCGCTGTTACTTGCTACAGCGTGCTGTTAAGTCACTGTTATGCTCAATTGAACTGTTATGCATCTACTTTTGAAAATATTATTTGGCCATAAAGTTATATGGTCACACTCTCACTGTTTCCCACTCAGTTAATATCGATATTACGTTATAGACGCTACATATGGTTGTACTAACAAATAATATTGTAAGATACATATTGTATGGTTAGTACCTGTGTGATATGACCGACAGCCACCAACAGAATTCTCTCAACACATTTCAGCTGTCTCTCAAAATCGCATGATAATTCAATGCAACAGCTGATTTATTATGACGCTGTTAAAATTGATTAAGAGATAAGCAGTTAGCGATGTTAAGCTCAATTCCAAACATCATTCGCCGTTTTTCAATTAAATTGGACACCGTCGTGAACAATTTTTCCATATAATATTAGTGCTTGAGTAATTTTATACGATAGCAGAGTAAACAAATAGTTTTTTAAATATTTTGCATAATTAGAACAGAAACCAGATAATGCGCGCTGTTACTAACATAACGGCAACTGTTAAAATCTTTGTGTGACAACAACAACAACAACAAAAGCCTGATCTAAACAAATTCAATTCACACTGCAGAAAAGCAACACGAAGAAGAAGAAGCAACAGAAGCAATCAAGTGCCGGGAAAAGGGAACAAGGACAATTAGCAATTAGCTAGCTGAGGAATATGGTGGAGGTGCAACTGAGAAAACGCAACGCTTGCGTCATTGTGCTGGGCGACATCGGTCGCAGTCCACGTATGCAATACCATGCGCAGAGTCTGCTCGAGGACAACTACAATGTGGACATCATTGGATACATGGAGACGCGGCCATTGGACGCTTTGGCCGTGGCGCAGCCCAAGTGCAAAATCCACGAACTACCTGCCGTGCCCGTAACGAATCTAACGCCCAAGTTAAAGCTGCTGTTCAAGGCGATCTGGCAGACGTTGAGTCTGCTGATGGCCCTCATTTCGATACGGCGCCCCAATTTTCTGCTCGTCCAAAATCCGCCCGGCATTCCCACGCTCATTGTGTGCTATTTGTATTGCGCCTTGACGCGCACCAAGCTCGCCATTGATTGGCACAACTACAGTTATACGGTTCTGGCGATGGGCATGGCCGGTGGCGAGCAGAGTCGGCTCATCCGGTTAACCAAACGATTGGAGCGCTACTTTGGCGCCAAGGCGCACACACATTTCTGCGTCACTCAAGCCATGAAGGAGGATTTGCAACGCAACTGGAATATTGGGTAAATGCAACGGTTTTTCTTTTTTTTTAACCATCATCATCATCACTGTGGTTGGTCAATCTTTGCTTGTTACAGACCAGTTACTGTGCTATACGATCGAGCGCCGGCGCAATTCCATCCGATTGAGTTGGCGCAAAAGCACGATCTGTTCATGAAGCTATCGAAGGATTATGCACAATTCATGCCGCACTGCTATGCAGATCTGAAGCAGTCGGGCGTTGTCGAATCGACGGCACTCACCCAGAAACTGTCGAATGGAACTGTGCTGTTCAAGCCGCAACGACAAGCGATAGTTGTGTCTAGCACCAGCTGGACACCCGATGAGGATTTTGGTATACTGTTGCAGGCGCTGGAGTCATACGAGTGCGTCGCATTGGCCGAGCCGCATGTCTATCCCTCGATGCTGTGCATCATCACCGGTAAGGGGCCGCAGAAGGCGCAATACGAGGCTCAGATAGCGAAAAGGCAATGGCAAAAGGTTTCGATTGTGACGCCCTGGCTGGAGGCGGAGGATTATCCCAGCATTTTGGCCAGCGCCGATCTTGGTGTCTGCCTCCACTGGAGCACCAGCGGCCTTGATCTGCCCATGAAAGTGGTGGACATGTTTGGCAGCGGTCTCCCAGTCTGCGCATACAATTTCAAATGGTGAGCACTCAATGTTAGTGTTCAGCTGGCTACAAAAATTATGATCAAGTTTCTGTTTAATTTGTTAATTCGTTAGTCTGGATGAGCTGGTCAAGCATGGCGAGAACAGTTTCGTTTTCAGCGATCATGTGGAGTTGTCGGAGCAGCTGCGTATATGGTTCGAGCACTTTCCGAACAATCCCAGCATTGTCGAGACTCGATCGCGTTTCCGTCGCAGCCTGCACCAGTTCCAGGAGCTGCGCTGGCGTGAGAATTGGCGACAACGTGCTGCACCTGTATTGGAGGCATTTCTTTAGGCAGTTCTTATTATTTAATTTTTTTTAATAATCTTAATTGTTTCCGAATAAAGTTTTTTGAACACTACAGAAAGGCATTTGATATGACATGATGTATTCGTACAAAAAATTCAATTTACAACGAATTGAATACTCATTAAAACCACTTTTCCTATATACAACAAAAATCAATTATGATAAATAATGAAAACTTCCTTAGGCACGTAGCGATCGTCACTTATCAATTGTTTGTTCAAGATAAGATTTCGCCTAATGTAACTATTATAATTGAGCAGAAAATTATAAAAACAAACAAGAGAGGATGTGTGCGGAAGAGGGGTGTAAAATTTCTTACATTTTTATTATCAAACAATTTCCAACAGCTTTTCTATAAAAATTAAAGTTTGCAATTTAATTTAATAAAAATGATTTATAGCAATTTTAGCTGATGTAAAAAATTACAATATAATATAATATACACACAGATGCAATTCCAAGTTATGATTATATTATATAATGGTAAATAGATCTAATTCCAGAGCAAATTACATATGCTATTCAATTTTTGTGCCGTTTATATTTAATAATTTGAATATTGCTTCAGTTGCCAATAATTGTTCAGTACAGTTCGCATTTCAGGACAGTGAACTCTGGCAAAGTGGACACGCCTTAAAGCCAAGCTCATCGTAATTTTTAAGACACGTTGTGTGCAGAGCATGTTCACACTTCATATACGTCATGGTATTTTCTGTCAACATGGATTCATAGCATATGGCGCAGTCTTCGCCCAGCTCACTGATTCGGAACACAGTCTTAGAGCAGTGTGGACAAGTGCGTCGACACGATCTGCAGTTCGAGTAGCACTTTTTGCACAGTGCATGGCCGCATAGCATTGTCCGCATTCGCTTAGCAGTCATTTCCTCAAGACAAATAAGGCACTTGTCGCCGGGCTTACTGAAATACAAGGATATACATTATAAATATGTACAGAATAAAAAAGTCTCGGTCTTGCCTTTTGGGACAGCTACGTGCCCCATTAGTATAAGTGTCGTCGTTATGATTTGGACGTCTGCCTGAAATCTGATATTGTCTTTGAGATGGACGTTCGGAACGGCTGTAATAAATTGCAGTCGCTACAGCAACAACTACGCAGCCGAGTGAGATAAGTAATTGTAAAGCCATTGTCTTAGACACTGCATAGACGTCAGCACAACTATCAATATATATTATTTATTCTCACTAGTGAATCGCAACTAATCTGTTTGCTAAATGGTAAGATAAGATGTGAACCCCCTTAATATTTGTTGTGTTGGTGTGACCAGATTTCCTTAAAGAAGATGAGAGGTGCCACTTTGTTTCTGTTGTTTGGATGGGTATTCCTTTAGTGTGACCAGCCGAAGTATGCATTGAATACAATTTAATTACAGATTGTTGGATCTTAAGAAATTTTTTACATTTTCATTATCAAACAATTTCCATCAGCTTTCTATAAAAAGAAGTTTGCAATTTATTTTGCAATTTAATTTAATTAAAATGATTTATAGCAATTTTAGCTGATGTAAAAAAATTACAATATAATATAATATGCACACAGATGCAATTCCAAGTCATGATTATATTATATTATGTAAATAGATCTAATTCCAGCACAAATAACACATTAATCAATGTTTGTGCCGTTTATATTTCATAATTTGAATATTGCTTCAGTTACCAATTATTGTTCAGTACAGTTCGCATTTCAGGACAGTGCACTCTGGCAAAGTGGACACGCCTTATAGCCCTTCTCCTCGTATATGTTAAGACACGTTGTGTGCAGAGCATGTTCACACTTCATATACGTCATGGTATTTTCTGTCAACATGGATTCACAGCATATGGCGCAGTCTTCGCCCAGCTCACTGATTCGGAACACAGCCTTAGAGCAGTGTGGACAAGTGCGTCGACACGATCTGCAGTTCGAGTGGCACTTTTCGCACAGTGCATGGCCGCATAGCATTGTCCGCATTCGCTTAGCAGTCATTTCCTCAAGACAAATAAGGCACTTGTCGCCGGGCTTACTGAAATACAAGGATATACATTATATATATGTACAGAATAAAAAAGTCTCGGTCTTGCCTTTTGGGATATCTGCGCTCGCCATCAGTGTCGTTATTATTACGTCTGCCTGAATTCTGAGAATGACTTTGGGATGGACGTTCGGAACGGCTGTAATAAATTGCAGCCGCTGCAGCAACAATTACGCAGCCGATTGAGAAAAGTATTTGTAAAGAAGCCATTGTCTTAGACACTGCATAGACGTTTAAAAATCATCAGCACATCTATCAATATATGTTATTTATTTTCACTGTGAATCGCAACTAATCTGTTTGCTAAATGGTATGATTAGATGTGAAACCCTTTCATAATTATGTTGTTTTGGTGTAACATACGCGGCACTTGAATGCCAGACTTCTTAAATTAGAAGAGAGCTGCCACATTGTTTTTGTTGTTTGAATGGGTATTTCATTAGTGTGACCAGACGAAGTATGTATTTAAATACAATTTAATTACACATTGTTGGACCTTAAATTAAAGTTTTTATTTTATTATTTTGAAAACAATCTAAACAATATTTATAAACATTGTGGTCTATGGGAAACAATGTAACACCGTATCGAAAATTCCTTCTTGTTTTTCTGCCATGAATTGAAAATGTTGGTATTTTTGCATAGCTAATGGATAAGTCACACCGACACCATTTTATTTCAATGGATTTTTCTGCTGGAAATAAGTTTAGATTGTAATTGTAGCTGCGCTGCATTTGCAAATATCCATTACCAGTGCAAATAATAAGCGGGTAACAATTTGGCAACGCTCCTGCTACCGTGTGTGTGCTGGCGATTCGAGTGCAGCGCCGGACAGCAAGCTCCACCCCAGTCCACCTCCACCCAAGTCGAGCGATTTTTGAGGTGTAATTAAACACTGATAAGATAAACACTATTCAACAATAATTGTGAAATTGAGAATATGGTGGAACGTGAGCGCAGCATACATGAAATGCTCAAAGACACACCGTCAATGAACGACAGTTGCGGCGCTGTCCACACTGGCACCGAGGGCACCATCGGCATTGGCAGCGGAATTGGAATGGGGATGGGGATCGGGATGAGCGGCAGCGCAAGCAGCCACAGTATTGGAGCGGGTATACCCTTAAGTACGACCAGCAGTTTGCCATTGCGAAACCATTCTGGTGAGAACTAGAACATAAGACACAATATGCAAGTAACATTTCACGTACTTGTCTCAAAGCAGCACCAACGACACCCATGTCACCGACAAGTCCTCAGACGAGCAATGGCTTTCTTACATCAACAGATGGCAGCAGCAGCCTTATACGGACAAGTGCGTCCAAGATTGATAGCATCAAGAACTGGAGCATATCAACTTACAAATGCACGCGGCAGATAATGCTGGAAAAACTGGGCAAATCGCAGCGTACTGTCGACTCGGAGCTGGAAGCGCAAATCGAACAGTTGCGCGACACCCAACGAAAATATTTATCAATTTTGCGACTGACACGCGCCTTCAGCTCACATTTCCAGCATGTTGTTGTGTCGCAGCAAGCGCTAGCGGATGCCTTTGCCGATCTGGCACAAAAGAATCCTGAACTGCAAAAGGAATTCATCTGCAATTCGGAGACGCAACGCAACTTGACCAAGAACGGCGAACTGCTCTTGAATGCACTGAACTTTTTCATCTCGTCGGTGAATACGCTGTGCAATAAGACCATCGACGATACCCTGCTAACAATACGACAATACGAGACGGCGAGGTGAGCCCAATTCAAATTTCAATACTCCTAATTAATAATCTGTTGGAAATAAAATTCTCGGGAAATTTGTAAATTGGTCAATAAATTTAGGACAAGTCAAGCACTATATATTTGCAATAATTTTTTATCAATTAATTAGATATAAATGCAATTTAAATAATTGGCGAATTCAAATTTTTTTAGGATAATTATTAAATGTTTTTTGTGCAAATACTATCAAACTATCCGTTTGTAAAATGTTGCCAATCTTTTGCAGAATTGAATTCGATGCCTATCGGATGGACTTGGAGAATACGAAGCCGGAGTTAACGGATGCGGTGGCGTCGCTAGAGGAGACTCAGCGCAGTTATGCCCATCATAAGGATCTGTATGAAAAGCTGCGCGGCGATGTCGCCGTTAAAATGCAATTTCTCGATGAGAATCGCGTAAGTGTTTGCATACTTATTGAGCATAATTTAACGCCATTTAACGAATAATTTCAATTCCAGATCAAAGTGATGCACAAACAGCTCATTTTGTTGCACAATGCCATTGCTGCGTACTTCTCGGGCAATGCCATGGCACTGGAGAGCACATTGAAGCAGTTCAATATCAAGGTGAGTACGCCGCCTCCCGACTGCAATTGCAGGAGATACTCTA
Source organism: Drosophila setosimentum (assembly GCA_035043505.1). Taxonomy (NCBI): domain Eukaryota; kingdom Metazoa; phylum Arthropoda; class Insecta; order Diptera; family Drosophilidae; genus Drosophila; species Drosophila setosimentum. Next base: position 51,010 of record JAWNMY010000023.1, on the reverse strand, counting down.
ATGTCTTCTTGCATCTACATTGCAGTTAAAATCGCCGAATAACGTGACTGGTTCATGGCTGGAGCAGTAGTGGGAGCTGCCTCCACATCAGCGCCCTCAAAATAGGAAAGAAAAACAAGAAAAAATATTGCCCTTTATATAGCACAGGAACCATTCTGTCACCAACATGCCGTCACTTACGCATATATTTCAAGTATAGCTGAAGGAGCACGCTCTCTTTAAAAGCTGCATGACTCGATACAATATTTAAGTCGGAATTCCTAATTTATAAGCAGAAAGTGTAAGCAAGCACATTCTATATAACATATATATATATATATGTATAATTTTTTTGTATGTAACAACGTAAAAATTTCCACACGCAACTCATACTTAAAATAGTTCCTTCTGTTTCCAAATTAATCTTTTAATTGTACAATGTGGTCTAAAAGCGCTTGCAATATCTATTTATATACATTATTATATTATTATATTATATATATATATATATATATATATATATATATATATTATATTATATGTGTTGTATTTTAAACTTTTAATTTTGATGAAAGCTTAAAATGGTTACATCTAAGGCATACAGAACAAATTTCATGACATTATCAGCAGGCCATAAATACGCCTATAACACTTGCCTAACTAGCTTCAAGTTTCCATTTTGATTTCTATAATGCTTTATATATTTAAACATGTAAACCACACGAAATACTTCAAAGTGAATTAAACACACTATTGAATTTTTCGATAATGTATAGTTTAAACTAATTGTTTACTAGTCAACGTATTATTTACAATCAAAGTTAAATATACAAATAAAAACTTATTTAATTACACATAAATCAAGTTGTGGACTCAATTCTAATTCCTCTCCAGCTTCAAGTCGCTGAGTTTTTCGTTAAGCGCTGCTGACTCATCATCGTCAACTTTAAACATGTCCTACAATTGAAATAATTTAATCAAAAATTCAATCCCCTACTTAAGATCTGTACTTACCGGATCATAGATGACTTTAACAATTAATGAACAGCTCGGACAAGTGGCCACCTCTTCGCCCTCCATCAACTCCTCCTGCCAAAAAGAAAAAAATTTTATTGATAACTGCCAACTGTCTGCGATTTGATTCAGATTCTGATTTACTTTTGAAATTTGAAATCTATCGCCGCAGGGACAGGGATAGTAATACATCTCCTCCTCCTCGTCATATTCGAAATCCTCAATCTCGACCTCATCGTGGTAGATGCTCATTGTTTTATTGCTCGTTGTTTATAACTTTGTATAATGCATTATAACAAAAATAATAAGACACATTGCACATGTTGCGGTAGCGGTGCTGCCAACTTGTTGCAACGAACAGCTGATGTAAACAAATCGCAAAACGTTTGTCAAATTGCGCCAGAAATTTAGGTGAAAATGGCCAGCAACAAGAAGAAATATAGCGATGTGAATCTCTACGAGCTGCTCGGCGTATCGATCGAAGCCGAGCAGGCCGAAATACGCAAAGCGTATCGAAAACGCGCCCTCAACTGCCATCCCGATAAGAATCCCGACAATCCCCAGGCGGCTGAGCGCTTCCATGAGCTATCCAAGGCCCTGGAAATACTCAGCGATGCGACGGCCCGTGCCGCTTACGACAAGGTGCTGAAAGCGAAAAAGGCCGCCGAGTTGCGTACAAAGCAATTGGACAGCAAACGTCAAAAACTGAAAGAGGAACTGGAGCAGCGGGAACGAGCTGCGCTAAGCAAACTGCAAGCGGGACAACCTTACAGTAAGTTGGATAAGAGCGATGAGGAGGTGTTGCATGAGCAAGTTGAGCGGCTGCGACGCGAGGGCTCTAAGCTGCTCGAGGAGGAGCAGCGAACGATGCGGGAGCATCTACAGCGAAACTATAATGAGCAACAGCAGCAGCGGCAACAAGATAATGCATCCACCTTCGACTCCGCCCAGCATCGCATCAAGATCAAATGGAAGACGGAGAAAAACGATACCAGCAATGGCGGCTACACGCAGGATAAGCTGATGCAGTATCTCAAAAAATACGGGGAGGTGGTCGCACTGGTCATAAACGCAAAAATACGCGGTCGCGCCATGGTGGAGCTAAAAACGCGCGAAGCCTGTGACATGATATTGGCTTATGAGAAAGGCAATTCGGCAAATCCTTTGCATTTCCAATGGGTGACGCCGCCGGCGCAAGATAAACAAACAAGCGACAAACCAAAGACGGCGTCGAGTATTGCAACAGTGCGAGACTATGAGGATTTGGTCATGCGTAAACTGCGCCAGGCGGCGGAGCGCAAACGTTTAATCGAACAAATGATGAAAGACGAGGGCGATGAGTAACCGCTAAAGGAAAAATATGTTTAAAAATTGAGCATAAGTTCAATGCACACAAACAAGTTGGCAGCACTGCCGTCAGCTGGTAGCACTAGTTGTATTTTAAGGTACATTAAATTGGCTTTGTAATTTGCAACATGCATAGAATTAATTAAATTAAATATTTATATACTCATCTAAATATATATAAAAAAAAAAAATTTAATACAAAATAAAGAGCTTAAATATACTCAAAAAGTTTAAGCAAACATTTTTTAATTTAATATTAAGAATATTTATTTTACAAAGTTGGTAAATGCTTTCTGAAATTGAAGGGCATTTCAAAGCATTGCAACTGCTGCATGTTTTGTTTGTCAATCAAATGAGTGCCAAAATGCCACGACAGAATAAATAAATTGCAGTGTTTCGTGTTGCAGGAAACAGTCGATTTATTGTGAATTTGAATCTAATGCGTCATGGAAAAACGACAGCGCGAGCTGGAGTCGCTGGTGAGCACTCAAAAGGAGCAATTGTCGCGCTACGAAAAGCGCTTGAAAGGTGACTTGTGCAATAAACAAAGCATTAAATTGATGTTTGACTCACAGCCAATATATCATTGCAGATGTGGTTACTGCGTACAAGGGTCTGCTCAAAGAGAAGGAAGCGCTAGAGACCAGTTTAACGGCGCATGCTGAGGCCACGGGCGTCGCCAGTTATCCAGGCGCTATTCTCTGCGATGTGCGCAGTGCCAGCGCAGATGTGGCTGATGGAGGCAGCGATGATGATAGGGGACAACTGCAGACGCAAATCATAACACTAATGAATTCGCTGGCGACGCTCTCAGCGGAAAAGTCACGCATGGAGGCCTCGTTCCAGGCGGATAAAAAACAGTTACGTACGCAAATGGCCCAGAAGGACCAGACCATCCAGGAGCTGCAGGCCAAGGCTAAGGAGCAGCAATTGTGTGCCAAGCAAGACGTCGACGAGGTGAAGGCCAAGTGGATTGTGGAGCGGCAGGAGCGTGAGAAGGAGACCAACAATCAAATGATAATGTTGCGTGAACTGCAAAAACTGTACGCGGATGAGCGTCATCTCAAGGAAAATATCGAGATGCAGCTGAACAACTTCAAGACACAATTCGCCAGCAATGAGGGCGAGAATAGTCGACTGCGTGAGCTTCAGCTTCAGCTGAAGGAGGCGCGTGCCCAGCTAAAGCATAGTCAGGCCAAGGCAGGCCAGACAACGGCTGCTGCCCAGGGGACAGAGAACAGTCCACTGTTGCAGCAGGTGCGCGAAGAGATGCAGCAGCTTAAGGAGCAGCATGCTGTCGCCATCAAACAGGAGCAGCGCCGTGTGCTGCGTGCCGAGGAACAGAGTCGACGACAGACGGCGCTGCACGAGGATCGTGTGGCCAATTTGGAGGCGCGCCTGGCCGAACTGAGCAGTACCGTGGGCAGCTATGATCGACTGCGGCAACAGGATCAGGATAACATACATGCGCTCAAGCAGCAGTTGCACGAACTGGAGCAGGCGCACAAGGGTACGGTGCCAGCACCGGGTTTGCTCAGCGATGCGGACATGGGCTCGTTGGTGGATGAGATTGTGCGGCTGAAGAAGCTCCTTACCAATGCCAATGCCCGCTCCTCAAATCCCATTGACCTGAGCCAAGTGCTCGGCAGCATCGGCAACAGCCATGCAGCGAAAGCCGTCGATAGTCATGTGCAGTGCGAGCAGCAACTTCAGAATCTGCAACAGCAATTGCTGGACACAAATAATCATCAGCGTGCGCAGCTAGAGGAGAAGATTCAATTGCAGCAGACGCACATTCAGACGCTGCAGGATAAGGTGCAGGTGCTGAATCATAACATAGACGAGGCCGAACTGGAGCTAAAGCAGCAGGGCGACAAGATGCGAATGGCCCTGAAGAATGAGCGTGCCAAATGGCAGGAGGCGAAAGCAGAGCTGGAGAATGAGACGCGCTGCAAGCTGAATGAGCTGGAACAGTTGCTGCAGAAGCAGCGACAACGATCGCTGCAGCTGCTCGACGAGAAGGAGCAAGAGATTAAAACATTGCAAACCTCCTTCGAAGTCTTTCACAAGCCCAATGCATCACCGCTGGAGACAACGGAATCCTTGGCCTACTCCTCTGACGCCGACAGCGTAGTGGATGTGGAGGGTGGACGCGAAGCGAAACTTAAGCTAAAGCCGAAAAAGCTATCCCTGGGCGACAACTGTCACATGCTGCACTATGCCAATGAGCTGGCGAGAAAGGACATTGAAATAGCCACGCTACGCAAATCTAAATATGCTGCCGAGTCCACGCTGCGCAAGGCTATACAGGACAAGGTCAGTGCCCAGCAGGAGATGCACGAAAAGATGGAGTATCTCGAGGAGCAGGTGGACAGGTGAGTCGCAACTCTTCAGCTAATTTTTAAGGGGATATTCAGCTATCATTATTTGATCTTTTTCGTTTTTCAGGTTGGAGCGGTGCAAGACGCGCGAAGGGGCTAATTTGGAGTACCTGAAGAATGTGATCATTAGCTTCATTGTCACCAGGGATGCGGATGATAAGCGTCACATGCTAAACGCCATCAGCGCCGTTCTGGAGTTTACCACCCTCGAGATGCAGACGATTAACTCCGCATTCCAAAAGAAATAGTATCATAACAATTTTTACCATTAATGAGTAGTTCACGTGTACATCAAAATAAATGCTATATTTAATATAATTTAGGGGCATTCCTCAGGAAGCTCCTCCATAGCCGAAACCATGAAAAAAAAAATTATCTGAATTTAGAATTAAACGGACAATCTCAATTTAGCATGCATGCATGATACATTATGTCATATTATGTTTCTACCTAAATGAAAGACTTGAGCTTTAAATTTGCTGCATTTATTCCTTTCGATTCTTATCGATAAAAACTAGATCTTTCAACATTTATAAGTAAGCAACTAATATTAAGAAAAGCCCGCAACGGGATATTTCTTAAGGTGTTCAGCCATTACACCCGGAAACATGGCCAGAAACTTATAGCGTCTGCCCATTTGGTCGGTATCAGTCAGCATCTTGTATCCGGAGCGTATAATATCCTGATTCTCTGGCATTGCATTGGCCAGCAGTTGCTCCAGTCGCAGCTCGCCCTGCATTCTCGACAGAAAATCGCCTTGTTGCACTGGTCCACAGCAGTGAACTTGATTATGCGTCTCTGCCACATGCTTAATGTGCCTAAAGTCCACATCTGCCGTCAGATCCGCAGTGCCTGGCGCTAGTAGCGGTTCGTGCAACGCATGCTGCTTGAAGGCACGAAATGTGTCCGTCTTGTCGCCCAAGTGGCCGTAATCCATGATGAGCGCAATGCCGCCCTGCCGCTCCAAACGATCCGCCAGCATGACCACATGTCGCTCTGTTTCTAGAGAGTATTCCAAGCAGCTGCGCGTCTCTTGCGGCACAGGCTTAAATAAACGCGATACTGGCGTCTGTGAATTGGATAACACATAGCTAAAATCAGCGTTCTTCGTCTCCGTTTCTTGTGTCCTGGGCACATCGATTAGCACCTCCTGCCACTGATTGTTGACCAGTTGCAGTTTATGCACAGGCATCGCATCGAAGAACTCGTGCGCCAGCACCAGGGAAAACCCGGGCGGCACATCTTCCAGCTGGCGATGCCAGAAGGCCTGTACGCCCGTTGCGGTGGTGCCCACTTGATAGTATGGCAACTGTGCCTCATCCGGCACCATCTCATGCTTATAGCAGAAACGCTGTGCCTGCGCCTGACTCAAATACGGACTAATCTCAACCATGTGCATGGTGAAATCGGCTCCCGCCTTAAACTTCGTCAGTACCTTGAGCACATCGCGCGACAATGTGCCACGTCCCGGTCCCAGCTCGACCAGCTGAAAAGGTGAGGGGCTACCCAGTTTCTGCCACTCCGCCAACAGCCATATGCCCACAAGCTGGCGGTGGAATTTGAGTGAAATTATCTGTGGAGACATGCAGCTCACTTTTGCTCACCTCTCCAAAGATCTGCGATATCTCTGGCGATGTAATAAAATCACCTTCCCGTCCAAACACATCCCGATGCATGTAGTAGCCACTTTGCGGATTTGTGAGCACCTCGCGCATATACTCTGCTACTGTAATAGGGCCGGTGGCAAGCATTTTAGCGGTCAGCTGTTTGGTCAGGTTACCCCGGCTAATGCCATGGCCAGCAGCGTTCTCTGGTGTATTTGACTGCTCCTGCTTCGGTTTCACATTGTTCGCATTGGACACCACGGCCACATTTAACTTGGGACGACGCACAGATTTGTAGCTGTAACTGCGCCGGTTTCCAATTCGCAACGCCTCGCGTAACATGTTCAATTTTGGTTGTAAAAACATATCGATAACTCGATAGTCTCAGTTATCGAAGTCTTTGCAGCGATGCTTTCAATGAATAACGGTCCGAATTGCCAACTTGTTGAAAATCACTTGGAATGCACATAAATCTCTTTAGATGTGTTCGCTTTTATTTGAATAAATTATTTTCTTATCAAGGCCTTGTATTACATATCGATTTTGTCAATCATTCAACTTATTCATCATTTCTCCCAATTCTTAAGGCAACCTCACATCGGCAATGACCTGCTCATTGTCGTAGATCTCCTTGGCATAGCACAGATTGGGATAGTCGAAGGCGGCACCATAGCGATTCCTGCAGCCAGTGGTAGCCTTCTCGCCGGGAGTGTACACAGGCTGGCCAGCGAAGTTCGTGGTGGCAAAGTTGCACGTCAGCACAAAGTGGTTATAGTAGTCGCGAGTGAATCTCACAGCTGCACAACCCAAATGGGTGTTCTTCTCAGCAATGGCAATGGTGAACTTGGCGACATTTCTGTTGGGCAACTCCTCGGGGAAGCTGCCCAGCATGTCCGGCGATATATTAGCGCGCTCCTTGAACCAGTTCTCAATCTGCTCCTTAATTATCTCAGCATCTGTATACTCAGACTCAGCACCACTGTAACTGAAGATGGCATTATTCTGCCCGGCATAGGCGAAGCGTTCGGTACTGCGGCACTTGTCTGGCAGAGACTGACACGTCTTCACGTTGAACAAAGCCAGATGGGTAAGCTCCTCGCACCATGTCATCTTTGCCATGCGCACTGCTCTGGGCAGACCCTCAATGCCACCACCAGCAACATTGTTACGCAGCTCATTGAACAGACTCAGGATTAGCTTCTCATGTTGCTGAATCTTCACTTCTCGAACATTCTTGGGACACTCCTCGCTAAATTCCTGCAAGGTGGTGATATTGGAAGGTGGTGTTGTAATTATTAGACTATAAATCACTTACTCCCTTGTTGTTGCAGGCAATGTGCTTGTCCAGGCAGGTGGGCAAGGCACAGTAGTCGACACTAGCGACGAGGCCAACAAACGCTGTGGCTAGCAGGATATAGCCGACTACCTTAGACAACATCTTAATTTCATGTGATTGTTGGCTGGCAACTGAACAAAATCCGCAGAAGTTGCTCATTTTATACCCAAAACGAACAAAGAACAAGTACAATGACGAGTGAATCAACTATCTGATGACCAATTAAACAGGTGTTTGGATTGGATTGTAAATCAGAAATCAGAAAACAGAACTTTGCTTTATTTCTGCATAAGCATGGAAACATATGTACATCAATAAAAAGCATGTGGCGTGATTCTAGTATTCTTATGCTAAGTCGACGATTTCCCACTGCTATAAATACCACACTACTTTACCAGTCAAACATTAGTTAAGTGAAAAACATTCTGTGCAATCAATTAAATCCTTAAATAATGAATGCATTTCTTCTGCTGACTGCCCTAGCAGGACTTGCTTCTGCTGTGGACTACTGTGCCTTGCCCACCTGCCTGGACAAGCACATTGCCTGCAACAACAAGGGAGTAAGTGATTTATAGTCTAATAATTACAACACCACCTTCCAATATCACCACCTTGCAGGAATTTAGCGAGGAGTGTCCCAAGAATGTTCGAGAAGTGAAGATTCAGCAACATGAGAAGCTAATCCTGAGTCTGTTCAATGAGCTGCGTAACAATGTTGCTGGTGGTGGCATTGAGGGTCTGCCCAGAGCAGTGCGCATGGCAAAGATGACATGGTGCGAGGAGCTTACCCATCTGGCTTTGTTCAACGTGAAGACGTGTCAGTCTCTGCCAGACAAGTGCCGCAGTACCGAGCGCTTCGCCTATGCCGGGCAGAATAATGCCATCTTCAGTTACAGTGGTGCTGAGTCTGAGTATACAGATGCTGAGATAATTAAGGAGCAGATTGAGAACTGGTTTAAGGAGCGCGCTAATATATCGCCGGACATGCTGGGCAGCTTCCCCGAGGAGTTGCCCAACAGAAATGTCGCCAAGTTCACCATTGCCATTGCTGAGAAGAACACCCATTTGGGTTGTGCAGCTGTGAGATTCACTCGCGACTACTATAACCACTTTGTGCTGACGTGCAACTTTGCCACCACGAACTTCGCTGGCCAGCCTGTGTACACTCCCGGCGAGAAGGCTACCACTGGCTGCAGGAATCGCTATGGTGCCGCCTTCGACTATCCCAATCTGTGCTATGCCAAGGAGATCTACGACAATGAGCAGGTTATTGCCGATGTGAGGTTGCCTTAGGAATTGGGAGAACGACATAGATTTAGCTGAAATTTTTATATGTGAACATTATATGGGATTGACCAATTTGGAATGTAATAGAACGGCTTTGAATTGATAATAAAAGGTGCAAAGGGATTAAATTGTGTTTTAAATATAATAATAAGTTCAAATATAACAGTAAAGTATGCAAATCAAGCAGTGCATTAAATAACCCTTTTGGAGGAAGATTTATCATAACATTTACGTCACACTGGCAGTTAGGTTTTAAATTGGTTTGCTGCTTGTATGTTATCCCTTAAATTGCGGCTAAATTGTATAAGATAGTAACAGAATTATTTACAGATTCGGCAAGTCTATTTACTTGGTGTATAAAAGGCGGATACTCAATATTTGTATTTACAAATGCACGATGATAATGTTATTGTCCAGGTTAGTATTACGAAATCAGCGGGTTTCTTTAACAGAGATGACGGACCTGCGCAATGTGTAATCTTATATGGTTAATTCCTAACAAAAAAATTCTGCGAGGCAGAAAAACTGACGTGTTTTCCCACAAGCTGCAATTATTTACATACATATAAAAAAAGCATCGATTTCAGTAAACCATAAATTTTATTAGCCGCGTTTTCAACGACGTTCGGTGCTCGATTATTATTTGGATTTCAATTTTAGTTTTCAAGTTCATTTGGCCTATTGATTAATTGCAAAAACAACGAAAAATCTAATGAAAAATGGCACTGAAAGTGTTGGTCAGCCAGAAGATTATGAACGAGGTGGTCAAATACAAGCCGCCCACAGCACCGAAGAAAGTTGGAGCTACAGCAGCAGCAGGAGCTGGTGCCGGTGGGATTGAGTGGCGTGTCCTTGTCGTGGATAAGTTGGGCATGCGAATGGTGTCCGCCTGCACCAAGATGCATGAGATTAGTGCCGAGGGCATCACATTGGTGGAGGACATCAACAAGAAGCGCGAACCGCTGCCGACAATGGGTGCCATCTATTTGATAACGCCATCGGATGAATCTGTGCGTGCCCTGATTCGTGACTTTGAGAATCCGGCACGTCCCATGTACCGCTATGCGCACGTTTTCTTTACGGAAGTCTGCCCCGAATCGCTATTTAGTGATTTGTGCAAATCGTGCGCGGCCAGAAAGATCAAGACACTGAAGGAGATAAATATTGCATTTCTACCGTATGAATGCCAGGTGTTCTCACTGGATTCGCCGGATACGTTCCAGTGCCTGTATTCGCCAGCATTCGCCTCGATACGCGGCAAGCACATCGAGCGCATTTCCGATCAGATTGCAGCGCTTTGCGCCACTCTTGGTGAATATCCAAGTGTGCGATATCGCAACGATTGGGATCGCAATATCGATTTGGCTGCGGCAGTGCAACAGAAACTGGATGCGTTCAAGGCCGATGAGCCGACAATGGGCGAGGGGCTAGAGAAGTCGCGATCGCAGCTGTTAATCCTGGACCGTGGTTTTGATTGTGTGTCACCGTTGCTACACGAGCTAACGCTCCAGGCGATGGCGTATGATCTGTTGCCAATTGTGAACGATGTGTATCGCTATACGCCGGGACCCAATCAGCCGGACAAGGAGGTGCTGCTCGATGAGAACGATGATTTGTGGGTAGAGTTGCGTCACGAGCATATTGCCGTCGTCTCCACACAAGTCACACAGAATCTGAAGAAGTTTACGGATTCGAAGCGCATGGGCTCCACGGACAAGTCATCGATGCGCGATCTCTCGCAGATGATCAAGAAGATGCCGCAGTATCAGAAGGAGCTTTCCAAATATTCGACGCATTTGCATCTCGCCGAGGATTGCATGAAATCGTATCAGAACTATGTGGATAAGTTGTGCCGTGTCGAACAGGATCTGGCGATGGGCACCGATGCTGAGGGTGAAAAGATCAAGGATCATATGCGCAATATTGTGCCCATTTTGCTCGATGCGAATGTTTCCAACTACGACAAGGTGCGCATCATTGCGCTCTATGTGATGACCAAGAACGGCATCGCCGATGATAATCTGACAAAGCTATTTACACATGCCCAGCTGTCAGCCAAGGATCAGGACATGGTGCGTAATCTGAGCCATCTGGGCATCAATGTGCTGGCCGATTCGCGCAAAAAGGTGTATACGGTGCCGCGCAAGGAGCGCACTACGGAGAGTGCTTATCAGATGTCTCGCTGGACACCGGTCATCAAGGACATTATGGAGGATTGCATTGAGGACAAGCTGGATCAGCGTCATTTTCCTTTCCTCGAGGTACGTTCCCAGAATACCAATTATCATGCACCGACTACCGCTCGCTATGGCCACTGGCACAAGGATAAGGCACAGGCGCAGGTCAAGAATGTACCACGCCTTATCATTTTCGTAGTGGGCGGCGTGAGCATGTCGGAAATGCGTTGCGCCTACGAGGTCACCAACACAGTGCGCAACTGGGAAGTCCTCATTGGCTCCTCGCATGTCCTCACACCCGAAATCTTTCTCAGCGATTTGGGCAGCCTCTCCAAAGAGGATTAAATACTCCCACTAATCTCCCACCGATGCACTCAACTTGATAGTATTTATGTTTATTTGCATTTAGCCAAACTGTAATTTGTTTTCTATATATGCAAATAGTTGATATTCAATTGGTTATCTCGCTAGTTGCTTAAACATGCAATTTATTTAACCTGTCTTTTAATTAACATTCTATTTAGATTGTCTCGAATATTGTTTAACAATACGCATTTTATTTATTTATGTATTAGGCTGTGTATTAATTAATATTCAATACAACAACACCCATATCAATTATTCATTTATTAAACATTGTATCAATTATTTATTTTTATGTCTCGCTTGTTGTTCAACAATATGCATTTAATTTATTGATTTGTTAAGCTTTGTATTAAAAAATAGTTATAATTTAATTCTGCTCCAAATTACAATATAATCTCTTCGACCCAAATAAAACAAAACTCAACATTCAGCAGTAAAATAAGTACATCAATTTTCAAAATTGTGTAAAATTCAACTGTAACTGTTTTTTATTTTATCTATTCAAGTATTAAAAATTGTTTTAGTTTGGCCCTAAATTGAGTTGCGCTATTAAAATCTTTTATATGGGGAGGTAGTTAATAATATCATATTTAAATTCATTTCTTGGAGACGTAGTCAATTAGGAATTTCACAATTTATATTCGCGAATTACATTCACAAGTCAAAAACGTTTCCAAATCCCATTCATAATTTAAACCATTTGTTTTTAGTTGTTATTAGCTTATTCAAAACCACATTTATTGCGCTAACCTTACCGCAACGAGGACGATAGAAGCTAGCGAAGAAATACCAAACATGTTCATGCTTTACAAAAATTGTATGCCATCCGTTTAGGCGGTGGTGGTGGTGGCGGCGGTAGCAGCAGCGCTGGTGGTGGCAGCTGCCTCCTCCTTGAGGCGATCCTTCTTGAGGGGACCCATGAAGGCCAGCTTGTCGGCTGGGGTTTGGAAGCGACCATGACCCATCTTGGACGAGGTGTCGATGAACTTGAGCTTGATCTGTTCCAGGGCAGAGCGCTTGGTGTGACGCAGCAGCGATTTGCGCAGGGTGATGATGCGCTTCTTGGAGCCGATGCAGCAACCCTTGATCATGACGAAGTCGTTGTTGACCTCACCATAGTGGGGGAAGCCACCCATGGGGGTGATGCTCTTGTCGGTCAAATCGTACTCCGTGGAGGCGTTGTTCTTGATGACCTGCAAGCAATCAGAATATGTAAATATATTAGACATGTGCCACAAAACGAAGGGAAATCCACAAAATAAACGGTTTTATTGAATTGCATGTCAGTCCTATCATTATAAATATCACGGTTCATCAAATGTTTTATTTATTTCGATGTCGTTATTAATGTTTTTTATCATCATTGAGCAGGGGGTGGGAGGAGACTGTATATAAACCGTTTGAAATGCTTACCTTGCCGTCCTTGGTGTGGACACCGGCACCGATGCGGTAGATTTTCTTGTTGATCTCGGTACGGTGATGGTAACCCTTCTGACCGGCACGTGCCACTGTGGTGGACACACGGGAAGGATGCCAGGCACCAATACAGGCGACCTTGCGCAGACCCTTGTGCGTCTTGCGGGGCAGTTTCTTGGTGTGCCAACGCGAGGTGACACCCTTGAAGCCCTTACCCTTGGTAACGCCCACACAATCGACCATCTCATCCTGGCCAAAAACATTGCTGACCTGAATGGGCTGCTCGAGATGCTCACGCACCCATTTGACTTTATCTTCGACGGAGCCACCGTTCAGCTGGATCTCCATGATGTGCGCCTTCTTTTGGCGTTGCTTGATCAGACGGATCTGAAATGTCAAAAATAAACGTGTTAAATTTGTATTTAATATTTACAACAGGGGCAACAAAAGATATTTTGGGACTGTGCGTGATATGGTTTAACCGAGCGATCATCGCCTGAACGGCTGCGCACCGTTACTGGAATATATCAAGCATCGCCACCCGAAGGGCAATTTAATCTGCGACGTTGCATTCGTAAACTGTGCATTGAGATAAACACAGCATGAATGCCTTTTAGGCCAGGTCGCACCGACCACACCGAGGCACAGTCGGCGCAACAAGACCAAGGACGTCGCCCGCTTGTAGAGGACGTTATAGCGTGGATATGATAAATAATTTCTTTACCTGGGAGTGAGCAATCACACGAATGACCTTGCAGTAGCGGAGCATTTTGCGGAAATCGTTCTCAATGCTCTTCTTGCCCAAATCGTCGGTCCACTTCTTGCTGGCCTTGGTGAAAGCCTTCTTCTGGCTCTTGTACCTGATAGGGAGTTGAAGTTTTGGAGGATTTGCAAAATTAATACAGAGCCAGTCGATCGAACACCAGTTGTGATCCGCGTCGTCTCTGTGCGAGGGGGCGAGAGATAAAATGGGAAGCACACCTCATCGCAATTTAAAAGCGAGCGGAGATGACAATCTTCCATGACGTGCTCACTCGTAAAATGGCCACAAAGAAGCCAAATTAGCTCACACGACTTGCATCGATTTAAAAAGCTCTCTCAGCGAACTGATCGAAGAACTTTATGTTTTTCGTTTGTACGAGTTAGTTAAAGTTAGGCTAAATGTGTCTAAATCGCACAGGCGGCTGCTACTTCTGCTGTTGCAGTTTAAACTTTAATGTTGCAGCTGGTGTATCAGAAGGAAGGCAGCAGTGATGGTAGAAGGCTTTTCGACAACATATATTCAGATACCATCTTATCATCATTCAGCACAGCATGCAGCAGATCAAGCAAACTTTGCAGCAACCACGTGTGCGACTCGCATCAACATGGATGGGGTAGGCCGAAACAAAATGGCGACCATTCTTTAGTTACATACCAGTTCTTATAGAAGCGACGACGGCACTCCTCAGACAAATGCTGAGCCCAAACATTGACCAGGGCACGCAGACCGAATGGCGTCTCGATGTAGCCAACGGCACCAACAGCAATCATTGGTGGCGTCTCCAAAACGGTCACAGCCTCAACGACCTCCTTCTTGTTGATCTCTGCAAGCGGTAAGTACAAATTGTTTGATGTCAGAGCAGCACAAGGTTTTTAGGTAATCGAAAATACGAATTAAAATGCAAATCAGTCCGCCCTAGTTAAGTAATAATCACGGTTTATCATATGTGTTCTAACCATAATAATTTAACTGTTTCTCATCATGGAAAATTTATTATGAAAATAAAACACTATTAAAAATGGTACTCACTTGAACCAGGACGATCGGCCTCGCGCACAACGTGCGTCATGCCGGCCTTGTAGCCGATAAAGCAAGTCAGATGAACTGGCTTGCTGGCATCATCCTTGGGGTATGCCTTGACCTTGCCACGATGACGACAGGAGCGCTTCTTGGGATAGAAGGCCATGGAGCCATGACGAGGCGCAGAAAATTTACGGTGAGACTGTTAATGAGATAAACGCGACAATAATTAGCGTAACATTGCTTAAACATTTCCGTTAAGCATATCAGGCACTTTTTTTTTTGGTAATTTTCTTTGAGGTTATGTTTGAGTTGCAGCGGCAGACACGTGTGAAGAAAAGAAAAAAGCAAGACTAAATTGACAATATTTGAATGCGCTTCAGCAGCAGAGCATATTTCTTTTAATTTATGCATCCGCTGCATTTCACTAGTTTTTCAATAATTTCAGAATTATATTTGTTTTATATATAGGTACACTTGCACAATTTTTAAAGCTTCACCAGAGCGAGACTTACCATGACGTCTATTCACTTCAGACGCTGAAACAGAAAGAAAGGAAATGAATACTTGTTAAGCGAAGTTGGCTGGGCCAACTGTACACAGTGCTGCCAAGTAGAATTATATGAAGCGAAGTTGGCTGTGCTTACATTGTTATAGTGTTGTTTAACCGTAGCCCTGCCAGCTTATTGTAGAGGATAGCGTATTTTTTCAACACACGATATTGGCGCCGAAAATTTGTTGCATAGCATCACAAAGTACGTAAATATGCGAACAGTAACAGAACCTGATGATACCATAGCTTTGACACACAACATTAGTTGCTATGAGATATGCACCAACGATTTTGCATACAACCTGATATGCGTCGCACAATGGAAACATCTCTCATTGATTACGATTAGTTTGCCGGTAAGTAAAATTACATTTTAAAGAAAGTTTATCTCAAAAGCGTTAATTAAATTAGGAGGAAAGTGGTGAGCTTATGTGGAGCCATGTGGAGGATTTGCAGATATGTGAAATGGATATACCAGGGACGGACACACGCTGTCACAAAATCGCGTTCTCGCCGGACACTTCACTAAATGCGAAACCGAGTAAAGTCACCGTTTGTGCGGCGATTGGAAAATGCGAAATTCGATTGTTTCAAACGGACCTCAACGGGAAGTCAGCCGTCATGTCCCTCAATGGACACAGCGACTATGTCAACGACATTGCCTGGGTCTGCGACGGCGAATTGCTGGCGTCGGTTAGCGATGATTACACCTGCCGTTTCTGGGACATTACAACCGACATGCAAATGGGAACAACAAATTTCAAGAATATTATTACATTCTGTCTGTCATCGGCGGGCATGTCTATTAAATCCCATCCCGACGAGCCCAACAAAGTCCTTGTAGCTGAAAAGCGTGGTATATGCATACTCTGTGAATACTTATTAAATCTACTTCTAACACACTTCTAATTTAGGCATCATCCATTTGTATAATGTGCGCAGCAAGCAGACCGTTGTCTCCGTCGAATCACCGAAATTTCCGCTCATGTCTGCGGATTGGGCGCAGAGCAATCGGCTGTTTGTGACGGCTTTGGCCGGTGGTGATATTGTCACCTGGGATCTTAGCCGTCCCCTAAAGCCAGCCGATGTGAAGCAGGTGCACGAGGATGGCGGTCGCATTGTCTGCTTTGCGCCAGGCAGCGGTGAGATCGCCATGGCCAGCATTGGTCGACCCGATCTAACGCTTAAGGTCTTCGTAGGCAAGTCAACGGTTCCGATTATTGAGGCGCCTCTGAAGACCTATGGCGGTTTGGCCTGGCATCAGCGCTTGCCGTACATCACTGCGGCAACCGACAATAAATTGTCATTTTGGAAGGTGCACGTTAAATAGTCGGGCAATTATAATACAAATAAATATGTCTTAAATGAGAAATAAATTATTACAATTATTTTTTTGTTTGAGAAATTTCCAAAATCAGACAATTATCGAATTCGAAACGAGTTTGAAATTTCACATTTAAAGCTTAAAAACATTCCTTTCTTACATGGAAATATCTGAAATTAAAAAAAAATTCATTTCTAATTAAATAATCAAAAATATATAGAAGATACTTTTGCATACTGTAAAAAATGATTTTAAAAGATATGGTATTCTAAGACTTATTTTTGGTATTGTTAGGTTTCAGCATTTTGCACTTTGTGTGCGACGGTCACACTGACAAAATATTTTCATTTGTTGCTGGCAAAACAAATTGCAAATATTGCCAGTGGCTCTCAAAATAGACGCACAAGATGTCCAACGCCGAAACACAGGTGCCCAGTTTGCCAATGCCGCCGGAGCGTTACATTAGCAACTACACGGAGGAGAACATTAGACGCAATCGGGCACCGCGTCCGCCGCCGCCGCCGCAGCATGAAGTCTACAGCATGTTCGGCATTGAGTACCACAACGACGAAATGATTCGCTCACTGGAGTCGCAGAATATCAAGCGTTTGATACCCCTACACTATGACCGGCGTAAGGAGCTTAAGAAGCTAAATCACTCGCTGCTCGTCAACTTTCTGGATCTCATTGATTTTTTGATACTGAATCCCGATAGTCCGCGGCGCACAGAGAAAGTTTGTCCAGTGTGCTTATTGTGGGATATTCATGTTATTTACATGATTTAATTTCTACTTTTCACAGATTGATGATCTTAGTTTGCTGTTCGTGAATATGCATCATTTACTGAACGAGTTCAGACCGCATCAGGCGCGCGAAACTCTGCGAGTGATGATGGAAATGCAGAAGAGACAACGAGTGGAGACCGCAACACGTTTCAAGAGGCACTTGGAACGTGTGCGTGATATTGTGAACAGTGCCTTCTCTGCGCTGCCCACGCTGTATGATGATGATGAGCTAGGCGGGGCTAAGGTCAAAATGGAAGTGGATCCGCTAGAATCGAATGCGGCGGCGAAAAACGATCCAAGCTATCAACACGATCGCATGATGTGTAAGCTGGTGGATGCCATTGACTGATATACGCGACTGGGTTACAAATATGCGAGAGGATTTGTCTTAATCCAAACAATGTAAAAAAGAAAATGTACCATAATTAATGACATATGTATAAGAAATAAATTAATTACATTTATTTATACTCCAAGTCTATTCTATGCATTGAAATACATATGAGTTGGAGTGGATTAAAGTAGTCAAATATTCGTTATCTATCATTATTTAGACATCTATTACCCACATTTACATAATTGTATCCATTTTGAAGTTGCAGTTGCTTCTGTGCACAACATTTTTTATTCCTAATACAATAGAGAAAGCTTTTTAGAATGTTTTGGAATAATTGGTATACTCTGATACCGAAGCATCTGTATTACAATTTATGTGGCATGCATTGCATTCATTTTTTTATACCCTTAACCCATTAAAAATGGGTAAAAAGGGTATAATGGTTTTGTGCAAATGTATGTAACAGGCAGAAGGAAGCATTTTCGATTATCGATATATTAAATTTCCGATAGCAATAAATTCCACAATTTTAAAGGCAGAATCTTCTAATTAATACATAATATGCATATGCATACTCTTGATGCCCAAATTTCGTCAAGATCGGATAAGAAACACCCAAGTTATAGTCGAACGGCTGCTGCCGCAAGCATTTTCTGTATGCATAGATATGCGAGCGCATGTGTGAGAAAGGGATGGCATGAGCCCCGCTACCAACGAAATGAAACACGCAATTCACGTGTTAGTGTAAATCTTTTTAAAGGGGAATTTGCCAATAATAATAGAATATATTTAATAACTGGGTTAAGGGTATATCGTAGTCGAGTTTACTCGACTACAGCACTCTTACTTGTTCATCATTGTGGTAGGCATGAATTGCCATCAGTTTCTCAGAGTCATTCCCTTAACAACAGATTTTATGACAAGTTACTGCTAAGTAAATGTTAATGTTTTAATTCCATCATGACTTTGTAGTAACATTGTGGTTAATTTGTTTATAGGCAATTTATAGTATTATGAGTTTCTGTACTGTGAATAAACTGAAAGTAGTTGCGTAAACATTCAAATCTGCTTACTCAAACATGTCAGTTATCCAAAGCCATCTTGGTTGCTGCCTTGTTACTCTGGGATTTCTTATGACTGTAAGGGTCAAAATTTGTAAACTTTTGACTTAACCCATGTTCTGCCCCATAGGCAAATAACTCCAGATCTAACTAAACTGATTCTTACTTGGACTTTTTCGGTGCAGCAAATATATTCTAATATTTAGTTAAAAATTAAAACAATAAATACTGATTGTATTTTAGTATTGTATTTTCTGCCTTTATTTTCATTAGGAAGAGTTAATAACTAAGAAATTTTATTAAAATAACTTATTTTTAGCTAAAAATATGTAATTCGAAAAATATATTTTAAAATAAAGAGTGATTTTTTTTTAGCTAAAGGAATATGTTTGTCACCTCAAAATTAAAAATATTTAATGTTATTTACCTGCTCGCCTCGACATGGATAGTGTGTTGAACAACTTTTTGTGTATTCATAATCTTTATGGCAACTATGGAAGCATGTTGACGCTGAATTATCAATGATAAGAAAGGGGTGTATTTAAATGAATCTTCACTTTCCATTGCACTCAATGATAAAAACCCAGTGCCATTCTAAAGAGCGTTTCACTTGCAAACAGACGCACAAAGTGAATGAAGAAAAACAAAACAATTCCCAATTCAGGCTTGGAAATCGTGAAACATCTGTGATACGAGTGCACTATTAAATATAGTGGGCTATGGGCATTTCAATAATAAAACGTGACACATGAATTGATTGCAACCATAAAGTGCTTAATTAAAACAAGTTGTGATATTTAAATACGGACTATCTAGTACACAAATATGGCGGAGAACAGTACTGAAGGTGTCAATCGTGACAAAGTGAAAGGTAATAATTGACAGATCAATTAAATAAATTGATAAATTAAAAAATAGTATAACTATGACTATTTAATTTAAAGAATAAATCACTTCAGCAGAGAAAGTGATTTAAGAAATTCCTAACTTCCATCCGTCTAAATAAAAAATTATTTCACTCAACACTCCTCACTTATGTGGACACTGCTAAACAATAAAATGGCTTGTCAAAATGTATATCTGTTTAAAATTATAAAGATAATCTGCAAACGAATCTAATGTGAAATAAGAAAATGAAAAAAATTTGAAAAGCCTTTTAATGAGTTTATTTCTCTAAATAAGAGATTAAAATACATGTTATTTAAGATTTCAGAACAATTTAAAATAAAATAACAATTTTTGGCGCTCAAATTATGTAGTACACAAATAAAAGTGAAGTGTCTCAAAACAGGAAAGAGCGGTTAACTTAGGCACGCCGATTACATACAAACATTTATTTCGAAGTTCGAAATAATATTATGTTTTCACGTCTCCTTCATTGTAACGACATAACACAAAATCGTTTTAAAAACCCTGTACAATGATATAAAAATTTGATTACTCAAACTATTATTCTATAAAAGTTACAGACAGAGAAACAGATACCGATGGCGATTCCAATAGCACTGCCGTTGTCTCAAACGCCGCTCCAGAGGATGCACCGGCTGATTTTGACAAGGCTATTGTTGCCTCCGGTTTTGGAAGCTTCAATCTAATTTTGTTGTTATTGGCAATACCTGCGACCTGTGCAAATATGTTCGAATCATCAACGATGTCATATATTTTGCCCATTGCTGAGTGCGATCTACATTTAACTCTAACGGATAAGGGTATTCTGAATGCATGTTCCTATGCGGGTATGATAATTTCGGCTATACCCTGGGGATATTTCGCTGACAGGAAGGGTCGTCGTATGGTGCTTATCTACGGCTATTTGATGACTTCTCTTTGTGGGTTTGGCAGCGCGTTAAGTCAAAATTTTATAATGCTAGTGACATTCAAGTTTTTTGGCGGACTTATGTGAGTAAAAATACATTATCTATTTGCTTGGTTAGAGATATGTATGTTTGAGCTTGCGAACGCTTTCAGGGTTAACGGGCCGTCAGCTGTGCTTTTCACGTATTTAACGGAAATGCATGGACCCAAATACAGATCCCAAGTTCTGATGGTGGTTGGCATGATTACATCTGCTTCCCAATTGTTACTGCCTATGATGGCTTGGGCCACCTTTCCCAGACAATGGAACTTTGTTTTCTTTGGCAGTCTTAACAGTATGTTAAACATTTTCGTTGTTATTTTTAGTGTAAACAATTGTACTTATCTATGTGACGTTGCAGTACACAACTGGCACATCTTTTTGTTTTTATGCTGCTTAGCTAGTTTGATTAGTGGACTCTTAATGTGCCTAATGCCCGAGAGTCCCAGATTTCTGATGGCGCACGGTCGCAATGTGGAAGCTTTGCATGTGCTGCAAAGGATCTATCACATCAATACAGGCAAACCAAAGGACAGCTATCCAGTAAGTATATTTTCTCAATATCATTGTTTTAATTTGATTCTTTAATGTATTCTATTAATTTCTGTGAAATTAAATTCAATTTATCATTTATTCATAATAATAAGCCCTCTTTTTAAATATAATAATATAATATTATTTTTCTTTAAATTGGACGGCTTAGAACTTAAAATTGCATTAAGCTTCAATATTACTACTTAATTTAATATTTCAATTTTTGTTTATTTAATTCCAATTAGGTATTTAATAAAATTAAGCTTTATTTTTTATGTTATTAATTTTTAAAATTTTTAAATTCAACTTGTCTCCATAAACAGATCAAATCGCTTGTTATGGAGGCGCCCAGTCGCGATGCCAAACAGGACGAAGTCATCTACATAATTGATGAGAAATCAGGGGTAGTTGCCACAAAGCCACAATCGCGCACCCTGCTGGAAAGTTTGCGTGCTGGCATGCAGCAAATAAAACCTATGTTACAAAAACCGCTGCTCAGTCTCTCGTTGCACTGCTACACAATGCAGTTCTGCATATTTCTTGGTATGAACACAATACGCCTCTGGCTTCCTCAACTATTTGCATCCATGGCTGAGTATGAGTCGGCGCATGCGGATGATAAAAATGCGTCAGCTACCATGTGCACTATACTCGAGTACAGCGTCAGTAAAACAGCTGAGACGTTATCGAATTATGAAATTGCCTGTGCTGAGGTGCGTGTCATAACATCATATAACATTTTTATCGGGCAGCATCTATTTGTTATTTTTCTCCATCATTTTGACTTGGACATTTTGTTGTCATTCTATTACAGCCCAAAACTATTTCAATGGATATGTACTTTAACAATATAATCGTTTCGGCCTGTGGATTTGGCGGTTACTTCATTGCTGGAGGGCTGATGCACATTGCGGGTGCCAAGCGATTGCTAAGTAAAAACATCTTTTATTTTAGACTACTTAAATTTTGTCTGGCAAATTTGGGTTTAAACACAAAGAAAGTAAATTTCAATTATACAATATGGGAAAATATTGTTTTTGCCTGGAATTTTTGCTTTTTGTTAAATCTTTTTTGACAATTTGTATACACGTGTTTAGTCGATACATACATAATAATATTTCGATTCCAAACTACTTAGATCCCAACAGATTAACTCCGCTCAGCAAGGGAATGCAATCTTCGGCCTGAAAAAGACAACTGTTCTTTTTTCATTTTTTTTTTTTAAATTCCTAAAAACAATCCTTTATATAGAAAGTATACTACAATTAATAATTATAAATTAAAGAAAACACTGACTGGCCACTACCTACCTTATAATCTTATTTACATTTGCGCTTGGTACAAATTTTAATCGCTTTTATTGCTGTCTTATTTTGATGCATTTCTATAAATATTTATTTTCTTTTATATTCCACTATGTAAAGCTTATGATCTATTTGTGTCTGGTATCCTTGGCATAGTACTTTATTGGTCCATGAATAGTGTGACAACAATTGTGATTTCTTCGGCCTTTGTCACTGTGACGGGCATTGCTGTCTCCTCTCTTTTGGGCGCTGTTGTCATACTTTTTCCAACACAGTTGCGGTAAGGCCTACAGTTGTCTAACTATTCCATAAACTAATACAAGCTTTGTTATTTCTTTAAAGCTCTTTGGTGGTGGCCATTGCCATGATGTGTGGCCGTCTGGGCGCACTTTCTGGTAATCTACTCTTCCCAGTTTTGATACAGATTGGTTGCGTGCCGCCCTTTGTAATGGTTTCTTGTGTCATGCTGCGTAAGTTTTCGAAATATGATTTTGAATTAAAATAGATTCTTAAAATACATTTTTATCTTGCAGTTGCTGCAGTGCTCTCAATTTTCGTTCCAAATCCATCAAAAGCTGCCTTTACATAAAAATTGTACTAATATATGGCTTTGTAATTATTGTTTACTTATATACTGCATGAATTACGTGCTTATTGATGTATCTAAGTACAAGTACTAATTAAAGTAAAATTTGTATATATAGTATTGTAAACATTCATGGTTGCTTCTTGTTTTTAACAATATTTTTTATTCCATATTGACAAACAATGCTAGTTAATATCGCTATCTGCCGAATTTCTTATAAGAAGTGTATAAATTTTGGTCGTAGAAAATACGGATGATACGAGCTTGTGATTCACAAAGAGAATTTGTTTATGGCATCAGCAGCGCAATATATTTTATTGCTTAGATTACTGAATTACTATGTATTTAAGTTTACGACAGCTCGTTCCGGTTAATGTTATTATAAATGTACGAATTAAAAGGCTGTAGCTATGTAAAAGTATGAATTATAATTGTGAATGCAAAATCAAAAATTCCAAATAACATCACAATTAAATATAAATGTCACGAACATTTTTTTTTTGCTATTACTCTACATATTTGTAATCCTGTAGAATATCATATGTGCATATGCAATTCAATTACTATCGTAGAGATTTATTTTGATTTATGAAGTACTTAATTCAGTTATATATTCGATTGAAAAATGAAGAAATAATGCAATGCATGCGTAAATAAATAAGTTAAAACCAACAACGATAAATTGCAATATATCATACTCTTCAACACAAATTAATGCGGGCTGGATGTGAGTTTGGTGCAGTGTATGTGGAAATATTAAATTCATGGAATTTTCTTAAATTAACGAAAGCCCATGAAAGTCAATCAATAACGTAATTTAGAAAATAGGATAAAGAATATAAATTATTTGATAAAGCTATCAGATGTTGATATATTATCGCAAGCACTATATAATTTACTTTAATGGCCAAGTTCGGAAATTGATACGATTTAATAAAAGAACAGAACTTATGCCCGTTTGGTGGTTGATATTGACAAAGATTCTGAAAAAGTTTTACTTAAAGGAAAATTAGGAAAATAAAGTTAACAAAGTGGTACATTTTTACATCGTGATGCTTTACTTACCCATGACAATTTCCAACTACTCTAAGCTTGTGCAATTAACTTTATAATCCCATAAGATAAGGTGAAGCTCTGTATATCTCTCTACGGAGTCTACTCACTGTATAAACATGGAAGCCTTGCCACTTATTTTCAAAATTAATTTGAACTCAATTTCGATTTAGATGGCAAGTCAGGGTGATTTCGAAACAGCCATTGCTGAATGTGGCTTTGGATTATTTAATGTAATAATTTTAATTTGTGCGACGCCATGCTTTTTCTCGATGGTATTCTCCGCCTCTACGATGTCCTTCATAATGACCACAGCTGAGTGTGAGCTGGAACTGTCGTTGTTTGACAAGGGCGCCATGAACGCTGTAACATTTGCAGGTAAAGCATTGAAAAGGATTTACTTCTGATTGATTTCCACTTTTGAGTGTATGTGGCAGGCATGATTATATCTGCGTTCCCATGGGGCTTTGTGGCGGACACAATGGGACGCCGAATTGTTCTCATTGTTGGTGGCTTGACGGATGGCGTCTGTGTCCTGTGCGCCGCTCTCAGTCAGAATTCCACGCAGCTAATGATCTTCAAGTTTTTCAATGGAGTACTGTGGGTATGCGCCCAATCACATTTGCTGTATTTATTCCAATGGTTTTTTTTTATCTCTGCAGCATTTGTGGGCCATTTGCGGTCATCGTCAGCTATCTGTCCGAATTCCATGGCAAGAAACACAGGCACTTGATCATGTTATATGTTGGGTTGAGTCTTGCCCTCGGTGCTCTCATATTACCGGTGTTGGCACACGTAATGCTGCCGGTACACATAAACATTAATGTTGGTCAATACAGTTGTATGTAGGAGGCTCTCTAAATTTCAGACTCAATAATTTCAGTTTCTTTCGCAGTTCACACCTGGCATTTATTTCTGGCAATTACCGGACTCCCCAGCCTCATGAGCGGTATTTTTCATATCTTTCTGCCTGAGAGTCCCAAGTTTCTAATGTCACAGGGCCGATACAGCAAGGCGATGGGTTGTTTCCAGCTCGTCTATGCCGTGAATAAGCGCAAGAGTCGCGAATCCTTTCCGGTGAGTTAACTTCACTTAGTTTTATCATGCATCATGGTCAGATAGAAAGAGAAATATCAAAATAAGTAAGTATGTATAGTTTTAATTTCAAAATCGCTGGCAAGTATAAAAGTGTATTAAATTTAAAACATATTTTTGTTTTTAAGAACTTAAATTCAGCATTCAATCAAATATACATTTTTTTTTTTTTGTAATTTAGAAATTAAGTATTTACAATAATGACTAAATAATTTCTTCTCTACAGATAACACAGCTGACGGACACCACTCCTGAGCGGGTCGAAGGTTTGCCAAAGGAACGAATAACCATGACCATGAAATCGATGCGTCAACTCTTTCGTGCAATCAAGCTTAAGTGTATCGAAGGCCTGAAGCAGCTGAAGCCCATGTTTTCCAGTCCATATCTGGGATTATCAATACGCGTGTACGTCCTGCACTTATGCCAAATTACCTGGTAAATACGCATTGCAATTGATCCCGTGACATGACATTTTATTTATGTGATTGAAGTAAATGAGCGACCCTAATTCGTATAGCAATCACACAAAAACATATATTCTCTTAGTATTCTTTTCATGTAGGTTATTTTTACTATTTAAGTTTTTAAGTTTAAGTATTCTAGAATAAGCTTTCAGTTAAAATTACCTATTGATTTTCACTTCTCTTGTATTGACAGTGTGAACTCAGTGCGCCTGTGGTTGCCGCAGATCTTTTCTACAATGCACTCATTCGAGGCGCATGGCATCGATCTGAACATGTGCTCGGTGCTAAATGACTCTAAATTTGGGCACATCGATTCACACGGAATAAAGATAAAGGAATGCGACCAAGTAGGTAGGAGATCATTGACCAACATTTTTAAGCATTAAATGAATTATCCTCCCAAAACTATAGCATCCGGAAGCGGATACGTATATATATAACATAATCTTGTCAGCCATATGTCTCCTTGGTTTTTTGATAATTTTTCCCTTGCTAAGCATTCGAAGAGTCGCCAATCACATACTGAGTGAGTATCACAAAATAACTCAATTTTAAATTAAAAAAAAACAAGACAGCTTAACTAGATTGATAATCTTTAATAAAACCTATTAAACAAAATATGCATTTAAATACAAAAAATTGTGAAACCAAAAATAAATACAGAATTCAGAAGTTTTTTTTTATTAACGTCAAGAGGATTTCGCTTTTATAAATTTTAAATATTAATGTGAGTTCTCATTTCGTTCTTGCTTTATCACGTAGAGGTCAGTTTATTTATATGCATATTTCTGGTGGGTGGTCTCTTCTTCGCAAATTCAACCACATCAACGCTCATTATGGCTGCATTGTTTTTAACCATTTTGGGCATTTGTGCAACGACGGTTATTAGTTTGATTGTCATCGAATTTCCTACATTAATGAGGTATTATTAAAAACATACTATCATAACTATTTAATACACATAAGTTCGACCTTTTAGGACAATGGTATTATTACTGATCATGACATTCGGTCGTCTCGGTTCGTTTGGTGGAAATATTTTGTTACCTCTCTTCATAGAACTCAGTTGTTGGGCACCTTTCATCTGGCTCTCATTGCTATTGTTGAGTAAGTATTAAATATTTTGAATAATCATTCTATATTAAATATAATCCAATTTTTAATTATAGTTGCATTTGTAATCTCATTATTCTTGAACATTGATTTCCAGAAAGCGCTAAATTAATTTGTTGTCAATGTAAAGGTAGATAAAAGTATCTCAAAATAAAATTTTAAATTAATATTCACTAGTATTACCGATACAACCTAGCCTGACCTGACTAACTATTTATTAAGCATTTTGGGATTCCGGACCATTATATTAAATGAATTCGCCTAAAAGAAAGAAAGAGCTCAGCGAAATGGAAAAACATATCCAATTGATGCAAAGTGTATTTTATTCAGCAAATAGCTGTTCACATTTGGTATATATAATAAATTAAATATTAAAAATATCTATTAAATTCAAATCTTTTTTATTTTTTTCTTTTTAAAATGAAAATTCATATTATTATATACATATTACTTATTTATTTATAATGAAAAGTTATAGGAGAAAGTATGTATTGTATCTAGCTTTGAAGTTAAATTACTTTTTGAAACATCTCATACATGTACGGCACATATATACCTGATTAATGGCAGCATTACAAGAATATTTGTAAGTTTTCTGAAAAGTTAATGCCCGAAACACCAAATGGTATATGTATATTAATCATGCCAGTCGAGTGTGCTGCGGCTTATTCAAGCTAATTACATTTTAATCACAATGACAAAGTAAAAGTTGATTAATTTCTATTCTTGTGTGCGCTGCGGACAAACCAAGAACAAAACCGAAATCGCCAGACAGGTTTCCTTTGCTCTCTCCAGAAACGAACATTGCAGCTGTGACATGCTAATTATTTTTTTGTGGTCATAAATTAATTACCAAATGCAACAATGAATTCAGTTTTCACTTCAATGGTTTCCAATGTGATTTTTCACATAACATATGAAAAAAAGTAGGTGTATGGGGGTCATGGGGAAGGTGACCTTTTGTTACGCAGAAATTATGTCACATAAATTAAGCAAAGTAGCCAAGAAGTTGGGATCTTTTACTTGCCTTGCAGCAGATAAGCCTAGTGTACATTGTATATATATGTATAGGTATGACTGTATATAATCTAAATAGGAAATACCCTTGTCATTTTTACTGCCACATCGCAGCGCTTTAGCGCCGCTGTTTGTCATGTCACATGCAACCCATTTCTCAAACTGTCAAAACAAAGTCAAGTGATAATTGACACATGTTGACTCATGAAATCTTCATGAAGTGTTCAATCTGTGCGTCCTGACTGCATGCCATGATATGAAATCTAAATTAATAGCTTTAAGATTGATGGTCAGCATAGGACTACTTAACATCAGACTAACATCCAGTTTAATTGGTTGTCCAACTGAAAGCATTTAACAAAATACAATAAACTAAGGATAACAATTTAATTCATTCCTCAATCGATATTCAATTAAATGATTTTAAAAAGTTTGTTTAGCTTAGAAAAGTTTCTGTGCGTCTGCTCTTTACAACTATAACTTTCTTCAAGTACTACTTTCAGGTTATACATTTTGTTTACCAATTAATTTAATATTATTAAAAAAATAGAGCTTTCAGTCTTGACGGAACTGATCTAATACTATTTATTTTAAGCATATTTGAAACAATACAGCATTTAGCTTAATTGCAATTTATTACCGAATTTCTTTAGATAAATTCTTTCTTTTTTATTGATTCTCATTTGTGTACGACTAAAAAAAATAAAATAAAAGACATAATCTATTCATTTATTTTTCCGATCAAACAATAAATAGTGTTATTTTTATTCTATTATTACTTGGTCTTACAGTCTCTGAGATCTGCGTGTTCATACAGACGGATGGACGAACGGACGGACGGACATGGCTAAATCGACTCGACTATTGATCCTGATCCAGAATATATATACTTTGTGTGGTCGAAGATGCTTCCTTCTGCCTGTTACATACATTTGCACAAAACCATTATACCCTTTTTACCCATTTTTAATGGGTTCAGGGTGTAAAAATCGTATTATAAGTGTTTTTAGGTTTTCCAAATTTTTCAAGTTATCCATACATACAAATTCTATGCCGATTAAAGAGCTAAAGATGCTGTGGTGAAGGGGGAGGGGGACAGAAGAGTTGGGGGTAAGTGCTTCATTGCATCATTAAGTGCGTCCCCAAACTGCGCTGTATACAAACAAAATACTACATACGCACATAAATTTAACATAATAAACATGTTCGAAACGCAAAAAAATGAATATAAACAAGACAGCATCAGTCGTTCACTCCCTCTAGAAGCGAAAACTGTGCAAATATGTTTGGGGCGGGTGTGTTTACGATAAACATATGTGTTGTTGGTGCATGGGGCGTGGCAATAGCAAATGGATGCCATAAACTAAACGCAGCCACCACATAAAAAACCAACGAAACATGGATGCAGATGCGTGCGAATTAAGTGGGTGTACGTGTGTGTGTGTGTGCTAGTGTGCGTGTAGGTGCGGGGTCATATACATATGTCCGAACGGGCAGTCATAATCTGAAATGTTCAAATACATGAACACTGCAAATACACACATTCACACACACACACACACATATTATTATTATTATTATTATTATCATTTATATTTATATAGGCACACAAAGAAACGCGCGCTAGCATTTGCAGACTTCAGCTAACACAAACACACACATGCACACTATCATATTTACCGTGACTACCCGCTGTCCTTGTCCATGCCCTCTATAATGATTTACAGGTCATTCATCATATCAGCACAACAGCGAGAAGTTCATTTGCCGCAGAGTCGCAGCCTAAACAACAACCGAAGGCAAATTCAAACAGTATTAACCAAATGCTGCCAGCAATTTACAGAGCGCCATAACTCTCTTAGTCTCTCATTCTCCCGCTCTCTGGCTGCTATAAAATGTTGCGAAAGGAATGCTTAGCAACATGCTGACTGCCATTTGTTGCTGACTTTTCTCAACAGGTTGTGTAAATGTTGATATGTGTGTGGGTGTCTGTGCGCCTGTGTTTCTCGGCTGATGTTGCTTTGCTCAGCAGACATTTTGGAGTGACGACGTAAGGCCCACAGTCGTCGGCGGCACTCGTAGCACCAAAGTTCACGCGTAAACTCGAGCTCAGCCAATAATACAGTGAGCCAACAGTTTAGCATCGGTCAGAGTATGTTAGCACTGTTGCTTCTAAGCCGCAAGCTACTTAAAAGTCATAACACAAATCAAAAACCAAACAAAAAAATCAATTTAAAAAATTATTCAATTTAGTGTTTAAAGCAATTGCTTGTATGTGTTTAATAAATATAAAATATTCAAGAAATTGGAATCTGAATTTTACAAATTCAAGTGAAATTAAAATTATTTAAGTAATTAAGCAATTGCACATTAATTATATATACAAATATATTCAAATAATTATAGATAATACTGAATGTGGTAACACATTAATGAAATCAAAAGATCTTAATTATATATACAAATATATTCAAATAATTATAGATAATACTGAATGTGGTAACACATTAATTAAATCAAAAGATCTTAGTGTTTTAATTGTATGTTAATTTGTTTAATAATCAACTATGTAGTGTACAATATAAATTTAATCCAACTTATAACACAATTAAATAATTACATTTTAAGAACTAAGATAAAATTGAATTAAAACTTACTCAATTTTTAAAGCGAATTCCCTTTAAAATTACCAATATTGAGTGCAAATCAAATGTATTGAATTTAATATCAAAAACGGAAATTGAATTAAATGTAACTAAGCTTATGTAAATAAATAATGTCCCACAAAGAGTATTAGCTATTTGTAAAATAATACAAATATGAACGTTGCGTATACGCTATATAATAAATTAAAGAAGTTTTTGCATAAGAATTCAGAACATACGATTTAACTTACATCCTCTTCACAGGCAGCTTAAACCTCGCTGCACATGCATAAGAGTGAGGTCGGCAACATATAATAAAAGCCCGCAAATTTGTATGCGCAGCTCTTGCTGCATCAAAAGATCCCCTTGCATCTCCTGCTGCGGTTGTCCAACATGGTCAGTCACAAGGAAATCTTTGCAATTACTGTGAAATAAGTTGCCGTTAACCGAACGCTTTAATTACGCAACCAACTATTAAAACCCACATCTTCGGCTCGCTACAGCGTATCGCGTAAATCTCCTTTAGCACCGATCCGCCCCGGCCACCCAAGCACCCAAGTATATAATGTCGGAAATTGTGGATACGGAACTGCTGGTGAATTGCACAATTCTCGCCGTACTTCGCTTCGAGCTGAACAGCATAGTGAATATATCTCTATTGAATAGCCTCAATCGAACCGAGGTAGTCAGCCTGCTAACCAGCATCATCGACAATCGTGATAATCTCGAGAGCATCAATGAGGCAAAGTAAGTTTGAATTTGCATTACACACCACAGGACAGCACAATAACCACTAAGCCCAACAAGTCACCCATATTGCCAATAGCTCTCCATTTCATTTGCCGACTGTTTGACATTTCTGCAATTTGCAATTGTTTCCGAGAACTTGATTATGCACTGTTGTTGAATGGGAAGGGTAATTAAAGCCAAGTGGTGCAATTTCTGTTGTCTGGAATTGTCCCATAGCGGAAATTGAACGACAGCTGTCTAAAGCTTTTGCCTAAAATTCATGGTTTTGTAATCTCTGAAAATAAAAACACAGCTCCAGTTTATTTTTTTATATTTACAACCAGCTAACTTAGAATTAAAATTATAGCAATTAATTTGTGATGTTTAATTACTAAATAAAAAAGTAGTAGATTGAGAGTATAAGGCAGTGTATGTCGTAGTCGGTAGCAATATTTCCATTTATAATCAATTATTTATTTTATGAATTCATTAAGTTTCAAATTGAATTTAAGTTCGATATGTTTAAACAACCCGCATATTAATTATGATTTCTGGATTGTCAATAAGGCCAATTATTTAATTTCGACCACAGACTTTTCGGTCGACTGGCGGGAAATGAGCACTTTGTGGCATATTTTAATAGTGTGATTAATCAGTATTTATTGTTCTTTATCTAGTGTTATTATTTGCTGACCAGCTGGCACTTTAAACATTTGCAACTACATTTTTGATTTGCGGCATTTGAAAACACAAAGAGGAATCAATGTAATCCCCTTCAAATGGCTGATTGCATATTAGGTCGTGACTTTCATTATGCTAATAACAGCTAAGGAAAATTGAATGTAATAAGTAATTAGAATAAGCGGAAATCTTTCTTATTTCCAAGCTCCGGTTGCTTAAAGTTCTGTCTTGACTGGCTTAAAAGCCTTCATTTCAATTACTGAAAAGTTAAAGATGGTACTTCAAATTAAAATTATTTGTGTGGTGCCAAGGATAACGGATACCAAGGATACCTTAAATAATATTTAACTATGTCAATTTCTACTACGCGAGCGTATAATCGATTCGGGCACAAGAATACAAGAATACTCTTGTGAAGACCGCTGCTGATATATTTTAGTGCAATACGAAAATACGTTTAAGTTAAGAAAATTGTGTGTTTTTGATACAATCCTGATAAAATGTTTACAGCTAATTCACATTTGTTACCGTTATAATTATGTAAATATAAATATTTTAAAATAAATATTTTAAAATTCAGGCTTTTATTGTAAGATATATTCATCCTGATATCCGAGAACTTGTTTGGTAATTTTTAAGTCAGTAGCTCTTATAGACTATGAGATGTGTTTGTTTAATGGAATGACATGGTTAAATCGACTATTGATCCTAATCAAGAATATTTACATTTTATGTTATGGGATATGCTTCATCCTGTTACACACTTTTGCAAAACATTACACAATTTTTATTAAATTTTATAATGGGTTTACGGTATAAAAATAGCCGCAAATGCAAACAGAATATGAATTGCTGTATGTTAGATGGGAATAGGGAGAGTATTGATTGTTGGATTGAAATGGGCAAACAAAGTAAAATGTAGCTTTGGCAACACTTAAAAAAGTACACCCTTGAAACATCCCAGAAAAAATCAGTCCTTAAAATGAGATGGCACGGGAAAGGAGCCAACAAATATATTTAACTGCGACCATTTTTCATAGTTTCTTTAAAAGTTTAAAGTGTTCAATTAGCAAATTATTTCATTCGAAAAATTGCCCTCATTGAATAATTTGAATGCATAAAATATTTATTAATTCAAATAAAGTACATATATTTGCTTACGGGAGTTGCTTATATCAATGCATTTATAATATTATAAATAATAAAATAATAATAATAAAACACAAGTTAGATCCATTAACAAGTTTATTTCCATTAAATTGCACATCATGTATAATTGCAATTAGACACTAATAAATAAACTTTTATACTTTGTTTTGTCGCTTTTAGGAGTTTAACATTTTGCAATGTGTCAATGAAAAACTTTTTCGATTAAACTATTTGTTTTGTGTGGGCAAATAAATAAATTTACAAGTAACAAAACTCTATTTAAGAGGTCTCGCTTACGAGATACCCTGCTCACAGCAAAAAGTAACATTTAATATTGAAAATTGAAATTTATTAATTAGATTAATATATACATAAGAATTAAACATATATTTGTCAGAAAAAAAAACAGTTACATTTTTTATTATAAATATATATATTTTAGCATCTTTTAACTTTAACTCCAATGTTCATCAATAAAACCTACAACATATTAATTAAATAAAGGAAACTTGGCTTATTTTCACATGTATATATTTGTAAATTTGGAGTGAGTTGAATTGTTTAAAATAATTGATAAAAAAAAACTTTGTATGTTTATGACACAATTGTCAATTAGATAAGGAAAAAAATAGACAATTATGGGATTTTATATATTCGCAACGGAAATACCGATTTGTTCACTTATGTGGAGTATCAACCATCAAATAAGCTGCTACTAACAAAGGCGCACGCAACTAAAAGTCAAATAATCCGCGGCTTTTTGGAATTTGAAAATAGGCAAATTGCTTTTCTAGTTGTCAGACAACAACACAAAAGCGGACAAGGACAAATAATTAAATTCCAAGTGAAAATCTATCTGATAAATCCCACAAACATAACAGCAACTACAGCAACATATAGTTAAATGTCAAGTCGGAACTTTTCTCATAAAGTATACAGGTTAGCAGCAGAAAAAATCTTTGGGGTTTATTTTTCTCAGTCTTTGCCCTCTGGTCTCGTGTACTCACACGACACACACTCTGTGTCAAATAAATTGACGAACTTTATGTGGAATGGTCAGTTTCGTTTGGCTCCAGGTGAGGTATGTGCGTGGGCGTGTGCGAGTTAAGCTCATCATGAGGCCTGTGGCATGCGGCTTAGAAGCAATCAATGCGAATAGGTTGGAAGGAGAAATAACAACATTTGCAACATAAAAGCCTCCCATGTTGCTCACGTGGATAGTTCACTTTGCTCTAATGCGCCTAGAGATACATTACGAGAGGCGCCTCGCTTAAGTGCCTTTCGCTCTGCGTATACCTAATATTTCTAAAGGCACCCGTTAATTGCAATTACACAGAGAACAATTTTTACTTAAATTGAATAACTCTTGGTGAATATCAGTCCAGTCTATTATTTAAAAAAATTTTAATTAATAATTAGTTAACATATTTTTATTGGTCTTTGGAATAAATACTAGGGCAAATGATAGTGAGCTTAAGGGCTTGGTGTTAGTCAAAAATAAAAATATTTTACAAGGTAAAATTAGTAAGTAATTTAAGTTTTATTTTAAACAAATCCTATTTCTTTTTTTAGCTGAAGAGCACGTCATTATTTTGCACAGTTGATTCATTTATTGTGGCATTTAATGTAAAAAGTATAGAAATTAAATTAAATTAATGAGTAATTATATAAATATTAATTTTAAAATGAATTGTATACAGACTTCGCTTATTTTACAGTCGGTGTGAGGGAGTTTTAGTTTTAAAGCTGCAGAAACTTGTTTTCTTTTTGGCAATTTTATGTTTTTAGCATTCCATACGCTTATTGATTTTGAAGCGCATCGTATGAGAAAGAACACAGAGGCAACCATTACATTCTGGACATTGGACGGACGGCTTTTGGTGTTTTTATGGAGGGGTTTCTGAAATCCAATCACAATTTATATGTGCGCATAAAAATAATTTAAAGTACTTCAAGCAGAACCCAGCTTGTAAAAACCCAAACGAAACTGTTTGGCTTAGGCCAGATCAATAACATAGCTTTGAACCAGAAATGAAACAAGGATAACTCGTTTGGCCTAGTGCTTTTTTGTTTGAGTTAACAAAGACAGGCGAAATATCTAACTGCCAAGAGGGGCGTCTTGAATTTGGCTTACAAAATATGCGAAATAAATTTTTCCACTTTCGTGTTGGCCCATTTCAAGGCTGGCGAAACTTTTGTTCAGTTAGCTTTCGGCCAAATTTGCATATGAACAATTTTTCAATTAGTTTTTTTTTTGTAGTGCACATTGCCCAAATAATATTTTCAGATTTATGGGTCCCCCGGTAGGTGACAATTATTGCAACAACGACATTGCAGCTACTCAGCGATAGAATCTGACAAAGGGTCGTACAGGCAGACACTCATTGTTAAGGAATACAACAAGACACAGTTACTGCAAATGCTTGTGATAATTTTGTGGTTCAATAAAAATGGGAACCGGAAATATGTATTAAAAATTGCATAAGCACATAATTGAATATTTGAAATATTTCTTAGTGTTATGAGCTAGCTTAGCTTATAGCTAAATGATAAACTATTAGCCAAAGTAAGCATTTGAAACGAATTGAAAATGATTTAGTCAATATTTCAATATATATGTTGTGCTTATATTTATATTGAATTCTAAGCATTATGCGGAAGTTATTTATAATAAGTTAAAATCGACAGACGGAAGTCAAAAATTATAAAACCAATAATAATTTCATATGACTATAAAGTTTTTATATATCATTTTGTCATACATACATTTTGTCATACATACATACATACGTTAGTGGTTAATATGTAGGATTTGTTAATTTTTATCGCAGTGTTCTGCTGTTGTAGCGTTTCTGTTAGGACTCAAAAGCAGAGGGAAGCGAAAACAATGAGACACAGACAATCTGAACTCATAAATCTAAATTGAAATGGGTCACATTTGCATATCATGCTGCGTATGTGCCAAGGCAAGTGTATATGTTTACCAACAAACATCTATTCAAGTACATGCATATATGTATTTGGAGGGTTATTGTTTTTTTTTTTGTGTGTTGCTTGTCGATGATTATGAGGCTGCTGATCCGATTGAGTGGTCATGATATTGACAACGAAACTCGCCCTTGGCCATTTGTCAAGCTTCAATGAGCATTAAAGGATTGCGATAACACTAAATAAGCCGAAAAGGGATTTTAGTAAATTGGATTTTCAAAATAGATTACTTCTTCTTCTTCAATATAGTGCCGAAATTGATACTGAACATTCCTATTTACTTTCTTCTTATTAACACTATGAATAAAAAGTAAATTAATAAACTTTTTACTTTAAGTTCTTCTTTTACTGTTTCCAAAAGGGAATATGTAATTTACATAAATATATATATACAAATATATATTTAGGGATTTTGTGTTCTTCTTTCTGCATGAAGAGAATATTCTTAGAAAGTTGAATAAAATTTCGCTTATACTTAAAATGTCTGCTAACTAAAAACTTTATGAGGACGTGATTCGTAACTTTGCAAACTACTTACAACCGCACCATTTGGGCATCATGAGTTGCCAACTTCAGTTAACAAAAGCCGCACGTATTCACCAGCTATATGTAACTTTCACATTGCACCTCAGCTAACCTGGGTCGAAAAATGCAGTTTCGGCTGCCACTGCGACAAAGGTAACAAACCATTCAAAATGACCCTAAACGTTGGCTGTTCAGCAGTCATGAAATATGCCGACTCAAATAGTAAGTAGCAGTTGCACCAACTAGTCACGCACTGCAACTAAAGTTCATTTAAAATGTGCCAGCAAATTGCCAACAAATTCCGTCCGTGCCGTATGAACAAATTCAAGGCCTTAGATCAGTCCCTAACCACACCTGGGTATTTGATGCCCTACAATATTGGCATACGAGCCATTTTCTCATTTTTGTAGTTTTTAAAAAGTGTGTCAAGATAATGAACTTATTAATTTATAAACTACTATGAAGGATGACAAAAATTTTATTACAATCAGAATCTATAAAATGAGCACATTTTAAAAAAACTGCAACAATTTAAAATGATTTGCTTTGAGTGGGCATATTGTTTGTGTACGGGATACACCTTAAAACTAAAAGCAAATACTTTATTTTAATATCTGTTAAGCGATTATCTCATGCGTACAATTAAAAACTTTTTACACAAACATTTGTAAAAATTTTAACATATTATGTAGACATGAAAACTATTACACATACAAAACATTTGATTTATTTTAAATCGGAGTGAATACATATCACTTTCCAGAGATTCAAACTTTTCTAAAATTTACAAAAAAAAAAAATCTAAAAATAAAAGAAGAATGGCTGTACTTACTATGTATGTATGTGACGTATGTATTTTAAGTTTGTTGGCTTATATTTATGCATGCGGTATAGATGCCTGTCAAATAATTTATTTTATATTGTAATTATTGTTGCGATGTTTAAATACGGCCATGCGGAATCGATCCTATAATTAAGACACTTTTTGTTAACATTAACATCATAATCCGAAGAAATTTTTGGTTTATATTAGTAATTAATTTACACTAGCAAAAGTTCCAATTTTTTGCGGAGAAACTATTAAATGGAATAATTTGTGGCATAAAATTACGGCAATTAGGTATCGGTTGACGATTCGTGATTACCTTTAATCGTGTGCTGGTGGACACAGTTTTGTGGCAAATTGCTGACGAACGAACTATGATTGATGTTAATTTCTTTATGGCTTGCAATTTGCGTTGGGTCACGAAGCGCGCAAAAATGTAGGCAACATTATTTTAAATGGACGCTAATAGCGTGAGGTCAAAGGTGATTTTATGTGTGTGGCTATCATTATACAAAACGAG
Organism: Drosophila setosimentum; assembly: GCA_035043505.1. NCBI lineage: Eukaryota > Metazoa > Arthropoda > Insecta > Diptera > Drosophilidae > Drosophila > Drosophila setosimentum. The sequence goes on along the minus strand of JAWNMY010000023.1, from coordinate 13,176 downwards.
CACTAATACCTTCAAATGTGCTAATGTGTGCATGTGTGTGTGTGTGTGTTTACTTGAAACTGTAAACGATTTATGCATAACACAAGTGACCAGCTTAAATGTACTTATTTATTTAATGACAATTTAAAAGTGCACAGCTTTGATAGATTACGTAATGAATTGAAATAGTTGTTTTTTATTAGTGGTTTCTGAAGTTTTAAAATATTCCATTTAGTGCAATACTAATCTAAAAACAGACAGTAATCAATGCAGATTTGTATTTAAAAGTTGCCAAACATTTGCAAATCATTTCTCTTGCTTGGGGCAGATTTGCCCACAGTATTTCTATACTGCTTTCCCCCAATATGTTAGGCGCTTCTGCTAAAATTTGCATAAAAAGCAAAATAGATTGCGTGCCAATGTAAAAGCTGTCGATGCCAAGATTACTGGAATTCATGATTTTCTCAGAATTTGAATGCGTTCTATTGTTTGCCAAATATCCTTAGAGAAATAAAAAAGTCGTTTAATTACAGCACCAATGTCGGGCCAAGCAAATATAACTAAAAGTTTCGGTCAAACGGAAGTAATTACTTGACTTTTTCCCCGGCCTACATTTCCGGATAGGCAGCCACGTATACCAGATTATTATTACTACGGCAACAAATGGAATTGCCTAGCACGGATTTATAATAAAACAAAAATGAATTGTGACAAAGAAATTAAAAGCTTACTTTACGTGGTTGTCTGCATTACTCAGAAGAGCACACAAATTTTGGTGTAAATTTATCGGTGAAAAGTTTAATGCTTTGTTTTACAATAAGCAAAAAGTAATTATCATAATTGAAAGCAGGCAAGTCGTGCGTGATTTGCTAAGGAATTAGCTTTGGAAACATGGTAGAAATAAAAACGAATATAGAATGAAACTCGAAATAAATGTATTGAAAATGTATATTTCACAAACATTTTACAAAAGTTCACATATAGCTTTAAAATCTAATATATAATAAATTTAACATAATCTTCTAAGTGCGAACCCTTTATGTTAAGTCACAAGGATTGCCTGGCTCTTATTAGAATATAGCATTAAGTTGAGCTTTAATAGGCCAAAAAATAGGCAACACAAATTGGATACCACTCATAAGTAGCCCATAATGAAGCGCTTCCGTTTCCTCGCCCCTATCCAACAAATCTTTCCAAAGACAGGTGAAAAGGTCAAAGGGTTGTTATTGAAGCTCTGTGTGAAATTTGCTTGCAGTTGCCATTATGCAAATTACTTGGAGATACTTTAAATTTACTGTGAACCGAAATGTTCATGCATAAAATGCGTAATATTCACAACAATATGGTAATTAGGTTGTTTGCCATTTTTGATAGTGGTCGCTGGACAGTTCGCACAATGAAAAAGGATACAATGAATTTAATTTGAAAAGTGCTTTAAATATTACTAATTTTAGTTAAACAATGACTCAATTAAAAAAGTTTTTGCTGTTTGCTTCTCACTTGGTCAGTTGGCCAAGAGGCCCTTACAAAAACAAGCACCCAATCTGTTTGCCTTGCGGCTGGACGGTAAATATTTACTATCAGAGACGTGTTATCCTTCCCCAATTCAGAAAAGTTTCCGAAAACCATTAATTGACTGCCATTGTTGCATACAGAGAAAAACCAAACGAATAGGACTTTCGCACGCATCCTTGGCGATAATCAAATCGGTATTGTATACGCAACTAATTGAGTAAATTGCGAGAATGTGAGGATTGTAAACATATAATTAAATGCGAAACTAATATGTAGCTCCAACCTAAATAAGTTAGTTGATATAAACAGACAGTTGAGCGAAAAGTGCTTCGCTTCAATGGACCTGATTAATTAAAGCTGTTGCCTAATCTGCACTTAAGAGCATTAAACATCGGTTTGAAATGAGAATAAAGCAAAAAAAAAAGAAAATAAGAGATAAGATTCATGTATTTTATTTAATTTATAAGTGGTTTTCATTGTCTTTACGAAATTCATTAAGGTAAGCTTGTACAGGTCATTGAAATTAATCTTTTACGTAAGAATGTCTGCTCAACTTATTCGCATAACAAATTTGTTATGTTTTCAAGCGTGGAAAAGTGTAATGGCCCCATAGTCCATTTTATTTATTTTTATGGAATAAAGCCGTACAAATGTACAAAAAATTAACATACTAAAATCAGGAAGTTACAAAAATAAAATTTCGGTAAGGGAAATTTTGTGGATCGTAAGTTTTGAATTTTGGAACTCGCGCCCAAACGTTAGCCAATACCGCCCCGTGCGATATATCGCACCAAATTCAACCATGGGGTATTTTGTCCGCAGCACCCCTGCTTACACCTTTGCTAGGAAGAAGCTGCTGCTTCTAAGCTCCAGCTTCCTCCTTTTCTAATCGAGGTCTAGGAGCAAGCAGACGTGTCCCGCCACCTTATAATTCGTAAATTATAAATTGAATTGGAAGGACCGAAAATCCCATCCAACATTTTCTTAAGCCATCCACGGCTTAAAGTGGATGGGATCTTCATCGCTGATCGGAGCGACAAATACGTTCGCTGGCAAGGTAGATATTTCCCGACCAAATTTAAAGTTATCAAAAAAACAAACCTAATTTTTTCCCGGCACATGGTTTCATTTGTCAAGGCAAGCAAGAGTTGGATTCCTGGATTAGAAACCAACCAAAACACCAATGATTGGCATCCACCCCAGGGTGTTTATGTGGTTGTGGGCGTTGAGCAACAACCGAAGAACGTTTCTTTTGCTTGTGGATCGAGGTTCGAACCCCCTTGGAGAAAAGGTGTGCGGAAACACCACCACCAGTGATTCGCCCCGCAGAAAAGAATTTTGCTAATTATTTGGAATTGCTGCATTCGCTTTGCGTTTGCCAGCGAATTGTGAAGTGAAGTGACTTAAAGTTGTTCGTTCTGGCCTGACCCTTAGCACGGTGCCCCAAGGCAGCCTTCCATTTTTTTTTTGTGCTAAACTTGGCCCAATCCGACCAATACAACCAACAAAATCAAATAAATTTAAAGCAGCGAAAATAAAAATAAACTCCAGCCGACCAAAGTGCAGTGATCGTACAAAGAAAACAATTGAGACCAAAATTGAGAAGCCCTGCAGTCAAAAACGCAGGGTCAACAATTAATAAATAATATAATTATATTTATAGAAGCAAAAATTTGAGTAGTTAAAAATACAAAGTTGTAATTATTTCTGTTCTCAAGACAATTCAGTGCACTGTGAAAAAAAAAAAAAAAAAACATATAAATAAAATCAATCATACAAATGAAATAAAATAAAACCTGTGGACAATGTTCACTAAGTGAAAAGTGTATATAAAATAGTTTCAAACTAATTAAAACAAGCCCGCAAATCAACAATATTCAACAAAAACAAACACAACAAGTAACATCTACAGCCCCGTTCAACGAGAAGGCCTTCATCGTGCAGTAATTTGGGTGAGTGATTGTGTTGTTTGTCCCACTGTACAGGCCAGCGCAGGCTTTTACACGTGTACGGTCAAACAACAAGAAACAAGGGAAAGAGAGAGTAAGCAAGAACTAGAGAGCGAGCTGAAACAAGCGTAAGCTTAGATAATTATGACGCTCTAAAGTTCTTGTGCTCTCCGCTCTCCTTGATATTGATTGATCTTGTGGTTTGTTAAACTCTCATAATGTAAATTTTTTATGACGCTCTTTTCATTGTGTAGAGCTTTCGTCCCTTGCCAAAATAAAGTAAAGTCTTTGATGAAAATTTTTTTTGAATTAAAGTAAAATTATCCCGCCCTTGCCTTTATTACAATGGTCATCCACCGTTATATATAATCACACATATATACACACTTATTACTTCATATATATAAATAACCACTTTTTTTTCAGCAGTGATACTGAATTGAAATGAGAACATTAGATTAGGAAAAAAAAATTTTTTTAAATAACTATACATAGATATATATATAGAATCGAAAATGTAGGATCAAGAAATACATATTCAAATATTAGTTTTAAGACCCCGTCACTACCCTACACCCCAATACCAAAACAAAAAAAAAAAAATAATAATTTTTTTTAAATCTACCCATTAATTAAAAATGTTATTTAGGAAGTAAATCATGAAATCAACCTTAATTGTTAAGTTTAGCTATTTAAATACCCTTCATTTGCCATTAAAGTTTGTAACGTTTTGAAGTATATAAAATGAGAGCTTAAATTTTTGTTTCCGAGTCATGGGGTCATAAAATATAAGATGAAGTGAAATGCACACATGGGGATCTGCAATCACAATTACCCTTGCAGGTCATGGTCGGGTCGGGTGCAGAAGGTGTGCGTCGAATGACACCTAGACCACACCGCCGTCATGGCTACCGACGTGTTCTTGGTTCCCTCCCCCTTTAATTTTCCTTTTCTCCTTCATTTCCCTTTTTCCCCTTCCCCTATTTATTATTCTATTTTTATTTTTTTGTTTGAGTATTTTGTTTGAGATCTTCGTGTTTCATTCGATTTGACCGGAATGGTCCATTCAATTGAGTATTACCCAAAAGGGCTTTTAGGGACCCTATAAATAAAATTTACGTAGTGTGCCGAGATATGTCAACAAAAACCCCGCCCACATTCCCGAACAGAGCTAGTTCGTTGACGGGTCCCGATCGTTTGAATATATCCGGCGAATAGAGAATTTCGGCAAACCATCGCCAAGTGTCTTCTAGCATTTTTATTTTTAAAAATGTGAAATAACAGCTAACAGTAATTAATTCATTAACTACTATAGAATTTTTGGCGCCCAACCTGGGGCCAGACACCATACACTACCACTACAAAATTTTTGGCGCCCAACGTGGGGCAATGAAACAACAGGCCTGAGACATAACAGGCCTGAGACATAACAGGCAGCTTGAGACATGACTGGAAAGGCTTGAGACAGGCCTGAGAATTCCTGTTGGTGTTACAAGTTGTAAACCCACCATTATGAAGCGAGAGATGTCTGTAGAGTGCAAGAACGTGTTGTTACGCAGCGTATACAGATATATTTTCTGCTTCAGAATCTGTTGTGTTTTTTTTTACATCGGAAAGTCTTAGCTACTTTGGAACTCGATAATTGTTGTTCGTACAAGATTAGGTCGACCAAGTGAGCCTGACAATTCCAAAGAAATCGAGAAATGTTAATTCCATTAACAACTTCCAAAAAAAATAAAAACATTTCAGATGATTAGCTCGTTTTGCTTTCGTGCGGATCTTATTATACATTTTTAATTCTTTCTTTTGTTTAGTAAATACTATTTACTCTGTTTCTGGAACTCGAGTGTTTGCGCATGTGAATACGTTCGACCGAAGTCAGATGAATACATTTTTGCTGAAATGAGTAATTATTTTGAGTGATATATTGAGTTGCCATACATTTTAGTTCAAAATTTGTCAAATGAGGAGTTAAGAGATCTGTGTGAAATTTAGCTGGATATTCGAGGAGTACGGACAACGTATCCTTGACCGCTAAATTTTGACAGTATCATCGGTCTAAAATTTTTCAAGTGGAGAATTGCCTATAAAATCAATAGCCCATTTAATAAATCCCCCAAGAAATGTGTTTGTAGTTATCGACGTTTTTTTTTTTTCATTTCAAATTTATTTTATTGATTCCCAAAAATGACAAAGGAAGATTTATGATATTAAAATGCCCTTACAGCATAGTTTTACCAGTAATCAGCCATCAGCAACAGCTGAGGCAAGCACATGCATAATTTGTGGTGAGACCATGTCGGATACGCAACCCTGTTGTGTAACTCCGTGCCAACATGTGTTCCATAAACAATGTATTGAAACTAGACTAGATAACAAAGCGGAGTGCCCAAATTGTTTCACAGACTTAAGTGCCGCCGATCTGAAAAGGGTAGTGGGAAATTGCTCACCTGCCAAACGATCGCTGCCTAAGCCTACTCGTCCCGTCACCAGAGCTATTGGAAAAGCGAGAAAAGATGTCCTACCCCCAGAAGAATCAGATCTTTTAGGAGCTCAATCACTTGAAAATAGCAGTGTAAATTTAGCAACGGGAGAGGTGAGCCATAGCACATATCAAGCCAAAGGTCGACAAAAACGACAACAACCGGAATTGCAAATTGGTAATAGATCACAGCAAAAACCAGGTCGTCCACGTCGCCAACCTCCACCACCTGTAATTACTCTACAAAGCGTACAGGATATTGTAGAGCAAACTGTTAGCAGAATGTTAGCAAATATGCAAAGACCATTAAATGTTGATCGCATAGTATCGGCAGAGGAGATGCCTACCCCTCCAAGCAACCTTGGTGGTTCCTTCAATAGTCGCCAGGGCTTCCTACAACATAAAGTTGCAGACGTGATTCAAAAGTGGGGTATACATTTTGATGGAACCTCACAAGGATTGTCTGTAGAAGAGTTTTTATATCGGATTAAAATCTTGACCCAAGAAAACTTGCAAGGCGATTTCGAATCTTTAGGGCGTAATATCCATTTGCTTTTAATTGGAAAGGCTAGGGATTGGTACTGGCGCTACCACAAGCAAGCGGAAAAACGAAATTGGACTGAGTTTTGTCAATCCATACGAGCGCAATATAAAGAGAGTCGTACTAGTAATGAAATTCGCGAGCAAATTCGAGCTCGCAAACAAAAACCAGGCGAAAGCTTTGAATGCTACTATGAAAGCATTTGCCAATTAATGGATAGATTACCTTCTTGTATTGTAGAAGATGAATTAATTGAAATTGTGCAGAATAATCTGTTGCCTGAAATTAAAGATAGATTGCTGTTTGAAGAAATTTATTCTATAGCTCACTTGCGAAGACTTGTGCAAAAGAGAGAAAATTTTCTTCGAGAAATCGGACGAATGAGACCAGCCCCAATAAAACCCCGAGAACCAGGTGGTTATCGTGTGTATTCCCTGGAAAATCCAGAAAAAGAACAGGATGCTGAGCCTGAAGAAATAGATGAAGTTTCCGCATTAGACAAAGTTAGCTCGAGAATTGTCTGTTGGAATTGTGAGACCCGAGGCCACAGATGGGAGGATTGTCTTGCGGAAAGACGTGTGTTTTGTTACGGTTGTGGTACCCCTAATGTTTACAAGCCACAATGTCAAACCTGTCAACGGCTTTCGGAAAACCGAAAGAAGGGGGCAGCCTCCAACAACAGGATGCCTCCAAAATAAGTGAAGAAATAAAAGCTTCAGATGTATCTGCATCTGAACCTATTAGTAATGTAATAGACAATAGAATTCGTTTTAAGCCATATCATGAAAGGTTAAGTAAATATTTGGAAATAAGGAAAAGGATATTTTCAACTGCCTGCGGCAGAAATACTTGTCGACGAAGGAAGCATATAGGGATACTTAAAAAGAAACGAAGATTATTGATCGCTACAGTTTTCCAGAATAACAACGATATGCGTAGTTATGCAAAGGTATCTTTTTTAGAATTTGAAGAGTTAGGTTTGCTAGATACCGGAGCAAATATTAGTTGTATAGGGTCCGAATTAGCAAAAAAATCGTTTCGTAAATACACCCAGTACAAACCAATAACTTCGCACGTAAAAACAGCAGATGGCAAAAGTCATCAAGTGCTTGGAACATTATTAGTGCGTATGATCTATAATGGGCAAGCAAATGACATCGAGTTATACATCATCCCTTCTATCGTGCATAACTTAATATTAGGAATTGACTTTTGGCGAATTTTCAATCTCGCCCCAGGAGTAATATCTTCTGTAACTGGTCCGTCCATAGAAAATGACACTACAGAAAATCTGAAATACCCGTTGTCCGATCGAGAATTATTACAACTAGAGTCGGTTGTGGAATTATTTCCCAATTATGAAACTCAAGGCCTAGGACGCACGTCTTTAATCAAGCATCATATTGAAGTAGGGGATGCGAAACCAATTAAACAACGATATTATCCGGTTAGTCCTGCGGTCGAGAAGATTATGTACGCAGAGATAGATCGCATGATAGAGTTAGGAGTGATTGAGCCTTCCAAAAGTCCTTGGAGTTCGCCAATGCGATTGGTAGTTAAGCCAAATAAAGTTCGATTGTGTTTAGATGCTAGAAAAGTAAATGATGTTACGAAAAAGGATGCATATCCCTTGCAAAACATCGACGGTATTTTTGCTAGGCTTCCAAAAGCTAACCTAATCACCAAATTAGATTTAAAAGACGCCTATTGGCAAATTAAACTGGCAGAGGACTCAAAGCCTCTAACTGCCTTTACAGTTCCAGGTAGACCACTGTATCAATTTACGGTAATGCCCTTTGGGCTATGTAATGCTCCATCCACAATGTGTCGTCTGATGGATGATCTCATTCCTCCTGATTTGCGTTACTGTGTATTTGGCTACATTGATGACCTGTGTATAGTTTCGGAAACCTTTTCGGAACATCTCTCAGTATTGGTAAGATTAGCAGAGCAGTTTAAAAAAGCTAATCTCACATTAAACCTGTCAAAGAGTCAGTTTTGTGTTACAAAAATCAACTATCTAGGATTTGTAATAGGATGTGGTGGGGTATCTACAGACCCATCCAAAATTTCCTGCATTCTTAGCTGGCCAACTCCCAAAAACCTAAAACAAGTTAGAGGATTCTTAGGCGTATGCGGTTGGTACAGGAAGTTCATTCATAATTTTGCTGAAGAAACTTTCGCCATTACAGAAGTGCTGTCGACGAAAAAATCGTTTAACTGGACAGTCGAAGCTCAGTCTGCAATGGATCGATTAAAAAACTTACTGACGTCCAGTCCAGTTTTACATAATCCAAATTTTGAAAAGAAATTTTTTTTGCATTGTGATGCAAGCGACTACGGTATTGGTGCTGTCCTTGTTCAACTTGGAGAAAACAAGGAAGAACTACCGATAGCCTATATGTCAAAGAAATTGTCGAAAGCCCAACGGAATTACAGTGTTACGGAACGCGAATGTCTGGCTGTAATTTTGGCAATCGAAAAATTTCGTTGCTACCTTGAGCTCCAAGAATTTGAAGTGGTCACCGATCACTCCAGTTTAATGTGGCTCCGAAGACAACAAAACGTATCTGGTCGGCTAGCTCGGTGGATTTTTAGGTTACAATCCTATAAGTTCACAATTTCTCATCGCAAAGGCAAGGATCACATTGTACCTGATGCGCTTTCCCGACTATGTGAAGATGAAGTTAATAGTATAGAGTTGGCAGGGCCACAAATAGATCTCGAGTCCCCAGAATTTTTAAATCCGAATTATACGGATTTGAAGAAAAAGATTGAATCAGATCCGGATAAATTTCCCGATGTTCGGGTTATAGAAAAATTTGTCTATATTCGTACACAACATGTCACCGGAGATCCTGCACAGGAATCACAGGCTTGGAAATTGTGGATACCAGATGGTCTTCGCTTGCATACAATTCGTCAAGCCCATGATCATGTCTTGTCGGCACACGGAGGAATCCAAAAGACAATTGAACGGTTGCGTAGAAATTTCTTTTGGCCAGGATTGTCAAGAGAGGTACGAAATTTTATCAGAGAATGTGACAAGTGTAAGGAGACTAAGGCTCCTAATGCGATTCTTCGTCCTCCAATGGGAGAGCAAAGCGTGTCATGTCGGCCTTTTCAGAAGTTGTACATAGACATACTTGGTCCCTACCCTAGGAGTAAGAAGGGTAATATTGGCCTACTGATAGTCCTTGATCATTTCAGCAGGTATCATTGGCTATGTCCACTTAAGAAATTTAATACTACGTCAATCACGGATTTTTTACTAAAGCATATTTTTCATTGTTTTGGAGTCCCCGAGACCGTGATCAGCGACAATGGATCTCAATTTAAAGCTCAGGAATTCGAAGCGTTTATGACCAAAAATGGCATTCGACATATGTTTACTGCTCTTTATTCGCCTCAGAGTAATGCAGCTGAGCGAGTAAATCGTTCCTTATTGGCGGCAATTAGATCGTATATCCAAAGAGATCAAAGAGATTGGGATGTGTATCTTACTCAGATCTCTTGTGCACTTCGTTCTTCGTTGCACCAATCGTTAGGATGCTCTCCGTATAAGGCTTTATTCGGTCTGGACATGATTACTCATGGAGAGGATTATAAATTATTAAAGAGCTTATCCTTGTTAGAAGAGCCAGTGAATTTAATCAGAGAAGATACGTTAGCGTTGTTAAGGGATCAAATCAAGGCAAACTGTAAAAAAGCGTATGAAAGGAACAAAAATCAGTATAACTTGAGATCTAAACCAGTTTCATTCCGAGAGGGTCAAGAAGTGTTTCGAAGAAATTTTAACTTGAGTAATTTTCGTCACAATTTCAACAAAAAACTCGCTTCACAATTCACTAAATGCAGAATTAAAAAAAAGATTGGAAACGCCTTTTACTTGCTTGAAAACCTACAAGGAAGAGAAATAGGAACTTACCACGCAAAAGACATTCGAATCTAATTCCAGCTAATCTGACTCTTGATAGTCGCCAGAATTATCTGGTGTTGTAATGGCCCCATAGTCCATTTTATTTATTTTTATGGAATAAAGCCGTACAAATGTACAAAAAATTAACATACTAAAATCAGGAAGTTACAAAAATAAAATTTCGGTAAGGGAAATTTTGTGGATCGTAAGTTTTGAATTTTGGAACTCGCGCCCAAACGTTAGCCAATACCGCCCCGTGCGATATATCGCACCAAATTCAACCATGTGGTATTTTGTCCGTAGCACCCCTGCTTACACCTTTGCTAGGAAGAAGCTGCTGCTTCTAAGCTCCAGCTTCCTCCTTTTCTAATCGAGGTCTAGGAGCAAGCAGACGTGTCCCGCCACCTTATAATTCGTAAATTATAAATTGAATTGGAAGGACCGAAAATCCCATCCAACATTTTCTTAAGCCATCCACGGCTTAAAGTGGATGGGATCTTCATCGCTGATCGGAGCGACAAATACGTTCGCTGGCAAGGTAGATATTTCCCGACCAAATTTAAATTTCAAAAAAACAAACCTAATTTTTTCCCGGCACATGGTTTCATTTGTCAAGGCAAGCAAGAGTTGGATTCCTGGATTAGAAACCAACCAAAACACCAATGATTGGCATCCACCCCAGGGTGTTTATGTGGTTGTGGGCGTTGAGCAACAACCGAAGAACGTTTCTTTTGCTTGTGGATCGAGGTTCGAACCCCCGTGGAGAAAAGGTGTGCGGAAACACCACCACCAGTGATTCGCCCCGCAGAAAAGAATTTTGCTAATTATTTGGAATTGCTGCATTCGCTTTGCGTTTGCCAGCGAATTGTGAAGTGAAGTGACTTAAAGTTGTTCGTTCTGGCCTGACCCTTAGCACGGTGCCCCAAGGCAGCCTTCCATTTTTTTTTTGTGCTAAACTTGGCCCAATCCGACCAATACAACCAACAAAATCAAATAACTTTAAAGCAGCGAAAATAAAAATAAACTCCAGCCGACCAAAGTGCAGTGATCGTACAAAAAAACAATTGAGACCAAAATTGAGAAGCCCTGCAGTCAAAAACGCAGGGTCAACAATTAATAAATAATATAGTTATATTTATAGAAGCAAAAATTTGAGTAGTTAAAAATACAAAGTTGTAATTATTTCTGTTCTCAAGACAATTCAGTGCACTGTGAAAAAAAAAAAAAAACATATAAATAAAATAATCATACAAATGAAATAAAATAAAACCTGTGGACAATGTTCACTAAGTGAAAAGTGTATATAAAATAGTTTCAAACTAATTAAAACCAGCCCGCAAATCAACAATATTCAACAAAAACAAACACAACAAGTAACATCTACAGCCCCGTTCAACGAGAAGGCCTTCATCGTGCAGTAATTTGGGTGAGTGATTGTGTTGTTTGTCCCACTGTACAGGCCAGCGCAGGCTTTTACACGTGTACGGTCAAACAACAAGAAACAAGGGAAAGAGAGAGTAAGCAAGAACTAGAGAGCGAGCTGAAACAAGCGTAAGCTTAGATAATTATGACGCTCTAAAGTTCTTGTGCTCTCCGCTCTCCTCGCTATTGATTGATCTTGTGGTTTGTTAAACTCGCATAAGGTAAATTTTTTATGACGCTCTTTTCATTGTGTAGAGCTTTCGTCCCTTGCCAAAAATAAACTAAAGTCTTTGAAAAAATTTTTTTTTTGAATTAAAGTAAAATTATCCCGCCCTTGCCTTTATTACAATGGTCATCCACCGTTATATATAATCACACTTATATACACACTTATTACTTCATATATATAAATAACCATTTTTTTTCAGCAGTGATACTGGATTGAAATGAGAACATTAGATTAGGGAAAAAATAAATTTTTTTTAAATAACTATACATAGATATGTATATATAGAGTCGAAAATGTAGGATCAAGAAATACATATTCAAATATTAGTTTTAAGACTTCGTCCCTACCCTACACCCCAATACCAAAACAAAAAAAAAATAATAATAATTTTTTTAAAATCTACCATTAATTAAAAATGTTATTTAGGAAGTAAATCATGAAATCAACCTTAATTGTTAAGTTTAGCTATTTAAATACCCTTCATTTGCCATTAAAGTTTGTAACGTTTTGAAGTATATAAAATGAGAGCTTAAATTTTTGTTTCCGAGTCATGGGGTCATAAAATATAAGATGAAGTGAAATGCACACATGGGGATCTGCAATCACAATTACCCTTGCAGGTCATGGTCGGGTCGGGTGCAGAAGGTGTGCGTCGAATGACACCTAGACCACACCGCCGTCATGGCTACCGACGTATTCTTGGTTCCCTCCCCCTTTAATTTTCCTTTTCTCCTTCATTTCCCTTTTTCCCCTTCCCCTATTTATTATTCTATTTTTATTTTTTTGTTTGAGTATTTTGTTTGAGATCTTCGTGTTTCATTCGATTTGACCGGAATGGTCCATTCAATTGAGTATTACCCAAAAGGGCTTTTAGGGACCCTATAAATAAAATTTACGTAGTGTGCCGAGATATGTCAACAAAAACCCCGCCCACATTCCCGAACAGAGCTAGTTCGTTGACGGGTCCCGATCGTTTGAATATATCCGGCGAATAGAGAATTTCGGCAAACCATCGCCAAGTGTCTTCTAGCATTTTTATTTTTAAAAATGTGAAATAACAGCTAACAGTAATTAATTCATTAACTACTATAGAATTTTTGGCGCCCAACCTGGGGCCAGACACCATACACTACCACTACA